>OW387134.1:46326374-46952072 GCA_936440205.1 Lepidonotus clava | reverse complement strand
CCAGTGCCTATGGGAGTGCCACGCCTCGTCGACGCTGGCTGGTCCGATATCGGAGCGGACTGGCCCCAACAAGTGCTGAGACATAGTGCGGTCCCAAACGCCCCTCCTAGATCGACCCCGTCTACCTCCACTACAACTGGACCGGGCGCTGCTCAGAAGACTGCAAGACCTGGAACATCTCAGAAGGACTCAGGGACAGTCTATGAAGTTATTATATAAATAATATAACGAATGCTTACGCTGATCTAATGTCTGTAGGAGTGATAACAGGTAGATCTAAGAAACAACGGTATAAACACTGAGCTGGGTTGTATCAAGGAGCTCGAAGGAGTCCTGTCAGCCTGAATAGGCAGGACCCCTTCGACTAACTCATTCAATAATGAGTCGTTAATCAGGGAAACCTGAGTCGGGTAGGCTGGTCCAACCATCTTCTATGGACCCATGGGTTATCTAAATTTCTCTCAGATTGAGTGTCCCATGCCCGGTAGCCTAGCTCAATACTCTTATCACTACTTCGGCGACTCTCCTAAAGTAGGGATCCATTCGGAAACGATCCTAGTAACTCAAAATTTTAGCATAAAAGAAAAACACAAAATTCTATAAAATACCTATGTGCGCTCAACGGGACCAACGCTTCCAACGAGCGATGTGGATTTCCCCAGGTAAGTACCATCCATACTTGGCCCCTGTGCTGTTGTCACCGCTAGGATCGGGCTGCGGTGCAGGAGTCACTTGGGGAATGCCACAACCTATCCTTTTAATGTGTATATATGTACGCTCCTCAAAGATGGGAGAGCCGCACGAATGGCAGGAGCCCGCCCACATGCCTGGTGTCGGTGGTGCCTGGCAAGAGGCAGGTCGTGTGGGGCTACGCGCCACCGACGCTCTGGGAGGCACTGGGGTGGGCGCTCGAACATGGCAGCCACTATGCCCCGGGTGGGACGGCTCCTGACAGCGGCTCTCTCATCACAAAAAAATAATATCAAAGTTTAGAAAGGAACTTACAAAAAACTAATATAAAGCAGTCCGATGTTTATTTAACTAAGAGCCCTTCCTCAGGGAATCCGGGCAAGCTGTAGTAAAATATGAAACGCCGCCACATAGTATCATTCACAGGTGGAACGCTCCGTGACAGCGCACGAGAGTACACTATACGTGGCTCGTTTACTTCTGATGCCCACATGCTACACTGGGCAGTGACGTGTGCCACTCCTGCCCGAGGCATGGTACACACAGAAAGTATAACGGAGGTCACAAGGAAAAGGGGTTACGGGAATATACGGGGAACTGGTGACATTCACAGGGTGCTCAACTCTCCCCTTCATAAAGGCGACTTTCCCTGTGGGGGGGAGCTGTAGCTAAAACTCACAAGGTGGTGGGACGTGGTGCTGTCCAGTCAAGTAGTCCCATCGCCTTGGTTATGTGTAATGACCGCCGGGTCACCGTATCCCCCAGTCGTGGGATCCTCAATTTTACTATAAATCAGGGTCCAGCGAAAAGGTGTCGATGGAATACAGCTGCCCAAAGGCGTGAGACTAATACATTTAGGCCATGTTTAGACCAATTTAACCGGGACTTAGGCAAAACAACAAGAAGCCAAGTTTCGACCCGGGTAAAATAATAATAAAATAATAAAAGGACGTGCGGCTTCAGAATTGACCGCCGTCGAGAAAAAAAAAAATGAACAAAAGGAAACTTTAGTCTCGACCGCCGTCGTAACACAGGTAACCGGGTCCCCGCTCAACAGTTGAGCTGAGGAGGGGGGAGACGGATTACTAATTCCCTGACGAACGGCTACAAACTTGGTTAAAACCTTAGCAGATAGTCTACCCGTCCTATTAGTAAATAGTCAAAAATCCTAAAATTGTCTTTAGCAGAAAATTCCTGCTCCTCGTGCGCATAGTTAAAATAGGCTGGGGGCGGAGTCCTTTCAGGAGTAGTCTCGGCTCTCCACAAGAAAAAAGACGGGCAAAGACCTTGACAGAATACTGGTTTAACCTGGTACTACAATTCGTTAAAAGAAGGCCCGGCTTAACAGGTGCTGTCTGGAAGTGATCTGGAGAAGTGCATTTACACATCTCTTAAGTTGTAAAAAGGGGTAGAGTGCATATTAAAGGAAATGTGCATGCTGCTCCTAATTATAACAATGTGAGACTCGGTGCCCGCCCATCTGGCTCCACAGAGTGGGGGGGTACCGACGACCCACGTATAGCTGATGAGGTTCGGTGTTCAGACCAGAAATGGACCTGAGTCTGAGCCGCGATCCTCTCAAGTGATAAAATAAGTAACGAATAATCAAAATACTCCTTGTATAGTTAATGCTCAATGTCATTTAACGGCATGTATATTTGCGGAGTGAAAACCCACGGTATTGTACAAATTTAAAATGGAAAATTATTGCTGTACATACAGGCAGGATAATTATCCAAGAAATTGTCTGGTGGTGGGGACGCGCCTACCTGTTTGGAAAGGTGGGGCGTCAACTACTCAGTGTAAATGGTGGAGTTTGGCGCTCAACCCCAGAACAAAATTAGGGGGGTGAACGCCAAGCTACCACCCAGTAACTCAATAATATGTACCTGATAAGATTTACAAATTACATATAAGACACACCGTTCAAGCAATGGCTCTTTAGAAAACCAAAAGTAGTCTCTCTATAAAACAACAATAGACCCAGTCCTAATCATCATTTCTCTTTCCCCCATCTGGACGACACTGCACAACAACATTATCTACAACTCTTATTCTAACACCACGACACTGACAGTCTTGGTATCGCACTCAAGACTGAACCGGTGTTTGTAGCCTTTGCTACAACCTCGAAACTTACCACGGAGTCGCCGACGGGCAGTCGGACGACTCTACTTGGGGTGACCACATGAAGCGCCTACGCTTTATAGTCACCAATGGAGCGTTTCCATTACCTAGTAAGGGGAACGACGAATCAAAGAATTCTGTCACAGCCAATCTAGTGCTGCGCAGTCCAGACCAGAATGCTTGGTCACATACAGTTCCACTAGTGTAGTGTCAGTCAACTAGTAGATAATAATCATAAAATAATATTACAAAGCCGATACGGCAAACACTACCCGCACACTGAGAGCCTGCTTGAACCGGTAATGTCAACAAACCACTCAGTCAAGTAAAATCCTCTATTATCGCCCAACCCGCGCGCGAGATAAATAACACTTGATCATGTTCGCCTAACAAACCCTCCCACTTAAGTATTCAGCCTGACGTCTCCCAGTGCCCAACACCGTCATCTTATCCTATCCGTATTATTCTAAACCACCACAGGACCTGGAAAAGACAATAAGTTTAGTACACGAGGTCCTAGTTTCCGGCCCACATCCACCATCTTGTAACCAAAGTAAAAACACCAGGTGGCCCCACCACGCTACCCGTTACAAAATCACCAGCGAAATACCTTTTCTGGTTCCGGGAGTGACGTCAACTTCCGGAATACAACCATGAGAAGGCGAGCCGAAAACTGTTAAGGGGAATTTTGGGCCAACCATCTCCTTAAACCTACAAGTTAGTAACCTATCTAACGTGCCTATAACGACGGAAAGGATCAAACTTACCAGGAGTGGGGCGGCAAGGAGTAGGGCCGACGGTCAGAAGAAGGGCGGCACCCGGCAACGGGCGAGGGAGAAGAACGTCCAAAGTTCCCGTACAAACAGTCCTGTGATCCGTGTTCCCGTAAAAACAAACTGGCTGGTGCCTCTTGAATATAAAGGGTGCTAAAAAAAAACTAGTGTCCTAGGCGTTAACTGGGAACTGAATTAGAAGAATCACTTGGTGGGAATTACTCCAAAAAACCAGTATGTACAAGGGAGTGCCGGCGGTCTACCGCGGGAGCGGCAGACGGACTACTACTCGGCCCAAGGCCCGGGCCCAACGGCGCAAAACTCGGGCGGACGGCGTGTAGCCGTCCACTAACTCCCTAAAGTCATTTACTGTCATTATTCCATCTGCCACTGTCTTGGACAGGTGAAGAGCGTGGCCGGTGTTGACAGTGGGGACCGAGTACCAGTCATTGGCCCGCTTCACTTCCCGGCTGATCCGCGGGACGAGACGATTAACCCATTTTTGCAAAGAGCCATCACTATCTGTCAATGGCCACCTCCGGGCATCGAAACCCGAAGGGGTCGCCAGAATAAGGGTAGCCGGGACGGGATGAGCCTGGATATTGAGAAAGGCCCGGTTAAAAAGTTCCGCATAGAAGGTCACAACGGCGTCTGGGTTGATGAAGAGTGGGAGATAAAGGTTTAACTCCTGGTCCCAGGTGAGGATGTCCAGTAGATTGGTTAAAACGATGAGTACATCCTCCGGGTATAACATGTGATGAGCAAAGGCGTGCCCTGCCAATTCCGCGGTGGTCGCCTCCTCACAGGGGAAAGTCACGAAGATATGATCCGAGGCGTTTAAAATCAAATCTGGGTAATCTTGAATCCCGGCCTCCCGCTCGGAACAGAAAATGGCCACCCGAACCATTGTGACTAGTAAAAAGATGAAGTTAGCAAAGACAAAAAGTAAACACGTCCGTTCTCTACAAAAACGACCGCCGACACTGATTAAAATGACGTCATAACGAGGCTAATTTGGGAAAACCCCTTTTTGATCCGAGGGATCCAAATTTTGAAATCGGCTAGCATGATCAAACCATCGTTTAATTTTCCTCAGAAATCGCGCTGAACTAAAGTTTAGGTCCCCAACCAACATAATTAAGTGATAAATTTCAGTTGTCTCGGCACAATAATTCATATCGGGCGTGCAAACTCGCCGAATTCATTCGAAACAGAAATTGCCATCCGGGCACTTCGCGCCTGGAGGAACCCAGACCGAGGTCGGACCCTGGATGGGAACTCCAGTCAAGCGTCCCGCTAAGTACACGTGTACTAAGAGTGGTGGGCGAGCGCGCGCTGGTTATGGTGGTTTATATGTGTCAAATTGCTTGATGATTAATCGGTCTACTGCATGGATCTTGTATTCACTGTAAATAATGTCATTTTAGTTGAAAATTGTTCGAAAATCAACCTACATTGTATGATGAAACCCAATCATTCAAGATGTCCGATTTCTCCGAAGTCACTTGTTATTATGTTAACTCGTTCTAGAATTGAATTTGCTGTTCATTTGTTAATTTTAGGGGATTAAGACAACTTCACACCGTATGTATGTTGAATTTCATTGACTTTTGTTCCAACCGGATAGATTAAGAATCTGTACATGTATGAACTAAGTTAATATTGAAAATGATATTGACTCGGAACAATGAGTACTGCTACAGTTTGCAGGACAATCTCACTCACTTCAATGATCATTTCACAATCCTCTAGACTTTCTTTGTCACGGTTTGCATGACAAGCTCCTTCACTTTAAGGATCATTTCACGGTCCTCTGGACTTACCTTGTCACTTTATGAACGGTTTCCGCTGACCTTGAGCCTCAGCACGGGGCTGATAATAAAATGTACTTATGTAGTGAACAATTCCGTTCATAAGGTTGTGCTTTTTGGTTACGTCTCCGAATGACCAGAAAATGGAATCTACAAATATATTGACACTGTGCTGTATGTACCACGAGAGTCAAAGCCACCCAGCATCAATTTGCTTTTCATTTAAAAAAAAAAAAAATGTCCAATAATCCAAATTGGGAACACAATCACATCTGGCTGAATAATCCTTATTAGGTTTGAGCTATGTCGTCCACCCCCTCAATCTCAAACATCTGACCGCCGTCGAATGTACTAATAGCTTAGTACTTTTAATATATTATCATATTGTATAATCTAGTTAGGATCAGGCCTAGCAAGTCTACTTCTAAGAAGAGGTATATAGCGCTCCTAGCGCCACCTGTTAACCAGTATAAAAGGTGTTGCAAGGTAGGGAGCGAGTCAGTTTAGAGTTTAACCACAGAGTTAGTGGAGTTAGTAACAAGTAAGCAGCGTTAGCTGAGCTGCTCGGAGCTATACCTACCAGCTCCTGCGGAGTATACTGGAGTTTACCGATACCAACTACTTCGGACAAAGGATTGTGATAGAGCTAAGCGCTAGGGTGGTCTAGGATGTGCTGGAACAACTTGTATTCTAAATGTGGTTGATCACTGAGTAGGAGATGGGAAGGTGGACTGATGGAGACTTATTCACTGTGGCTTTGACTCGGGATGAGATGTTTACTTCAATAAAAACCCTTTCATTTTAAGAGCTTCCTCATCGTCCATTTCTTTTGAACTATTGGGGAATGGATGAATTAACTTTGAGCGCAGTCTGATTGGCTCAGTAACTTGGATGAACGATTCATGGATAACTTAATTATACACATCACGCAGTCTTAAATGAACACTAACAATAGTTCAATATATATATATATATATAATATATATATATATATAAATTTTGGTGGCCTCTATGCATAACATTATTTTTTTATGCACTATCACACCAAAAACCCTCCCACAAGTAGAGCACTCCTAGACTTCCATACATCATGAATACACACACAACAGTTCTGTAAATTTGGTGGCCTCTATGCATAACATATATTTATGTGCCATCACAACATAACCCCCCCCCCACACACACACACACACACACACATATACATACACACACGTAGAGCACTTCGAAATAACAAAGTCCAGCCTCACAGAATTATATACATTACTATTATGTGTTCAGGATGTACCTGAAAAGTCTATAATTTCCCTTTAAAAATGTTGTTTTTTCAAAGTTGTATGGGCATGGCGTTTTTGAACGCTGTTGAATGATTCATCTCAACCAATAGCCCAGAAAGGCCGGATCAGGACTGGCCTTTACTAGAAGTTGACGGGAAACCACTCCTTAAGGATGTCCGTGAAAACTATCAATCAATTGGAATAAAAACTGCTGCACGTTTCATGTTTGAATCGGTCCAGGGATGCAAAAACATCAATTTTACAATTTGATATTCCCTGTGTAGCGTGGTATCATAACAAAAACACTCTGAATAACAAGTCAGGTATGCCTCTAAAGCTGAGTCATCAACATGCAAACCATCTTACATGAATAAATACAGTGTACGGACAAAGGGGGCTCAAAGAAATTGCAATAATTATATGATGGCCCTGGTTTGCACGCAACATAGAAGGCTTTGGCCCGAGACATAGGTGTGTGTAAACTGGGACAGTAACAATTGCTGAGTGGCATTAGCATTCACAGACAGGCATCTTTGCCCTCCAGCGCAATAACAGATCTTTTATTCACCTGCGTTTTAGAGAGCAGGGCACTATTGAACTGAAGTTACAGGTGTTGGAATCCTGATATGAAATAAAATGCAATTACCCTGTGACCTTACTCGTTATAATTAAGCTGAACTTTGTAATGCATAGATATAATCCGCCTCTTTTAAAAATGGTTGAAATTGGATCGGCAAATTTGCAATGAGGGGATACTTCGAATGAAGCATTTACAAAGTAAAACTTTTTTTCTAGATACCACGAAAACGAACGTATAATTTACGTGGTAAAAAAAAGGCACCGTATAAATTCTCTGGGATGCGCTCCAGGACTCCAATACCTATACACTCACTATTGTCCTGCCCTTTCGGAAACCGGTGAATAAACGATCTGTTATCAGTTATTCCACTGGAGGGCAATAATGCCTGTCTGTGAATGCTAATACCGATATGTATACCCTCACTAAAGGTTTTCAAGTTTCGCTGTAGTTGATAGAGAATAAATCTGGTACAGACCATGCGCACACTAAGAAATTGTTATTGCCCCAGTTTTCAGACAACTATGCCTCTGACTAAAGCCCTCGATTGTATGTGTAAACAAGGACAATTGGAATTGCTTTGTGTCCCCTTGGTCTGTAATTTGTATATCCATAACGTCCATACAAAAAGCATACAAGCGGATATGGATATCTTTTTTTTCATTTTTTTTAGTTGAAAAATGAAGTGTTTTTTTTAAAAGATTGAAAGTGTAAGTTGTTTTTACTTTGCTGCAATCTTATAGTCAGTGATAATCTCGCACACTGGCCATGGACGTAGATCTAAAAGGACATCTCATTCATTTCTCTACCGTATTCCTCTCGGATGTGAAAAATATGTTAAAAAACAAGCAGTACGTTCTTTAAAGGGATAACGTACTTTTCACACCTATGCCCCCTGGTGGCAAAATTTCAAAATCCTCAAATCTTAAAATTGTAAATCATAAATTGATGACAGCTGACTTGAAATGAAAAATTATAAAAAAACAAAAAAATTGGATGATAATTGAAAGGGTAATTAATGTAAACTGAATCAGGCACCCATGCGCCCCCTAGTGACAAAAATGAATTACCTCAAAATTTTAAAATCTCTCATGAGGCATGAGCAGGGGTTGAATTTGAAATAAATTAGATAAATGTTAGTTGTTTCAACAGCACATTTAGGTAAATAGATAAGATAGATCTATAAAGGATTATACAGAAATAATCACTTATTAAGGTTTTATCAACCTCCAGCAATAAAATTACATCGGTGATCCCCATCTTTTTTGGCTTTAAAATTTTGCTATAGACCTAAGGTACATATTCCATAGATTTGGTAAAGCTGTAATGGATTTTGAATGTTGTAGGTCAGTTAGATATGACTAAGTGTATTCTCCTCATAGACTTCTATAGTTAAGGGCTTTATCTTTCTTAACCTCTCACTCAGACATAAGCATGGTGACATATGTATTTTTTGTTTTAATGGGGTGTTCTTGCATAGATCCAACATAAAATTCTGGTTGTGAGACCCTGTAATGGATTTAGAATTTTGTTTAAACAGTCCGTTATCCCTTTAACGGTATCCAACAGGTAGTTTGTCATGGCTACGTTGCCTATTTGTGTCAAGTATCTATATTGAATACTGGCATTTCATGAGATTAGGCTGTTAAACTAAAGAACGATACGCATGTAAGAGGTACAAGATTTGCAACAAGAAAGCATCATGGGTAACTCACTTTTCGAAAACAGAATTATTTCTCTCTTTATCACAGATTTATTGTGAAGAAGGTTCCTAGCATTCTGAGATGGAAAACACATTATGTGAGAAGAATTCACTCGAATTGAAAGAAAGAGTCCTACAGGGGTCAGTACAAAATGTTAAAAGTGTTTGGAAAGTGTATGGGCATAGCTCACTTACGGAATATTAAATAGTAGGAATACATGCAAAGTTGACTCCATAGTTTATAGTCCCTTCTAAAGGCCATGATTCACGTTGCGATTTTGGGCCGACCGATTTTCTTCTCATGCATTTTCCACATATTTGGAATCAATTTTGCTGACAAAAATACAATTTTTCTGATATGTATTATTCTAAACTCTTTGGAAAAGTGTATGTTGTATAAGAAAAATGATTATTTTTTCAAAATCGCCCCAAAATCGCAACGTGGATCATGGCTCACTGCAGCTGATTGCGGGTGGACAAATGTTACACAATAGTGCTACTTCAATCACTATCTCCCTCTCTAATAACTATTCTATTACCAAAAAAACGAAAACAATAATCCAACTGTTAACCTTTATCTGTGTTTATTAGATATCAACATTAACAAAGTTATGCTTCAGGGGCATTACTATAATACACCTATATACACGATTGAAATGGCAACAGAGTTTAGCATTTACGCTTCATATTTTATAACATCTTTGAAATAAGTTAACAACGTGAGCACAGTTCCTCGTGGACGGATTAAAAGGTTTCACTTGGTTATTCATGCACCAGATCAGTGATATTCATATATATCTTTTTTTTTGGTTTGTGAATTGTCTGTCATATTATATTATGACTGAATAATTCTATCACAGTTGCAGAAAAAAAACAATTATGATATAAGCCAGTTTCCGCTTTCACAGTGGGTCTGTCCGATGTCATGTTATCCTGAAATCACTTCTATTTCCAGGAGTTTCTATTTCTGAAGTTGGCTGGCTAGAGACGCTTGGATGATTTTATTGAGTGACTCGGCCTGCAAAACAAAATTCAACGTTTTGACGTCAACGTCTCAAGAGAAAAACAAAAAAACTTGTACCGTTAGGTATATACGTTCGGAGATGCCACTCCTGAATGATGGAAAATTAGGAAACACTTTTCCTAATTTTTTTCCAGAAGCAGCTAAGATAAAAATAGCTTAGGAAATATAGTCTTGACATTTGTATTTGCATAGCTTGAAATCAACACAGAGATAATCCTCAACAGATATTAAAGTGATCTAGAAAAACAATTGTGCAATCCAAAGATCACAAGAAAGTAGCAAATCCTACAAAAATAGGAAATATGAACTAAATAATGTTTTGGAAGTGGGATTGTCAACGACAAAGAAGCATTTATATATTGTATTTGCTGGATTTATTTCTCGTATTTCTTCACGTTATATGGACTTCGACTTTTTTAAATACCACCAAGTACGAATGGGAGGATGTATTTTGAACTAGCTCACCTGGTCGTTGGGGCTGTTGCTGGTGACGGGCATACCTCGCAGCTGGTAGACATTCACCTGACCCTCACTGTCTCCTACCAAAATGCACTGAAAGACGAAGGCAATAATAATTTCAGGTACAACGAAGAAACTATTTTTTCTTTATTTGAATGTTATAGGTACTGTATACCTTTATGAACGCTGAAAAGGCGACACATGTTGATTGTCAAACAATTATCATGTAATAAAACCAAATCGTCCACCAAAAGCTGGGAGTTGAGTGTAATACAATACTCTTATTTTAACATACATATCCTCATATGTCTATATTATGAGATCGTAATGCATATCGTAAGTCATCTTGTTTCTAAAACTGAGCATACAAGTTGCCCTTGTTCTAATACTAATGTCGTACTTACATCTGAGTTGCGAGCGAAGACTAGACTACTGAGTTTGATACCGGCAATGGGAGCAAGTTCAATGATCGGATCCAACCTGCGAAAAATATCAACGTAAAGCCGTTTATGATAAGTACAAGAGGATTGGGACACATTACATTCAATTATATATCATTAATCACACGAGCAATTAAGCTTAATACACAACCGTAAGTCAAAACTTGACTTTACCATTTCTTCAGCTTTAAATTTTTGACCAATGAATTTGAGTTACAGAATGGAATAGTTACTGACACGAGACAAATGTACACTTCTTTTACAGATATTTTTGAATAGATGAAGCTCTCATTAAACAGGGAGGAATAGACATATTCCGATATCTGCCGTGTACGATGAGTTAACTATGATATGCTGTTCTACCATATCTAGAGGTACGTACGTGTTCTGACTTAGGTCCCACACTTCTATCGATCCCTCATTGACACAGGCGAACACCGTTGACGACCGTGGAGACCAGCACACGTGGGGCACGGCTTTCTGAAAGTACAGTGATCAAATTTTGAGAAATCTGGTTTATCTAAAATACTTGTTGACACATATGATATGCTATTTTCAGAGCGCTTATATCATACATGTAAATGAAGGAGAAGGACCAAGAAAAGGGCTGTCCTTGAAGGTTTTCAAACACACATCAAATTATTCATGGCTAATCATTTCATACCTAATCACAAAGGTGTTTATGATGAAAATGTTACCAAGCACTACAAGAACTGCCAAACGAAGGATATTCAGCGTACACGTACCACATTTCAATTCTGAAGGTCATTTAAAACATTTAAACATTAAAGAACTTATTTGACCAATTTCATGGTTGGTTGGTGTTCTATGGGCTGAACATCCGACAGTATGATCAGTATAGCTTTGGTGGCCCAGCTCTTCATCTCCTTACAATAGCATAGGCAATATGTGCACAGGAATCAGATACAGAGCGTGCATATATATATGAGGATTTGGGTTTCTCACCGTTGAGGAGTGGAAGTGTAGGATGGGCCGCAGGCGGTCCTGGTGCCACAACTTGATGGTCCAGTCACCGCTACAGCTAAGGAACACGTCGGGGTTAAATGGCGACCATTGGATGGCGTACACCGGGCCCTGGAAGATACAAAATAAGTTTAATCTATCTGCTCTAGCCGATGTTAAAGTATGGATGCAAATTGGGTAATATGGTTGCACAAGACCATACAGCCCATTGTTTGAAAAAAATGATACTTGTTGGCAATATAATGGTTACTTGACAAGTAAATGTATTGCATATCAATTTTAAGTTTAACGGATGTTCGTTTTCTTTGGTTTATCGTAATGAACCATCATAATAAGTTATAGAAACTGAGATGTATTAATTTTGAACAAACGTTAATATGTTAAACTATACTGCACTTGATGAGATTGGGAATGTTTTGGGGCTATTGTGGATGCGGGTGACGTGGCATTAAAGAAAAGCCCCTACTTACTGTATGGCTCAGGAAGCTGTCCAGATACTGTTCGTTGTATGAACAAGAACACTTGTGGATGTGGCCCTCCTCCGTACCAGCTAAATAACTGAAAAGATCAAGTTCACATGTCAACAAATAGGGCTTAAGTTTTAAGGGAATAAAGTGTTCGCACCGGGGAAGCATATTATTAAAAATTATACAAAGTTCCACTCACTGAAAAAAACCCAACTGATTAATTAACTGGCAATAAAAAGAAAAGTTGGTGGGCTCGGAAGTTAAGGAATTACGCGTTGATTAGTTTACTTACATGTTGGGGTCCTTGGTACTGAAGTCGAAGCAGAGTCCGCCCGCATACCGCGAAATGAAGGCCTCGCCCTTCTTGACCTTACCCTGACCCTGCTTAGCCGCAACCCGCTTCAGCTTCATTAGGTCTAAAAAGAAATTGAAATAAATGATTTTCTTGTATATGTTGCCATATATTATTGTTGTGGCCGTTTTATCTGCACTTAAACATGTGCAAACTAGAATTTAAGAAGCGTGGATTGGAAAAAAGGTTATACAAAGAACCTAGGTCAATATTAGATAGGGGTTAATACTTTAAGCTACCTAGGTCAATACTAGATAGGGGATTATACTTCAAGCCTTACGGTTTTTCATCTGTTGAATTGTGAGATCAGTAAAGGGAAAAAAACAGTACAATGATTTACTGTTCTAGTTATATTTTTTCGCGAAGTGTGAACCTAAGCCGAGCCCCGGTAGGTCAACATTACCAGACAAAGGTGCATAAGTTTACCCTCTTGGGCCAACTCTTTTTACTAGATTCTCCGATGCTAGAACAAAGTAGATGGTACTGGTTTTTGGATGCAATTCATGAACACGCATGCTGAGACAGTGTTTGTTTTTTTAATCGGGTCGATTAAAATTGAATACACCTAAGTCAAAAAGTGATCTCTTCCTATTTTAATGCATATAGGAACTAACGTGTGAAAAAGGTAAACATCCATATGCTTATGATGGAAAGGTTTTGCTATACAAGTATAGAAAAGCATGCCTTTTCGGTGGGATGCCCTGTTATACTTCATTAAACATGCCATGCAATCCAAAATCACAAAGAAATAAAGTGGAGAATAGACAATCTTTTTGAAATGCCAAATGCGGTTTAGGCATTCAAATATTGACATTTTCAATAAGTAATTCTTTTCGTGCTATCTTCATCTAACAATCATCAACTGATTATTTGCCTTCGTAATTTTCATTAAATTTCCGTGAAATCAGATGTTTCAGTCTCATCAGGTCTGCAGCACGTCCGCAAGTGGAGAACATACAGGGTTTAAAAAAGGGTTATTGTAATATGAATGAAAGAGTAGCGTACTACTAATGAACATAAGCTACCAAGTTTGATGAATTATTAGTTAATAACATTCTTCATATTTCGCTCAGGGTAACAAACAAATCTAATTACATTTCGTTAAAAACTAGTTTGAGACCAAGAATTCTATCTCTGCCAATCTAATCAGAATAAACCAACAGGAAAAATCAACAAATAATAACAGTATATTAGAACATACCGTAGCTCTCGAAGCCCTTGCGTATGGACCACTGTGTGACGCGACCGTCTTGGGAGATGGAGACGAGCACCTCGGCACGCTCTTCCCCAGAACCACGCTCCTTCTCAATCCACTTCAACTGCCACACGGGGCCAGTATGTTTTCCTGTAGACTCACTGTAAAATTGAAAAAATAACTCAGAATAATTATATGTACGATATGTGTGTTTAAGTGCTTAGGATTAGTTTGTGCTGGATGGTTCAATCATATTCATCCTGTCGTATGGTGGAGACTTCGGTATGGTGAAAGATCTCATGGCAGACACATCACAATTACATTGATTAAGTGGTGCATATTTGTTGACCTTCTGGGATATGTTGTTGATACATGTTTCCCGAGAACCAGTGATAACTTACAGTTATAGAGAAGAAAACTTCAGCATAATCGGAAAAGATGAGATAACCGACATTTACAAATCTCATATACTGTCGGTTTATCATTATTCAGAGTAAGCTTTACATGAACAACTCGATTTTACTTGTCAACCAATTTCCTCTGTGGTAGATAGAATGGATAATTATGATTTAAACATATGAGCAATCAGATCCCATGCAAAAACATGTGCATGCGAGGAGACATGCAATATCTAGTAGCCCCATGTACAAACAGAGATGTTACTATTTTATTTCAGAAATATTGATTTTGAACTCAAATTTGAAAATAAAGTATCATCCAGCTACTGATGGTATAAGATTCAAATCTAAATTATAATAGTTCCATTACTAACCTGGTTAAAAATGCATTGTTTACTTTGATGAAATTAAAGTCACTGGCCAAAAATTAAGACATTTCAAAAGAAAACTTTAACATTTCTTCAAAATAATTTGAATAGTAACAGTCACCTTCCGAGGTTTCCCGAGACCAACATTCCAAAACCCTTACATACACAACACATTTGATTTGGATATAAGTTAAAGAGGTGCAATAAGAACCGAATTCCCCTCTTCCTTAGGTTTCGTCGATGATCCATTTAGTTCGAAGAGCTTTCTCTCTAGTTTTAGTTAGTAGAAAAAATGTCCCCATTTATTTACATGCGTTCATGTATTCTGGTGGGTGTATTCAACCAATAAACAACAGATTTTGCATGTTTATATAATTTACCATATCCTACGCAAATCATGGAGAATTAAAGAGTGAATATTTCCGACACGGCACTTTAAGCCACAAAGGGTATGTGACGAGAGCTCGACAATAGAATTAAGATGGTTGAAATACGTTTTACACCATTCCTGTGTGATTTGTCTTACTAAAATGACGTATTCTGAAAATATGGCGAATTTCACCTGTTTAATTAAAATACATCTCGATGATGGGTGCAAAGTGATTTTTTGGCGTTATGAGTCAATGATTTACAACATGCTAGCAACATGCCAGTTATTTTAAAGTCAAAATTATTAGGACAACAGTTTTGTGCGTTTTGTTAGAAGGAAAAAAACAAAATTGCATACTTTATGCAAAAATACTTACTCACTGACGTGATAAAAGTGAGTTCACAAGTGGAAAAGTAGAAAAGATGATTATTCATGTTACACACAAAATTCGTTATCATGAAATGTATGATAATCCTACGATATAAAACGTAAATTAACATCTATGGATTTCTATTAGTATTACTTGTTAACAAAAACGCAGTAAAAATATCAAGAAAATTATACAGTTTACTTTAATATTTTTAAATAGTTTCAATAATATGAAACTCAAAAGAAAACAAGTTCTCGTGATTCAAAGAGAATCAATCTTATTACCTAGGAAACATGAATTAGATGTTTTATATACGTTTGATGTTACGTGATTAGTGATCACGGAGTATTAGTTGGTAAGGTTATTGATGTGCGTGGTAAGGGTGCGTTTCAGTTATCAAAGATGTATAGATGTCTTTGGTCTTCAAAGTTAACATATTCATGCAAATTTTACGAGTACTCGTTCATATTGTAACTGATTATGGTAATCAATTACTTATCAGCCTGTTACGATTAGTCTTTCTAGGATAACCAATTCCGTCTGTCATGAAAAGTAGTAATATAAATGCACCATTTAAGAAGGACGATATTAGGTTAAAAAATATGTGGTTGATAGATGGAATCGCTAACCATAGAAAGACTAATCATAAATCACTGATTAGTGACTGATCAGTTACGAGAATATGGGCCCATCTTATTGTCTCTATTTATAAGAATGTAGTAGAACACAGTGCACTTATGGGTCCGACGAACAAAGATCCGCATGGTAAGATCAAAGAAAGCATTGTTGTTTAACAAAATGATCACAGGGTACGATAAAAGGACAGACTTGTGAACAGCCAGGGTAAGTAACGTACATTGTGCAGCAGACTCCTCTCACCAGTTTCAGACCGTATCACCTTCCAGTTACGTCAAGAACAGGCCCGACTTTATACTCCATATCCCATGCATACAAGTTGTTTTGTAAGTTCCAATCATATTTGGTTATGATATAATGTATCAATTCAAAAATTTACATCGACTGACTCATGTCGCTACTAATATATATATATATATAAATATATATATATATGAAAATATATCGTTGACCTACGCAAACATGCATGCACTAAGATAATCTCTCATCCTTTGGAAAATGTGGAGCAAAGTACGGGCACACTATTCTTTATCACATTTGACAAATACATGAACCATTTTTATTTTGAACAGTCATTGCCATATTAGATTCCGTCCGATTGTGACTTAGTGATCGGGAAAAGAAAGTGATCCAAGCATAATGTGAAAACTAATTCTTGGGTCACTTTTCACTTAGGCCACAACCTAGCAGATCCAACCAATCAAGAGGCATGCAATATTGTGAGACCATACCACATGCTGTAAAACTTCTTTTTGACACACAGCATGGCTCCCATGTCCTTCATTACCACATACATGTTTCGTCAGAATAACAAATATTTCACCGATAAGAAACAAGGCAGAGTACTTATCAATTCAAGTTCTTGATATAATTCAAAGGTTTACCAAGTTGTTTAAAATTTTCCAAAGTCATAAGTACGCTTGAAATCGTGTTTCTTATCAGTAAAATACCCCTATAACGTGAAACTTCTTTGACGGGCTTCCTTCACCACTTGAGGGAGATTGGAGCATGCGTAGAGAACATGGTAGAAAAGTGGGAGGAGGGGACTAAGTATGTGGGGGACGGGGAACTAGAAGGGGACCATAATACTTACTATTGTTCTTCGGTTCTTAAGTCCTTCCTACGTAAGTTACACACATATGATGTGAGAGGAGTAAGCTCAAAGACATACTCAACGATTGCAGCTGAACACTGCACGAGATTCAAGCACAACTGATAGCAATTGCTTACACATAAAAGGTATTACCACTCAATAAAATACATTGCAAGATATTCTCAGTTAGTTGAATATGACAAAATAAACCTTGTGTATCATTTTGGTGGTTAGACCAAACTAGACTATTCATCTTCTTTTAATGCACTACATGTATTTCCTAGATGTATTCACAAAACCATCTATATCTAAATACATCGCATATATAAATGATTTACTTACAAGCTGTCGAGAACGGTTTCATTCTTTGTAGAGCGGACGTTGTATATGGCAACTGTTCCATCATAAAGTCCAACCTTCAAATGGAAATGAAACAGTACTCTGTAGAATCTTTCAAGACTCGTTTTGGCATAAAAACTAGTAGGTTTTCCAACAAGTGCACGTGTATAATCTCGTATAAAACTGAAATCGTTATTAAAATAACGAGATTCTTCGCTTGTTAATGAAAAAGAAACTAAAATATCAAAGATTATTTGTAAATAAAATATCTGCATGTTTCTCTGATAAAAGAGGTCGAGGCCGTCAAAGAAGAATTGGTAAAAATGGGAATGGGATGTTAATATTACATGAGAATATCAAATGTAAGAGAATACAGAGTTTTATAAATGCAATTTTATTACGATTCATCATAATCACAGTAACGTGGAAGTAAAAAGAAATTTCATGAAAATAAAAAAATTTGAAGTTGTTTTTGTGAACTTGGCGCATCATAAAAACATGGCTGCTATGCTGAAAAACATATCTGATGACCTTGTCTTAATTTTGTCTTAAACTTGGAAGTAAAAAGAAATTTCATGAAAATAAAAAATTTTGAAGTTCTATTTGTGCACTTGGCGCATCATAAAAACAAGGCCGCCATGCAGAAAAACATGTCTGATGACCTTCTCTAAAACTTGAAAGTGAGAAGAAAAGTCCTGAGAATAAATGTTGAAGTTGTTTTTGCACACTTGGCGCATCATAAAAATATGGCTGCCATGCTGACAAACATGTCTGATGACCTTGTCTTTAACTTGGAAGTAAAAAGAAATTTCACGAAAATAAAAAAATTTGAAGTTGTTTTTGTGCACTTGGCGCATCGTAAAACTTGGCGGCCATGCTGAAAAACATATCTGATGACCTTGTCTAAAACTTGTCTTAAACTTGGAAGTAAAAAGAAATTTCATGAAAATAAAAAAATTTGAAGTTCTTTTATTACACTTGGCGCATCATAAAAACATGGCCCCCAATGCTGAAAAACATGTCTGATGACCTTGTCTAAAACTTGGAAGTGAAAAGAAGTGTCCTGAGAATAAATGTTTATGTTGTTTTTGCGCACTTGGCACATCATAAAAACATGGCCGACATGCTGAAAAACATTTCTGATGACCTTGTCTATAACTTGTCATTAACTTGGAAGTAAAAAGAAATTTCATGAAAATAAAAAAAAATTGAAATTGTTTTTGTGCACTTGGCGTATCATAAAAACATGGCCACCATGCTGAAAAACATGTCTGATGACCTTGTCTATAACTTGTCATTAACTTGGAAGTAAAAAGAAATTTCATGAAAATATAAAAAATTGAAGTTGTTTTTGTGCGCTTGGCGTATCATAAAAACATGGCCGCCATGCTGAAAAACATGTCTGATGACCTTGTCTAAAACTTGTCTTTAACTTGGAAGTAAAAAGAAATTTCATGAAAATAAAAAAAAATGAAGTTGTTTTTGTGCACTTGGCACATCATAAAAACATGGCCGCCATGCTGAAAAACATGTTTGATGACCTTGTCTTAAACTTGTCATTAACTTGGAAATAAAAAGAAATTTCATGAAAATAAAAAAATTTGAAGTTGTTTTTGCGCACTTGGCGTATCATAAAAACATGGACGCCATGCTGAAAAAAGTTTCTGATGACCTTGTCTAAACTTAGAAGTGAAAAGAAATTTCTTGGAAATTAAAAATTTTGAAGTCATTTTTGAGCACTATGCATATCATAAAAAAACATGGCCGCCATGCTGACAAACATGTTTAATGAACTTCTGTAAATGTTGGAATTGATATACAAATTTGAAATTGTCAACTTTTTTTTTCTCATTTGGCACACCATAACAACAGAATGTAAGGGATTTGACACTTCTGTTCCAGTCTGTTCCGGTCTGCCGCACAGCACATGAGAGGCAATTGACTTTCACCTAGGGTCCACTCTCCCACTAGAGTTGCCCAAAACTCAAAGTTATTATTGTTTTAACTATCCTGAATTTTGTAAATTTTAATCAAATAACATGAATACAAGCAAAATACATATAAACTTATAAGAGAATTATGTAAAATACATTTAAGGTATTTTTTTAAAGAATTATAACAACAAAATCCATTCTAATGTAAAAATTGTCAAAGGCCATAGGACACATCTACATGTAACTAAATGTAACTAAAATCTCCTCTCACAAGAAAACCCATGCATCCACTCTCCAAGCATAGGACAGGAACCAGGAGATTAAATGTGTGATAATAGGGTGAACTGGCTCTTTCACTTGTTCAAAGAAATAGCCATCCTATACTTCACCTATCAAACTTTATACCATTGGTGAAACTTAATACAACGCGAAGAATAAAAGGCCAAGCTGTTATTGTTTCTACAAGGGAGCTTAATAGTGATTTTTTTAACGACTGTCAAAGTCACAAACTATGAAAGTTTCTTTACTATTTCAAGACTTTACTAACTCTCAACGATTTTTCTATTTTTCTAGTAACTCATCCCTGACACTTTAGCAAAAATATGTTAGAGCCATAATCACGATGTAACAAAATAAATGAACAAATTAAGTATAGACGTAAAGCTCACCGCGAGGAGGTTGGGATGGGCGACTGAGAAGTCCATGGCAGTCACACCGGACTCACATGTGTATACACGCTCAGGGTACTGAAAACAAAAGTGAAATTCGGTTAATATAAAGGATGAAGATTTCGATCAAGGGAGATGTTATGCCAAGTTACAGCATTCATGGAGCCGTGGAAACACTTAATTTGAAACTAACTTTTGTATCATCTATTTTCATTTAATCGAATTCATAAACTGTGCCACATTTAAACTTGATTTGATAATTAGACTGAGTGTTTCAAAAATGTATGTACATGAACTCGAAGAAAATAAAAGCACATAATTTGCGGAGTCTAGACTTTACCTCTGGGTTCTTGAGCGACCAGCAGCAGACCATGCCGCCCTTCTGGTTGGTGAAGTCAAACTGTCCGTAGCCCACGGCCATCAGGTCCTGAAAGAAAAGTATGTTTGACATTCAGTACCCAGATAGATCATCACTCAATTTACTCTTTGGTAGAATTTTAGTAGAACTTTAATAGTTTTATGTCTGATTCCATGCCATGAGTTATGGATTATGACTAGGCATGTTTCATGCATCTTACTCCTGGAGTAGTCCACAACAACAGCAAAGTTTCTAATGCTATATACCGCGATTGCACTAAAAGTTTACTAAGAAAAACATAACCTTGCCAACCAAATAAGTATATTCAATAAACTTCTACTTAAATGTTTCAGACAGAGACTAAGACGCAGGCGTACCTGGTTGGTCCTGTTCCAGGCCATACAGCTGACGTTGCTACCCTTACTGAGTGGGCAGCTGTAGACCCAGAGGCGGTCCAGGTTCGGACCCATGTCGGACGATGACACCTTCACAGGCTTGTCGTCCTCGTCCTGCACCTTGTCGATGTCTGCAGTAAAATGAGTTTTTTTATGTGAAAATGTTATCTAAAGTGGGTTATATACTAATCGGCAGTTGTATTTTTAGCTGCACAAATAAGGAACGGTGAAATTAAATTTTCAATCTTCATTTTCAATTAGGGATATATATTTCTTTACCTCCATCTGCACAAAACTTTTCCTATAAAATTTACCAGAAATTATGGCAAACCGGAAGATATTAAACTGATGTGTCAATCAGGCTTGTACATTTATGCGACAACAGACCTTCAGAATACTTTAAAATGGATTTGCACTACTTGCAGCAATTCTGTCTTGCTTGTTACAATCATATTCGACCTCAATCATCATCGATTATCAGAGACTCTTACAACATAGACCACCATGCCCATAAAATTCCCATATCAAATACAAAAGTATCAGTTCTTACCGTCGACGATAGGCAGCGCCCTGTACAGAGCCTGCTTGGGCTGGTAGTTGTTGAGGTTAATCACACGCTCCATGATCACCAGGTTCTTCTTAAGACTCTCACTTTGCTGGTGGTAAAAGAAGAATTAACTAGTTTGGTAAAGTATATGAAACGTGTAAAAGAAACGATCAATTTGTTGTTGAGCTGAGTCTTATAGTGCAGCTGTAATGTAAACTTTTTTTTCACTGATAAACAATAATGTAAGTCACTCTGAGATATCTTTCTAATTTTAGGTTAGTTATTTCTAATCAATTCATTCGAGATACTCACCATCATGAGGTCTTCCTCGGACAGCCCGTCGTTCTCGTGCACAGTGGATACTCCGGCCTCTTTGCTGGCGAACACACTGTCCGTCCCAGCCACTGAGGACACTGTAGCTCGACTCTCTGGAACGTAACGTTTTAAAAAGAAGTTCATTTTGTATCTAAAATGGGTCTTATGCACTTATAAATAGGTCGGTCTTGGCATTATTTGTGTATGTGGTTTTGGTTAGTGTCTTTAGCAGCAGTATTCAATTCCTTTTTCACAATTACGATTTGTTTTTTAAAATTCATTCAATCATGGAAACGTCTAGAGGAAATGTCCTCAAAATTACTTTATTGAAAAATACTTTGTAATAACGAGGGGAACAAATCTGACATGAAATACTGGTGAACAGGTGAATTGTTGAAATAGATGAGTGTTTGAATGCATGTATTTCAACCATGGAAGCGTCTTGTTTTCATGTGAAATTAGGTCGATATTATAGTTTACATAATATGCATTTACAACATCAACTATACACACTTTACTTCTGTATGAGTCATGTGTAAAAAAGTATGGGTATCCGCGAAGATTTGTATACACGATTATTGGTTGTTTCATAGGAATATGGGTTACTGATTCAGGGACAGATGTGCAATCACATATACGTGAAGATTTTGTGCTATAGCGCATAAATAAGCATCAGTTACCTGATGGCTCATTGTTCCCCAATAGTTTGTGAGCTGCACACATAAACAGCTAGTTTTTTTTAATGACATTGTGCTACATATGTTCACGTAGTTTTTAATTGCCATTTGTGTCCATATTGTTGTGTCCTCTGTGCTTTGGACAGGTGTGGAATGGTGGTTCACAAAAAATTGGACCGATAATGGATACCAGCTTACCTTTTATCATCTCTACCCTGACGGTAGTACTACCTGCTGGTGCCTCTTTGATTTTGAAATCTTCACACAAATCACAACACAAAAAAGTGTCAAAATCGCTACAAAATTAGACTTCTAACTACATGTAGCACATGTATATAGAAAGATTGATCAGAAATCGTATTTCATAATTTGATATATCCAACGATGTTTAGAATGACTGGTCATCTGATTGAAAAAATAACTGACCCCAAACCTGATAATAAAGATGACCGGTCAAAGGCTTTAAGCTTATGGTAAAACTATGCATACAAGCATGTACGGTACTTTGAGGGGAAAAAACAGATTGAAATAACTTTTATTTATTTTTGATAATCTATGATAATACAGGAATACATAATCTAGGTATCAATACAGGAACTGAGTGTTATGACTTACCCATGCCACTGCGGGCGATGGAGACCTGAGTGTCAGCGCGGTCTGGCCCTGTCGGCCGGGAACCGTCTGTCTGTGTCTCAGCTGCAACACTCCCGGGCCGACTCGTTGGTCCTTCTACCTCATCCTTCGACTCTTCTTCCTCTTCCTTGGCCTTTGCCGCTGTAATGGTATTCAGAAAGTGTAGTGGTATTTAGAAAGTGGCGTTTTTTAATGCGTTTGTATTTAGGACTTACAAGTTACATAAGGTTATTCCATGTATTAGTCTAATCTACATATTAATTTCAATTGAACACGATATATCGTCTGTTTCTAATAACCCTATGGCCTTACAAAATTATTGGATATTTTTTCCCTACTATCGTTCATCTGCTCGGGTAATTTAAACTGAATTTATAAACAGCTAACACCTTCTCGTTATCTAAAATCCTTTTGTTGATGCTGTGAACAAAAACACACCTCGCCAATTATTCCAAGGCTTTTACATGGCAACGTGCATATGGATAGATACATTGGAAGCAGAGTGATCATTTGTTCGTTTACAACATGTCAATTGTGCAACATATGTGGCATACATTTAAATACAGTATATATCGATACTCATATACCACAGCCCATCGTCCTCGTGTTATGATATCATTTTGCAAAGTTGTCGGTGTTTCCCAATCGGCAAATACTGAGATTCATAAATGCTCATGCCATACGACGCATTTACATTTCTCTTCTGTCCTCACTCTGAACATGCACACTTTTTCAACATATACTTGGCACCGGATTCCTTTGTTCCCAGACAAGTGAAGGCGCGGTTTATAGACGAAAAACACCCAAGGTGATAGACACTTCCATATCATATAATGATACCTACTGGGTTTACCCACCGCTACCTTGGCCCATTTGCCAAGCGCAGACACTGATTTAAGTAAATTACAAATCGCTTAGATCAACGGACTCGAACATTTTTCCTGCATGCAGATTTAGTTATCAAAATATCGTAGAAGAACATTAATTTGATGTACATTACATGCTTTAAACTGTATAAAGACTATAAGTAAAAAGTGATACTGTACAATAACAAGTCATAAGATTCACTGTTAGATAACAAATTATTTACAAAATAAAGAATTTCATCGGGAAAAACAAGCAAAATAACAAAACAAGACAAGACAAGAAAGTAAGGTAATTTAATATCACAAGATACATCACAGCCCAGGGATGGAAAACTTTCAGATTCGGTTGCTTTGATCTGAGGAGCGTGTATAATCATCCACCTGGTTAACCGAGTTTCTCACTGGGCAATTATTATTTTCTTTTTCACCCAGCAGGAACATGTGGTTGTCCCGGGTTCATGGACATCCCCAATTCCCCACCCTGGTCTCATGCACTTCATCTTTTTTTTTTTTTTTTTTTTTAGTTTACTTGTATGATTAAGTTCTATTATGTAACTGTAATGAAGAGCTTCAAGACCAACCTGCTGCTTCTCTGGCCGCCACTATCTCGTATGTATCGTACATGTCCCAGTTGGTTGCATTGATCCCTGCATCCTGAAAATATCAAGGATTTTTTTTTTAATCGTTATTACTTTTTCTGCAGATTATTATAATTTCAAATGTGATTGGCGCAATGCTCACTTATTTTAAGCATTGGTATTCCTTGTAAAATATTGATATCTTTAAATTAATTGAATTCAGATTTTCCAAGATAAGATACATCCCTTTACTATTGCCGTTGGTGATGTACTTAATGGAATTGCTAGCATAACACACTCCCTTAGTCTCATCAACTAATCCTGATGTCCAACTAAATAAAATAAACACTTACTGAATGGGTGATTTTCATCGTTTGAATACTCTTCAATTTGGGAGGGTCGTTGAAGGTGTTCATTCCTCTTTCGGCGTAACGGTCATTGCCCACTCGACTCTTCACAAGCTGAAAGAGAAGACAAAGTTTGTTAGAATCATAAAGGTATATTCGAGTTAACAATCTTTTCCAGATGTGTATTGCTTGTGTTTCGGGACTACCTACAGTTCTCCCTTGTGGGTTGAATTTGTCAGTTAATACGTAGTCGGATAATTGTACTTTGGGAGCATACTCTCTTTTTAAGGAAATTATCATTGTTTTGCTGTCTGAATAATGTCCTGAATTAGAATAATTTTTGTTATCATTTGTTGTATACGGGATTCATTGTAAGGATATTTGTCAAGTATCTAGATAATATTCCATTCCATTTCGTGTGTACTCGGTCGTAATCATCGAACGTAGTATTCGCCTACATGTTTCTCAATATCCATGTCCAAATTCTGACTAAGAAAAAGTATTGAAAAAATAATTTACAAACTTAGTGTAATTGTAGCATCACAACAACCATTTTCATATATACAAATATCATACATATGAAATTGGTTTGAAAACCTTTCTCTCGTCAGGTATCTCATTGCAAACCTAATGACGACAATGTCCAAAAATATTTCATACAAAACTGAAATACTTTCTGGCACCGTGTGCTACAAGTTCCACAGTGCATTGAATTGTGAATCACATAATACATTATTCTCACAATAAACCATGCGGGTTAAGTTGATGAATAATAGCGAATAAGTCATTGAGCAATATGTTCATGTAGGTGAACGCAAAACCCAAGGGTTGCATTGAATGATGTACACGCCTGGTCATGCTAACAGTAGGAAATACATGCACTTGGCATGAACCATATTGCAACAACTTGTTTACAAATATGTACTCAAAGCGCAAGGACACTCGTCCTTTGAATGGCCCTTCAGCGCAAACTCAATATCACAACAGCAACAATAAAGAAATACGAGAAAAGACAATGGTTGACACATCTTCACTGAATGTTATTCACTGGGGTATCTAATTTTCACAATATACGTCTGTATTAGTAAATTGAGTGGAACGGTTTCAGGTACATTGTAGGGTGAAATGTACCTATTTAAGCATGTTGCATTGGGCTGGGAGACGGAAGCCTACCATAGACTATGACTACCGGGTAGACGACCAGTAAAATAAATTGCCCTAGTCACCATTGGTTTGAGTGGTTTAAGGATCCGGCCTCTCCAGGGACCAGGTCGTGGAGGAGCTAAAATCTCCACCACACTGCGTGGCTTCAGAACAGATACAAACCAAAAGGGTCAGTATTGGAATCATATTAAACTACAGATGTAACTTAAGTTTCGTTTTACTTTTATATATTTTTATTCTAATTAAAGAAAAATCAACTTGAAGCAGGCCAAAAGTTACATTACATGAATATGCTACACCAATGGGGTCAATCGGAAAAAAACAGCCGTACAAATTCAGTGAATACATTTATCGATTTGCAACAAACTTGAGTGGAAATGCTTTGGAGATAACGCTTGGAGGACAAGTGCGACGTCCCTTAGTGCACAAGGGACCTTTCAGATTTGTAAGAGCGCAAGGCCATTTGAGCTGCTTGCGTGGGTGGTTGGCGTGAGGCGAGCAGTTGACAGCTGCTCTATAACACTGGCTGGTTATACCTCTTTGTTAAAGCCAATTGACCGCAGCTGAGCAGCAAAGGAAAACACTTTCTGTGTCAGTAGGGAGAAGGAACACATAAGAAAATTCAACCAAAGAAATTGCGCAGGACCCCCGGGATTATTATTCATCAACAGTAGTTTCTCAAAACTAATGTAAAATTCTCTACTTTGTCCATGCTTTCTTCATGCTGATATAAGAACTGCCAAAGTAACTATCAAGTCACAATACTACTGTTCCACAAAATGATTAACAAAAAAGAAATTTAATATAACTAAATATATTTCAAATAGCATTAATGAAATATGGTATCTTATACTTGTTATCTCATTTTGGAATTCTAAAGAAGCTGAATGAGACACAACAGATTGTCGATCTCATAATCAACGTATATGATATAGCCAAATTATAGCAAAACAATACAGTTGCATGACTTCAATCCATAAATAATACAATATAGCATAGTTGAAAAAGTTAGCAATACTGTTATGACGTAATATACTGAATAAATATCATAGAATTATTTTATCTAAAGAGAGGTTTATCAATACATTATCTGTAACAGAGAAAAATTGTCATCACACCAATGAAAATCTTTTAATAAATAGAACATATACAATAATAAATTCATACGACAAAAAGATATAAATCCTGTTACAGTGTATTTTTAATCCTCAGAAATAGTTAATTTACATTGTGTTTTTTTTAATCCATATATGTTTTCATTGTTAAAATCTATCCCTGAGTTAGATTACAGTAAAATGATACCAAGTAAAAATTATGAGCGGCTCGAAGAAAGTGAGTCGCAATTCAAGATTCAACAACGGGGATTTAACATTTAATCGAGTATTTGTCTTTTTTCTTGTTATAATCATGCATTGTGAAAACATCTAAACGGGGTGTTCAAAACACTCATGTGTATTACATATTTTACAGAAGTGCATATACCGATGTCATTTGGCCTGGGTCCAACTGAGAAGATGCTCTCTGGACGATAAAGAGTAAACGGAAAATGGCGGAACAGGGTCCTTACTTAAAGCCAAGACATTAATTATGATGAATTATGTCATACATAATTAGTGTTCAGATTGCCATGCACTCGCGCACGGTATAACGCGTATTTCCTACACGGATACCAAAACAACTTGATGGCCACAGTGGGAATCCTGAAAATTTCAATTCAGAGCACCAGCGCAGTATTATTTGACCAATATCTAAGGGGAAAATTAAGTTTCTATGTGTAGTACATGACGATACAAAAATACACATAGTAACTTAAACCATAGAAAATACCAGAGGAAGTTAGTGACATTATATTGAAGGTGTTCATAGTTTTGTGATGTACATGGAGATGAAATGTGAAGGATAGGAGGGGACGTTTCTCAATATTCAAGTTTAACTTATGGTCTGACAAATATTTTATATATCTTCTTCGTATGAAAGGTTATACTCCTAGTTTTCTGTGTTTTCCTAGTCCATAGCACAGTTTGCCCCATCATTTTCTCTACGATTTGGTCAGATCTAATGTATTCAAAATCAAGTATGTAGTGAGAGATGTGTGGAATATTGGGCGGAACAAGTTTGAGCAATTTTGCTATAACGTTTGTAAAATTATTTTGTTTTATTGTTGAACAATAATGATGCCCTTGATTCCCTTCATTTTCTTCCTGTTTTCCAAATTCCTTGTATTTACCCAGAGAGCTTTGCCTGAGCCAACACCTTAATATTCAAATGAATATAGGATTTATATCTGAGCGATAGTTCACAGAAGAATTGTGTACAGAGGTGAATTATGAGATACTGCAGGTGACAGCTACATGGAAGATCCATGGAGACATATTGTAAGCAAAGAATTGCCACCAAAGGATAGAAATAAATGTATGACAGTGCCTAATCATGAGGGACGACGAGGAGACGGAACATCCATTAAATAAAATGATAGTCCAAGGCAGACAGATTGCCAAAATCCCTTGACAAAACTGCCCCGAAGTGTATATACTGTCACTGACACTGATTGTCACCAACATGCCAACATAGACGAGTGGCAACACGACCTGGCGCGCAAAAAACATACTTACAAACTCTTCGTGCTCTTTACGCTTTTCTCGCCTGTCGAATTTCTGCAGAGCACATGTGGTATTTTAAAGAGAACATCTTTTTATTGGTATAAGCCACATTACTATCTGACGCGAGAAGCGACCCATCAAGATGCATCATAAACTGGATGTTTTTTTAAATTGTGAAATAGGAAATGTAGTATTAGGAAATATAAAGACGTCATGAATTTAAAAAGTCAGTAAGCATTAACATGCACAGCATCGTCAAGAAGATGAGCTGAAATATATGTTTCCTGAGAAAGTGAGGTTATCATGTAGTGATAATGATATGAAATATAGCCATAAAGAACAATAACCACTATTTCTGGCTCTGCTTCATAACCACTAATACACTACGTCATGCCATGAATACTAGAAACACAGGCGCTAAAACTAGGAGCCGTCAGACATTCTAACACGGGCTAAAGGCACGGTCAACTACGCGTACTTTGCCTTTCTTCCTCTGTGAACGGGAATAAAAACCCAATGGAAATATAATTTAGAAAGACATCGAAAAACTGCCTGTAAGAGCACAGCTAGGAGAGAGTTCGTTTTGTTGGGTGGACACATTAAAAAATGTATAGAACAAAGACCATGTACGAGTATTTTTTATGTCAGCTCCTTTTTCTTGACAATCACGTTCCATTCAAATTTATTTTCATATTACAAGAATGATACTTACGTGACGACTCTAAACATTGTAGAAGATTATTTTATTTCATATTTTTTTAGAACCGGAAGTATCAAGGTTAATTAATTTATAAAATATAAATTCTCATGTTCTGTCTGTTACCGTACAAATAATTTGACAGCAATTTTTCCTACACAAACAGTAGGTTATAAACTACAATGAACTAGAAACTCCTTGCATGAAAATGAAAGCTATATTGTATTGTAGAATAAGGTAAAACTAATAGTTGTAGGTTGGCTTGAAATACTTTGAATTGTTCAAATAATGCAATTTATAAATGACCAAAATAATAAATCGATTTCAAGAGCAGTACGTGTAAGATTTGGAAATCATCGTCATTCGCGTATCATTTCCAGTCCCCTTAAAGGCAAAATGTGACATTATCAAAATTGCCACAAAGACCGTTTGTCTTCACTATCACACCTTTCCATTGTCTTATAAAATACCTTCATGAATGTGCGGTAGACATAAACTGAAATGATTAGGTTCGACAAGTGCTAGGGAATTGGTTTGTTGATTCCTTAGCAATAATCATGAACACGGAAACCTTTGTACACGTTCACATCACTTTATGATCTATAAGCAGTGCTTTTCATTTCACTCAATTCATGGATTTTTGCATTCAGCAAAGATTAGAACACGATGTATCATAGCGAAAACATGGTTTATTGAAACCGATGTAAATATTTTGCATATGAAGTTGGGTACTGTTTTAACAAAACGTTATCTAATTTATTTTTTTTTAATCAAAGTTAACTTCTAAATACACTTTTTCTTTTTCAAAAGTAACTCATTCTAAGACACCTTACAGTATACCACGATTCCTAATCAATATCTCAGGCACAGTTTAATTACAAAAACAACAGAAAAAAAGTTAGTATCATAGAAAACCAAGCTCGTCCCAACGTACCTCATTGTAGCGGTCGTTCTGCTCCCTGATGAGTGGGGCCTCGTCGCTGTCGGCGGCTACGCACACCCCGGACATGTCAAGTAACCAGATGGTGTCCGTCTCGGTGAGGTCAATCTCTATCACCTTACTTAGATCTTTGTCAGTCAGCTCCTCCGTCACCTCCTCACGTTTATGCTTGATTTCTAGAATGGATGGATAGTAATTCAGGGAAAACATTTAAAGTAAATAATATATTTTTTAAATGTTGGGAGTTCGTCTGGTTTTTTCCCCCCACATTTTCGAACTCTGGATTTGATATGAATGGCTAAGAAAAGCATTAGGTTACTTGGCCTTACTTCTCAAGACGGGTAGTTGTTCAAGAAACTTTAGCTGTGCAAATTAACTACACATAAAACGATAAGTTTATAAAAATAGGATTCGCTACTTGAAGTTACTACTTAAGGATAGACATCACCTCAGAGTGGCTTCATTTAGGACAATGAAGATTATGCAGTAACTAGGAAGGCTAACAAAACATACTAAATATCATATGAAAGAGCAGATTTATCTTTTGGAACACATTTTGTTATAAACATCCTAAAATTTTAGGAATAATCTGCAAAAAACTATTTTTTTCACTTTAATTTTTTGAACATGGATATCTCGGAAACCACTGTATGAATTGTATAGATTTTTTGGACATGTCCCTAATGATCATTTAGAGGGAAGTGTGTGGGAAGATTTTATATGGGACATAATAATTCCATGAAAAGAATTAATTCCAAAACAAAGGGAGTGATGCGCATTGCCCGCTGAGAGGTGTTGTCTATCATTAACACCTCTCTAAGATCTCAATGGAAGAAACAACTATGGTCTGATTCACTTTTTAGAATGATTATCATTCTAATGTTAAAACTCGGTGGAAGTTCTAAATTCAGACAACTCATTTTTCACGGTGAATTAAACGAAACTTACCTCCTAAGGCTGGGGCCAAGTCCCCGCTGGGTTCGATGTCATCTGTAATGGATCCCGTTGACCGACCTGACTGAGATGCACTGAACACTGACCTGTGAAATGATATAGGGTATTCTCTCAATAACTATCGGGTCACTTTAATTAGGTTAACTTTCTTAGTCACCTTTAAATTCAGTTACTTTTTATTACATCTGAGCTTTTTATAAATACAAATATATGATAGTCATATAATTTACGACACGTTTCACCCGTTCATCGGAGGTGTACAGTGCTAAGCCTATTAGTTTGGCCTAAAACAAATAAGCATCGCTGCTACATAATGCTATGTGAAAACTACCTGACGTGAAAACGTGAATCAACCTTTTGACCGGAACATTACATATTTTTCCGGGATGAGGTTTTGGTTAATTGCCGGATGTGCAATTCTATGCCTATCAGGTTTTTACACAAAAACAATATCAATTCCCTAAAATATAATTTGATTAACGACATTCTCTCTTCATCCACAGAAGCATCTTACATATGACTACATCCACAGAAGCATCTTACATATGTCTATGTCAGTAAGAGAATTATTGTATATCGATAATAACGCGTAGCAAAAGAAGGTTGGTTTTCTATGTTCACAAATATACTGTTAACTATAGCATGCCGACATAAAAAAAATATAGGGCCGCTCTTTGATTTCAACGGCTCATTTCTAATTATTCTTTAATTCCTGAAACAACTTGAACTATGAAACACAATCTATTCTGCCTTCGAGTAATCAGAAGCAGAGTGTTCTGTGCTGCTCCTACCTATATTTTACAATTGATTTAAGAGTAAATCAAACCGTAATATCTGTGTTCTATTGAACACACCTTTCGTGTTGATAGTGCTGCCACCTTTCGGAAATAGTTACCACCCTCCCAATGCTTGGTAAGAGGTACATGAAAAGTAATTTCGAGTTAAACCAATGTAAAGCTATTTAATAATCGACTGTATGTATAACACTGTTACAAGGATTTCATTGGGTACATATGATTCAAATAAAGCAATGCAGGGGCGGATCCAGAGATTTTCAAAAGGTCTGTGAATTTTAAATCAAAAAAGTTAATATTTAGCCCAAAATAGGGGGGGGGGGGGGGGGCGCACTCTCCGCCCTCCTCTAAATCCACCATTGCAATGCAATTTAACACATTTGCAAACGATAATTCAAATTATCATGGTTATTTACTACTTTCTCAATCCAACAGGAATGTTTCAAATCTTTGTTATACTTGGTTAGTTTTTTCCACTGCTGTTAGAGCGATACCTTTCTTCTACTTTCACATGGTCGATATATATACTGACGGATGAAAGGCAAGTAACTTACCGCGTAAAGGGACCACCTCCAAAAGTACTGGCTGTAACAGTCCCCGTCTGATAAATGGATGCTTGTGACATGAGATCCGTTGGCTAATGGTAGGGAAATATAGAGAATCAATCATTTTTGAGTAATAATTCTCATCGTACCCCTCTCAGTCATTCAAAGATATGACAAATACTCGACATTTTGATATGTTACTTGAGCATAGAAATTAATACTTTTGCTACTCCGATAACTGAACTACGAGAATTTTCAAATAAACTTCGATTTCATGATGACAGAAAAAACTACTCACGGTTCCTCCTGAACTGTCTGCGAGAATATTGCTCTGATTTTTACGGACAATGTTTGGGTCAAGTTGCAATAGCGGTTGTGGTGTGACATCCTGGCCTTGTTCATCGTATACCTGTAGAATATAGAAAAACTTTCAATTCACCGTCAACACATCCAACTCGGTAAGTCTTTATGAAGACGCCGCTTAAGTCCACTTAAAAAAGTTCATTTAGATATGCAACTTTTCAAATATCTGGAGAGCCAACTGATAGTATCAGAAAGAGGGAAATGCGAAATTTCTAAATGTTTAAGCCATTCGAAAGATTATTTTGCACACAAGTGAGTCATATCTCAAATAAAGTGCAACTTCAAAAAAGGCCTTTCCTTTAAAAATGTACTTAGACTCTTGATTTCCCATTACTTTCAACGGATTCAAAACTTTGTTTAACGATAAAAATATTGTTTTTAATTACCTGTACGGGTGCTGCTCTTGTGACACTACCCATTTTCTCAGAGCCAGCACCAAGATGCACGTTCTTTCGGCTGGATGAGGACATGACCGTGCGCGATGTTCCTCCATAGATGGTTTTGCGCATCCTGCTCTCACTGCCTATTGACGGGGGTGGCATACTGCGTTTACTTTTGTTGAGGCCACCGCCTGTTGTGCGAGTGCTGGCGGTGCTAGATAAACGAAGGTATAAAGTTTGTCACTCATACAAGTAGAGGAAACAAAAGTTCTTGGATCTAATGCCAGTTTATTCTTAGCATGATGTATGCCTTTCGGGCTAAAGGAATAGCTGTGTTCAGGTAACATAGTTTGAAAAAGGCAATGAAGGCAGGTTCGATTATTTATTAAATGTCAGTGTTAAGACTCACAAAGTGTTAATCATCTACTCAATACACCATCTGCACTATTTGTTACCATCTAAAGTCAGTTTTCTACACACACAAAAAGTAAGTTATTTTCTGCCTCTTATGTCGGATTAAAAAAAAAATCTCATTGATAAAATATCAAGGGTGCGGCTGAAAGATTAGGGAAGGTTAAGATGTGATCACAATTTGCTTTTTGTGCCTCTTGATTTAAATACCTCACAGAACTAATCCTGATAGTTTGTTGGGGTAAGTCTAACGTCTGGCCAGCCCTTCAGGGATTTTCCAGACTACCACAATCATGAACAGGCTGTTCCCCCGCTCTATAATTCCAATAGATAAAACCTGTTTACATGGAATGTTTCCTGAGAAAATTTGTCCGTAAAGTTATAATCGAGACGGCTATTCAATCCATGAAACCGTTAACTACGAAATTCCCTGTTCGGGATCATTATTCAATTTCAATGAAGACCTTTTGAGATCTTCAAGACCTTGGCTAGCACCTGCCTGTGGCAGCCAGTCGGGTCTCTAACTTCAGGAATCTAGGGAATATCAGGAGAATGTATAGTACTTACACGGTCTAACGAGTTAACAATCATTTTGTCTGCTTATATGTATAGTTATGATAAGCAATTTCTTTACAAAAAAAGAAGAATAGGATAACTCTCGCTCATGAGTATGTAAAGACATTTGCACTGCATGGGTTCGAGTCCCATGCAGTGCAGCATGGAAATTGGGACATTTGTATGACCCCTGCACGAAATTGTACCCAAATGCTCCACCACAGGACCGCAATGGGAGACCAGACACTGTTTGAATTGTATCCTGTATAAATAAATGGAAAAAAAAAAAAAAAAAAAAAAAGAAAGAAAAAGGCGTTGGCTTGGTCGGGTTAACATGGCTTCAACAGCAAGGTATATTAGATTGAATTTGTTGTTCTTTTAATTGATTCAAACTTATTTGAAGCAGCACTTGCAGGAGAGGCAAAATGGCATAAATGTCCTCTCTCAGTTGCAATTGTACGTTTTAGTGATTAACTTAGTGATGAAGGTCGGCAATAACGGTGTGGGTGTGTCACCGTGTCCTACCCAAAAATGTCGAATTTCTCAAAAATAAGGCCAAATAATAATAAAAATAATTATAATATAAAATAGGTAAACTACTGATGTTCCCTGATACTATTTTTCTTTTGTCTTGTATTGAACTATTGTTAATGTCTGATTTAATACTGCGTGATGTGTATAACTAAGTATCCATGAGTCGTTTATCCAGGATGTCTGAGTCAATCAGACCGCGTTCAAAGTTAGCTCGTTCACTTCCCAATAGTTCAAAAGAAATGAACGGTGAGGGAGCTCTTAATATGAAAGGGTTTTTATTCAATAAACATCTCATCCCGAATAGTTCAAAAGAAATGAACGGTGAGGGAGCTCTTAATATGAAAGGGTTTTTATTCAATAAACATCTCATCCCGAGTCAAAGCCACTATGTATAAGTCTCCATCAGTCCACCTCCCGTCTCCTATCAGCAATCAACCACATTTAGAATACAAGTTGTTCCAACACATCCTAGACCGCTCTAGTGCTTAGCTCTATCACAATTCTATGCCCGAGGTAGTTGGTATAGGTAAAACTCCAGTCTGCTGCGCGGGAGCCGGCGTACTAACTCCAAGTAGCTCCTTTGCTAAACTCACTCAGCTGACATTCTCACTAAAACTGCCTGCTCCTCACTTTGCAACACCTTTTATACTGGTTAACAGGTGGCGCTGGGAGCGTAACATATCTCTTTCTAGAAGTAGACTAGAAGTAGACTTGCTAAGCCTGATCCTTGATAGATTATACAACATGATGATATATTAAAAGTGCTAAGCTATTAGTACAGTATGAGATAAAAGTTTGAGTTTGGGCTTGATACTAGTTATTACATTTAGCTTGAGGTTTTACATGTAAACAGAAAGCCTTGATCTATTATTTGTATAAATTCATATTTTCATGGTTTTCCTTTCCTTTTTTTCTACATAGGTGAAGTGATATAAAAATTGAACAGAAAAGCAGACAAGAGAGGGTAGAATGCACTTCCAGGATTACATTGGCTTCAGTCAAGTGAGTGCCTAGAAATAGTAGATTAGATAGATACTAAATCTATATAGAGTCTAAAAGAGATTAAAAACATATTGTAGCAATGCCAAAGTGTCGCCTATACATCTTTCGATTTTTAGACTTTTTGAATTTTATCATGGACGATGTAGTTTCGAAATATTTGCATTAATTTGCGACAAAAGCAAAACCTTTTTCTTCTTCAAAATACCAGAGAATTTGGTATTAAATTTGTCTGAGAACACCCAGGGGTTCCAATTGTCCACAAGATTTGATTATCAATAAAAAATCCGCGGTTCAAAGCCAGATAATGCATTTTAGCTTGAATTTTATCTTAAAAGTAAAAAATCTCACCTTCATAAGACTTTTTGAATGAAGTTTGTACAATAATTAGATCAAAAGTTAGATATAATCTTTTCAATTTCAAGATTGTAGCGATTTTGGGGTCCAATTTGTCCTATAAGTTATAACGTTACTTAGCCTTCATCATTGCCATTGGTGATCTAAGTTATTGAACATAACACATGGACAATTTTGCATGATAAATTCGATGATAACTTTTGAATGGATATTCCGATTTTGTGGAACAAAATCTGCTGATCTTAGAATTAAGCTTTTGCCTTTTCCAGAAAATATTGGGCTGAAATTACATCTAATGGGAGTAAATCTGAATTTTCGTCTAGGATTTGTCTAGACTAATTAGAGTACTTCCAGGTCACTGGTTTAGATTGGTTTCAGTCAAGTTACTTAGTTAGTGTCAAGAAATAGTAGATTAGATACATAGAGCTAGATGAGATAAAATCCCATAGATCTAGATCTATGTAGAACTAACAGTCTAATCCAATAGACCTTAGAGTTTAGAAATGAATAACATAAGAGAGTAGTTACTAACTTAGTATCTAACGTTAGTAGTTTCATGGTACCTGTTTCAATATGTAGAGGTTTAGGGAAATCCAAGAAGGAGTCATAAAGTGACTTGGAAACTGGAGTTTTATTAACACTGTGTCTGCGCGGGAAGCGCGTCCGAGAAACTCGGCGTTACAGGGAAAAGTTGGATTCATAGCGGTGCAGCCGAAACGGAACGACGCGTAAAATATGGAATCGCGTTACATCCCCAATGGACTTAGAAAAAGCTTACAATCATACATAGCTTATTACAAGTCAGAGTAATTATTACAAGATAATTACATGATGTAGTTGACACTAAACTTTAGTTTGACAATTACTAGAAAATATGTGTCGGATACATAATACACATAACTAGTCGGTATGTAGTACAAATACAAATATGCAATTCTTAAGTCACATAAGAAGCAAGATGACTAGGGCGTTTGGAGCTTCGCCCAGATCTAGACACATAGGGAGTTGGCTCTACAACTGGAGCCTTTTGAGCTTTAGCAGGAACCTTAGGGACCTTAACTGGAACCTTAGCTGGTGTTGTGGGAACTTTTAGTGGTGTTTTGGGAGTCTCCACAGGCTCTTGTACCGGAATATCTCCAGTTGGAACGGTCAAAGGGTAAGGTTCGATCACTACCGGAGTAGGTGTAGGGTCTTCCTGTGTCGCACGCAGGTGTACTCGGTTACGACGTAGAGTAGTGCCGCTATCGGTTTCGATCTCGTAAGATCTTTCGTCAAGTTTCTTTTTGACGGTTGCCTTCTCCCAGGACTTTTCATTGAGCTGATACGGTTTCGCTCTCACAATATCGCCTTCTTGCAGCGGCTTTAGTGGCTTCGCTGTTTTATCATAATAGAATTTCTGTTTTGTCTGCTGAAATTTCAGCTTGTCGGCGATTTCAGACTTTGATCGGTCGGAGTTCAGTAAACTCGCTGTAGTTGGGAGAAGAGTTTTGGTACGTCGACCCATTAATCGTTGAGCCGGGCTCAAATCGATACCTTGCTGTGGCGTGTTACGCACATTCAAAATCGCTAAATAAGGGTCTTCACCAGTTTTGGCAGTCTTTTTCAGGATTCTCTTTGCGGCTTTTACCGCGGCTTCTGCCTTTCCATTAGACTTAGGATGGTGAGGCGAACTAGTTGTATGTTGAATATCATACTTAATCGTGAAATGACGAAAATACGAAGACGAGAATTGCGGACCATTATCTGTGACTAGTTGCTCTGGTATTCCGTATCGAGAGAAATGAGCCTTCAGCTTCTGGATAACTGTCTTCGACGTGACGTCGTACAGTCTATCGATTTCCCAGAAGTTGGAATAATAATCGACTGTCACGAGATAGTCTTTATCATTTAAAGTAAATAGGTCTGCGCCTACTTTCTGCCATGGACGAGAAGGCAGTTCGTGACTCATGAGAGGTTCTTTCGCTTGTGACTGTTCAAACTCTCGACAGGTCTCGCACTTCTGCGTATATTCACGTACGTCATTTGTCATGCCGGGCCAATAAACCATTTCACGGGCTCTACGGAGCGAGCCTTCAATGCCCGTATGACCCGTATGTAACTCACTAAGGATACTTTTTCGGTTTCCTTTCGGTATGACCAGACGCTCACCTCTGAATACTAAACCATCGGTGACAGCTAGTTCGTCGCGTTGGGCATAAAATTCACGGATCTGAAGCGGGACTTGGTCTTTCTCGGGCCATCCCTGTTGGATCGTCGTTTTAAGCAAAGACAAAATCGGGTCTTCGTGAGTTTTCGCACGGATGTCCATGATCCTTTCTTCGCGCATCGGCAGGTAACTCACTGCATTTACGGACTCGAACTCGCTCTCTCGATGCTGGTTATTGCTGATAAACGCACGGCTCAGCGTGTCCGCGAGTAGCATTTTCTTGCCTTCAAGGTATTCGACCGTGATGTCGTAGGCAAGTGCGCGAATAAGCATACTTTGAAGCCTTTTCGGGGCTCTGTCTAAAGGCTTTTTGGTTATAGCGTGAAGTGGCTTGTGATCGGAATGTACCGTCACGGGTCGGCCGTATGTGAATTGATGCCACTTTTCGAGTGCGAAAACGATCGCCAGCATTTCTTTTTCAATAATCGCGTAGCGCGACTCTGTGTCGGTCAGAGCACGACTGGCATAGGCAATCGGCTTGCCATTCTGCATAAGAGCAGCGCCTATTCCAAACTGACTAGTGTCGCACTGAATAATCAGTTCGCTCGTTGGGTTGTAATACGCAAGAATGGGGGATTCGGTCAATAGCTTTTTAAGCTTTTTGAACGCTTTGTCTTGTGGTTCACCCCATGACCACTCAACGTCTTTGTGTGTGAGAACCGAGATCGGCCTCATGACTTCAGATAATTTCGGCACGTACCTAGCGAGGTATGTCACAGTGCCTCGGAGACGCTCTACCGCAGCGACGTCGGTCGGCGCTTCCATTTTCACAATCGCTTCAATTTTCGCAGGATCTGCTTTCAGACCAGAGGCAGATACGATATGGCCAAGAAAAGTTATTTCTGGCACGTTGAACTTACATTTATCGGGATTAAGTTTAATACCGTGCTCGTCACAACGAACGAGAAGATTCCGCAGGTTTGCGTCGTGTTCCGCGACATCTTTACCGTACACGATTACGTCATCGGCTACGCATTGAACACCGTCGAGGCCTTCAAGGGCCATACAGAGACGCTTTTGGAAGATTTCCGAACTAACTTTTAGGCCAAAAGGGAGTCGGAGCCATCGATAACGGCCAAAAGGAGTAGCGAAGGTAGTGAGAAAACTTGATTCCTCGTCAAGTTCCACATGATGATATCCCTGCTTTAGGTCGCAAGTGGAAAATACCTTAGCACCAGAGAGTTTTGGAAGAACGTCATCTAGGACAGGTAACATGAAATGTTCACGTTTAAGGACCAGGTTAAGGGGCCTAGGATCAACGCAGATACGAATAGCGCCAGACTTTTTCTTTACGACTGACATTTGATTTACCCAATCAGTAGGGCGATCTACTTTACACAAAGTTTTTTCTGCGATATGTCGATTAAGTTCACTAAGGACAGAATCTTTCAGGGACTCAGGGAGAATACGAGGAGGTCGTACAACAGGTTCGGCACCCTCCTCCAGGGTGAGGTGCGCAGGACCGCCAGGTAGGGTACCTAGTTTTTCGTCAAAAACATGAGGAAATTCACATTTCATGTCATCAGATTTGACAGAACAAACATCGAAGGCATTATAATTAACAGTGATAAGACCCATGCTTTCAGCTGCTTTACGAGAGAGTAAAGGTACGCAGTTGTTATTTTCTACGACGACATAATCTACATTCCATTTTTTCTCAGTTTTGACATTAGTAACTTTGATTTTAACTTTACCGAGAGCAGTCTCACTGGAACCATTCCACATTTTTAGAGTTACAGGTTCATCGCGAATCGTCCTATTACCAACATGCTTTACAGGTAAAATACATACAGTAGCACCAGGATCAATTTGGTGGACAATTTCAGAGTCGTCGATTTTCATTTTGCAATACAAAGGTCGGGCCTTAGGATCAGAAATAGCAGACACGTCATTTACAACACTTACAGAACCTTCGGTAGAATCCTCACTGGACTCGTCATCATTTACAGCGTGTACTTTTCTTTTAGGATAAAAACTACGCTTGGACGATTTAGAATAACCTTTAGAACTTGAAGAAGTTTTAGGCTTATGATCAGGTTTGGCATCAGATTTACCATTTTGACATGTGTCAGAACCAGGAAAGTGGTTAGGCTGTTGACAAGAATAACATGTTTTACCCCAGGCTGGGCAAGCAGATTTGACCATACGATGAGTCTTAGAACAAAATTTGCAACGCTTATCTTCAGACTTTTTGCTAGGATAGTGAGAAACTTTGCTAACTTCCCCTTCAGATTTGTTCATTACAACTTTCTTGTTTTCGTCGTTAAGCTCCATAGATCTACAGATGTTTAGAGTGGTTTTAAAATCTAGCTTAGCTGAACGAGTTAATTTCTCTTTAACTGTATCACTCTTGTGACCGTCCAGAATACGGTCCATAATACGAGCATCACGACAGGCAGGGGTACAAAAGTTACAAGTACTCGCTAAAAATCTAAGGTCAGAAAGGTATTGTTCGAATGTTTCATGTGGTTGTTGTACTCGTCGCGAGAATTTGAGTCTTTCGATGAAGTCACGCGTTTCACTAAGGAAATACTCGTCATACTTTTTAATCAGTGTTCTAGGATTGTCTTTCGTCTCACCGTCACCAAATACGAACCCTTTGTATATTTTACGAGCTTCAACACCAATCGACTGTAGGAGGATCGCCGCTTGGAAGTTTTCGGGCTGACCATGGGCGCCCGATAGTAGGAGATACCGCTCGTAGGCTTCTTTCCAGTCGAGCCAACGTTCACGTTTACCAGGTGAGTCGACGTCCAGCTCGCCAGGAGGTTGTAGGTTGGGTAGAGTAATTGGCACAGGTGGCACAGGAGCACCACCACCAGCACCGCCACCGGCACCAGCACCGCCAGCGCCAGCACCATCGCCAGCACGGTCGTCGTCAGAGTCGGCCATAGCAGTAGATCAGAGGGGTCGACAGCACTGGACTGCAGACAGGGGTGAGACAGTTCAGGTGAATTAATCAGGTCAGGCAACAGGATGACACTAATAAAATACCAGGTCAGCAGGGTGTCACAATAAAATACCAGGACAGCAGGACGGCGAATTAACACCGCGTAGAGTAGGTTGGTACGTAGTGACAAAGGTTGTGACAGTAGAGGAGGTGTACGGCGCGCACAGCACCACAGGAGTTGACACCACAGGTCTAGGAGAGTAGTCACAGGAGGTTGACAGGAGTCAATGTCAGGTTGACACTAACTGACAGCAGGTACAATTACTATTTCTCAGGTAGTAATGTAAAATTCATGAGTTCTCAGACTAAATGACACAGGCAGGTTGAACTATGGTCCAGTTCAGAGTTACAGGAGCAGTTCATTTCTTCAGATTACTTGAGTAGATTCAGACTCAGAGTTACACAGGCTTGTTGACAGGACCACATGCTGAGGGAGGTGGTTGACAGCAGACTCAACCCAGAGAAATGTCCTCAGAAATGCAGTTTACTCACAGTCTCCATTCCCAAAAGTTGTCCAAAGATGATCACTCCACTGCTAGCCACCATGTTTCAATATGTAGAGGTTTAGGGAAATCCAAGAAGGAGTCATAAAGTGACTTGGAAACTGGAGTTTTATTAACACTGTGTCTGCGCGGGAAGCGCGTCCGAGAAACTCGGCGTTACAGGGAAAAGTTGGATTCATAGCGGTGCAGCCGAAACGGAACGACGCGTAAAATATGGAATCGCGTTACAGTACCCTACCAACTGTCCCAGATCTACCAAGCCAAGTCCAAGGACTGAATGACTTTGGATCCAGTTCCTAGTTGTATCACTTCTGAATTTATGACATGTTAAGTTTACAGATATATCTTGTTCAAATGTCAGATTAACACTGGATTCTGAAAATGTCATTGGCATCAGTGGTTCATAAAAGTTGACACTTGCTGACGTTCTGTCAGACCATCTGGCATCTTTGGTTTTGACCAAATCCAAGTAAAATCATCACTGCTTTGGCTTTGCGAATGGTAACTTACCCTGCAAACATTGTTCCTTTTTTCGTCTTATTCGTCGACATCGTTGTAGCTTATATCCTAGAATCGGGCAGTCTAGTTCTACGGAAAAAAAGCCTTTTATTAGGCTATCAATATCCCCGCGCTCATCAAAACAGCCTTCACGTCTGTGTACATCGCCAACCGGTGTTGCCAGGCCCCTCACATGGAGCGTTTAAAAGGACGTGTGTGATTGGACACTTTGTCGAGCACCTGGTCGCTGTTTTATTTGGATTTTTGATTTCAAATTAAAGAGCAAAGATGTGCAACTAATATGGATGTTATGGCCACTTTGTTTAAAAGTCAGTTTTAATGAAATATGACTTCTATATCATAATACAAAGCTTTAATCATGTTTAATAGCAAACTCCCATATCGAGCAACAGCCAATCACAGAGAAGGACACTGCGGCTTCGGTTTGCGCCGATTAGGGACAGCCTCGTTTTCGTCGGGAAAGCGTACATCCCATAATACTTGTCAAGATGGCGGAGGTAATTTCTGAACATTTTCTTGTTCCGAGAGGAAGATTTTTGTCAAAATTGTTGTTATGTAATTAGCGTTATCGTAATATTTTGATAGGAATAAGGTCTAGATGGGATAATGTCAATTTGTGGTTAGTTTGGAGGGGGAACACGGGCTAATTTATCTAAAAACTAACATTTTCTTTTGACGTCAAATTGCGGTGATTTTTGGAGGGATGCTGAAATGTAAGTTGGTAGTAAAATATCGAATTACGTTTTTGATCGCCACTTTTATCAATTTTCTTGACATCGTTAAATTGAAAACATCTTTTATTGATATTACAGCCCGCGACGAGTGATTCCAGCCCCGGTGAGTACGACTTTTCAATACTTTTAATGATGCCTGAAATATGCAAATGAGTAGCGGGTCACCTTGAAGTTAGACGATGCCGTGATGAAACTCTTCTTTTTTGTTAAAATCTTCAAAGTTGTCTCTGACTGAAAGGGTACTCAGATTGATCTAAAAATAGTTACCTACCGATATGAGTAATTTGGTAGTGATGCACTCATAAACAACCGTAAGAAGAAGCTTTTTAGTGGGGTACCCCCTCCTCCGGCCGGGCTGCGCGGCAAACCCGGGCGCTGCCGATTGTCTAGTAGTAGTGCCAGTCCCGATCTCTGACTGCAACTTCAGTTGTCAAAATTCCTCTCGCAACTCAGCTCAATCAGTGAAATCCCAGCTATATTTACAATCAATAAATCGCAAATGACTCTTTAATTGAGAAATGGCGGTATAAGATGAACAAATAGTGATAAAAATCCGGAGTTGATTTTCGGGTAGTCTTAGAAGTTAAAGTTAGAAGTTAGAGAAACCACTCCCTGAGTCCTGTTCACGGACACAGTTCAGAGACTGGGTTGAAGAGTGGCTTCAAGAGTCAGTTCAAACTTGGGACGTGCTAACCAAAAACAATCAACTACTTTGACTCAACTAAATTAATTCTTAAGATTTCATAATCTGTTTTTACTCACACCGCATATTTTGACTTAAATTCATAGCAATAGGCATACTACTAGGTTTAAAGGTTTAAAAAAAGATTTATGACAATGAATTGTTTACTTGGATTTAGTGGAAGCAGGCAATCGGCAACGGTGTATTTGATTGGTTTATGTAATGCTGGCTACCACAAATATCTTGATGATTTAATGGTCAAATGTCTTAATATCACAATCACATTTTGTTTAAGGCAATTTTATTTTGGTTCAGTTTATTTATACTGAGAGGATCTTCAGATATAAAAATCCGGTTTTCATAGCCTCCCAGTAGGCGTGTTACAATCTGGGAATAATCTTCATAAGTTGTAGAGTGTTACAGTCTTGCTTTACAGTTTAAGTTAATATCTTAAGTTTGATTTAATTTTTCGATTTTAGTGTGGCTTCTTCTGCCAATATTTGAATTATCAGGGCTTAACATTAAGGATTTTGGCTTGGCTGCGCGTCGGGCAGGTGTGGGTGTAATTTTACCAGCTCAACTCAAAAATTTACCTGCCCAGCTTTACTAGGTAATAATTATATGCCCAAAATTGTCCCACCTCAAGTTGCCCCGGGCAGGCGGGCAATGCTTAATGTTGAGCCCTGCCTATTTTTCATTATTTGATGAGTTCATCATGTAAGATGAAAATAATTTAGTTCAACATTTTAAAAATAAAATCAGTCTTTGGCAAATCCCCTAGCTGCAAAAGCATTACCTTGTGCAGTCTGGTAGATTGAGTGAATGAGTGTTGGGTGTTTTACACCGTACCGACAGCCAGGTCATTTTCACGACGAAAACCAGTTGGGACAAATTCTGTCTTTGGTGATTGAATCTATGAGATGAAGGTGACAGGGTGGGCAAACAGCAGGGGATCAAAACCTGGAAATCGTTTTTGCTGTACCTCATCCCTTAGTGAACCACAGCACTAACTGGGAATTGAACCCAAAGAACCACTTGGTCAGTGTTGGGTCCCCCCTGTCGGGGATACTGGGGGCCTATTCCGATCCGGACCCCCATGGGGGTTGTGAAGTCTGGTAAAAGAACCCTGAAGGATTGGCTGGACGTTAAACTAATCCAACAAACAAACTCGTAATTCAAGATGGAAAAATAGTAATATATGCATGAAATTGAAAATCCTACCAAATATTATGGACTTTTGGATAAAGAAGACAGTGAAAGGTAAAAAATGTTATAACCCGGCATTGACACTAACGACGTCCTTAGAAGTTAAACACTGATAGTAGTATACTCTTATTCTTCAGTCGGGGCTCAACATTAAGCATTGCCCACCTGCCTGGGGCAGGTAAAACTTGAGTTGGGGCGTTGGGGCAGGTAAATTTGGTAAAATGTCTGCCATATTATAGTAATCAAGTAAATATGGGCAGGTAAATTTAAAGATCGGTCATGTAAAATTCCACCAATATCTCTCCGACGGGCAGCAAAGCTAAAAAGTTAATGTTAAGCCCTGCTTCAGTCACTCTTGTTAAAAAGGGGCGGATTCAGAACTTTTCAAAAGGAGGGACGTACAATTTTCCGGTGGACCCACCGGGGCCAAGAACTTTACATTAAAAGAAGAAGAAGAAAATACTAATTTAAATAAATATTTTTTAAACAAAACGATTGTACTATTTTCGGGCATTCTCGTGACAATTCAATCCTGAAGTTTACGTTTTGATGTACGCCAGGAAGGTTCCAAACATTACCCCAGCATAATGAACAATCTAAAGGAGCACCGAAAACCTGATTTAGCATCTTGGCCTCGATCTTTCTGTATGTATACAATTTTGATACAATTTTGCTTAATATGCTTTTCTCTCATTGATGTTTTTTTAGATACCGATCGTGAATTTGAACCTTCTGCTGATATGCTTGTTCATGACTACGACGACGAGCATACTTTGGATGAGGAGGAAGCGATGAGTGGCGAGAGCTGTACAAATGAACTGGAGGATCTGGAGAAGGTAAATTTTGAGCTGCAAAGGGCTATACAACTGCCCTAAAAACTACGGGGGAAAAAAACGTAGAATTGCTACTGCCTTTTCATATCGTTGTATGATCTATAACAATCAGTTTGTGTGCATTAACTCATTGCCGTTAAATAGAATAATTATCAGTTTTATCTCTTAACTAACGCTTACACTTGTTATTTGATTAAAGGAGGGCGACATGCCGATTGAGCAGCTCCTAGCCATGTATGGCTACGATAGCTCTGGTCCACCACCAGTACCACCCGAACCACAGGACACTCGCTCATCAAGCGAAGAGGAAATACTCAGCAATCAGGTAATTACTTTAATAGGTTTTACAATCTTTTCCAGGCTAAAGATGTCGAACCTAGTTTAATTCAGTGTTAACTATTTTCAAGTGTAATTTAATCCGTTACAGGACAGCTTTATGTTCGATCAAAGTTGAAATAAAAAAACAAGCAACGAAAAAGAAATTAAAGAGGTGCAGTATTAAAAAATATTAAAACGATAATCTATGAATAATTAACGGATGCTATTAGTTGCATGCATTCGCCTTTCATCAGAACGCAAAAATGTGTATCAAGAATTATCAAGTCTCTCACCCAATGCAAACTTAACAGCATTCATTATAGGGGTGTAAGAAAAATGCTATGGAAACATGACTACAGGTAACAATAAAATTTAACAATTGATTGAATTTCCTTTGACACAGGACCTCACTTTGGATAAGGACGAGATAGCCCGAGATCTACTGAAAGATGACGAGGATAACAACAAAGAAACGAGCGTTAATGATCTCCTGGTCTGCGTTAAAGAACTACCCTCTCAGACAAGTCGCTTGTTGAGATGTAAGTGTAACTACACTTTAGTTCTCACCCGCACAAAACCTCTTATTGTAAACTACTCAACTGTACATTCAAGTGTAGTTTCTGAACTTGCATAATTAGATCTATGAATTTAACCAAATTTGGAATCAAATTTGATGGAGCATTTGAGTAACAACCCACTGTAGTAACTCATCATGTCAATAATTTGTTTTTAAACAGCAAACAGTCAGGCAGGATCATCAGAAGAAGACGATTCAGAAGACGAAGACTACCAACCGGTCAAAGACGATGATTGGAAAAAGGTACTTAAGATAATCCAGATATTACTAAAAATCATTGGCCGGAGAATAAAATTCCCTCAATTGTTACAAAATATAAAGATGCTCCTTTGTATCTCCTAAATTATTTAATTAACAGGCCCAATAACATTATTTTTCATTTTGATATTGTGGATGAGAAGAACTACAATGTTTGCTCTCCTTCCATCCCTACAGATGATAAGTGTTGGGTCGGACTTTCAAGCTTCAGTTCCCGATGGCCTGTGTAAATACGGTGATGCGCCTGGTGAGTTCAGCCTCAATCATCTGCTATGCTTCCAAGATGTAAACGATATAAAAATATAGCTATTTATCTCTAATTCACTAATACAACTCGAGGAAGGTGGCGCCGCCCAGAGAAAAGCACAAGTGGCGCCATCTAGAGTAATAACAAAAATTTGCTTTTTAATAGGCATCGTAATGTTCCTATAATAAAAAGGGATTTCCTTTGAATTCCTTTTATTTTGGATATAACTTTTATTATATTCCTTAAATATTTGAGGATCGAAGATTTTGACAGTATCTGCTAAACTAGATAAGGTTTTCATAATTCTGTTTTGCTTAGTTTTGGTTTAATCTAGTACGTTCCTTCTACATTTTACTAGTCCACCTGCTATTGTGCATATAAATATTTTGAATACGAACTAATATGAGCATAATGGCAGGTTTTTGATGAGATTGACATCACTGATTTCCCGATGTTCATTTGCGATTTTAGCATACGAAAACGAAGACCGGCTCCTTTGGGACCCTAACAAGATGAATGACGTATCAGGTATGTTATTGTAGCATCGGCTCAACTCTTTTGTCTAAATATTGAGCGTCTAATTTGGCATAATTTCCCATCACATAATCTTGTTCATTTCTTTAAAATGCGCCGTGACAGTAGTATATTGCGTAGGATTAAAGGAATACCGAGAAAATCTTTGCAATGTTGTTAAATCTGCTCTTGAGATATGTCGAGATCAAACATAGAAGCCACTCTTGAATTTTACTTTTTTGGGGTGATGTTTTCAGCAAGCTCGACACACATTTGATAGAAACAAAATTCAAAGCCTAAAAGAAATATAAAATCGTTCATTAATTTTATCATTAAATGTATGTCTTATTTCTGTATTGTTTACAACAGTTGAGAGTTACTTGGACGACGTGCACAAACAGAATCAACAATCACTCCAGGGTGTGCAGGCGATCCCGACCAGTAGCCATACCCGCGACGACGAACAGGCCCTCTACCTCCTCCTCCAGTGTGGTCATAACGTGGAGGAAGCCCTCAGACGACGAAAGATGCAAGCTGTACCTCCGACAGGTGAGCGTCTAGACTGAGTCAATATCAACACAGCATCCCGTACCACAGATAGTTTAAATTGTTAGTGGTATAGGAGTTGCACCATTAGTAGTAGTATGAAAAATAACACCCCCGGTAAATATGATTATTTATGTCTTGAAGGCTATGACTATGTTCATTCGGGGTACGAGACCGAATATTATTCTTTTATAACGCCTCAGACTGACAAACCAATTCCTCTTGCAGATCCTATGAGTTTATGGTCTGAAGAGGAATGTCGAAACTTTGAAAATGGCCTTCGAACCTATGGAAAAGACTTCTATCTTATACAACAAAATAAGGTAAGGAAACTTGTCTTATTTAAACTCAAAATATTTTGTAGTACACTGGGGGGATATTTAAATTGAGCCCTATGTAATTGTATCGATTCTAAGGATGTGCCTAAAATTGGTTTGTTTAAAGAAACTCTCAGTATCTGTTGTCACAATTCAAAATTTTATTCTAGTTTCGTTTAATTACTAAATCTAACCGTAATACGAATTGTTGCTTTATGTTGACATTGTATTAAATTTCCCATTTTTCTGATTACTAGGTGCGGACACGATCAGTAGGGGAACTAGTTCAGTTTTACTACCTGTGGAAAAAGACGGAACGACACGATGTGTTTGCGAATAAAACACGACTGGAGAAGAAAAAATATGCTTTACATCCTGGAGTCACGTAAGTCTCTCTCACGTAACTCTCGTCTTAACCTGTTTTATGTATGAGGTAATTCGTTAAATTTCAATTAGGTGCTCTTATCTTTCTAAAATTTGGTACAGGTTTAAAACTACTGAGAGGATATTTTAAATCTTCCCCACAAAGGTTGAGATAATATATTAACGATGAAAAATGTGACCCGTTTCCCTGAATATGATATCTGTGCTTTTTTCAGATGTGGTTTTGATACAGTTACTTGACTTTTTAGGTATCATATTTCATTTCTCGTCATTACTTTCCTTGTAGGGATTATATGGACAGGTTTCTTGACGAGCAAGAGAACCCTGCGCCCGTCCGTGAGCGGTCAGCCAGTCCCAACATCACCTCCCTAATCTATGGGGACCCCAAGCGGCAGCACATCGAGTTGGAGGCTGCAATGGAGATGGTGCAAAAGGTTGTGGGCAACACAAGTGCGGTCTTTTCCCCACTTAAACTCCACCCAGATCTGCAACCAGCCATCACTGAGGTGTGCACGCCGCCAACGACAACAGTTTCCATCAACCCTGACCCTCGGGAGGGTCAGCAGAGCACAGAAAACATGGTGCATATTGCAAATTTCACAAGCAGCCTGCGACCAACGCCAACAGATGATATAGCCAATGGGCTGGTAGAGCCCAGCCCGAAACGTATGAAAATAGAAAATGAGACGAGTGAACAAACTGTAGAGCAAGCGGTGCCCACGCAAAGTGACAGTGTAACGAGGGCGGAGTCACCGCCTGCGGGAAAGACCGCCCCGCCCCCAGAGACAGCCGAGAATGGTAGTCATGTGAACAATGTGGAGGTATCCATATCGAGTGTATCTAACTCTGTACATAGTTTGGTAGATGGAGCCCTGACCGCGTCCCCTCTGCCCAGTGAAACCCTCCCTGCCCGGCCCACCGAGCCCGTCGCTCAGTGATTCGTCCAGCGCCACACACATTCCATGGTCCCCTGTGCATGGGACCTTCCATACTTACATAACAGACAAGTGCTGAATCTTTTAATGCAACAGATACAGCACTGCCCGACGCCAGACTGCCATAAGGCAACTTTTCCTTACCCCAGTCACCTGGAAAAGGTACGGCCTCGTACCTACATACAGTGCCCTGCGCGGTCTGGCCGTCAACCCCCATCCACCCCATGAACAGTAGTGGGAGAAGGCGGGGGTGCGTGCGTGCGTGCGCTGGCCACCTCTACTACGTCCTTGAGCCCGAAAAGGCTCACGAGTGAGGCAGCAGGTGATTGCTAGGTTTCAGAAGGCTCAGGAAGATGCGTTGTCTACCCATACAAACACGTAACCTCAAGTCAATCCTTCATAAGACCCCTGCCTCAGAACAGCGGGGTGGAAACAACAGTGCTTACCATGGCAGTAACGCTGCAGGACGGAGGAGTTTGCCGCCTCAAGGAGTGACAGTTGTTGCTTTCCTGCGAACAGTAGTGTGTCGAAACCCGGTTTGGTAGAAATACGTGAACAGAAACTCCTCTCGGCAGATACGGAACTGGATGAGAAGACATCCGTTGTCGTGATGCCTGGCAGGACACAATATCCTGCCATCCCCAGTGACGTGCACTGTTGCAACGAAAGCTGAAAAATACCAAACTCCTGTGGAGTGGAGCCCTGCCTCCTGCCATTCGTATCAAACATGGTCTTTTATAAGTGGAATAGTTGACACGAACAGCGAAACGTAGGCGAATTTTGCAATCGTCTTAATATGGAAAAAAAATAGAAAAATGAAGAGAAAATGCAAATCCACGTAAAGCATGTTTACGAATAGAGCGGTGCATGAGTCCATGCACTGACTGTGGGCCGGCTCCCAGCTCCACTAGCGCACCTTTGTGCAATAGACTGGACTTGGTATCCAACTCAATTAAGAACTGGTGCTTGGTTGGATCCTACACATTTAATCATTATCAGAGAAAAGTGTTACAAGAGAGAACATTATTGAGTTAAATGATTACACACCCACACACAATTTGTCATATTCTGTATAAACTGTCGTAACGAGTGCATGTTCCTCAACGCCCTCGGCATGTAATCCATGTTCTGTCACCGCTGTGATAAGGTTCCCGCTTCCAGGAGGTGGTTTGCATTATGTTACGCCCATCCGTGGGAGGGAAATTAGGAATCGGTCCGGAGTCAACAAATAAGGTTATTCATGTTGGCGTATTTCCAGATTTTCCGTTTTCAAATTGTAATGTTTTGACGGAAAAATGTCTTTAAATCTACGAAGGCAGACAACAATTTCATCTTTATACCCGTAGCGTACATTTAAAGACAAATCTATATACACAATAAGTGGCTATAAAAAATGTGTACCCCAAAAAAAGTATTTGGAAAGGATCACGCATTTCATTTTGAAGAGCAAGGTATGACATGTTTCTGGTTACATCTATAAATTTCAAGCTGATTGATTGGACGAACAGGTAACATGAAAACCCTCATTATAGATTGTTGCTATTATTCCCTGTGATAGTTGAAGATAAGCACACTTCACACAGTTGGGTTGATGTATATATACATATACATATATATATATATATAGAGAAAACAGACGAGTGCTTCTAGATTCGCAGTACACACATCATCCAATAGCTGCCACTCTGGAGTACAAATTAAGGAGTTACCCTCCACAATGATCTCAGTCGGCGAAGAGTTATACATCCTACGTATACAAACAACTTCGCTCCGATTATTACTGGCATGATTAAAAAAAACTAGCTACAAAAGAAAAAGACATGGAGGTATTTGTCAAAGTGAGAGAAATCAGTGAAGGCATAGTGGAAGACTAAGGAACCATGTCAGATATGGTGTTGGTAAAATGATGAGCAAGCTCAACGCATTGTTGATTTCGGTAATGATTGCAAACTGGCTGTTTAATTGTTAAACTTTGGTTCAACCAGAGAGCTTGTTATCTGCCGTTTGTTTGCCCGGAGTGGGCGGAAAGGGACGTCCTCAGGAATAGGGTACACCAAGGGTGTCGCTCGGTCTGTCTGTCTATGTGTTGTCCCTTACGCAGCCTGTTCGCTATGTTAGTGAGGCGTGTCCTAGGTGCGCGAGCTCTTCAGAGAAACAGCTCTAAACCTTCCCCCAACGTTACAGGGGTCGGGAAGGCAAAAACGGGAGAACCAAGTTGTCACTGAAAGAGCATCGTGTCCCTTCTGAGGTTGTTCTCGTTATCAAAGTAGTTTTCTTTGATTAGGAAATAATCTTGTTGCTTACCGCTTACGTCACCTGTAACTCAAACAGTTCACATATTGAGGTATGTAACCGTTTTCGAAACATACCTCTTGCTATTGAAACAGTGGGAGATTATCACAGTAGCTTGTTAGTCCGGATAAGGTTATCTTGTAGTTAATATGCAAGAATACTAAAAGCTTCCATGCTATTTTTGGACATGGTTCAAGATCGGTGTTCTGTTGAACAGAACATTTGTCCGCGTGAAACTTATGTAAGTATATGTATAAAACAGAGTTTATTTTTGCAATCCGCGTGGTGAGATGAGAAATCTGCTTCATATTGAATGGAAGCAAGACGGACTTATTCTGGTTAAACCGCCATCAGTGATTGGAGACTGGCGAGACTTCAGGCCTTTTACTCGGCAATGTCACTCCGTGTTATTCTTGTTAGGAATCCTCTGTAGCGTTGTGTAAATTACATGTTTGTGGCCATTCTGGAAATGACGTTTTCTGAAAGGTATTGTTTCAAGTCATTTAATGAAATTTTTGAAATGTTGATTTATTTAAGTATTTCTCTCTCTTACAATGCTGATGAATTTAAAGAAATGGATGGATGTACACCCGTGCTTGTTGGGAGTGGACACTGAGCGGTTATTATTTGTACATACATTCTTTTTGTACTTTTACAGTTCATTTTACATGCAATACAATGTTCCTGTCTCTCAATTTGTCCTGAAAAGAAGTACATGTAGCACTGTACATTGCACCCTAAGGCGTTTTGCTCTGAGCCTTATCCTTCCCATGTAAAATACCAAAGACATTATTTCCTGACCACAGGCCGGATTGTTCCACAGCTATGGCAACGGGGTCGTCTCATTCTTGCAGGACTAAAAGGAGAATCAAGTGCTTTCAGTTAGTTTTCTCCTAGTATAGTTTGCTTTCATTTACAAGATCATGTTTATTACAGTTCTCTCCCTTCCTTAACTAACTGGAATACAGATGTTTGTTCACCAAGTTTGGGTCAGAAATATTACCAACTCGCAATAATTTTATTGTTCGTTTGTAACCATAAGTAAATATGTTTCTATTTAGAAGTGGAACGTGGCATCCCTTCTTTTTCTCAAAACGAATTATGTATACACACAATATGTATAACTACGGAAAGCCAATATGTTATTCAGTCAGCTAATGGTACACTATGTATACCATTTACGTTTGTGATGACCACTGGAGATGAACCATTTAAACTGAGCCTTTTCTTCTACCTTGTTCTGATTACCCTCATCATGTACAGTGTAGTTACCATAGAACCTTTCACTGGCACCACCTGATGATTAACCCACCCCACTGTTGGGACTATTGGGGGAGAGATGGGAAACTAAAACAAGACTTGTACAGAGCAGTTGAGAGGTCATTAACTGGGCCCACTGTTCTCTGTATGTGCTATCGAGAACACATAATTTACTTTAGTAACTAATCACTTAGGGATCCGTCTCCCACCCAGCATTGGTTAACCTACCTGTATACTATTATTTAACCCCAATTGGGTGGATGACGAGAGATACAGGATCGGTTCAGCATTTCATACAAAGGTCTCTTCGGGGATTGTTAGCTTTTTTTTTTTTTTTTTTTTGGGGGGGGGGGGGGGGTTGCACTCATCCGGACACATCTTCCTTAGTTCGTTCCCTCTCTCTATTTCCTTCTTGTATGTATATTTCCCTGTGAACAGCCTTGGTGTTCTTCGTACCTTCCTGTTATCATTGCCACATCCAGAGTGAGTGAGAAAATACGAGTGATCAGAACCCATTACTCATACACATACACAACACATACACCACAATGCTGCAGCGTGCGCGAGTGAATGAGTGCGAGAGGGTGACATTTTACAGTATTGATCTTTGTATGAATAGGATATACTAAGAATCATGAGATTTATTTATTGTCCTGTACATGTACATACCACTTGATTTGGTGACATAGGCATGTAGTGAATGAAAATAAAAAGTCAATTTTTATAGCAAACTTAAACTGAAGTTTTGTCAGTATCCATTACCAAAAGTACAATACATAACTAAAGAAAGTATAGAGTGGGCCGTTTACTAAAATGACCCATTTCACGAATTTTTTTGGGTAGACAACTTATTTCATAAAACAAACGTACGGTGTGATGTAGATTTTTCAAATAGCTTCATGTCAAAGTTATTCTTAGAATGACGAAAGGATTTAATTAACTTTCTCAATTCTGTTTCCTTTATTTTGGGAGTTATAGTTATTTCTAAAGCTGCTTACAAGAAAAGACCAAAAAATATATGTACAAACAGATCAAAGACCATATAGAATACCAATGAATGATGAGACAACAAGTAAGTTCAACACCAATATCTTTATTAGTAGAAATAACACATTTTGATTATGCAAAATTGAATAATTGTCCCTTAGAAATGTAAAATAAACCAGGGCGCCAATAACAACATCAAAGTAATATATGTTTTTTCATTACTATCATGAATTATGTTAAAAAACAAACATGGTATCGAAGCCAATGAAAGTCACAAAAGTTTGAATATTATCTGAAAAGGAATGTTATATTCATTTAATATTTTCCGATACTACAAGGAATGGCGAAAAGTAACCCATAGGCTTCAGGGGTTATTCTTACTTAGCAATAACGTCCCATGAAAATAGAAGACTGAATATTTTCCATATCTCTATCTGTCAAAATGTACTAAATCACAGGGTATTATCAACCAGTCAAGACAGTTAATGGGTTCATTGCTGCCTATATACAGAAACTCAGCAGTCATGTCATATATAATATATATAAAATTATTGAGATGATTCCCTCTGTTAACTAACCTGTACTTTCAACCAACAAAACACATACATAGAAGGAGTGCTAGATTAAATCACCGCAGTTAAACTTTAGTGCTCCGACCCATATTAGAACACAACCAATTGAATCAAAAAAGTTATAAATTCATTTTGAGGATTATGAATATGGAGTGTGTTGTCCTTCACGTGTTAACTATGGATCACGGTAGAACCTGTATAGTCCATGAGTGTGTGATCTCAAAATGATATTTTTACAATTATAACAGAAACCCACATTCTCTTGCATCTGACATCCCAAAGAATTTGTAGTAACCCACAAGCAGTGTTGAAAAATAACTATTCTATTTTGCATGAATATTCCAGTTCATAGATTGACTTAAATATCCCTCTAACCCTTTTGTGAAGGAAATACCCTTGGTGTTAGTATTTCGAAACAGAAAAAGCTCTAATCAAAAACCACCTCTATTTTGATTTCTGACTGCTCAGGTTGGTCCACGTCACTGGCCTCAGGGCTCGGATCTGGTTGAACCTGAGACTTTTGAAGGCGACGGGCGAGACGGGCGTTCCGACGGTGTTTCGCCGTTCTCAGATGCTGGCTGAGTCCACCATTAGTCTTAAAACGCAATTGACATGCGTCACATTTGAATACACCAATATGTTTCATTTTGTGCATACTGCCTAAATGGGCTCGCAAATGGAACTCCTCTCTAAAACGGAATGAACAGAGTGGGCACTTGAACGGGCGGTTCTCAGTCTCGTGAACCACTATGTGCAACTCTAGGTTAGCTTTATTGGAAAAAAGATGCTTACAAATATCACATTCGAAGCGTCTCACACCCTCATGTACGACCGTCACGTGTTTTGCCAGAGCCCACTTGTTTTTGAATTTTCTATCACAGTCTTTAACAGTGCAGGGAATAAGATCGATATCCTTGTGATTGTAATCAATGTGCTTTTTCAGAGATGACTTAAAGGAGAAAGTCTTGGTGCAATGCGGACAAGAAAGCCTTTCCCGCTTGGCGTGGATTCGTTTGTGCTTGATCAGATCGTTCCGGGTTTTCACTTTGAAGTTACACACTTCACATTCAAATGGTCGCTCCTCACTGTGAACCGTAGACATGTGCGTGGTCAGGATCCAGTTGCGTTTGGTTCTAAAATCACACAGCTTACATTCAAACGGCCGCTCATCGGAGTGGGTCGACATGTGAGTTTCAAGCTGGTTTTTGCGCTTGAAACTCTTCGAGCACTCTGTACAACTGAATGGTCGCTCCTGGTTGTGGGCGCTGTTTTTGTGATGTCTAATATTGTTTGGATATTTGGTGGTGAACGAACACCCACTAACTGGGCACGGGTACACACTAGGGCCATGCTTGTACTTCTTATGCTTGTCTGCATCGCCAATGGTTTTAGACTTATGCCCACACACATCACATTTCTTAGAACGTCTTCCTCTTCTTTTTACTCCCCGCTTTGATGGGGGAGCCTGACTACTACTGGCAAGAAAGTTATCGGCAAGTTGGCGCAGGGAATCAAATGTCCCAGAGTTCTCACCCGAGGCATTTTCCAGAAGTATATCCGTCATTTCAGAGGAGTCCACCTCGTGAAGTAACGCTTTGGAAATGTCCAACGTAACCCCGTTTTGGTATGCTGTGATCCCCATCTCAGAGAGACTGGCAGGAGTAACATCATCTCCAGGGTTGTCTAATGAGGCTACACTGTTCGACGGTTTATTTTCATTTGAGTCCTGAGCATTATCGCAATCTGGAAACTGGGGATCTAGGAAATTTTCCATACGAATCTGTCTTGGATCTACAACTTTACACAAGGCTTGTTCTTCGGTGTTTTGCGAGTCGTTGAGGCTGCCGGAAGAAATCTGTGACGCCGGACTTTCTACAAGGCCACCATTTATAACTGGTACCTCTTCATCCATAACCTCTGTTTTGATTTTGACCATCGCAATTGGTTTGCTGGTGGTTTGTCCTTCAACAATTTCTTTTTTGACCAAACTGATATCACTTGACTCGCTACCTATCTCACATAAGACCAGGCTACGGAGGCTGTTAAAAGCCTTTGGTGTAATTAATGGTTTTATGTCTGCAGAGGCATCAGAGAATTGGTTGTCTACACTGTTAATCTGTGACGTCTCCATGGGGACATTAACGCGGGTTTTAGTCCTCGGTCGCCCTCTTCCTCTCTTGCGATTACCCCTCCCTGGTCCCATGATGGTTTTCAGAGCTTCAACACGATTTGAAGAGGGGTTCTCTGATGAACTTCGGTAGTGGATCTGAAATAGAAAGATAATATTTCAATAATGCATGGGGTTCTTTGCACTTACAAATACTGCTAAAATCAATTACTTGGTTTCCATGGAAACTAGAAATAAGTATTGACATAAATATAGATTGAGGATGTGTTATTTCATTATTGACGTTGTTTCTAAATGGGCGTCATGGCATATCAAAATAGGGTTACTTCAGACATTTCCAAAGATAACTTTTATATTCACAAAGCATTACTCCATGAAGTGGATTCCTCCTAAGTGACAGTTATCTGCCTACTTCTGGGGGATCGAGGTGGGGGCCCTGCTATTTAATTCTACGTGAAGGCCGCCTATATTTGACTTGTCATATCCTGCACATGTTATCTTGTTCGTGAAAAATTGCATGAGTGGATAAGAGTGCCGGATTCATCCCAATATAAATAGCATGCTAAATGATCCTATAATATAACCGCCCCCTCCGCCGTCTTGTCTGAAACGGTAGACTACGAGATAATATAGGATCAGAATGGATAGCCTAGGCAGATAGCGATAGCCTATTAACCCCATAGCCCCATAGTCCTGCATGGACATAATTTAGACCTATTACTATAATATATTAATATTATTAGGTCTATACTATACCACAATTACAACCTACCTTATCAATGTACCCTGGCCGGGTTACCCGTTTCCTCAATAATAACCCAGAAATCATAAAGAGAGTATCATAATACCACAAGGTATCCAGTAACAGTGTATACAGCCCCCGGTTCAGCCCACCTGTATCCTGAATAACCCGTACACATCGTCACTATGCCGACCAAGCTATAACGACTGATTTCACAAATAGGTCATTTGAGTATCCATTGGATCACTCCAACTGTTCAAGGAGCAATGCTGCACGGGCCTAGAAATAGGTCAACTTATTAATTCACGATGCAGCAGCACTCGATTCGACCGCCATTTAAGCTACCATACACAGTGAAGCATAATGATGGTAGGCTATTATGATAGGCTTGCACTTCTCATCTCAAGTATAATTCCAGCATACTTTTCTAAATATAATGCACATGTATGTGGGCATATACATATAATTGGCCGACATTTTATCGATAATATATCCAAATAGTTATTCTTAATTAAACCAAATGGGCAAAGCCGGTCTTCCAGTGGTATATTTCAGTCTTTAACTACACGCAGCGAGTAGCCACTGAGGTAGAACAATACAAGTCTACAGGCCTAGGTTTGAACAGCCCAACCCAACCATAACATAACTTACCTCGGCAATGGGTCACAATTACATGGGCTACCAGTTCGACCTGCCCCTCCCCCTAAACCACGTGGCCCCACCTTGTCCATCTGCGTCCCTCTCAGCGTCTCACTCACCCGACGGTCACTGCCTCTTCCCGTATCTCTGTTTAGAACCGCTTCCCTTCTGCAAAACCCTGGGAAACCCCTCCCAAAGATGGAATCCCCTGGTTTGGTACGAGTTCTATACTGTAGATGGCACCAAGAGAGAGTGGAAAAATTATAGGCCTTTTGAATGAAGCGTCATCTATTGGCTGCATTTATCCCTTCCCGCTCCGAGACATACGGGGGGGGGGGGGGGGGGGGGGGGGCGTCCAGGGGGTCCTGACCCCACCCCCTTTTGGTGGGGACTCAAACTTGCCAAAGAGAAAATAACGTCGCGTGTGTGCGCGCGAATGCACATCGTTTTAGTACTTACCCTATATGTGGACCCCCCCCCCCCCCCGCCCCCCGCCCCCCCTTTTCGAAATCCTGAATCCACCCCTGTTGACGTGTATCTAGGTGAATGGGTATGTCATACATCTTTATACCATAATCCACTCATTTTTGTGGTATTACAATCGTAACATTGTCCATCCAACAATGTCCATGCATGCTTACGGCCCCGGGCTAACGGAAGTCCCAGATGAAGTAGCCTAATCGCAAAAGTGAATAGAATCATCAATACATTTCTCAGGAACCCAAATTAAAATAAAATATCTAAAAAAAACTATACTATGTGCCAAGTTCAAGTATCCGGACCTGTAGGAAAAGTATTCAATTAGTTTTATATTCAATGTAATAAGTCCAGCCCCTAATAAGCATGTACCCAATATAGTCTGACCATGGAGAGTAAAATCTTATTTCACTCTCCATGGTCTGACAGGCCCGTAGCCAAGGAGGGTTCGGGGGGTTCGTACGACGAACCCCCTTGGACGAACCCCCTTCTAAAATCTCTTAAGTTCCTGCAGATCTCTCTAAAGAGTTCTGCATTTGCATCCCCTATCATTTGATCAGATTATTATAATATAACTGTGCGTACATACGTCATTACACTAATTATCCATTTTTACACTTAGTTTACTTTTTGTTCATATAAGTTGTAATCTTCCTTTATAGAAGATCATGGAAGGATTGCATATAACAAGACAATGTTACCAACATGCATAATTCATTATGGAAACAGCTATATATACACAACCAATAGTACCAAAAAAACCTGGAAGCCAGACCGGGACTTGAGAAGTAATTGGAAAGTTAAATTCAAATATAAAATGACTAAACTCACTTTTGTAGAAAAGAGTCCCTTTTATAGAGGTGTACGCCTGTGGGATCAAGTACCTCAAGTACAGATATTCAACGTGCTACCACAAAAGTAAAATTTAAGAATGGAATTAAATCCAAATTGGCCTGATTTAGTGATGACCATTCTGGACGTCCCCTTATTATGATGCTCTGATTTCTGATTTGAATCTAGCTTACTGGAATATGAATTTATTTTGTTGTATTAATAATAATTCACCTTGTTCATCTCAATGTTGCCCATCATCATTAATGTAAATCCGACTGGAAGAATACTGAATTGTATGTGAAGTTATTGTAATAAAAAAAATAAAAATAATAACAGTGTTTATTGTAATGTCAGTGTCAAGTGGTGGGAATGTTACCCGGCTTATTTGGCTTATTCCTGCCAATCTCTTCTATCTACAATAAAACCAGCAGTCTAGTCTTATTAACACTACTTACTTATTTTTATTTGTAATAGATACTTCATACTTTAAAAGTTAGTGACCATATTTTTGTAACTCAAAATGAAAAAAAGCGGGATTCATGGGCACAGTCCCTGATTTATGTATATCTTTTTTACTGATCATAGTTCCTACAGAACTGACCCTAATTGTTAAAAATAAAAAGGAAAGACGGGTTTGGGGGCACAGACCCCGATTTGTATACATTTTGTATTGACGTTACTCCTGTTAATGAGAACTACAAATGATTAGTTAGGTGATAGTAAACCGCCGCGGAGGTGGCGTTTATGGTATATAACCTCCGAGGCGGTAGCCGAGGAGGTTATACCATAAACGCCACCTCCAAGGCGGTTTATGAGCTTATACTACGTCCCAGAACTAAAAGATACATATTCTGAAGTGAAGCAGACCTATGTGGGTTGACAAATATATGATTATATATATATATGTATACATAGAACCATATAAATTATATGCATGTATATAGGGCTCAAACACATGTCAGTCAAAAGTAGCGAAGAATTTGTTCTTTACAGCCAGCCTCAACAGGTTAGTGGTCTAGACACTTGACTCAGACATTGGAGATCCCGGGTTCGATCCTCAGTGCTGCTTAGAATTTTTAAGTCATTTTCGTCACCAACGTTTTATGAAAAATACTGCAAACAGGCCCTATGTATTCGTATTATTCCTTCTTTAAATTCTATTCCCTTCATGTATTTTGTGTGCCTAAATAGCAATCTTATCACGTATCCATTTCTATTGATGTAATGATATAGGTGTATTCCATGAGAAATTCTTTGCCATGCCTGAGCAGCTGCCTCAGTAGGGTAGTGGTTAGCCTTCAGAACTCTTACTTCTATGTTCCTTAGATCGATCCTACACTGTGGTGAAATTAAAATAAAACTTTTCAAAAAATTGAATAAGGTACATAAAATCGTTGACTTGTCTTAAATCTTACATAGATAAAGTCTTAAATAACCTCCAGAGGAGGTTATCTGGATAACCTCCTCCGGAGGTTAACCAAATAAACCTCCTGAGGAGGTATATGTGGTCAAATACTGTAGGTTACCGCCAGAAACCTACTGGCAGAACAATAGCAGCCGGCGTCGGGAGTAGTATAAATGACAATAACCACTTGGTTGGCCCGTTGTGATCCATAATGACTTTCCATGCGGACCATCACAATGCCGTCTCAGATGGCCCATATCAATTACTTTCAGGTGGAGCATAATGACTGGCCCATAGTTGCAATGGTCCACATTGACTATACTTCCGATATTTTGATGGCCGTTTCTTTTATAAACGTTTCAGTACGTTTTGTTTGTGCTAGGGATAATTATCATAAATGCCCCGCCCCTCCATAAAGCGGTACCCCTTTACTTTTAATGCAGAATGAAAGGGTTCTTCCAGTAAATATTGATTGATACCGAAATGATACGATAGTAAAAACAATCAACCCAAAAAATCTGTGCAATATTTGCTAATTCAAGTTTTATAGGCAACGTCTATAAGAGGGAACACTGTTTTGATAACATAATGCATTTATGTTATCTAAACAGTGTTTCCTCTCATAGACGTAGATGACATCTCAACTGTCCATAATGGTCTGGCAGCCATATTGGTGATTCACCAATATGGCTGCTCAGGGGCGGATCCAGGAATTTTTTTAGGGGGGGGGGGCAAGATTTGAAAAAAAAATGTAAGTAGTATATAATTATTGCACTTTTGGTTGGCGAAGCCGTCCAAGGGGAGGGTATGGGAGGGGTTCCCCCTCCCATTCGGGGGCTATGGGGGGGCCACCCCCAGGAAAATTTTGAAAAGATAACCTCTCATTCAAGCAATCTGGGGCATTCTGAGGTACATTGGAGATCTTTGGGGATTATGTTTTTTCCCTAGTTTTTTTGATGTAGGTATCAATTATTCCAAGGAATTTTGTTGTGCATGGGGATAAACAATGAAGAAATTTAGGGAAGATAACCTCCCAATCATGCAATCTGAGGCACTCTGGAAACCAAGTCTAAGTCCAAGGGGAGAGTATGCAACTCTCCCATTGGATTGGGGGGGGGGGGGGTATGGGGGGCCACCCCCAGGGAAATTTTGAAAAGATAACCTCTCATTCATGCAATCTGAGGCATTCTGAGGTATATTAGAGACAAAGTCCAAGTCCAAGGGGAGGGTATGCATCTCTCCCATTGGATTGGGGGGGTATGGGGGGCCACCCCCAGAAAATTTTTGAAAAGATAACCTCTCATTCATGCAATCTGAGGCATTCTGAGGTATAGTCTATTGGAGACAAAGTCCATGTCCAAGGGGAGGGTATGGGAGGGGTTCCCCCAGGCCTGCCAACCTGTAAGCTCCAAAATTCAAGACACCCCTCCCCCCATGAATTTTTTCTCCCAGAATGGTGCATTTTAGTGAATTCTGAGACAACATTAATACAATTTCGTAATGCAACAGGGTCAAAAATTTCAATTTTGGGACTGTCATGGGAAATTCGGGACACTTGGCAGGCCTGGTTCCCCTCCCATTGGGGGTATGGGGGCCACCCCAGGAAATTTTTGAAAAGGGGCCTTCCATGTACGCATTAAAGGGGGGAGGGGGTCTGAGATTTTTTTAAATGTGCATATATGTTCTAGTACAATTCAAATGCATATTTTTAACAAGCGGGCATAGGGGGTCTGAGTTTTTGAAAATGTGTGTATGTACTAAAGGGAAGGCCCAAAAGACAACCTCTCAGTAATGTAATCTGATGCATTCTGTAATACCCACTCCCCCCTTTCCCCTTCTTTTCTTTTCCTTTCTCTTTCTTCCTCCTTCTCTTTTCTTTCCTTTTTTTTTGGGAGGGGGGAGGGAGGGCAAGGCTCCTCCACCTGGAAAGAAAGGGCCATGAGGGGAAAGAAAGGGCCGGGAGGGGAAAGAAAGGGCCGGGAGGGGAAGGAAAGGGTCGGGAGGGGAAAGAAAGGGCCGGGAGGAGAAAGAAAGGGTCGGGAGGGGAAAGAAAGGGCCGGGATGGACAAGAAAGGGCCGGGAGGGGAAAGAAAGGACCAGGAGGGGAAAGAGAGGGCCGAGAGGGGAAAAAAGGACTGAGAGGGAAAAAAAAGGGCAGGGAAAAAAAAAGGGCAGTGATGGGAACTAGGGGCTCTTTCCTTCTTTTCTTTCTCCTTTTTTTTTTGGAGGGGGGGGGGGGCAAGGCCCGTCCGCCCCCCCCCCCCCCCCAAAAAAAAAAAAAATCCGCCACTGGGTGATCAATATAAAATCATTATTTATCTTTCTGAAGGACTTAACATATAATTATTTTTATGTCACTTTAACTTAAAACAGACTCGCTAAATAAAACTTAGCAATTATCAGCATTTACATTTATGAATGTTGATTTATACCATAACCATATATTCTTGATCATCACGTGATGATCACCAAAATGTGATCACGTGACCCCGTCTGCACAAGGTCTATACGCCAAATATTTGGAAGTCAGAAAATTGCCACATAGGCTGATTAGCTTTTTATTCTGCTTTCCTTTAGGGAAACATAAGTCAGCTTATGAAAACTTGGTGAGTAACTTTATGATAATATAGTGAACACTGTCTGTATATATGGACAACTATATATATCAGAAGATTTCAATAAGAACATATCTTACAAGGGGAACGTCTACTTTCTACATAGTTCACAATAAGTTATAGTTTGAATACATGGAAAAACATTTACTTTTGTAAATGCCATGGATATCTATGGGATATTCATGGATAAATATCCATAAATAAATTTCCGCACGGAGCATTCTTTCCCATGTTGGGCCGCATGATAAGCGGATCTTCACCAACGTGTATCATCTGTGACGCATTCAAAAACGTGTTGAAGCATCTACTACATGGGTGATCAATAAGTCCTTTGTCAATGTTACAAATATTTATTTTTTATTGAGTCACCATGTATAAGGCTATAATGTATTCATGATAATGCATTATATCAAGATGTATATTAAGATGTACAATATGATTGTACAATCAAATCACTGTCCGTTTGTCATCCATTCCTCAATGAAATGTTATTCATAAGTATAATGTCTGTTTCTAATAAATATAAATAGGTAACTTTAACACAGACGAGCGTCACAGAAGATACTTGACTATCGTAATCTAAGACGAAAGTGATTTCTTATCAACTTCAAACGCTGATATCTTATCACTTACACGTGTGAAGGAGCTTCAACCAGTGGTTTACAGGATTCTTGAAATTCTCCCTGTAGCACTTTCGAGTGGTCAACTATCTGATCTTATCCCTCCCAGAACCTATTTAAATCAATATCATGGTTTCAAGGAAAGGAAGGTGACAACCAACACAGTGTATCCAGACGTCAGCTTGACGTCACAAAACGATTTCTAACCCAGGAAAAATAATCGTGGTTTGGGGAAGTTTAAAGGAGTGTCCGTTTTCCGGGTTCAGAGGGCCTGGTTGTCTGGCGACCAAGCACGAACGCACACAAAGAAAGGTGTATGTATTTGGTTTAAGTGCATGGGAAGCGGACCGTTTCGAAAGACCACAAGGCAGAATACGAGGGCCTTTTGAGGATTTTACCGAAGATCATCCCTATTATAATACGGCGGTCTTTGGAGTCAGAGGTAAAAAGTGTAAGTTAACAATCTAATTATGCCTTTATATATATATTTATATAAAGTAGAAACCCACCTAACGACCACTTCATAAAAGAGACCACCTCTATTAAGGATAGACAACACCTCTCAGCGGCCAATTCGCGGGACATTCTTTAAATAGGCATAAGATCTATAGCATGGATATGTGTGTTATATCCATAGATACGGGTGTGGGACGTGGCTGTGTTACTCTCTGTGACAAGACCGCTTCTAGACAAGACCGCTAATATATCTATAGATACCCTTTAATAACCGTTTCTACTCATATTATATTCTACATTTTGATAAGTAGATATAATAATTATGCCTGTATGAGAATGCCGGAAATACGAAAAACACATTTTGAACTTTTATTTTTGAACACAAATATCTCGCTTAATATTTCATGGAAAAGCATGACATTTTCACATGATATATATAGGGTTGTATCGCGCACCCCATGCATGTGGAAAAACTAATTTTGTCATTAGTCAATATTTACGGATGTTATAAAGTGGTAATGTGACTTTTTCGAAACGTGGCGATTTCTAACCAAAAATAAACTATTTTTGTCATTTTGAATATTTTTCTATATCTAGGGGCGATTAACAGAAAATACCACTGTGTGCGATACAACCCTGTTTTACCCTATATTGATCAATTTTGATCTAGAAATCATATTTCCATTCTGTTTTCAATGTAGCAATGCTAAAAGAATAGTTTCATATGTGTGGCTATATTTTATTTAATTTTTTTTTGTAAAGATCTAGTTACCATGGAAACCAAATAGAAGGAATAATGTGAAATTTCAAAATTAAACATTCCATTGACATTCCAAATAAGGGAATATTCCATTTAAATGGAATGTTTTCAGTATGATCATTGGCTTCTACACAAAAAGTTGGTCTAATGAAATTATATTCACTATTTTTTCACAAATCTTTTCACATCTCCTTAAATATTAGTCTTATGATAGGAAATATAGATACTTCGGCGCATCCTTTCCCTCGTTGGGTCACATATTTTCCAATGAAATTCTTTAAGCCTGGTCTTGGGACCAAGAACTAATAATGCTAGAGATATTTCAAGAATATTTCAAGTATAATCAGAGTTATGAGACTTAAGGATTTGGATAATTTTATGTGTTTTTAAGGGAAATCCCCAAATTTGTGACGTCACAAGGACTAATTGGGAATCCCCATCCTTCAATAGAAGGGAATCCCTCACCCTTTAAACTGTATAGAAAGGAACTTGTGCATTAGTATAGAATATTTGTATTTAGCTCCATACATGAATATTATTAACTGTATTTTTAACAAATCTATATTTATTCAATAGCCTGGAATTCCAAAGTTATCTTTCAGGGATTTCCTATCCTATGACATAGCAAGGACAGAATTGAAAGCCCAAAAGCTAGGGAATTCCCCAATTAATTGTTCTTTCCTGCATTATTGTCTTATATTTTAATATTTTGTCCTTTTTTCGTTTGTAACATTTTTATAATACATTACTAAATTGAAATACACAAAAATTGAAAACTTATAAATTTATGTGGAAGGAACCCTTTAAAGACAACTGCTCCATTATAGTTCTAATGTTGAGATTTTCTTTAAACTTTGGGAAATAGAAGATTAGGGTCTGTACGTAACAAAAATGATGAAAAATAGGGGGTCACCGTGGTAACTTTTGAATAAAATGTACCACAAAATGTGTTGAATTCTGAACATTTAGTATTTACATGAAATTAAACTATATTTAGACATTTTCTAAAAACAATGACAAAACTCATCAAATATATTCTGAACCTTCTTGAATATAAAACAAAAATGTGAATCTTCCCAGTAAATCAATAATTCTGCAAAAATGAGGAAATAAAGGACTACTTCAAGAGATCCACATGGCAGACTACTGTAAAACATTAAAGGGGTCAAAACCAAATTTGTGTTAACATTTGACATTATTTTGCAAACTCAAACAACAACAAAAACGCGCTCAATCTTGTTCCAAACCTCATTATGCTGTATCTCAACTGTCAATTACAGAGTTTCAATAAACCTTTCATGCTACCTAATACCTTTTACAGGATAGCCCCAAAATGCAGTTACAATGACAGTTCATAGAAGGCATAATGTGCATTTTGGGGCTAGTCTGTAAAGGTTATAAGGGAATAGAGTTCTAATAATTGTATGAGCTGGGAGGCCTGAACACTCACCCAGTGCAAGATACCCACTCTGTCAGGAAATATTGTTAGGAAGTAAATGGAAGAGGACCAAAAGAAGAACAAACAAATAATCCCTTCCAAATAAAAAGAAGAGCAAACAAATAATTCCTTCCAAATAAATGACTAAGCAAACAAGCAAATACACCCTTTTTAGAAAACTTCTTTCAACGTACATTAGGAGAGTACGTAATCTCATATAGCCTGTAAATATGCCAACTGATCAAATGTAAGAAATCATAATGTTTAAGCAGTAATTGCAGATGTAGAAAACACAATTGTCCAACCCTTGTTTAACCCCTGGGACATACAATATGGATTGGATGGGCTTATTGTAACTGATAAACTGATTATGAATTTCATTCACATATCTTGAAAAGAACTCAAAAGTCTGATCAGTATTAGGTTTAATTGACTTATTAAAGTAGATGTACACAATTTAGGAAAGGATGCCGCAATGCCTGCATGACAACACATTACCATTTAAATTTTAAGATAATCAACATAACACTGATATTTTCCATGTAACATTACTTTATGTTTACGGTATTTTAAAGGTCACAGTTTTCCACTATGTGGTCGTCATCGGGAAACATCACCGCCCGACAGGCCCCCATGATTTACATCTGCGCCACGATGTGGCATGAAACAGAATCCGAAATGGTGGAAATGCTCAAATCCTTCTTCCGGTAAATACTGACCCATTGTTCTTATCAAATTTGATTATTCAAATGGCATAGCTATATTATGCATCACCAGATTAAAGACTATAGTTATTCATTCGATCATATACTCATAATATAATAAGAAGCAACGCGGGGGGTGTCCGAGGGGGGCTGTACGACCCATAAGACCCATAAGGGATTGTCACAATCCCAATGGGTCGTACAGCCCCCCGAGGATGACCCCAAAGGTGCTTCTTTATTTCATCCCCCAAACAAGATTCAATTGTCCTAGAACTACTAAGAACAGGGGGTCCACAGTAAGCGGTGCGTACGGCCTTTCAAGACGCCCTGGCCACAATACGCACCGCTCGCCAGCCGTGCGAGTGATAAAGTATGAGAAGTCGTATGTTATAAGTTTTGTCATAAGCTGTCAATAAACAAAATATATACAAATTACTTAATGATGTACCAAGGAATAAATCTAGTTTTCTGACTACTATGAATCGATTTCTTTTAATAGCCTTGATAGTGACCAAACTGCACAAAGAAGAATCCATTACAACACCAACATGAGGAATCCCAAGTATTACGAATTTGAAGGTAAAACAATAATCATTGCATGTATAGTTCCATACCAGTCTGACCACTTATGCATCATTTGACTAGATTATTACAATTTCATGATAATTTAACATATTTCTTGATCAAAAGGGTAGGAGGAAAAATACAGTAAGACATAATTTCCATTGATAAAGGTAATTCATTATTTACATATTTTGCAGCGAACATTTTCTTTGATGATGCAATGACACCTCATAAGGAAGATGAAGAGGACTATGACATCAATACATTTGTCACAACGTTTGTTGAAGCTGTAGACAAAGCTGCTAGGTAAGTGTAGCTCTATGTTCAATTGAAATACTGTTTATATATATGTTCTATTGATATGATTGATTTGTTTAATGGTTATCAAAACATAACTGTCTGCTTTGGTATTAAAACAATACAAAAAAAATCCCTTATCTAAAATTCCATTGGCTGAATTATGACTAAACATCCCCTGACCTGTTAATTGAACTATAGTGAGGTTAATTATCCATTTAAAGTTAATGCGTGTTTGTGATATTTCGTTGTATAGATAATAGTTAGCTCCATTTGCAGTCTCCCTCCTCATCGACTGCGGTCATCCAATACATAATTATAGTTCCCTCATCATGTAAGACGTGAACACTCGTTGTGAAAGGATTTGTTGATTATTATCCAATGTCTAGTCGTTCCGTGACAAGAACTCGATTGACCATGATCAGTCCCGAGGTTAGAGTCCCCTCAAACACATTCAGTCAACGCTCCGCGCTCTAACACAATTTCTATATGCCTCTCTCTAGAACCTAGACTGCAGATTAAAGGTCCAACCTTCGCAGGATGTTTACTCACACAGTGCGTGCAGCTACTCTGGCTAGCTAAGAGCGGAACACATTATTATATGGTGGTACGTCACACCTTAACTCCTCCCCCATTTCACTACTGTCAAAGTGAAACATTGGCTTACACGTGCGCTTCTAAGCTCACGTTATACTACCCAAACATGGACTGGCCACCCGCGTCAGTACATAATTACCCATTGAGAATAGAAAAAAAATTCATGCGTGGATCTCGTATGCTTATCAGGGGCAGTTACTGGAATTTGAGGAAAAAATAAATAAAAGGGGGGGGGGGGGGGAGTCCACATACTGTAAACGTATTTATTTTCGTGCTGTACATATTTTTACACATTTCGGGCAACACTATAAATGCGCGAAAATATGATGTGAGTGAAATTTATTAATATTATACTGACGTGGATGGTCAGTCCATACTTTAGCTTAGCCATTCTAGTGTTACAACTAAGACTCAGGGCTGACCAGGTTCTCTTTGTCAAAGGTAAAGAGTAAAAAGAGGAGTCAGGTCCCATATGTTGTTACATATATATAGCGCATATGTACAGCATTTGGCAGAGCGCTGTTAGCTTTCATTGGTTTAACATCCTGGAAAGGTCAGTACTAGAAGCCTGTTCTGGAATTGGAATTGAAGCTGATAGACTAAGTAGTAGGCTGGAGTGTTGGCTGAGTGTGGTCAAGCGGATCCTACCCTATGGATTGTTCATTGTCATCAAGAGATCTTGTCATGAGTACACACACATATTGGATAATAATAAAGAACATCCTTTCATGTGAGTGTTATGTCTTTTCATAATACGGAACTATATCATGTATTGGAGGCACAGTCAAGTCAGAGATATACTGCAGATGGAGCTAGCTAATATCCTGGGAATGGTTATATGACTTACAAATAACACCCTAATCTATTTTGGATATTAAACCTATCATAGTTTGATATTATAGAACAAACAGAAATAAACATCAAACGCATGATATTATGAATGCATGGAAATTCTAATCATTGCTTTGTGTGCGAAAATTTAGCAGCCCAAAAATATATGTGTTCACAGTATAAGCTAAGTACTAAAACGACGTGCAGGCATGCAACTCTTTTTCTCAAACAACTTTTTTTCTCATTGGCAAGCTTAAGTCCCCACCAAAAGGATTCATCACTCCCATCCATCCCAATTCATATAAGCAGGGGCGGATCCAGGGGGCAGGAGGGCAGAACCCCCTGGACCCCCCACTGGGATCTGCCCCTGCTTATATGAATTTGGATGGATGAAATGGATGAATATGAACCAGTATTGCAATGGGCCCAGATGATTTAAAATCCTACCTAACAAGAACTGGTTTCAAAACTACTGACCCATGCATGGCCAACACTGACATCATACACCTCTATCCCTCAATAATAATGAAATTATTAAAGATTGTGTTGTGTAATTGTGTTATATTGAATTGCCTAACAGTTTTGTCATTCCTATTTTTCCCTATTAACTCAAACCACTTCTTCTTTAAGGTGTATTAGAAACCTTAGTTCTTTGTTCTTATAACTATATTTACATCTCTCAAAATTATTGCTGAAAAAAACACGTTTTTCATAGGAAGGTAACTGTTAAAACAAAAATTCACCATACATTTATGATGACACAGTTAACCATACTTTAACAATAATAACAGTATGTTTTTTACCTTAAATCTCAGCGCTGTCGAGGGGATGGAGATCGCCGTGCCTCCTCCCAAGAAATTCTGCACTCCATACGGTGGACGTTTGGAATGGACCATGCCTGGAGAGAATAGAATTATTGTTCATTTGAAAGACAAAGCCAAAATAAGAAACAAAAAGCGATGGAGCCAGGTAACTATGACTCACTATGACTATGACTTTCATGAATTTCGGCACGTTATTCGATCTGTAAAGTATAAGAGTTCTTATGCTCTGCTCATATTTATCTTTCAGGTGATGTCCATGTATTATCACCTGGTCTACCACATGTCACCTGAAGTAGGCTGTAAACTGCAGTCTGATCGAACCTTTCTCCTCCATGTTGATGGTGACGTAGACTTCAAACCAGAAGCAGTACATATTTTGATTGATTTAATGAACAGAGATGAAAGGCTAGGAGCAGTTTGTGGAAGAACACTGCCTAGAGGGAACGGTAAGTATAAGTGGGGTTGTGTCACACTAGATGTCTATAGTTATATTGGTCATACTGAGGTGGAAGTGCATATTTGGATGCAAAGCCACCCAGGGCATGCACGAGGCCTACCTTAGGTGGGCATGAGGGCTGACATGGCATCGATTTGGGAAAGTTGCGTTGTTGATGACAGATTGTTTCATTTGGGGCCTATGCTTCTTGGTATTACATATTTTCATGGTATATAATTCTTAATGTATAAATTTACAAACTGGCATAACCATACTCCATTACATAATCTGTACATATCAATATCATAATTGTTCAATAGCATATTACTCTTACTATTAAGCAAAATAATAGGCTGTCATTCACCTACCACAACACCTAGGGATTAGGGTCAGAAAGCTGTGCTGGTCAACGTGTATACGAAGAATTACAAGAATAGTTTTCAGACGGGAATATTGACCACCCCATAAACAATGACCGAATGGTGATCCCATATAATATCATTATATCGTTTAAAGGTTACTATGATGTTAAACATATTTAAAACTGCCTTTTAGGTTATGTAATATAAAATACTATTAATTAATATTGCAGGACCGGTGGTCTGGTCCCAGATGTTTGAGTATGCTCTGAGTCACTGGTTCCAGAAAGCAACAGAGGATGCACTGGGTTGTGTCCTCTGCTGCCCTGGCTGTTTCTCCCTACTCCGAGGGTCTGCTGTTATGGATGTCCTTGAGAGGTTCACCAAACTACCAACGAAAGCCAAACATTATTTGTTAGAGGACCAAGGTATGGAATCAAGTTTCTGTCAGACTGTAAAGGTGTTTCACTGCATGCTTTCTCATTATTATGGTTTAAGTATGACTTAGAGATCATTAGTTAAAAGTTAAATTTAAATGTAAAGAAGCAAGCGTCCCTTCTTTTAGCAGGAAAAAAGAAACCGATTCCTCCTTTTTGTCAACCTGAGGTTTAGCGCCTCTATTCTTGTGATTTATTATTTCAGTCTCATAGCTACAGGTTGGGGCTCACTTTATCATGCATGTTTAATCAAATTTTAGCAAACCTTTTAATAAAATAGATCATGGTATATTGCTTCTGACATTTTAGATGTTTGGACTAATGCCGGGTGCTATAAAATGGTTTAAGAGTTATTTGGCTGACATCTAACTGGCCAAACTAAAGAAATGAGTATGTCAATAAGAGTACATGTTTAGTAATATATAAGCAATGGTACTATGGTAGGTCTATCTCACCATTGATTATATACATCACTTGTCACGGTTTTAATAGAAAGAGTAATTGGTTGCAACCATTGCAGCATAGGGTGGTGAAGAAAGTATTGGGATTGAATAATAGAGTTTTTAGAGATGATATCTCTTTTTTGGTTTCATGGGAGTTTATTACTTGTTATTGGTTGTGTTGCATTACTAATGTAACAATACAATATTTATCCTTTAAATGCAGGTGAAGACCGTTGGTTGTGCTCCTTACTAATAAAGAAGGGATGGCGGGTCAAGTATAGTGCGACCTCAATGTGCTGGACAATGGCTCCAACTGGCATTGATGAGCTCTATAAGCAAAGGAGACGATGGACTCCATCAGGGTTCTTTCATACATTGGATCTACTGCTGAACTGGAGGAAATTTCTAAAGGTATAGAAAATTCAAAATAAAATATTGTTATCATAAAATTATATAATTTATATAATGTCCATGGTAATGATGGTTGTTTATACTTTCTTTCTAACCTTTCAGAGAAATGATAGGATGCATATGACTTACATTGTCTATCAGACCTTCATATTCATCATCAGCCTTCTAGCAGGTAGCCTTATTCTTTTGATTATGTCTGGGGCCGTACAAGTGATATCACAAGGCTGGCTAGAACTATATTGGTCAGTGCTCATAGGCCTGATACCAGTAATTCTCATGGGTGTATCAGGATTTTTGGCCAGCTCCAAAGTGCAGGTAACCTACTTCAGTTTATCTATTAATCTAGGGGATAAATCTCAATATCGTTGGCTGAGTAATAAAAGGTTGTATCTCAAAAAAATCAATTTTATTTTTATTTTTGAATATATTTCCCTTCCCTCTACGGTATCTAGAAATTTGGGAATTTATTGAATTTTCCAAATTTTTGGAATGTTATAACCCAGTAAACAAAGGTCGTATCTCTACAATTTGGCTTTTGGTTGAGTAATAAAAGGTCGTATCTGAAAGAAGCCAATTTGATTTTCTTAGTAAAATTATGTTAATTAATGCAAAATGAACATATCTTATGATTCATTTTTTAACATAACTATCATATGAACCTTGTTGTAAAATATAATATTTAAATTCATAAAATCAGTAGCAGATACAGGAATATAATTCTAAAATGTTGGATACAACCTTTGTTTACTGAAGTAGTGGTCTGGGTGTTGAGTAAAAAAAAGGTCGTATCTAGGGTTGCAAATAAATCTGATACTTTTAATGTCACATAAATCTATAATATTTCAGAGTAACCATATGAAGTCAAGACAAGTATATTGGTTTTAGTTCAGAGATGTTATTTTGTGTAATGTGTATCAGTTACACTGATTTATTTTGTATTTATCTAAAATGTATATATGCCAGATACGACCTTATGTTATTCACTTATTTCCAACTTTCTCCTTAAAAATGAGTAATAAAAGGTCGTATCTGGAAAAAAACTATGTATGTGTTACCATAGTAACATCCTAATGATCTAAATGTATTCATAATTATGATAAAAGTATTTATAGCATGTTTTTCTTTCTAGGGATAAGATATTTTGATGATTGATCACATATTGAGCCTCATACAGATCTTTAAAATGTATCATTTATCTTTAATCAGTAATTACTCAAAATGACCGTTTGTCAGATACGACCTTTTATTACTCAGCCAACGTCATGTAGATTACAATTGTCTAGAAGAAGGGAATTATCTATTGAATAGCTCCGATGGTGAAACTGTTATCACCAACAATATCCTGTCAGATATATATATATATATATATATATATATATATAAAGAAGAACTTTTTAGGAAGAAACACACCACAAAACAGCAAATCACCTTATATCTACCACATGAAATAATTACTCTACATCTAATAACTACCAAACGGAATAATTGCTCCAATGCTTCAAAGGCATCATCCTATTTCTCTTTTCCTTCCCTTCACAGCTTTTGATTGCACGCATACTGACTGTGGTCTATGCAGTTCTCCAACTTCTCATGATGGGGTTGTCCTTCTACACTGCCTATGCCGGAGGTTTATGCTCCCCACCAGCCATATTTCTCATTGTTATTGCTGGGACAACGTTACTCGCAGGTCTTCTACATCCGCAAGAGTTCTTCTACATCATTTGTGCATTGCCTTATTATTTCTTTGCCCCAAGTAAGAATCAGTTGATATTATTATTGCAATTAAACCAATCACCATTGCCATTCATTGATGCCTGTATTAGTACTATTACAAGGTGAAAGGTCCTTGCCATGTTATCTCAAATCAGGAGTGTCCTATACAAATGCATAGAGCAGTAAGGAAGCAGACAAAATGAATGTTGTTCTTTTCTAATTAAGAAAGTGAGAGAATAAGCTTATGCTTTGCCAACCATCTCTTCTGGGTGTGTAGATGCCCCCCCCCCCTCCCCCACCTAGATGTCACCCCGTGGAATTTAAGAAATGATGACGTCCAGTGTCATTATCTTAACCCTTACACTGCCAGAGGCCTCATATGGGGCCCTATAGTAAAATCCCATAGGAACACCATTGAAAGAATGCAAATTATGCTTTCAGAATCTGAAAGAATTTTTCAGATATTCCAATTAGAACCAGAGATACAGGTATTTGAACATCAGACTATCAAGCCACCTAAAAAATGTTAGAATTGCGATTCGAGAAACCATAAACAATGTATTTACATTTGAATTTGCCATACTAATTAAAAATCATGAAAAAATGGGTGAATTTATGTAAATGACATGATTTTTAATTTGCTCTAACTTTTCTTTCATTTATGATAATCACAAACTGTCTTTTGCACAAAAAAGATACTGTTTTCATGTTATTTTTATAAAGAGTGTCATAGTTATTTCATGAATTATCGGTTACCATGGTAACCTGCAAATTACAATAGTACAAACAATTACTCCAAGCAAGAAATTTGCCTTATTGGCACAGTGCCAACATTTGGAACGTTTATATGAAAATGATTGAAAAAAGCTTTTCATCTGAAGAATATAAACTAAATTTGAGTTTTAGGGAATTTATGCACTAATTTTTGTATTTTGGGCAATATTTCAGTAAATTTCAGTTACATTGTGATATATCTGGCAGTGAAAGGGTTAATCCCACGTTGCATATGTCTTTATTGGAGAAAAATGCCCATGTTGCCATGTCGACTTTAAGGGTTTACACCAATTCTTGCCGTTTAGTATTGGGTTATGTATTTGGACATCAGCATCTCCAAAATTATCATGGTGGCATTGCTTTTCCCACTATGCTAAAACAATAGATTAACATGAAATGTCATCTCAGCCAATTGCATGGAGCAACATAATTTGTTATCAGAATGTTCTGCAACATCATATCCTCAAGTTAGATGCAGAGTTTAAGATATTATTAGATTTTAAAATCTCTATGAGGCAGTTTTTCAATAAACTTTGGATAACTGAGATAATTGGAGTCTGACATTTGAACAAGGAATAGCAGTCTGTTAATTTGTCTTATCTGTTTTTAGGCATGTATCTGCTCATGATGGTTTATGCCCTATCAAATCTCCATGTAATATCTTGGGGTACCCGCGAGCAGAAAAGCGATGAACCCTCCTCAAAATCACGTAGTTCTGCTTCTGATCAGGAGTCACCTAAAGCAAAAGATGTAGAGGGTGAGAGCAGTTATGTTATTACTTTCAGACAATATATTTAATATACTACATTTTATGTAATTGTTGTATTTACTATTAAAATTATTTCAGTTTCTTGAAACATTGTACTCTAAGATAATTTTGTTTATGTATATTTGCGGAACCTTGAAACATGAAAAAATTTAATGTGGTTTGTCAATCTTTTAATTGCACAACTTGGCAATGTAAGCTACAATAATAAGTATGTGAGTAAGTTGACAAAAAATACCCAACAGATCTAACATACTTTTATTTATGTATCTTCATCTATGGATTTATCATAACAGAATCATTTCTGAATGATCAAGAAACATACCATGGTGATAAACCCCCCAAGTGGATAAATAATGGTGACTTAGGTTGTGGACCAATAGATTACCTGCAGGATAGTGAAGAGGAGTTTTTCACGGTAAGAATTCTATTGAGCACCTGTGCAGTGATAGCACACACCACATTATTTCATATTGAATTGAAATATGGAAACTTTAATGTGTATTCTATGTTCATACAAGGGTTGGCATTCAATAACAGAGGGAGACACTTACATGTACCTCATCACCATCTAATTGCAATCATGAAAGTATAATTGACAATCAGACCCACATCGAAGTCCAGATGAAATATTCATTCATAGATAAACATCAATGTACAATGGCATTGGGAAATCAATCGATCATGCCATGAATATATTGTTATGCTCATAAATCTTTCTTCAGATAGTATTTCTTTAGTTTAGTAGAATCTTTCCAGTGGTATTTCAATATATTGACACAGAGCCTTTATGGCAGTGTGGCCTCGGTATTGCCCCTTGAAATACTTTTTCTTTTTATTGCCCTTTGATATACTTTTTCAATTTCCCCCTAGGACTTGAATTATCCTTTATTATTCTATACCTATGAAATTGTCATAAGATTTAAATGCTTGCTTTTCAAAAGACCATCATAGACCATTTATCTTTTCAGAGTGCATTATAAATCATGTTTCATATTTTCTTTATACAGAGCTTGATCAAGAATCACCTCCGACCTTTATCAACCGATAGATCCCATGAAGAGAGAGTGCAAGCACAACTGAAACAACTCCGCAACAGGACAGTGTTTTCCTACTACCTAGTAAACATTGTATTCCTGATCTTAGTTGCAGTCCTGGAAGTGTACAGTTCAAAAATGACTCTCGGCTGGCCATGCTTGACTTCCCCAACACTGCAGCCTTTGGGTACCATAACTATCGGAATGCTTGGGGTGGGACTTTGTTTACAGCTAGCAGGAATGCTCATTCACAGAGTAATCAGCATCAAAAGGGAATGTTTACGGTACCATGTCCAACCTGAATCACAGAGGGTATCAGAGGGGACCCTGGAGGAAGGGACATTGGGGGTTTACAGTCATAATTCTGTCACCTGGCTCTCCAGTTCTTCATTCATCAACTATGGATATGTTCCATCACCATGCAACCACCAAAATGGGGTCATAGACTGTTCTGTTCAGCTATGATGTTTTATGATTACATCATGAATTATGGAGAACTGTATAAAGACATTTGGATAATACATGCAGAATATTTGGAGTTTTACTTCAAATAAATTTCATAATTAAATTATTGTATAGAAAATAACAGGCTAGTGAAACAATGAGTTTCCTTTCCATTATCCTGCATTGTATTTCAAAACTTCTCTAACTGATGATGACTAGTAACCAATGATTGGGTGCATTTTTAATGTTAGGCGCTCCATCCCTTAGCCTAACAATGTTGCGGCTGGGAACGTGCTTTGTGATGTTAGAACATAATCTGGCGAAGTTATTGGTCAAGTCATGAATTTGGTGCGGTCATATGCGAGTTACAACATAGCAAATTATGTCCACCTCAGGGATGATACACTGGCTTTAAGCAATGTCCCATTGTAAACACACAAAACCCATTAATCATAACCCTGAACTCTTGTAGGTTTGGGTATAAGGAGTAGCCTAGATGTTAAAAGGAAACTAGCATACAAATGTAACTTTTTTCATTCATATCACAATTTGTTCATGGTTACTATGTTAAGTATTTGGAGCTGTCTTTCTATTATATGGTTTCGTGCCTTAGTGAGTTAGGAAATGAAATGTGTAATGAGCCCCGGGAGGTCCTCCTTGATAGCTGGGTGTGACATACCACAGGGACTACCGGTAAGTGGGTCAGTGCTGGCTAATGGCCAGCGAATGGGTGGCCATTGTTTGTGACCCAGGGACAGATTTGGGGTGGGGGGGGGGGGGGTTTGGGCATGCTGCATTCTTCCCCCCATTTTATTGGTCAAATATCAAATTTTGTAAAGTAAAACTGGTGCCCCCTTTCTAGAATTCCTGGATCACCCCTGGGGGCTGCCGTGTGACCTCCTCCCATGTCCATAGCCCTTACCCTCCATTCACTGAGCTGGCAATCCAATGGCCACTTGTTGAAAGGTTTAGTCTGATAGGTTGCCTTAAACTCAATTCTTTTTATAGTGCCAAATTTATTTTTTTGCAGATATTCCTCCTTAATCATAAATTATTGTATAATAGCCTTAACTGTTCTCATAGAAAAGATACTTAGGAATGAAATGGTTTTGCTATGCTACTGATGGATATGTAAGTCCCCATGTGACATCACAAATCAGTGTTTTAGACTGGTTTCTGTAGTGAAAGGTTCCTGTTACTTCTGGTATACTTTTGTGTTGGTCTTATTCCTCATGAGGGGAAAGACGATTCTAGTTAGATATAATGCAGTAATAAAGAACTAACTCTAAAGAAGAGACAATACAATCAGTCATTGATTGATGAGCTAAGCTAAAGTGCCAAATAATTTGATCCAAAGGTTGGAATATACAATGCTTAACATATGTAATTGTTTACCCCAGACAAGTACTATTGAATATCATAGTATATGAATAGATTGTCAATAAGATTAATTCTATAGAAAATAGATTATGTTTGTCTAATGAGTTTTACCTAACTAAAAAGTGTACATAATTATAAAGATTGAGGGACCAAAATCCACATACCATTGCCACAGGTGCCTAAATTGATCATTCGGATCCTCGAGATTTTTGTGGATGCTCCTTGTGATTTCCTGAATCAAAAACAATTGAACAACAATTGAATAGTAATATTTGTTTTCAAGTATTTTACTGAATTTGTCAAGTCAATGCTATAAGGGAATACTAAGATATATGGTCTTCGTATTTTGTACACAGCTGGTTTGGTGAACATACCTTCAGCCATATTGCCAAATTAAGGGCTAAAATGTTTTGAGAACAACCTTTTGGCACATGGAGCAGCTTTTACTTTTCTAGCTCAATTAGACACTTAAATAACAGAGAATATTAAAGTGATTTCCAAAGTTTTAAGTAAACTTTGTCCATATCAAACAATGCACACATGTTTAGAAGTTGTAAATACATGCTACAAACCATCCTACATGCTAAGGTTACAAAGTTGCTTTGTGTTTGGTCCAAACTGGATGCTCCAGGGGGCGCCATAATCACAGGTTGGCTACCAATCTCAGAATGTTTGCAAGTTCTGAGTGGCAGTGCCACTAGCACATGGAACCCCGCATTGGTGTTCTAAAATTCGCCCCCAAAAAGGAGATATTTTCAAAGAAAATGGTTGGAAAATGTGGGGTTTTAAAAAATAAAGTACATGTATCATTGTTTTTCAAATTGGTCAATGCTGAGGGGTCCTCATTGGTCTATTATTGTGAACGTGATGGATAAACCTTTTCTTTAGAACAAAATGTCTGGACGTAGGAGCCACTACCTCAATAGTGGCCACAACCATTCCATTAAAAACTGATTTATTGAATTACATCAGTAGAAAGGTTGTTACCAGGAGGTCCCCATTTCTGTTCATGAATTCATCGGTTTCTTTAAGCTGTTGAGGCAGAATTAAACAGGTCTATCACCTATACAAAAAAATTATAAGTATTATTTCAAATTATACAATATTCGTTTCAACATTTTAGAAAGAATAAATAACAACGACAGGCCATTATATTCAGTGTGACGAATTTTGTTCAATAGTTTTATTATCATTTTTACAAAGGAGATGGTGTAATTAATAAAGTTTTCGAATTAAAAACTTCACACAGACATCAAAAGTTAACTGAAAAAAAAACTCACAAAAGACAGCACTTCATTTTCTGAGCACTACAAGAAAGGAATGAACTGAGGCTGATCTAAACTGTACAATGTTTTTGGGGCAATTGGTGAATATTCTGACATCACTGTCTGCGTCTCAGGGACTCCTTTATTGACATGGTGTTGGAATATCCTGGTAGGTACCGGTTACAGAACATGTACATGGCGACACCTCTAGCATTATTCTTACTAACCAACATTGCACATTGATTTTATATATTTGTAGATGAAAAATCAAGGAAAGCAATGTTTATAAACTACGCGCGAATTTCACAATTCCTGTGCGTTTTTTCAAATACAAAGCATATTTACAGCTTATCTTAAAAATACTTCAAGTTAATAGTATGCGTAGTTTGATAGAATGTCATTTATCAAATAAATACACGCTATACGTCAAGAAAAGTAAAGATTAAGACTAATTGAATTAAATCACAGATTTCACTTATAAATACCTTAAGCTAGTCGTGTAATGCTTCGGACCAAAAGTGACTCAAAGCGCAGTTGTAAGTTTCCACTCTCAGATATCACAATGCTGACTTGTTTCCCTGACAACTAACTATCACAGTTCCTTTCTCGTTTGTGATCTACTTTTATCTAGATCAGCTAGACCACCTTTTCCAGATGTGCCATTCTTCTATCAAGATATAATCAGATAATGACAAAAAGAAAGCCGATGGCCCAAAGCACAATTACAATTTTGCATAGTGGAGAACCATTATCCTTGTTCCATCTTTATTGATTAATATCACCATTGCAGAGCTTTACACATATCATAAACGTTAGTATTGGAACTGTTTATTAATTCCTACTTCTGTTATTAACAATCCCCATGCGTAGTTTGTAGTTGAAAGTTAACATAACTACTGATCTTATCACATGCTCTAGTGTGACCTGACAAGTTCATGTACAAAGCCTGAATGCTAATGGTTGTAGCGTAGTCTTAGCTAGAAGCGACGATATCTAACATCTACAATTTATGTACAAAGCTAAACTTTACAAACTTGACACTCTGACGAAAGAAAAAAGTTGTTCGTCTAGGTAATCACATATGGTAATCATGAGTAATCGTTGCATCGTAGAAGGTAAATCAGTATGCATACTGATAACAAAATGGTTCTTATAAATAAACTCTTTTTTTTTTCAGAATTTGCAATAGCATATTACCTCCAGATTCCTTGCCACACTTTATCACAGGTGTGCTTTGACAGAGTCATCTTTTAACCGAAATGAATTCTCCGGATTAATATCTAACTGCTTTATGTAAAAATAATAACAAATGTTCACGTTATAATTGTAATGATGACCTAGAGTAACTGTATAGGTTGAGTAAAGGACAGGTTTGGCACGTTTAGTGCACATTTAATTTAGAAGGATAAAACACTGAATAGACAAGTCTCAAAAACGACAAAGTTGTGCTAGAGATGTTTTTAAAAAAGTGGAACAATTTAAGTTTTGATCAAGCTATACAAAATCCTATAACAGCTGCCCAAATACACACCAGGAAACTTTTTTATGGAAATATATCTCAAAATTGTAATTCCTCTTGTTATTGGGCATGGTGCTCCTGTAGCTTGGCGCTTGATTTTAAGTATAGTGCCACATTTTAAGATGTTTTGACTTTGGACAAATACAGACGCGAGATTCACTGTTCTTGGCCCAAAAGGATGATTAGGATCAACCCCGATTTTTTACGATGAAGTCAATGACATACATTTTAGATTTAATTTCTACAGTAATGTATCTATGATACATATAAAAATTACAGACGGTCTTAACTTTGTATCACAGTCACATAATTTATCTGCAAATGAAAACCACCTCAATATATACACTTTTTGGAAGTAGTTGACAACTAGCCAGATAAACCAGTAGAATATGAGAAATATCAGGCATTTGAAAAAGCTTTCTAGTAAACTTTGGATAGGCCAAAAGGAAACATTCCGAACAACACATGAGTTCTTGTGTAAACGTTACATTAGTTCGGCCCATATTCACTCTACTATTTTGCACATAGAAGATATCCTATATCGATAGGCAACGTCGGCGTTAGTGTGGATCCGATGTTATGTGTAGCCCTTGTTATCGGTAAAATCGCCCGGCGCTTTGAACAAAAGTAGAGTGGATGATAAGCCTTTAGACAAGTAGCTCTCAGTGGTTTGACTACAAGAGAAATTAATCCCACAGCAAATCCAAACAGAGTTACAGTATAACAACATCTTTGAAAAAATATTTCCCAATCTGTTTGTATTATGCATTGGTGAAGCTCGCCAACCAGTGGATGGTTACGCACGCCGGTTCAAAGGTTAATGAAGCCCAATTCACACTAGACGATTTACCGGGCGATTTTTAACCAAAGTCGCCTGTAATTTGAAACAATGGGCCTTACTAACCAGCCACATCAGGGCAACTAAAAATCAACCCGTAAATATCCATTTTATTTAAATCCAACTTCACCAAAAACACTAAAGATTGCTGGATATCGTCAAGTGTGAATATGGTTTGATTATATTGCGGAACCGATCAGTTGACTTCGAGACTGGCGGCTGTGACGATGGGCGTGTCCTCTGTGAACTTCTTGGGAGCGGGCGGTGGCTTGTTGTCGGGGTCCACCATCGGGGCCAGCTGTTTCCTGCGGCGCACCTTCTCGGCGTGGTCCTGCTTGGCCTTCAGTTTGTCCCGCATCTCCTTCAGCCGCTTCTCCCTGAGAGGTACAGAGGGGGTGAGAACGTTTTTTAGCGGTGGCGATTAATACTTTTAACCATTAGACAATTAACGGTAGCATAAATTGTTTGCACTGCCACACACTGCTACTCTCCAGTAGTGTTTGAAATTGTGAATAATCAATATACATAGCGTAGTGACTCTTTGGAATTTTGGAAATAATTAAAATGGTCCAATATTATGTACATGTGTATATATAGTCTTCTCATCAGCATCGAAATCTCACGTACATTATTTTAGAACCAGATTTAATCATATACAGCAGTACAGCAATTAGATGAGGAAATTTACCAGTGCCCATTTGGAAACAACAGGATCATAATACCAGTCGTGTAGAAGATAAACTATACCTGTTTTCTGCTGCCTGGTCGACTTTGGTAGTGCTTTCAACATCTTTTGCTTTTTGCATCTCAGCAAAAGAATCGAGCGCACACTGGACGTTGGACTTCATTGTCACCGATTGGATCTTTTCCAATCGTTGTTGTTCAGCCTCCTGGTGACAGAAGAAAAATATGAAGTTTTAAATATTGAGAGTAATACGAAGTAAATCGTGTCTTACTTCATTAATAATCAATCGACTGAAGCCATCTAAATATCGATTTAACTGAAGGGTACATATGCACGGGAACAGTTAGAGTTCATCAATATCAAACAAAATGCATATCCAAAATTAAAGTCATGAATATGTTACTGAATTCCCAATGACAAGAATCATAACAAAAACAGCCAAGCAGTATGTAATTTGACAAGATCATTGAGGAAATTCTGAACAGCAGATTCTCCAAGGATTTACGGTATTATCGATAAGGTAATCAATTCCGGAAATTTCCATTATGGTTAGTTCGAATTACACTTATCATGATTATACCTAATTATAGTATGCGTATTAGAGCACATTTCATCACCTCCACACTAGCGTTGATATTCTCGGGTTAAGTCGTGGTTGATTTTCTAGTCAAGGAAGCTGTTAAACTTTGATGAGTATGGCGACCTGCCTAGCGGACTCTACATCGATTCTTATTGGTTATTGATCTGCTGGCCTAAATCCCGACACGGCCAGGCAGGCTTCGCTCCATACCTGGGTAGAGCGGGACTAACTGTATGTAACCTGTTACGTGAACAGTGATCCCTCCAGCGGCAGCCAAACTTGGTGTCTTTTGTAAAACTAGTGTACTGGTGCTTCTTTTATTACATAATCGCCTATGTTGCGAGCTGTGTGTTAAACACAGAATCTGTATAATGAATATTTTACACAGGCGCAGCGTGATGTTTCAATTTTGAAAAGCTTGAAATATTTATGTAAAGTTCTTTACCCAGGGTGCGGCAAAGGCGGCAAAACGTACGTGGGGTGTGGCACGATTCCCATATTTGATAATAATGGCATCTGTTCACTATAATTCAGTTGTTTGATTAACGTTTGAATCATGGATCAACTAACTGCACATGTGCAGCAGGAGGTATAAGTTTTTTGTTGGACTGCTTCAAGAGTACATGTATTGTGAAAATATTGGTTTGCCGGCAAATCACAAATATTGAACCGGTTATGCCATCGCTCCAGGCCCTAACTGTTTAGGTCATTGCTGCCATCCTTGTAAGGGTCAAGCCATAACTACTATACTTTGGACTCGTTAGGCCTTTACTACACAGTTTGAACTTGCTAGGACATTGCTCCCAAGCTTAAATCAGTGAAACCATTGCTCCCAAGCATGGACTAGTTCGGTCATCACTGCCAATCTTGACAATTGAGCCATTGCTGCCAATCTTAAAACAGTTAAGCAAGAGCTACCAAGGCTGAATATGTAAACCCATTGCTGGCAAGCTTGAACCAGCTAAGTAATTGCTATCAAGCTTGAACTGGCTAGACCATTGCTAGTAAGTATGAATTAGTCAAGAGATTGCTACTGCCTAGAATATCAAAATGACGGCGTACCTTTCTGCGCTCTTCAGCCTTCTCCAGTTTGCTCTTGATGTCCTCCTCCGTCAGCTTCCTCCTGCGCTTCTTGCGCTTCTCCAGTTTGGCGAGGCGGAGGGGCGGCAGGGAGGGGCGGGCGCCGAGCAGGGGGTCGCGGGCGAAGGCCGGGGTGTTATCGGCCGTTACCTCGAAGGCCAGGCCTCCAGTGGCCCGCGACATGGGGCGGGTGATGAGGCCCTCCTCCCGGAGGGTGGCGATCACCCGCTGCTCCTCCATGCGCTCCTTGTCCTTGGCGCTGTAGCGCTGGGGCACGGGGCGCCCAACCAGCCCAAGGTCTGCCATAGGGGGGAGAAGAAAAGCACCGATTAAACATAACTAGGTTTGTGGTAAGAAAATGTGTGATTATTTCGTAATTGTGGTAAATTGTTATTAATTGAATAACGGTAGATGTGATTAGTTTTATTTGTGCACTGCTAATGGGATTCAAGTTGGTTAATTGATGCGAAATTCGTTTTCATTACTTCCTGCATCCTGGATCCGCCCGGTGGTGGCCTGTTAGTGGAATTGGAATTGTTTGAAGTTGACTGACCGTAAAGTGTTAACAATATTAATGATGCATAGTCCGGTCATTGAGATTGCATAAAGCGAAATCACATGTAAATTGAATACAGTGACATGAAAAAGAAACGGTTCGGATATGAAGTCCGACTTCCTCCTGAGTCCATTATGACCACACCTACACTATTTCAACTTACTAACAATAACATGGCAATTGGTCAAATATCTATAACCGCAATTAACTGAAAACGTCTACTATAAGGTACATTCTAGCAAATAAATGGTTCTGCTTAGGTAGTACTTTGCTGATATAAAAGACAGAAGCACTGTTAGAGTCGGATTAATTATGTATGATTCAGTGTATGGGTTTAAAGCGTGTCGACAGGACTGAAGCTCAAGTGGAAATCAATGCCTTCCTAGAAGGGACATTGTCTCGGGGATCAACTACGCAGTGGTGAAAAGAGCCTGCATTATAAAATTGTCCTTACACAGAACAGTCATTATAATCAATCATAAAAAACACCAGAAAATATAGCGTGTGCAATTAGAGAATCATGGCCATAAAAAATACCAATATCAAAAGCCTTATGGTACAGAATAGATTACCACATATTACACCTGTTGAACACAGGTGCCACAGGACACTTTATACGTCTATATTTATTTGGCAAACGCTGCCGTAGTGACAATGATCGCACTATATTTTTTTTCTGACTAACGTTTCATGAATACCAGTTGCGCATAGATCCGGTGGTTTTTCCTGTAGTCCCCAGGCCATGCCATGTTTGTAAGGCTCGAACCAATTGCTCTCGTCTGCAGTTGTTTGACCAGGGAAAACGGGGTCGGAGGCAGTCGCCTGTTGTGCATACACTCTACAGTCAGCAGATCGATCATACAGGCATTGCACGAGTATTACCGCCTATCTGCGTATCATTCTAACCGGTTTCATCTTTTAACATTATCAAAATGTACCTGTCGTGTTGTGGCAACGCTCAAGGGCGGGAAGGTGACCTATTTATGTCAATTGTTATAGAAATAATTGATAACTTCAATAATCATTACTACTATTAAAGTAAGCCATTAAGTACTATCAAGCACTCGTATAGACACAGATAAATAAGTTATGATTTGATTAATTTCTATCAACTTATTTGGTGCGCTATATCCAGTATTAATTGGATCAAGGGGACGTTTGTGCTTGGAATTTTTACATAAACTTGCTACAGACTAGCAATCGATTAGGAAAAAAGAAAAGAACAAACAAATTTCTACGCGTACAATAAATACTTCAGTAACTATCACACTGTGCAGAAATAAAATGTAGGCATTAAAAACACTCTACTCTCTAATTACGGAGTATAATTCTAGTTAATATATCTATTGCTATATAACATGGTAGGTCCATACCAGCCGATATACCTCGATGCCAAACTAATGCGAGGCAAAGTGTTTGGCAGCATAAGGCTAGGTCAACTCTAATATGGTGGAGAAACTGAAAAAACAGCTGTAGAGAGGATTTGCCATTAAGTGGGATCAAACTGTTGCAACAAAGTTTGCTCTGCAAGTGTTGGCAACAGAAAAAGCAGTTCCGAATGGTATGGACGTCCTATTAGTGTGTCATAGGCACACAGGGGGGCGCTCACATCTCTAACCGTAAAATAAAAAGGGGCGTCGGTGGTGCGCCCCCGGAATTAAACTGTAAACTGTTAAAACACTTTAAGGAATTACTATTCAGTATCACAAGATAAAGTGTAGGTTAAATTTCTAGTAGTGTCACGAGGAAAGACCACTGCATAATATTCTACCACAGAATGTTAATATTCATAAGAATCGGACAACATAATCTCCATTTTGGACAAAATGTTTAATGCATCCGAATCGTAACGATTAGGTTGGTATAATCGTTTGGTGAAAAAAATGTATAACGATAAATGGAAATTACTAAATGATATGAAAATAGATATTCTATTTACAATGCTAATCTATCGTAATATTGAATTTGGTTGTTATAGCAAATCAAGGTTGGAAATTCAAATGTGCAAAGCGGAAGATGAAGAAAAATGTAAGCACTAGTTGTCAACGCAAAAAGATTCCCAATAAAGAGGTTGGGTTATATCGAATCTTACCTTTAGGTTTATTGACATCTTTGAAAAATGATTGAAAAGGTACGCATAACATATCAGGTAAATACTATGATACTAGAATATAAAACATCGTAATCTTATGTCTAGCTTCCGCTCTTTTGGATGGATAATAAAACTGGGCACCTGCACTAATAATTATGTATATGATTGACTATAAGGTATAGTTCAACCGCTGAAATGTGCTAAACACGTGAACTACTAATGAACTTTTAAAGCGAGGTAAAATATTCGCAAGCTTGCCGTTAAGGAATTGTAAACGCTATTTGTAAAACATCAACATAGTTTTGATGAATAGATTTTTTCATTTTTCCCTACCAATATCTAATCTGAATCCCCGGGTATAAGTCTGGCTATTATATATCTACTTTATTCTGATTTTCATCCGTTATTTTCTTTTCATCTGCGTGTACTTCACGGCTCATTCATTACATTCGCTCATCCAAAGCCCCACTGCTATACTAGTCATTGCGAATAAAGCCTCTTATTTTGGCCATTTCCGCTGCATATATTGTTCACTCGCTGACTGAGGTTAACCTGCTTTTGGCACAGGCTCTGACCTCCCACAGCTAGAGGAGTTTCGCCTAACTCTGTTCTTCTCAATATAACCTCTGGCGATTACTGAGCGTCTAAGCTACAAACAAAACCCCCCAATTAAAAAGCCGCTTTGGTAAAATGAAACTATTCAATGTCATTAGCCACTATTGTATGTAAATATATTTTAATCTTATGAATAATGGAATTGTCCATAATGCTTTGGAATTGTTTTACGATAAAAACTGAGTACAAAAGCACCCGCTAAGCGACCTACACCAATAATAAACTTGGAAAATGGTAAAATATATAAGCAGATAAAAGGGGTATACATATCTATTACTTAAATCGTGAAGGTAATTTTTTTCTATTTATATCTAATGCTAATTGTTCATAATACTACATGTCCTAGGAATATAAAGTTACGGCGACCACAGCGCCTGCCTTGAGGTGGTCTATTTCTGCATACAGCAAGTCGAGCAAGAGGGCATGTGTAATAGCATTAGGCCAGGTAACCTATACTTGCTTAAATGTAGCTGCCAAAACATTATACCGACCCCGGTTTGTGAGGCCCAAGTCCCATGCCCCTCACCTTAGAGACAGGGGACTCACAATAACAGAAGTAATATTTATGAAAATAACTGTAATTTTGACACCTTTTTCTATTTTCAGAAACGTCAGTGAGATTGAACTAAATTCAAAATATTCAAACAACTTTCTTAACAATAACAATTGGGACATTTTAACTTTTCTAAGATTACGAATGGGTTATTCAATTGATAACACTCGCTGTCCTTTCAGTTATCCTCGTTGCAATATAGCACCTCTTTTTAACTTTTTAATGAACATCACAGTTCCTCTCATGACTGTAAATTGTAATATTTTGAACTATTTTATCTCGCCCCGTATCATTAAGAAATTAAAAGCCTGACATCCGAAAACTTCAGTTACTTTCTTAGTGTATTAATATCATTACTTAGATATACTGTATGTATATTAATGGGTAACAGGTAATAGGTATTGTGAACAAATATCAAACTCTAATTACGATCAATGCCTGATCAAGCAACCGAATCAGTTTAATAATGCCATATGGGTGTATATATCCTGATGATCGGGTTCCATCATAATTTCAATGAAATTGTCTCTATTGTCTTTAAAAATGTATATATGTGCTAACGCGCTTTTATAACTTCCAATCATTGCAATTATTTTGTGGTAGAACTTTCAACTGTTCTGTATTACTGATCATGGTATATCAGATTATATGTTGGCACTGAAAAGAGTGCAGGTTAATATTGACCATACTTAATACCAGCAGGTCTGATATTTTACATGACTAGGCACTGCTTGGCCATATATTATATATCCCAAGGATCGATTGACGTCACCGACTATGATTTAAGCTCTGATCAGGGTCGGTGAAAGTACAACAGGGTAGTCTAGCATGGTTTAGGCAAAGATAACAACTCACAGTGTCAACACTGGAATCCACGTGCCTTTGGTATTGAGCTTAATCTAGTCACCAACATATTTCAACACGGGTGTCGAATTATATGGAATAACTCGATGTATTTTATAACATATAGATTTTGTACAAGAATGACGAGAGCTTAAGTTGTTATACTTCACTTCAATGTCTCAGTCAACAAACTAAATGAATAATGATAAAGATATATTGTTTTATTTGTGATATAGTGACAGCTTACCACTTAAAACTGAGGCTTACACAGCTAAAGACATACATAGTATGTTTCTCAATGGTAAAACCAATAGTAGGCCTACTTAACAAAACGACATAGAATATCAACACACATCAACTTACCGAGATCTCTTGGTGTTTCGAAGCCGTTCTCAATTTCTTGGACAGCATCGGCGTTGGAAAACTCTGTGATCACTTTTCGGTATTCATTGTCAGCAAAGCCGGAATCGGCACTGTGGTGGGAGCCTTTAGAGGTGGCTGAACCCCCGCGGGAGTCGATGTTACCCTCCGAACCACCCAGACTGTCCTGTGATCCCATCACCCAGGAGTTCTTTTTGACCAGGCGCTTGTTTTTCTTGCGACTGTCTTCTGGGGGCGGAATCTCCACCTCATCCTCCAAGTCGGAGGTGTGTCTGTTGTCAATGTTGTCTGTGGTTTTCACGTTGATTTTCTTGCTGCTGGTGCGTTTCACCGGGCTGTTATTATTAGCCCCCGCCGAGGTGTCCTTCAGCCCCGGGGATATTCCGATCTGGTTCTTGCTCTGCCCACAACCCATGTTGAGTTCGCTTTAGTTTCAGTCACGTATTGGGTTTTACAAACTTTGCACTATCCTACAAACTGATAGTGCTGTGGGGCTTCCACCTAATGAGTAATGTCACAGCAAGAATCCCGAAAGTGTTGGACGTGTTTTAAGCTTGGTCCCTGCTCGTGATCTAAGTTCGTGCTGGGCTCACTTCTACTTGTTTCCTTGTCCTCCGTCCCAGATCAATACACGCCGAGCAGGACCAATATATTCCAACAGGGCTGGTGGGTCAAGAACAGCACGTTCTCCCGGCCGCGGCGTAACCAGGGCCGCTGTTTGTATACAACGTGTTGCTATGAGCAGCGACGACGTCACGGGGCCGATTACAACCGAACTGTTCCGAGGGTCGTGGCCGTGCATACATACAAGTAGACAGGTAGCGCTTCCACGTGCTTGTATGTATACCTGTTGATATCCAGTCGCATAGATACTCTTCGTTTTCCAGCTGTGTTCTCAAACGTTAAATTACTCAATGTGGTTAATGAGCTATGATGTTACGCGGTTGTATAAGTGGTAGCATGACGGCAAGTGACACTGAGTTTTCAGTAAAGGCGAGGGGGAGTTTGTGAGGTGCGAGCATCTTAAACTTTCGCAGTTTCGCGCCCCGCATGTCAATGACGTTACTCGCGACAGTTGTTCACGGCGGTATTGGCCTACTGAGTGATACAATACAGGAAACCTTTAACTTGTAGTTATTATAATTTATAATAATATGTGACTTAGCTACACAATTATAATCTAAAGTATATATGTGCAAAATCTAAGTATAGGCTATTCAACAAAAACTAGCTAAAATTCAATCAAAACCAACTCGATTTTATATGCAATATATCCCTTGAAACAGTTTGAAACCACAAAGCACCTATCCTGGATAAAAAAAAAAGGTGCATGGGTCTCTTATTGTAAAAGCTGTACGCTTTTTTACATTTTTAATCTTGAATGTTTAATGACAGTGAGAATAAAAGAAAAAGATTCATCTCAAAATATTGTCCAATAATTAAAGGACATTATGCAAACAGTTGTATACATAGTCATAGATCTACCTCTATTTCTAGCGCATCCAGGATTAAAACGATACAATAGTTATAAATCACCTAATGGAATTTATGTATTTATGGTGTTAAAGTAAAATTCCTTCTAATCTATAGAAAATTAAGGCACAAAATTAAACCTTTACCTTTCCTTTCCTTTACCAGCGGATATAAGAGAGGGACCAGAAGCCGTCTACACTGTCTACAACCCTGTGCCAATCTCAGCGGCGGATCCAGGATTGAAAAAAAAAAGGAGGGGGGGGGGGGCGCCGTTGGAAAATCTTTTCCTTAATTACTATTGGGCCGAATTTTACATTAAAGAAAGACTAAATTTGCCCCCCCCCCCCCCCGAAACTCTATAAATCCGCCACTGAATCTAGCCTAATATCTATTCCCGAAGCTATCTAGGTTATCTCTAACGTTAGTTTTAACCCTGTACTGCGTACGGGAGATTCACACTGGGCGCGGCCATGTTGAACAATGGAGATTCCCAATTGACTGAAAAGCCGCGTTTGACCATCCACAGCACAGACATGGTCTGAAACACGCATGCACGAACCTAAACTCCCGAATAGCTATTTCTGTATAACTGTTCGGTAATAGCTGGTTGAATATGACTTAAATGATAGAAAAAAGGGACCGGAACCCACGCCTCTCGGCAATTCTTGCGTACGAGATTCGGCACCTCTGTTAGGTGAATAACTTTTCCATATTTTTTCAAGCCAAAGGAGTACACTTCATTAAGTATTCAACATATAGATACGGCCAATATATCGTCTAAAAGCTGATTTCAGATCCAATGCAACAAACAACATTTCTATAATTCATTTTGATTGGTGTTGGTCTTCCTTTGAACATCTTCCATTGACATTTTAGGGAAATCCAGCAATTCATATAGATCTATGCAACCTGTAGGGTCCCAAGCCTCAGGGTTAAGTAGGAGTGGCGGATTTAGAGGGAGGAGCAGGGGCCGATGCTCATCCCTATTTTTGGCCAAATATTGACTTTTTTATTGTAAAATTCTCGAACCTCGAGGGTCAGGCGGAAATTTTTACAATAGCCCCCCCCCCTCCCCCAGCCTTTTAAAATCTCTGGATCCGCCCCTGAGTAGGCCTCGTAACCCCACCTCGAGTCTCGACTAACTAGACCATACCAAAGTTGAAACAGACCATTTCTTTCACTCTCCCCCCTTCCCCTCACCACTGACACCAGCTCACCACTCCCACCCCGCTCCCCGATGGCCCGATTCCCATAATTAATCATATAGTCTATGTCAATAATCATAATGTCATTGCTGACGGCGGAGGAGATCGAGCCGGAAGAGAGGCTCAGGAGGGGCCCCGGGGAGGGGGCCCGTGAACATTGAAATGTCAAATGTCGAAATGAGTACATAGCCATGCACATGGCGATGGTCCGGGCATGCCATGGGCTTTTGATCTGAGTCAGTGAGTGATCTGGTGATGTATAGCTCTGTGGAACCTTCTCTCACGGCAAGCAGTGCACGACGTATGACTAGATCTATTCTAGATCTAACGTTATTCTAACTTATGGCAGGCTATACTCCTATGGAGTTAGATTCTAGAGATAGAGATAGAGATAGAGTCGATGAGTCACGATCTAAAGTTATCAACTTCTTTTTGATTTTACTCACAATTTAAGTAGATTTTTTTAAAGCGATCCGCGCCGAAGGCGCACGGAGCGTAGCGACGTGATCGCTTTACCCCCTGTCCAAAATCCATGGGCAATGTTCTGATAGGTTCTGTCCTTACTTTCACAACAACAAATCCTCTGAAACAACCTAATCCTCCTATGTCACTGCCCCAAACTGTCAACATACCTTTTTAAGTTCATTCCCTGCTTAGATTAATCCATATTATGGCTTTTGGTCAAAGGATTTTATCAATAATCTCCCTCTTTATGCTGCAAAATGTTCCAGTTTGTTGGAGTTTTGGCTCCCCTTAGAAAAACCAGAGTGAGGCTGGTGGGCCAAAGCTGGTTGTAAGCTCCACTCTGATTGGCCCTTGTCCTTGACATCATGTCATGGAAACATCTAACAAACAGAACAGCCCGGCGGGATTATGAAACGAAATAAAAATATTTACAACATTTGAAATCAATTCTGGGTGGGCGGGATATTATGAAATGGTAAAAAAGAAATTTGAAAAAATTATGTAAAGTTATTAAACAATATGTAGGGTGTGTGGGATATGAAACAGTATATAAGAAATTTTAGAAAATTATGGAAAGGTATTAAACAACATGTTGGGTGTGTGGGATATTATGAAACGGTATATAAGAAATTTTAGAAAATTATGGAAAGGTATTAAACAACATGTTGGGTGTGCGGGATATTATGAAACGGTATAATATGGAAAGGTATTAAACAACATGTTGGGTGTGCGGGATATTATGAAACGGTATATAAGAAATTTTAGAAAATTATGGAAAGGTATTAAAAAACATGTTGGGTGTGCGGGATATTATGAAACGGTATATAAGAAATTTTAGAAAATTATGGAAAGGTATTGAACAACATGTAGGTTGTGCGGGATATTATGAAATGGTATATAATAAATCTTAGAAAATTATGGAAAGGTATTGAACAACATGTTGGGTGTGCGGGATATTATGAAACGGTATGTAAGAAATTTTAGAAAATTATGGAAAGGTATTGAACAACATGTAGGTTGTGCGGGATATTATGAAATGGTATATAAGAAATTTTAGAAAATTATGGAAAGGTATTAAACAACATGTTGGGTGTGTGGGATATTATGAAACGGTATATAAGAAATTTTAGAAAATTATGTGAAGGTATCAAACAGCATGTTGGGTGTGCGGGATATTATGAAATGGTATATAAGAAATTTTAGAAAATTATGGAAAGGGATCAAACAACATGTTGGGTGTGCGGGACATTATGAAATGGTATAATTATAAGAAATTTTAGAAAATTATGGAAAGGTATTAACCAACATGTTGGGTGTGCGGGATATTATGAAATGGTATATAAGAAATTTTAGAAAATTATGGAAAGGTATTAAACAACATGTTGGGTGTGCGGGATATTATGAAATGGTAAATAAGAAATTTGAAAAATTATGTAAAGGTATCAAACAGCATGTTGGGTGTGCGGGATATTAGGAAATGGTAAAAAAGAAAATTTGAAAAACTATGTAAAGGTATCAAACAACATGTAGAGTCTTTGGGATATCATGAAAGGGCGAATGAGAAATTTGCAGCAAAGCTGCCACTGAGCGAAGCGAAGGGTTATCGTAAGGCAGACACGGATCGCTTTTTTCCCGCGGACACTACGCATTTCTTGTTATCTGGTTAACCAGGCGGTTGTGGCAATCAAAATTGACAAACTCTTCATTTTGGTTGATTTCAAATGTCTGCAAGGGCGCCGCCATCTTGACGAGTAGTTCTGCAGAAAATCGACGTAGTTCTGCATCGATTTTACCATAGATACTCTTCGTTTGTGATATCCATCAATATTTTTCCACATTTCCTATCAATTAATTTATCCTTAAATTACAGAGACAGATAACCCCGAATTTGGGTGTCAGTATTTTAACTGAAATGCTTTAATCTCCAAGCAGACTTTCTGACTCTCCAAGCAGACTCATCGGGCAGGTTCCCGCCACAGATCTAGAGACGGAGAGCGGGGAATAGCCTAGCTGGACGCACGGCCCTGCGGGGAATTTTGACATGTGTAGCTATAATATTTGGTTATATAGGCCTAATCTAACTACAGATATCGGGAAATTTGTAGCAAAATAACGGATCAGAATCCTCTCACATCCATAGGCCCATTAGATACTTTCATTGCATTTCCCTTAGGCCTAATATCAATATCATTGTGATTCTAACAATTGCAAGTATAGATAGGGGCCTACATGTGCGGGGGCGGATCCAGGGATTCCCCCCCCCCCGCCTCCTATGTTAAATCATGTTTGACGCCCCCCCCCCCCTCCCCCCGTATATTCATGTTTGTGCCCCCCCCCCCTCCCCTCTAGCAATTTCTGGATCCACCCCTGATGTGTCTCACCACTCAGAAAGTATGCTCTGTGCAGGAATTAAGCATAACAGAGGATGTTTTTAGCTTTCAAATGATACCAAGCACATCAAAATTGGATATTTTTCAAGTAAGTTACAGGCTGTTGAATGCAATAGTAGGCCTATACTGTCAGTCTTCGTGAAAATGGCAAAAAGCCTGGATATTGAATATTTATCTAAGTATTTAGAGTAATAAATGAAATTTTCTCCATGAATTAACAAAAAACCCTAAAAAGCGGTTCTCTGATTATGTAGGCCTATATAACATTTGATCTAGAAAAAATAATATATTAAATTTTTAGTTTGGACTGCTAATGATTATAGGCCTAATTAAGTTATGTTTTTCCAAACGGGTTACAATTTTTGACAAAATCGGCAAAATGTTGTTGTTTCCATTGTAACCAAACATCTAATGTTACAAAACAATAGAGTGGGTTAACGGAATCATACACAAGAAGTTGGTTAAGACATTTTCATCCTATTTCACAACCTACCCAAATCTCCCTTAATATTAGCCTTAGAGCTCAAGCAGCTTCAGATATAACCCCACTTGGAGCATCCTTTCTGTATGTTTGGTAACACATATGGATTCTTCCAGCACTCAAGGGAATACTAATAGATTCGTCTAAATATGAATTATCTTAATATGAATTACATAGCATCCTAATACATTATAACTCATACCATTATAACTTATACCTCAACATTACATAATAATATCATAATTAGATGCCTCAGGAAGCATGGAGATTATGTGTTAAATTTATTTTGATATAGGCCTACTAGCATGATTGATAAACTGTTAAAGCGCCTCTCCTATTTCGGTGAGGAAACTATCCGTTGTGTTTATCAGTTTATGCCATCATGTTACAATCATGTGCTGCCATCTTCTGTTAAAGTGATTGCATAGGACACTTCACGAAGCCTATGCTGCCGACAGACTACCAGCATACTTCCAGTGCTCTTTTCAATGATCACCAGACCACGGGTAGATGGACATTATTAGTAATATTACGTAAATGAAATTAACTTTAAAATTAAGAAATGACTTGTATATTCGCAACTCACATTGTTGTATAATATAGATTGACAATTATAACATAGGTAGGCCCCTATAGATAGAACTATTTACACCAATTAAGGAAGCATAATCACAAAATTTGTGATTATGTTTCCTTGATTGTGTAGAAGTATAATGTTTATCAAGGATAATGGGCACCATTATACTTCCAATTAAATATCTTGTGAAAATGTTGGTGCATGAAACAAATATATATATATATATATGTTTATATTATAGACTAGAAGGGAATGCGATACATGAAACCTCGAAACGTATTTATTCTTCCAAAATATACATAATAAATGTCAGCTTTCTTTGAGTAACTCCTCATTATTTCCATTGTTGTTAGAAAACAATAATGTTTTATATACATTAATTTGCTTCTTATAAACAGTTTGTCAGAATAACATGAATAATATTATTTTCGAACGCAATGGGTTGTATACATTTCATAAAGTTTCAAATGCATTAAGATGATACATGTACTAGGCCTACATAGATCCCTTTTTTGGACATCGAGTTAATGGAAAGTGGTATGCATTAATGGGATAGGTTGGAGTGGCGGATCTAAGCCTGACCTGAGACTAGGTGAAGGTACACACCGTTCCCAGGTGGCTCTGACACCTGCCAAAAACAGGCGTCGGCAGTCTGGTCGGGGAGTGGCGACGCCCCTTCCTACAGGTGAACTTTACACCTCACCTTTTAAAACAAACTGTCCGAACAAAGTCCTCCTGAACAATGTAAAAGTAAAATAATTGCTTGCGTATATATGTATGTCTAGTTATTGAATTGTTGGTTTCGAATCGCGTTGCAACATTTAGAGACCTAACGCTGATGGGGCTTTCTAAGGATTAGTTGGGTATATTATAGGCGCACACCATTCTTTTCATTGAATCATTTTAACATGAATTTCCTTTTTGAAAATGACTTTATAAAATTCTATCCTATCGGCCTATTGTTTTTCACATAGAGACCATCAGGGATCCGACATTGGGAATTCAAGCAATAGTATTTTTTAACTGACATGTGCATTTAAAAGTGTACTTTAACCATATGCACCTAATAGCTACAGGACAATGATAATATGCAATAGCCTATGCCATAAATCTGTTCCTTCCATGGAGTAAGCCAACGGTCGCGAGTTTCCAGGCAACCACAGCATGATGACCGCGGCGCGCTTTTCATGTCGCCCTGGAGGACATGGCGGCCATTTGCTGCAGCGTCTCCGACCCCCTAACCCCGCACCCTTCACGTGATTGGACATCGGCGGGCCGGAAAGGTCGGCCCGGTTCTGACCCGTCGGGGTCACTCAATCTGGACGGACACGTCACTAGCCTGGCCCAAATGGCTGAGGGCCTAACGATCCGCTTGTACGGCCCACCTCGGCCAGCATTCATGATAAGAGCGGTCCACCAATATACTTCAACCAGGTGCAATGAGTACGGAGGGACATAACTTGAAGATCGACTGCAAAATGGCGCCATGCATATAAAATGTAGTATAGTTTGTCTAAAGCTCATATATATAGAGACAATGAGAAACACAGGTAGGTCTGGGCATGGCCGTCTTGAATGGCCATTTTTTTTAATGATAAAATAAACTACAAAGGGACGGGACATCATTTGCAATAAAACGTTTTACTAACGCAACCATCTTCAGATAAATGCGGCAAAGGCTACTAATTAAACCTAATATAGTCATGCCATTATTGAGAAAAGCTTTAAACAGTGCCTGGTCTTTCACACAAAACATCCTTATATAAAAAAACGTTTCCTTTCCAAAACCATGCAGGTCTGCTGTCCTTTTTTTGTATGAAAATGTATTTCCGCTTTAAATTCTGTATCTGATCAAGTTATTAGCCTCTTCTCTACTTTTGCGATCTGGGCATTTCCGTGGCTAAAGGCAGGCATATACATGAGGAATTTATAGTGGCTTTTATGTTGACACGTTCCTTTTAATTTTTTGTTTTTGTTTGGTTATTATATGCTCATTTAAAAAATCATTTTAACCGCATGTAATTCTAACATAGTCTTTATATTCCGCAATTGTTAATGACCATCCTCTGCCTTGCAATAGTTAAAGTAACACAGGAAGCAGCCACCCACCTTGTTCCTTTCACAGGCGTGCACCATCAACCCTCCCCCTCAGCCAGCCCTTTTAGGCCGGCTTCCCCATCGCCTTGCAACGCTCAAATCAGCCCATCTCATTTATGCGGAATTACATAGACATTAAAGAAGATACAAGATTTCATGGCTGATCGACCATTTTGGCCCAAGGCAACTAGTTGACAATCAGCGTCGAAAATTGCATGCAATAAAGTACGTAGAACAAATTAGGCCAGTGAAGGGCGGCTTAGTCACCAGTCATTCTGCGCCGGAGATTTCGGTAGTCTCCACACAAAACCATCAGAGGCGCAAATGATGGGGCTAAACCAGAGTAAATCTGTGTAAATTGTTCTCTAACGATATGTGATGGTCTTGGGGGAATATTGCTTTGTGATTTTTAAATAAGATCTGTTGACTCTGTACTTGTATATATTGGAGGTATGAGTCTTTGCAGGGTGAACGTTTTGTACTGCCGCTCCTCCAGCACCCGAAGCAGAAAATTAACTGTAATTATCAGTCTCATCACAGCAAACTTAAGTAATTATCTTCCATAATTAGGCAGCTACTATGCCGTCGCTTTTGTGGAGGCAGCCACAGAAATACGAATCGTGGCAAGATATCCCTAAAGATAAAATTAAAATCACGTTATTAACACTGAATATTACTTCAACTGAGAATCTAATAGGCCATGCCATACTAACGACAGCTGTTGCAAACGGTGCGATCATTCAAATTCGGTGGGCCATGTTTCTTATCTTACGTCAGCAAAAGTGATGAATATCATTCGTAAGTATAATGTTTTATGTTATTTTTAATATAAATGTTATATAAACAACAAAACGTTATATTTGTTTAATTTCAAGATTACAATGAAAGTAACACAAGGAGGGTTACGTATTGTACATCCCTGCCCTTCCGACGCCCCTGACAATGTCATTCTACGTAAAAGAAAGAGGAGATCAGGTTTAGCAGCTGATTAGGGTTGTATTTTGATGTGTTACATCCTAAAAGCACATAAACTATTTTGTATTAATTATGGGTTTTCCCACAAGCATTGGCAATGATTAGAACTTAACCAAGACCACTGCCTCCCTTTGGTTTCATCCTAATGGAAAGTCATGGGACACCCCCTGCCCGCTTTTTAAGCTCATAATTTATTTTGCTCCCTTTTACTGTTTTAGAAACACAGATTGGCTCTGCCTACAGGAATTATCCTGACCATGATTTCCTAGCATACAAAAATGTGATTATAGGCATAGCCTTGTTTTGATAAATTACGGGTAGAAATCCGCATTGGGCTTTTACCATTAAAATGTAAGATTTCTACCTTGTTCGAAATTACCTTTTTTGGAGAAGTTTCTCCCACACTGTAAGGTTGAGCTGCTCACATGAGCCAAGTGAGCAGTTCAACATGGCAGCCATGATGCAAGGAAGGATGGCGCTGATTATCAAACGTGGTAGAGCTACCTACCTGCCCCTAGCGGTGAGAAAACACACTGATACCGCCACTCCAGCAGCAGTGTTTGCTGTTTGATCAGCTGTCCCGATTAAAGAACAGACTGTGGCAAACCTCTATATCTAAATTACTCACCACCCCAAGGGCAGAATTAAAACTACATTATCTTTGCAGTATCCTATGCCCCCAGCAGTGTTGGAGAAATGCCGATCCAAGGCACAGATCTGTGTTTCTTGTTAGTGTTCAGGTAAGCCTTCTGAACGCCGCGGGGTTATATGACGTTGTCATTTGTACGACGTCTGAAATATAGGTGGGATGGGTGGTCTGTTTTGGCAGGTCCCCTTTAAAAAAGGAACGGTGTCAATTGAATTAATAAATAAATGATAAATAACGTATTTTCCAGTAACAGGTGGAAACTGGTGGTAACTGGTGGTAACAGGTGGTTACTGGTGGTAACAGTTGGTAACTGGTGGTAACAGGTGGTTACTGGTGATAACAGGTGATAACTAGTGGTAACTGGTGGTAACAGGTGGTAACTGGTGGTAACAGATGGTAACTGGTGGTACCAGGTGGTAACTGGTGGTAACAGGTGGTAACTGGTGGTAACAGGTGGTAACTGGTGGTAACAAGTGGTAACTGATGGTAACTGGTGGTAAGAGGTGGTAGCTGGTGGCAACAGATGGTAACTGGTGGTAACAGGTGGTAATTGGTGGGGACAGGTGGTAAATGGTAGAAACAGGTGGTAACAGGTGGTAACTGGTGCTAACAAGATTATAATTACTTTATAATTCAACTTCCTACATTTAATTCCAATGGATGGTAACTGGTGGTAACTGGTAGAAACAGGTGGTAACAGGTGGTAACTGGTGCTAACAAGATTATAATTACTTTATAATTCAACTTCCTACATTTAATTCCAATGGGTGAAATTCTCATTTTGCCAAATGTTTGATCTCATCGATCATACCAATTGTTAAACCTGAATGAGAGGTTTGGCATTCACGTTGTATGGGCTTCTATGAGAGGTAAGTCTGAAAAGTGGTTTTGCAAGCTAAGTCCATTTGTTTTGATGTGTGGAACGGGTGTGAAACAGATGTAGAATGGATGTAGAATGGTAGTGGAACGGGTTTGGAATGTGTCTGGAACGGGTCAGTAATTACAAATAAAGTCTAATGGCGACCTATTTGTTGTCTAAAAACAACTTATCCCTCTACGAAATCTCGCACATCTCGTACGTTATACTTCCTGTGCCCATTCTTTCATGGAAAAACGACCCCCCCCCCAACCCTCCCCACCTTTCCTACCCAATCCCCCCCACCCCATGCAAGCCCCTCCTCCCCTGACTGTGTTGTCAGTCCCTCGGCTCCTTCCTTCTCGCCCGTACCCACTTTGCCACGGGTTGCCTGATTAGTGTGGAGAGCAAGAAGCTGGAGAGTGGAGGCACTGGCTCCCTTCTGACAGCCACCCGAGTCAGGCCCAAATCAGAGCCTACAGATGCGCCCCGCAGGCTCTGTCGAGTACATCAAACAAAACGACTCTGATCGCATTAGCAGACGTCGTTCTAATCTACGAGCTGCTCGCATTACTGACTAGCCTAATGACGAGCGCCAGCAAATGATGCACTGCTCATAGATAGACCCATGACGCCGCCCATGTATTATTTTTGCATCCTGTAATGGAGATACCGGCCGCCATATATGGGTTACAGTCATATGTTTATACAATGTAATTTTGCCTGGAAAAGGGAAAGTTTGATTTTTTGGGAGACAAAAATATACATTTATATGTTCATTTCGATCCATTAATCCTGGGAATTACCTGTAGATGAAATTGATGCAAAAATTACTTGTGAGTCGTATATGACTAAGTTATTAGGATCAAAGAGATTGAGCGTAGTGCAATCGACCTATCTTTTAACGGATTACTGTGCGTGCAAATATATAGTTATGCATACCTTCTTTTTATGTTTTTGCGTTTGGAAGCGCCAAAGGGATCCTATATTAGGCCATCCTAAATGGAGTTGATCATATACTAATATAATAACTTCAGGGTTATTTTCTTACAGTTGTCTTTTAAGGTATATCGGTAATTAGAGTTCTGTCGTTCTTTGTCCATATTGTTGCTCAAACATAGAACATGTTGATAGATTTTAAGCAACCAAAGGCAATTTTCGAATATTCATATATGAATGGTCGTGGGAGCCTCCGAGGGTCATAGGTAACTTATAGACATTATGATACCAGGAGCGATAGGGAACATCATGACGTATAAAAACTTTTCAAAATTAGGGTTTGCTTCTTTCTAGTACGTATGACCATTCAGTACAACTAAATAGGGATGACCATGAAGACGTCATAAATGGCTGTGGATCCAACCACTGATACATGGGAAGCTATTTGGAAAAGGGTTCTATCCAATCTTAATATTATCTTTTCTTTAACCTTGTAAACATGCATTGACACAATAAATTTAAATTTCACAAAATAGTGCATGTTGCTGAATGAATTGCACATACCTAAAACATTCAATTTCTAAAAGAAATGTTTTTAAACGAACCGATATTTTTTTTACAGGTCAACACAAGAAAATCTTCAAGAGTAACATAATTCCCATATAAGTGGTCTAGGGTTTTACATTAAGAAATTTAAATTTGGCAATAATAAGAGGGGCGGGCGGGCGGTATTTGCAACCATGCTCATTCAGTTCATTGTTTCATACTGCAAGTTCAGATGACGTATTTTCATTTATAAAAATTTATGTTTTTGGATCTTGAGACGGAAACAGAACGATAATTGGATGTGATCGGTAGGATCACAATAATTCTAATTTCTCAAAGCGGTATTTAATTACATTCACTTTGGGTGAATCCGAACTCATAAATTAAGACAGGGCAATGGATTTGCATCTGCCGGGAAGTGATTAAGATTTGCAAGGTATTCTCATCTCTGGCCCTGTGGTATTACATTTCCTAATTAATTTTCTGACCCTGTTACAAAAGGGTTTTTGAATTTTCAAAAACTGTCCCGGTAAAATTTAATGGCAGTTAGGCAGATTCTATAATTGCATTAAACACGCGTCAACAGATGACTTGTGTTTCCTTATTACCGGGGGCTGTTTGTGTCAAGTTAGTATGGGCTTATGTATAAGGCCAACTCAAAACACTTTTATTTTTTAATTAACATTTTTGCTGTTGAAATAGGCTTACATGTAAAAGTTAATGTATAAATCACATTATAATCACATTGAAACAGATCCCCTTCCCCCGGCCCACCCCGCTCATGCAGTGCATGCGATGTGCAATGATGTCAATTGCATACATGTATGCATACTTGTACATATGGAGATCTATACACGGAACCTATCCTAAAGTACCAGGGTCCATGAAGGGTTGACTGTACATGTATTCTACTTAAATACTGTTCACAAATCATCAACCGTCCAGCTACATCCCGGAGAAATATAACTCTTTCGCTGGCAAGAGAGGACAGTATTTATATCAAAATTGTATTATTGAACTATAGAGGTTTGATATCCATTTAGTGTTAGGGCGCTATTTATGCTTCGCTTATGTCTTAGTTCCTTTAGATATTAACTATAGTTCCAATGGCAGTCTCCGTTCAGACTGCAAGTCCAATCCATAACGTAGTTCCTCAATATGAAGGACATAACACTCGCATGAAAGGAATAAGTTTATTAAGTCCAATGTGCAATACCAGTCGCAAGAACTCCCATTGATAATGAACAATCCAAAGGGTAGTATCCACTAAACCACACCCAGCAAACGCCCCTGCATGTTTACCAGTCTATCCGCTTCAGTTCCACAACAGAACCTAGCTTCCAGTACTGATCTTTACAGGGTGTTTAACAATTGCCAGTGAGGAGCGCTATGGTGAGTGCAGTGGCTTACATGTGTTTACATATGTACCCTGTCACTGCCCCCTCACACTCTTCACCTCAGTCCTGTATGTAGTAAGAAGAGTTAAACTCTTAGCCCCGATGTTTCGTTACCTGTGGACTGACCATCCGTGTCAGTGCACTATTGGCAACTCTTATTGCACACTTCCAGAACGCGAAATAGAATTGACGTCATAGCGTTGGCTCAATTGAGGAAACCATGAATGGAATCTCATGTATATCGTGTTTATTATAAAATCAATAATGTCTTAATATTATGATATGTAAAATTATGATAGTTGTTCATGTTTAAATAATTGTCATAGACTGTTTTGTTAAAACTCCTAAGAGGAGGAGCGCGAGCGGCGGGGTGAGATGAATGAAAAGGGGTCAGTCGGTGCGAGCAGAAGAGGTTTGATGACCTCTCCATAGCGGCAGATTGGTATGCATTAAAGACCCAGTGTGCCAATTTATAAAGGTTGAGTCAATGAGGGGAAGCTATATAGTGTCTTTGTGTCATTTATCTTTCTCACCCCTCACCCCATCGGTCTTCGCTCATTTCCCGGACCCTTTCCTGTCATCTCGTTCTTTGTCGGTGGTTCAGCCTCCTCTGTAGCTTTGCTGTTGGTATCAGGGCTCTGACGATGAGGAATTGGCCGCTGTCCTTTTTGTGGGGCCTCCCCTCCCCCAGCCCCTCTGAGGCGGGGGGCTGTGAGGCGGAGGTGGCAATCATCAGCCAGGCTCATTGCCGTGAATCCATTCAGTTCGCCAATTGGCTGATGTATAGGCTGGGACTAACGCGATATACGAGGCATAAATCGGCCGGAACAAACGCTGATTACATTAATTAGAGTGTGGCCTGTCTTTGATGATCCAACCCACCCCTGGTACACCTCTGTACTCACCCAACCACATGGCTATCTGGCACACCTTCCACTATTGTAACACCACCACAGGTTCACGTGACGCTCACCAGGTGGTGCCACTTCTTCCCTGTCGCCACCAACAGTTTGCTTTGCAGTCACCTTGTCATATTTCCTACTTATATGTATTGAGCAGAATACATAATTATCTAAAAAAAAAAGCCATACCGCTCCACATAACGGGCCGTCCTATAGTGTACTGTATCTCCACGGTGGCAGATGTGACAGTGGCAGGAGGGTACTGGAGGTACTTGGGAGGTGTGAAAGGGGCGTCGTCGTACTTGCCCGATGGTCTCATCAACTGCCCCGAGCTCCCTACACGGACCCGGGCACCATGCATGCATCCTGCCGCCATCCTGAAGGCTGATCACCCCCTCCTGGGTGCCGCATTAAAACAGATCCCCGCCCGCCAGGCTGTGATGGATCACTTCAGAGGAAACTATAAATAGGTGACAAAAGCAGGCCTTAATAGGCAGCTACAGAAATTGATATCGGGGCCTCCATTGGGGCGTTATTTATGACCGGGGTGTCAAGTCGGTGTCAGCGCCCAGAATGGGACTATTTGAAAAAAGATCACTCAGCCCGCGCGGGGGTGAATGGCATCTTATTAGAGTTGAGAATGTGAGAGCTCATGGACAGACTTGATAAAGCCGGGGGGACTCTGGGAAGCACCTATACTGATACAGGGGGAGGACATTCCCTCCTTGCTCCTCCCCTTCTCCTCATATGCCTACAGCGCGCAAAAGCGGTGACGTCAGACGGCTGCGCGGGAAGCTCAACACGCGGGTTTTGTGCCTAAACAGCCACTGGGCCGGACCCGGCGATGGCGACCCTAAGCCTGTACGCGATACTCAACTATTTTTCGGACGAGAAGAAGGCAGTTAGACGTGGAGAGAATTCTGTGAAATCAAACCACGTTATGGACATAAAGTGTGACTGGGTCTCAGGCATCATAACTGGCAGAATACAAGCTAGCATGCGAGATATGATCTATGAAGTGAGGGTAAGTATGCTTTTCCTCTCGTCGTGTGTGTACATGTTGTTTACATTTTGACCCCCAGAAAAACTTCTTCTAACTGCTTCAAACACAGTTTCTATTCAATCACAACGGTATGTAGCCAATCTCAGTATATATTAGGATTGCATTTCATTAGGCAATAACTGTATTTCGAAGGTTGATAGGTGTAATGCCATGATTTCTGACAGTCCATAGCGTGGGTTGGAAGCCATACCCCCGGCCATACCCCCCCCTCCATGCACCCTTCTCCAGTGTCTGACCTGCCGGGCCGGGAGTTGTCAGTGGACGTCTCAGGACACTGGGCAGGGTTCCCCCTGACGCTGCAGGGGCACCCTACATACAGGACCAGTCAACTGTTGGAATCATTGCAATACCACCCTTAATCTCTAATTTAGATTGTGGAAACTATGAAACAACATGTACATGTATCTTTTCACTCAGATATCTACGTTTTAATAGGGACGACCCCATCTACATCAGTATGAAGATGCAGAGGGGGAGAACCCTGAATCTTCTGTCATTCATAGTTAAAGTTAAGGGGTACATGGCGTGTTATTCACTGTGTATGTAACCCTTAAAAGTTGTTAATTTCACTTGAAAGATAAAAGAGATATAACTTATTATATGCACAAGTTTTTGAAAGGACGTTTCTAGTGACATAAAGTAATTTTCTATCTTTAAAATTATATCACTAATACGTTTATAACTGTCAGTTCTTTAATCTTTAATCATTTCCCCATACATAATTGTTCTGGAGGCTCCAATTAATGTTACTTGAACACCACGTTTTTCTAATAAAAGGGACTTTTTCCCCCTTGTCAAACTTTATCTATAATTATGCTTATCCTCAGAATCGTTTGTATGTTATCATTCTAGCCTTAATTTATCATAAATCATCACTGGTGCATGATACAAATCGTAATGAAGGTAAATCACAGGCACCAGCTATTCCCTAAAATTGTCTCCAATTGATTATATTTGACAGTTAATGCTGACAAACGATGGAGAAATAGAGCTAGCTACATGCACTTGTCCGAGAGGGTTATTCAAATGTCATCATATGGCAGCACTGATGATTTTTGCAAATAAAAACATCAGTCCCACAGACGGCCCATGTCAGTGGAAGGTGAGTATTTAGTGCATTTTCATTACATTTTAATTTCGCTGATAAATTACATTTATCTTATACATGGATATCTGTATACACTACTGGTATAAATATATTGATAAGTAAATTCAATTAATTACATGAAGATGTAGAAGATAAAGTAGAGGTAAAGAGGACAACAAATAATTACGTTATGTGGTGGGATTAGGGTTTGCACACTTTAAATTGAATTCATTTTTGAGGTGCACTATCCTGTTTCGATGAATGTCGTATGCATATGACGAATTATCTGCAAATTTTGTATATTTATTTTTCAGATCAAAAGCAAATCGACTGACAAGGGAAAAGTGAGAACTATTTCACAGATTTATCCCCCTACAAAGTTAGATTACAAGGCTTTAGAACAACCAGTTAGCTCTGACTTCATAGAAGAGACCAGGCGAGAGTTGATGAAACTTGGACTCAATACAGCATTTGAATGGATCCACTCGTCAGAACCTAATACAGACTGTCTCCCTGTCCCAACATTTGATGACATTGTTATCAGTGAAGGATATGTGAAATCACAGGATAAGATTAAGTACGTGCTTGAGGTAAGTAACATGTATCACTTTACCAAATGCCAAACGTCAAAATTTTCCAAGACTGGAAATCAATTACAATCAATATTTTTCTAGCAATAATTCAACAGATAAGTCACAGTTGTTTGAATGGTGTGAGAAATGGTAGTTTATTTTCCATAACAATTGTTAATAATTGTGATAGTTTTATATCAGCAATGACGATTATATGAGGTATTTTCAAATTGTAATACTTTAAAGTTTTGAGATCTAAAAATAAATATAACAATATACTTCCAAGATACCTGTATGTACTCAACCATTTTTAAATGTGGAAACGTGAGTTATTCTCATATTAGTGGGTTTAAATCTATCTCATATCTTTGGTCCAGGGGGTCTGTTGAAGTGCTTGAAAAAGGAGCCCTGTTTGAAAAGCAGAATCAGATTTTACGTGATTGAGCAATTAATATCCAGTCCTTAATGTACAAAATAAATCCATGACTTCTATTTCTTCATTGGCACAGGCATTACCTCTTCAGGACGACAATCTGGCAAACATCTCAGAAATTACAAAAGGACAACGAGAAACTCCATACTGGTACATGTACAGGAAAGGTAGACTTACGGCAAGCAACTTTGGAAAGGTTCTCAAGGCAATAGACCGCAATAGTTTCCCACCATCTCTCTTTAAAAGCCTCATGGGAGAATACAATCTAGATGGCGTGAAGGCAATTCAGTGGGGTATCGACCATGAGGATGACGCTGTCAAAGACTTCATGGGGGAGGACTTTGCTACAGGTATAGTAGTTGAGAAGAGTGGTTTATACCTTGACACAGAAGGCATTCTGGGCGCTTCTCCAGATGGCCTCATAGGTGAAGCAGGCCTTCTCGAGGTAAAGTGTCCATATACTCAAAGAGACACAGGTGTTATGTCTGCCATAGGGAAAAAAGACTTCCCTATACAAAGAAACAAGAATGGGAAATTGCAAATGGATGTAAACCACCCATATTACCACCAAGTGCAAGGACAGCTACACTTGACAGGTCGCAGAATCTGTAATTTGTACCTGTGGTCAACATGTGATGCACTAACTGTCTGCATTCGGCGTGACGATTCTTGGTCCCATAATATTAAAAGATTAAGATCATTTTACATCGAACATCTTTTACCTAAACTTATCTCAGGTGGTGTTTAATTGCTGTTGTTAATGGTAGATGTTATAGGCCAAGGTTTTACAGTTAGTAGGTATTACATACCCAGACCTTCTGGTGCTACATGCAAGTGCATTTTAGGGTTTAGTCTTTTTTTTCATAGACTTCACGGATTAGGGGCTTCTGAAGGTTGGTTAGAGCACCACATGATTGCCATACCACGGTTGCAAATTGCCTAAGTGATGCTGGAATCATATCTAGGATATGATAGTTCTTGATGCGAGCAATAGCCCTTTCCACGTGGATTCTAGCTCGTGCTATACTTCTTGTTGATGCAGCCTCGCTGGCAGTAAACTGAGGTGCAGTGAGGAAGGGTGGGATATTCAGCCCCACTCCACTTGGCATCAAGTCATGGATGAGAAACCCCTTATCTGCCATGACAAGGTCCCCAGGTTCCATGTACCTATTTAAGAGCACCAAAACAGAGGGATTCAATATAAGTAATATTCGTTAACATTCATCAACTGAAACGTAATATTATTCTAAAGAAACAAGAGGATGATGAGATTTTTCTAAATGAAGTGTAGTTTCACATTAGTTAACCTACTGTCGTTCTGTATGGTATACCTATCATTGAATTAAGGTATTGCATCTATTACATTTGTTTTCAATTTATATTATCTACCCAAAGGAGGATTCTTTCTCTATTCATTGTGAAATGCTTGGCAAATAGGGGATGAAAATAATGGCATATGGTACATAATAAATCTTGATATTATTCTATGTTTACCTACCTCATCACTTCCGAGTGTCTGACTATTTCCTTGTCACTTGTAGAACCTGGGTATAATTCGCTGAGGAATGTAACCGACCCATTTGGTGCAACACCGACCAAACCTTTAAAAGTATTGCGACCTTTATAATGTGAGTATGTGATGTTTCGCACATCCATTTGGGCAGGGATCTCAACAGGCACTTCGGTACAGTCTAGTACCATGCGTGTGGCACTGAAATAACTGAAGGATGAAGGAAGACATGCTTGATTTTTGGCTCTTGATGGTACCACCAGTGTCTTGAAGAGGACAATATGCAGTACATGTATCCAAGTTGTTACAATATTTCCAACATAGGTAGTACATATCTTGAAGCGCTGAAAATAAAATGTAAAACGTTTTAGTGCACAATCAAAAACGGCCACAAAAGGACCTTAATGTGTGTATTATTTGTCATGAAAATGTTGATAAATGTTATAATAAAGATATGTATAATTAGATACACCTTGTTTCTCTAATTACAAACATTTTGTTTAAACTCTTCCAATCAGTGTTGCAAACCCACAACAGTTATTTATGTATCTGATTATTGGCAAGCGTGGGAAAAGTGACGAAGTTTGGGGAATTTTATCTTGTGATAAAAAGAGGTAATTCCTTAATTTTTGCTCGATCTTTTAAAGTCAAAGTAAAAGTGATAAAAATAATCAATGCACCATATTCAAGAGATTTGACAAAAACATACAAAGGCTATGTCTTCTTCGGGGTAGTCCAGTCTCAGCTTCATGAGCGTCATGAGGAGTTGTTCTTCTGTTCTTACAGATGCAGGTGTCCACCCTTGGTAGTATGATATTGGCTTTTGGCAACAGAGTTTGTGGAGGATCCGTATAACCTTGACACCTGGCAGACCAGTTAGAGTTTGAATGAGGGCGTCTTTGTTCTCTATTTCCTTCAGGGTCAATCGTGACTGGTATTTCTGTAATGAGGACCACAAATTATATATATTTGAATATATATGTCAATTACAAATATGGTCAGTGATATTTGTGAAAATATCTTATTTCACTCAAAAAACGCTGGGAAATATAAAATATTTGGAATGTGACTTGAACTTTTGGAATTCACAACAACAGCAGTATTACTATGTACTTCATTGGGAATATTAATATGTAATAGGAGCAAAATCGCTTTAAACCTTTATATATTATTATAAGGATAGAAATTTTAATTACTTCCAAATCACGCTGCAGTCTTGCTATTTCACTTTCTAAATGGGCAATGATAGCATCAGTGGCGTTTTCTGTGAAGAAAGGCTTTGCTGGTGGAGCTTTTGAAGCTTCGGCCTTTGGACATCTGGAACAAAACACGATGTATAGAGTTCAGATGCATAAGTGCACAAAAGTAAAATAGCAATGAACAAGATAATCTTCATTAATACAATGATTATGCTATGTATGAGACTGGGGGAGAAAAGAATGTCGGAACAAAGGTACTCTATTCTATGACTCAAAATATATGTAAAGCATAATTAAAAAACATGCTGCCAAACATAGGGGAATGTTCACATCGTGAGAGGGCTACCTTTTGGTGAAAAAAGGTATGCTTACTTAACTCCTGCCTTGCGTTTTTTCTTTTTTTCTGGTTCAGGGAATGCATCAAACGACTTATTCAGATTGGATTGGAATATTGTGGGTCCATTTTCCTTCTTCCCATCTACAAAATGACAGCTGCATAGACGGGAATTGTCATTTGGTTTGCTGTCTGTACGTCTGAAAAAGACAGTATATTTATTCAATAAACAAAAACAACAAGGAAACTTCATTATTTTCATGTGTGTTTTTTAAATGAAACACCAGAAATTCAATACGATTTATTTTGCAAGGCAATAAACTGCATTCTGATTTTTGTGGCTAAGTAAAAACGATATGGTATTGTGCTTAATCACAAATTTTGCCCACGAGAGTGATAGACTATAATGTAGAGTTCATGCTAAAAAAGATCAAAAATCGTAAGTATTATCATGTGGGTAGCTAATAAATAATGAATTTCGCCATTTAATTATCATGTTATTATAGGTGTTTACAATAGATTTTCTGTAAGGTGATCTACACATTGACAAATTATAAAGAGGGGAAGATGAATTTTCAAAGAAATGGCCAAGTGGGTCAGTTAAAGTTGTGTACTAATTACCTCTCAAGAACGATTTTCCACTTTGCAACTTCTGGGCCAGGTCCCCACAGTTTTGGTTGAGGAAAACGGAAAAAGCGGCAGCCATCCTTTTCTGCATGATGATTACACTCAGCTTCCCAGCACTGACCCATCAGTTGTTGATATTTCAAGATACGTTAGTATAAATGATACCAACAAAATGTAACACGTGTGTCCACTTGCATTCCACTGAGTCACTCGAGTGCACTCACACGCCTGCCCACGCTGGTGGGACGCCACCCCTGACCCGACCTCCTCAGGCCAGTCGCCACCCCCCCCCCCCCCCCCAGCATCCCCCCGGGCCCCGCTGCTACCCTGACCCCATGCACACACTGACATACACACAGCAGGCGGCAGAGACGGCCGACCGGCCCTCCCCCACCACGTGCATTTTGTTTAGGCACGGAAGGCACGTTGAGCCCCTCCCGTGACGTCACACTTTTGTGGTCTACAGGAGCCATATATGGGGAGGGGTGATGGAGGGATGGGTGGTAGGGGCGGTGCACTGGTGGCAGCGGTTGGGAGGTAGTGGTGGAGGAGGTGGTACCGGTGGTTGTGGTTCGGGGGTTAGGCCCTCCTACCACCTCTGATTATCATGATGATTAGTGCGGTGAACACGGGCTGCATTAAGCAGGCTAAGATTAAAGCCGCCGCCACATAATGGACTGACATGGCGGTCGGGCCCCGACTACCGATACGTCCGCCACCTGGTGGCGTTGATTGCTAATATTCCGCCCGGAGAGGGCAGCGTTTACGATCAACACGCCACTCCAGGGCGGCCGGCCCGTCATCTCCAGGGCCACGCCCCGGGGGGACACACCTACGACGTATACCTGTCAGCCGGGACAGCTCACCCGAGATGACCCATACCCGCTCGTGCATGGAAATGCATCAGAAGGGCCCTAACTTCTGCATAAATTCTCCCGTGCGTATGGATATAACCGAGCATAAGTGTCGGCCGATATAGACCCACATCAATGCACGCATGATTCATCCAGTTTTACCACCGGAAATGGCACGCTTAAGGACATCAAACAGGTGCATAAATATGCAGGCAATTCTTGGCGTTAACGTTTTCCTCCACTTTTAATGGTATATACAAAAACAATTTCGATTGGCAGTGCGTCTTCCTAAGTTGCATTAATTTGGGTTGGCTTACAGGCTGGCGGCGTCGGCTCAGACCCTATATCCTTAATTAGCACTAATCACACGGACGACATGTCTTGGGGAAGGTGATAGCTGGATGTGCGCCGACATAGGCTCCCTACCTGCGTCTTAATTAGTGAGATCGATGCTTGGTAGCTACGTGACAAACGGTCAAATGCGGTGATTCCTCAAGCAGTCCCCGCGCCGGGGACTACACCGAGTAAGATAGGTGGCAACAGTTAATTAGTGAAATTGAAGTTATTTGTGAGACTTAAAATGGCTTATTTACATATTTATTTTCACTACCTATGTTGGCATTTGCTGGTCAAAGTGGTTTCAGGAAAACATACACGAATAGGTATCACGAGGATTAATATAATATGTTCATTGTTTAATGTAGGGACAAGCTGTCAGATACATGTACATTGATGTGACTACAGTCCAATTACTCCTATTGCTCTTCCGTCTAACCTGTAGAACCTCAATTTAAATCACACATAGGCCCTACTCATAAATGTGTGTTTTGACGAAACGAGAGTTCATGCTTGGGCCAGTGATCACAATAATTATGTTGCATGTTCTATTTGAATTGTTTCTGCATGAATAATTTAAAGAACCAATGTAGTCCTGTACCTGTTGTACAGGATATTCGATATGTGTGTCAGGTGTCTCCAATTCTTGAAGGGTTTGTAAATTATGAAAAAGAATAATTTTTGAGGCATCACCTGGAGGAAAGTTCTCTGATAGAATGGAAGTCTTACAGGACGTGGAGTAATTTAACTTAACTAATATAAGAGTACAGAAAAAACAAGCTTCAATGAATCTGACCTCATCATCCCTTATCAGCCAGTTAATGTGATGAGTGAAACCACATGTTGAGCGTCGCTCTCTTACTTCCGGCCGTTGCGCACCCTGGAGAGAAAAACCAACGCCGAGCCAGGTAGCTCGGCGCCAGGTAGCCGGAAATGAAATGAGGCGCCCAGCTCGTCCAAGACGGGCCACCTTGTGTGCGTTTCATCAGATGAGCAGAGCGGTTGATCAAAGACAGCTTCTGCCCCGCTCCGCTAGGGGCGCGTCGGTCACCAGGGTCGACGCAGCCTATCTGCGCCGAGTAATGAGGCGGCGACGGTGGCGACGCGGCGCGGGGAGGCGGGGGCGCCCTGACCGGCGGATAAACAATCAGTGGCACAGAGTGTTGTCATTACCAACCAGATGGCCTGATCAGGCCGGCACGAGACGAGCTGATGACGGCAGGGCCCCCATCTCGGCCCGCTAACACCTGGGGTCGCGCCCCCACCTGGCTGACCCCTCACCCCACAGAGCTGAGTATGTTGGGATAGCCCTGGAGTCCTGCCTTACTTAAGGCTATACTATAGAATGACAAGTTCTAATATATCTGTGTCCTTGCATCAAGTTCCTTCTGTTTATGTAGATGGGATGGCACCGTTGCTTACAGGGATTAGGTCCGTTATGATATTGTGGCGGAAACTACGAATGACGGATGTGGGAGTCGGTAGTTATACTTCACGTCTTTGGGGGTTTGCCCTTTTTACACACATGCCCGGTCTTGTCCCTGAGGTGGGTTTCACGACTAAGCGTGGTGGGCTGATGGGGCAGGGATGTGCCTTGTGTACACAAGGGCAGACCAGTCATGGTGAAGTGGAAGGAAAAGATGTTTGGGGGGGGGGGGGGGGGGAAAGTAGGTGATATGTGTGTGGGAGTCTGCCAGTTGTGTGCGGGTCCGGAGGAGGTGTACAGGCATGCCCTATGTTGGGGGAAGGGATGCAGACTAACACCAGGTCTGTTTTGATTGTCCTTGGCCTTTCGTCGAGTTGGCGCCCTGTATAGTTTAGTGATAGCCCGGTGACTGCCAGCCCGATATTTCGTGCCCTTTGCTTTCCATACTCTCTGCTCGTGTACTCGGTTCAGCTCATTCCCATACCATCTTGCCAAAACCCAAAGCCGTCTCACCTCATGTTCTCATGCCCAAGCCCAATGCCATTTCTACTCATGTGCTCGTGTCCAGATCTCCTGCTAAAGTCCAGGCACCCATTTTACCATAACTTCTGGTTTATTCCTGACCTCGTGCCCTGTGTTTCATACACAGGAAGACTAAACAAGGCCTGTAGTCAAGAAGGAGAAGACGTCAACACAGTGAGCTCCAGAATGGGTCTGATAAACCTTGCTTCATTACACTCTTATATAGGTACATTCTTATACATTCTTGTACAATCATTGGTTAACCTAGTCACATGGCTTATTTGTGACATCACTTCTGGTTTGCATGTTATCATGTGCAGTGATGCAATTACCCAAACTCTCGTGTCGACACAACATCATGACGATATCTGCAAATCATGTCATTCAACTCTGTGATAAGACATTAAACCTGTTGTTCTGCCATTTTCTAACATTCATACATTCTTTCTTTGTTCAAATACTTGTGTCAATACATGAATTATTTTACGAATTCATCACAATATGGACCTTATTTTTATGTTTGCCACACCATAGAACGTTGATACTGCTGAAATAGGCCTCATCATTGTTTGGGGATCAAAAATCAAAAAATATATTGGTGACATACAGTATTAAACCTCATTATAGAACTACTGCAGATCTCTACGCTTTTGGCAGGGATTTGAGCAATGCACTCATGGTTGACGTATCATTTTTGGTATTTCTACGAATGGCACACTGTTAGCCTTATCACAGACTAATATCAACAAAAGATGTTACAGGCATTAAACTGCACAACGCCATCACCTGAGATATCTGTCATGCGGCAACAGTCTTAAAGTAGAATATCGGGAATCGAAGAAAGAAAGGTAAGGCTATGCTTTACAATTACAGCATGCTTATCTCCAAGATCGCCTCTAGCCTCCACAATCCACAAGTACAAGTCAAAATTATTATAATTATAGAGAAAACTAATGGATAGGCCTATGCCCAGATGCCTGATCACTTTTTCCCGTTTATAAACAGGGTTAATGCCCAGTAAGAACGAATGGCTAAGGAAGCGCAAACGTGCATCATACTTTACTGGGAAAGATGAGGATGGCTGACATTTCGAAAACAAAGACGGATTCATAAGGAAAACAAAAAGGAAATAATAAGAAAGGCACACTGCAGAGTTGAGAAGGCAATATTTCTCGGGCATTCCTAATATGACTGTTCTCTATGAGAAATGCGACATATTCCATCGGATCCTATAGCTACCCTTATACAACAGGGTGCAGTGAGGGGTGATATTACACATAATACCACAACGTGAATATAAATCAATCTTACACGAGCGTATACCTAGCTATAGGCTGAAGGTGAATTTGTTACATTAAGTTGTTGCAAAAGATTCGAGTAAACGTACCATATAATTCAGTATTCTATGCGTTTACACAAGTCACAAGAAAACGAAAACTTATATGTGACATTTTAATTCCTCATCTCATGCAAACTACACAGCATGCATGACATTAATTGGACTTAAGCAATGAGCGAAGCCATTATGGTCTTGGGCGCACGTCTTTTGATGCGAGTTTTGTATACATGTAGCGACATGTAGGCCTACTTGACATAAATCATGTAAAGTATTTTATCAAGTTTACATGACGTTGGGGTTGAATGTTTGTCTGAAGGAATACACCTGGGACAAACTTCTTTCAGAATGTTGAGAGTTGACAGAATTACATCCGAACAAGCTGTGAAAGGCCCTTTAATATGGGAAATATGTAGATACCTTAAGAGTGTTTTACATGATTCCGATAAGTGTTACCTGTCATTGAATACTTCAAGATATTCATCTTTTGGTCTATGATTTGGACGTTTTGGACGTTCCGGTTGAAGGATAAGACTTTTATCATAGCGAAGTCGTCTAATGGACATTCTTGATAAAAGGAAACCGGGATTGACAAAACTATAGCGATTTACTTTAGTTGTCAATTGCTAGAGGTTTCAAAGCCATATTCCAGTGAATAAAGAGTAATATCGAAAGGCTTCGAGAACAAACTATTTGTAAGAAAGCAATGTAAGCATGTCTTTCTCATGAAAATGACTTTTATTCGTGGTTTACTGCATTGAATCGCCAACATTGAAGGACTTATCGCCCAACAAACATACCAGAGAAAGGCCCCACAGAAGCCCTTCGTGCCCGCGCCCTACATGACTACAGCCTTGTTACGAGCCTAATCACGAATATATTAGCCGAGGGAAAGCCGGTGCCTGCAGGGCTGTGAATGGTTGACATTTTCCTCTACTTCAGACGCCGGCCCCCATGTAAATGGCAAGCAGGTGGGTGGAGACCCACCTGTCCTCCTGGGCTGGGATTAACCCCCGCTCTCTAATTGTCCGCAAATAACATGTGTGGCCTCGGGCTTCTTAATGGGATAAAAAGATAGTGGGCTTCAGGTGGTGGGTCGAGTGGGTTAGGGCGAGGTGTGCAGGGAGAGTGGAAATAATAGGTTGTTTCAACGTATATGTATATGGCCCAATATCTGTGGGGTTTCCAAATTATTACAGTCATTGAAAAGCAGTTGTGATATTTTGTAAGTACAATAGTGGAATTAGAAAAAGATATTTTCCTTATATAGCTTGAAGCAAGCAACACATTATTTTGCTTGATTACTTTTATTTGTATTTTTATCATTCTCTTAATACAAGGAAGTATAGAAACATCTACCCCACTCATTTAATAAAACTAGTTACAGCCTACTGTCCAGCTTAGGTCTTATTATGTCGCTTTCTTCTTTCAAAGGCTGGTACGCACTATCAATGCTTGAAAAGAAAGTAACCGAATACCTGGAAAACCCTGAGACATGATGACTTTTTGGTGATACTGCTCTACTGAATGGCCACTTTGGTACACGCGCTTAGTAGTTTAATTATAATAATGTAGTTTTCTAAAATGTTATACTGTGTGAGTAGTATAGGGAAATATGAATACAAAAATGGATGCACTCCTTCTTTTCGCACTGAGCCCGCCTGTACAATGTTGCACCTTATATCAGAAACATTTAAATCTTTAAGAACATCTCTAGAGAAAATTGATGTGCTTTGAGATAATGAGAGAGAGAATTTGCTCATAATTTTGACTTTGGTGTTTTGCAGTAAAATATAACTGGGTATTTTCTTTCGTTAAAACGTCTGGACATAATACATGTACACTGGTTTTCACCCCTACAGTAGTCTGATACAGGCTTATCAGTGCGCGCAGGGTTGTTCCCGAGTATACAAGAAATTCTTTATACGCGACCATTAATTTTGATGCCGTGCGCGAACATACATAACCCTGGCCATAGTATGGCCTTAGACCCCTAAATTCGACACGGCGAATTAATTTCGATATCTGACATAGGCCTGTGACATGGGGCATTCTTAAAATCGACATTTGGACATGGCCATTTCTTAAATTCGGCATGGCACTTTAAGAATTATAAGCAACATAGACATGCAACATTGTCATTTCTTAAAATGGACATGCGACATTTGGACCCCCCATCAAGGGCCTAGCGCATGGGGCAAACGTTGAACACTGCCCTGACATCATCCCTTTTGTGGGCTATATGCAACGATACAGAAAAATTTAATGATAATGCTTATAACTATTCATCTATTTCCTCATAGCGTCGAATGCACTTGTAAGTAGTTTAATGAAACTGGGTTGTGTACTTGGCTCAATATTGATGGTTCGGCTTTCCACATAAACTGATAAAGGGATACTTTGTAGTTTGCGAAAACTGAGTAGTACATGGAAACGGGGACATGGACATGGCTACGTGATGCATCATACAGAGCTCCTGAAAATGGTTGATTTATTTGTGTATTCGTGAAGAATGCGAAATAGGTATGAACTCTAATTAGGTAATTTAGGTTGTATGTAAGATCATAACTCAACCGCCTTCTGAAATTATACGTTGGGTATTAGGCCTAGCAAAGGTAATCTGAGAAGGCAATATAAATAAATCTGTTTTCCAAGATTCCACTAACATAGGACTTATGCATCTGCAGACAATATGAATGGTTTCAGCATAAATTATTAAGAATAATAAATCAACGGATTAAGACATTTTTCGCCAGATTTAAAATTGAATTGCCCACGGCAAGCCACAAAGCAATTTGTGAAATTTCAAATCAGTTAATTATTCAAATCAAGCTCGGCAATGCAGAGGAAAAACACCACCTCAAAACAACGAAGAAAACAAGGACAATCTCCTGGTGGACGCTGTACAAGTCCACTTAATTTTGACAACAGTAATTCATTTCAGCAGCTGCCCGGAGCAGGCAGGGCTGTCGTTTTATCAGCCAATCACACTGCCCTCCCAGCTCCCCTGTGTCTAGTTTTTTTTTCGGGTGGGTATTATTCACAGACCCCGTGCCCTATGAGCTGCCCCCACCTCCCAGCCGCTTCAATCGGGCTTCCATTCTGGCCACATTGACCGGGGTAACCAGTACGGAAATGGGCCCTAACACCCGGTCGGCGCCCTGACATTTAGAAACCTCGCCACTCGCCGAAGAATTTGATAAGTTTGTCTCGATTTGGCGCGGCAGAAGTGCCCTGGAAAGTGGCATAGTTACAGGAACCCGACGGCGCCTTATTGGGCCCGACACGTGGGGGTGGGCAGGGGAGGGAGCGGGTGAAGGGATTTGGGGCTAAGGGGGGAAGGGTGTGCGCCTGATTCATCGCTGACAACGTGGTGTGAAAGAAAGCATATTGGAGCGGCAGTGAGGGTTCGTCCGAGGGCCGGCTAATCTCTCCTATGGACCCGTAATAAGCATATTGACCTTTTCTGGCAGCCACTCGAGGAGCGGGGCGGGCGGCGGAGGGCAGAAAACGAACGACGGTTTTGACATTCAGATTCAGCCGGCGCACGTGGTCTCCTTCCGTCCTCTCACACCCCTCCTTTGTGACGGAGCCCCGGCCACAATCCTACTCTCAGCCCCTCAGCCAGCAGGCCCTGCGCTCCGACCGATTGCACGATCTGCGTCGCCTCCCAAATGAATCCCCTTTTTTTAAGGAGCATGGGCGAGTAAACAGTAACATTGTATTTTAGGCGAGGATCCAGATTTATTTTTGAGACCGTGTTGACCTTTTTATGTCAATGCCAACTTTTATATTTTCTCTCTTTTAGATGTAAGGCCTACTTATTGTGTTTTACCAGTTTATACGATCTCATTTTTTCTCCATCTATTTGTCTGATGACGTATACACGATGTTTGTATAATGCGTACGATCTTGCATTCTAGTGGTAACCCTACTCTAGCAATTTGGAATGTTAATAAATCACAATAGTAAATCTAAGAATCGTAAAGGGATGCCACAGTAAACATTGAGCGAGCTGGTTCACCTCCGTTACTTCAAAACATGATGGTAATAAGAGACAGCCGCTTGCTCACATTTGTCCAAACGGAAGGTGCATATTTTAGGACTTAAGTAGAACACAATCATGTACATGATGTACTACTTTAGCCATGAACCAAACACACATCTCTTGCTCTTTACAAATTAATAAAGAGTATGAACTTTTTCTGTATTTGCCCGCGACCGAATACACATTTTTACATTTTCACTATCACCACTACTCCGGACGGACATGGAAAGTCCGAGCCTGAGAGAGACTCTGAAAATTGAGAGGTAAGAGAAAGCTCGGATCTCTATTGGCAATATACTAAATTGGTCTGGCAACTGTTAAACGGCCTTTATGAGACATATGCACGACTGCTATTGCCATTTATTAAAAATCTGGGATGATATTCTTAAACGAATACTATTTCAACATTATTTGTAATACCAGTTATAAGATGAGGTGGTTGCATTATTGTTTTATTTTTGGTCGCTGCGTCCGACGCAGCCCCGTCGAAATCCTTTGAAGTGGGGAATGGCTATTAGTGCTACTGTTTATTAGGACGGACGATTTTTTAATTGAGGAAAACCATGTCTTCACATTCACATTCAGGATTCACGTCCAGGTAAATGCCCCATCTTGTCCAATCAAAACGTCACCAAACGCTTTCAAATTGTGTTCTTCCTAGAATTCCAACCGAAATTGGGTAGCAAAAACCTCTCATAACTTTTACTGACAGACTTTAAAAGGATTCCACACAACACGTTGTTGTAAAGATAGGACCAAAATTAACATTCCCTTGTCCTGATCACACGAGCAATAAAGCATTGGGCTTTGGTAATAAATAATTGGCCTTTTTCAGTTTCCGAGGGAATGACAATGTCTTCTCTCAGCTACTTTTGCAAACAGGCCTGTAATCATACCGAAAAGATTAACGCAAAAATAATCCTAATGAAAATCGGAACGTGAGCCACTTGAGCTAATAAGATTAATACTGAAACCATTTGTTTACATTCATATGTTAAGTGTAACATATCAAGGGTCTGGTGACCTTGCGTGTATAGGTAAGGATCCGTTGTTGCTTTCCAATAATGCGTTATTACTCTCAACAAAATGCCCTTCATTAAGAGCAGATTTTCAGTGTTTAAGAACTGTTACAAGAAAAACACTCACTAAACATGAAGGATCCGTCCCTGGGAAAGCAATAATACTTCAGCGTTTTTCGCCGTCTTTTTTGTAGGTCGTCATTTCCTTTTTGTCGTATTATTTTGTTGGTCATAGTGTTATTATGGGATGAGCCCGGGAAGTGGCGGCGCCCTGAGCCGGCAGTTTTCTGCAGGTGAGAGCGGACGGCCACAGGTGTAGTGGGTACAGTCACCCGAGCCGTGTCCTGCCTGCAGTGCCGGGATTAGGCCCATCTGAAACCAATGGTTTCCTGCCCTGGAGTTCACCCCACCTGGCTCTCGACCTTACCGACGGCCTACCCGATACTGGAGACAGCCCTCTGAGGTATAGGAGGCTACCTGTCGTGATCTCTGTCATCAGGCGCCTTATACCTGTGCTGGTAAAAGAGCCTCACCTGTTCTTGTTAAGGACCAAAAGGGCCCAGAGACCTACGTGCTAAACACCATTTCATAGCGATTTAGAAGTTGTGAGATTAAAAGAATTCGTTTTGGTAGGTCCCAGTGTAAGATAAACTTTAATTACAACATGTTTTACTGATACAGATGAGGTTGCAGTGCAGTGACACATTTACCTAACATCACATTAAAAAGTTAGCCTATAATGCACCTCTGTAGTGATTCTTTCCAGAACGGGCAGGAAGAGATTTTGAAGTTTCTCTTTCTGCCCCATTTTTTAGAATAGGCCTAATGTTGTGCATGGGTCCTCATCCTCACTGTCCATACTGCTATATTTCTTTTTCTTTTTCTTTACTGAACTTAACATCATCTCAATCAAGTGCTTTTCATGATGTCGTTACAAAAATAATTACACAATTACAAACATAAAAATTGCCCATTTGTATCCCATATGAACACATAAGTAAATATAATTCCATACTATACAACGATCCTGTTGTTTCATGTGTACATCATATATTATCGAAAATGTAAAAAGAATGTGCCTATGCATACAAGACCAGATTAGGTTCAAAGCTAAGTCTTAGAGTGACGATTTCACTGAGAATGTATTTTTACACCTGATAATTACAGATGAAGGTCCCTTTAGCATGAGTGTGAGACCCCGAGTCTACAGCTGGTATCCCCTTTACCGTGATAAAGCCCTGTCACTGACACACAAGTAGGAATGTCTTATCGTCATCTCCACTGTCCACTTCCAAGGCGGTGGTGTCCTCAAGCGGACCGCGCTCAGACTACTACTGGTGGTCCCTTTTGGGCCATCCTTAAGTCCTTTCTGCAAATCGGGCAACCGACTAGCCAGGGTGCTCCTCATGGAGATATTTGCGATATGAGGGCCATGTTGTGGAGTCATCGTGGTATGACGTAGGCCCAGCTGAACTTGACGTAGACGTCCTGAGACTGACCCGAGAGCACACAGCGCCCCTGCCGGGACGCCGCGTAATGAAGCTATTTGTAAGGGAGAAGGAAAAAGGAAATAGCTTATTTTAATCTTTGGTCAATCTGCGGTAAATAACGTCAATAGCATCTTTTAAAGAGAAGGGCCCATTCCCGAGTCCTTCACGTTCATACTAAAGGGTTCTTTTCTATACTTCCTAATTTACATTAACCTCATAGCCTGAGTGACGTGTGGTTTTGAAAATTACTTTTTCTCTTCATTGGGGCATGTTAATGCTTCTTTTCCATGCAAGGTGTCAACTCCTTTGGGGATCTGGATAGGGGATTTCCTATGTCCTACATTTGAAGAAGCTTCTGTGTCGAACTCAGGGGTCTAGGCCCATTAATTCTTTCATCCATTAAAGGGGAGATGATTCTTCCTCAGTGTATCACAGTAGCCTACAGAACATAGTGAGCTGCTCACCGGTTGATTAAAATCATGTCGGTACTATCCAAGGCGAGCTGCTCACTTCACAATGCCTTTATTTCCTCGAGCTGTTCCACACTGCCAGTGTAGTCTTTGCTTACACTCCCCCCTATCCCGCCTTCCATGAAGTTCACAGGTTGGCACAGCTGGGGTCCATACTCCCCTCCACCAGCCCCAACTTCGTCTTTAACCACACAGAGCATGCGCACCCCATCAGCGCATGTGCTCCTCTCCTTAATGAGAAAATCTTTCGCTGCTTGCCAACGGCACGCTCTGGACTATTAGACAGGGTGTAACAATCTGTCCTCCCCACCGCACTCTATGCATCTCATGCAGTTTTAATCATGTGGAAAGCGACTAAAATGACTATGTCTATTTAGAACAAGATTGCTGGTGACGCGGCTCGGATTTCAACAACAAATAAAAACATTGTAGTTTATTGCCATAAAATGAAAAGCGTCGTTGTAATCAATATTCAACATTTTGGACGGCTGCTTGTTGATTACCCTCGCGTGTTTCCAAGCACACAACAATATAGTCATGAAAACAGACAGTGTTGCCTTCGAAAACATATTGTGTACCATCATTTGTTGTCGGTGGAGGGAAATAAGAGTCATCTCTTTCTTTTTCAGAGGTAATATAGTGTAGTCTTTGGTCAGAATTAGTGGTCGGTCCTCCTTATCTTTACTACATCTTTATGTTCATAATTTAGCGCAGAGTTGCGCCTCTAATTGCGTTGGGCAGGAATATGAGATGCAACATCGTACATAACCTTCCTGGAAAAGACGGAGAATTGCTCCAGCCATTAACCGAAAAGGAACATGTTGCTCAATGCCTAGCGAAACAGAGCTAATGATCCAAAAGAAATTACTGCAAGATCATGGAAACTGAGGTAACTCTATAGGGTACGGCAAGAAGCGCCCATATGCCTTAAAGACTACTTCATTCGTGTCTTAATTGTAGTAAATGAGGCTCACTTTGCTTCAAAGTCTCTGTTAATTCGCCACGTTCAGTGTGATTACTGCGGAATATACGTTACTGCGCGGGCGCGCTAACGCTATTAGTCCCTTCCTCTGATGTGTTATTCGGCAGGCTGATGTGGCCGTCAAGGCTCCATTGTCATTAGGGACCAGTGGTCGGAGTAATCCAGCTGTCAGCGTATGGGCCTGGCCCCTGGAGGACGGCCTCCACGGTGTCTGACGTGTAGCACAGATACGACACGGGCCAGCTGTGTTCCTGCCAGTTCATAAGGCCCCTGACGCCCGGATTGGCAGTGCCAAGGTCATATGATACAGCCCCCGCAGAAGTACTTTTAGCTCTTTATCATTGCCTTGTCACTCTCAGATGGCTCAAGTGTCCTTTGCGTTCTTTTTATATCTTTACTTATAATTTATATTGGGTTCTACTTTGCACTGCGTGGGAGCAGAGGTGACATTTCTTCCAATTACATTATTCTGATTTACCTCATGCTTAACACAGGAAAGGAGATTTTCTTTTGGTACACCAAATTCTGCTACTGCTATAGATGTCATATTAATAGTTTCTTTTCAAAAATTTAATTGAACATAGGATCTTTTATCATGGCATATATCAGTTCTGTCCCAAGCCTTCTTTATTGTAAGACATTTCTGAATTAATGCATCATACTTGATCTATTCCAGGAGCAAATGACGAATTGATATCATTGTACCAGCTTGTTTATGAACAAGTGGCTTCGCCATGCAGAAAACACCATGCAGAAAAAACATTGTCCAGGACAAATTCCTTTCAGGATTTGAACCCATAATCTTGAGGTTTGGAGATGAGGTTACTAACCTCTACAGTATGAGCCCACATAGAGGATGAGATTGGAACTAAATAATGGGCCAGGGTCATAACCTAATTTGCTGGTTCCCACAGGTTCTTGAATAAGCTGTTTAACAAAACACCAACCAGATGGGCAGGCTGGTACCAGCCTATTTCACTGGTTCTTGGTATGATCTGAGGCAAGTTCAGTGTGTAGAATGCTACACGCTAAAGGACATCAATTTAGAAGTAGTAGGGTAATAATTGTTACAATTTTTAACACACGAATTCTAAGTTGATACCTGTAAACATATCCTGAACATACCAGACAGAAGACTAATCAGCAATGTTAACATTACCTAATGAATCAACACGGCATCCAATCAGACAGCCTCAACGCCAGTGGCCCTAACCCCAAAAGCGTAAATCCCGTCTCCCAATTAGAGGAATAACTTGTATCTATCGAAAGGCGGTCTTTGCACGCAGCGGTATGAGAATACAAGCCGACATAATGCTAAGCGGACTTGGCCTGACCTGGGTTAAGCTGTGCGCAGAGCATTACTACTCTTCTTTCTGACGGTGGGTGGGTCGCGGGCGGGCAGGTTAATTCCCCAGCCCGTCCCCAGTCATTAACTCGAGATACTAGCCCCGACGTTATCCAATTAGAGTTTGTGTTCATGACATGCATAGGCAGTGAGGGAGAGAGAGGGTTGGTGGTGCTGGAACCCAACTCCGGCCCCCATCCCTCCCCTCCCTCTCCGGTACCACGCCACCCACTCTTTTATAGGGGCCGTGCATGGGCTGCAACCATAGACCTAGAGAGTCTACATGTCTATGGCTGCAACGTACAACCAAGACCTCCACAACCAAGACATCTCTCACAACCAAGACCATCACCCATCGCTTGACGTCTCCGCCCTTACCTCCCTGCCCTGCCCCCCCCCCCCCCCCCTTGCCGAATTAAGCGCAGCGTTCTCTAGCCCCTGAAGACAACTATTAGAGTATAACTAATCGCCTGCTGAAACGCTGCTCGAGTGAGTCATTTGTGGCTTCCCGGTCGGCTTCAAGTGTTTTCCGTGATTTGAGAGTTTGTTTTCCATGAGGTATTTTGAGGATCGGGTAGAGAGGTAGTAGGCGGTTCTGCTTATTTCTCCAAATTTACACTTAAATGCATTGTTGTAGTCCTTCTTGTTGGTTTTTGGTTGAGGCTGGCCTAAATAGTAAAACCTAAAAAATTGCCGGCGCTAGGAGGGTCTTTAGAGTGCAGGACAGCAATTGACATTGGGGGCTTAGTCTGGGAGGTTGTGGGATTAAGAGGGATCTGAACCTCAAACGGTCCTTTCAAAAGGGAATGGCCAAATGCATAAAGGACGTTGATTAGATTAGACTAATGTTGTGTTCCTAATCTTACCTGACGCACATAAAGCTTAAAATAAAGTAACATTATTCGGCGTCATCGATCAATTTGAAGAGGAAATGTTCTATTCATGGGAGCAATAAATAGCAATTAACTGCAATATGTCATAAAGTCGGACATTACGACGGGAGAAATGATTTGGAGAGACCATCAACTGCACGGTCAGGTAAAATGAGCAAACCCAACTCAATATAACTTAACAAGTGCATCTTATATTAGAATGATTATGGTCTGATACTTCAACAAATATCATGTATTTATTGTATTATATTCTTTATACGATGAAGAACCGCCGTATTTCATGGAAGGGGAGATAAGACGTATTGTATAGCACAATAATTATTGTGATATTGGTTGGTATAGCGTCCCTCCGACACGTACATAAGGAAAATTATATGGTGAAAGGTCATTAAGGTCATTTAATTCTATAGGCCTATGGCGTTCCCATCTCCAGTCAATATATAAAAGCTAGTCATAATAACGAAGAAACTTATTTAAAATGACGTCATATTGAACTATTGTTAATGTTTGATTTAAGACTGCGTGAGATTCGTGTATATCCAAGTCTTCATAAGTTGCTTTCCAGAATGTCTGAGTAATTCAGACTGCGTTTAAAGTTTGTCCATTCACTTCCCAATAGTTCAAAAGAAATGAACGATGAGGGAGCTTCGTAATATGAAAGGGTTTTTATTCAATAAACATCTCATCCCGAGTCAAAGCCACCATGTATAAGTCTTCATCAGTCCACCTCCCGTCTCCTATAAGCAATCAACCACATTTAGAACACGAGTTGCTCCAACGCCTTCTAGACCATTCTGGTATTCAGCTCTAACACAATCCTATGTCCGAGGTAGTGGATAATGGTAAACTCCAGTCTGTTACATGGAGTCGATGTACTTACTCCAAGTATAACTCCTTGGTTAGACATGTTTCTTCTAACCAACTAACTCACGAGCTGCTCACTAACTGCTCGCTCCCTACCTTGCAACGCCTTTTATACTGGTTAACAGGTGGCGCTAGGAGCGTAAAATGTCTCCTCTAAGAGTAGACTAGAAGTAGACTTGCTAAGCCTGATCCGTGTTGGATTATATATCATAACAATGTATTAAAAGTACTAAGCCATTAGTACAATATTTTGGGTAACAATACCTTAAAATTTTATTTCCGCGAAGTGGTGACTGACGTAACTGTTCTGTAACCATGGTTCCCTGGGTTTGTTGAGGAGTGACTATCCCAATGGTTATATTCAGTTGTCCACTCGCCACCAAGCTGTTCACATTGTGAATCTTTCAATCTTTAGAGTCGATGTTATGGTAGATTAATAAATATTTCCTATATCAATTTATGTCCAAACTTAATCACCTTGTTACTTGTTATTTCCTATATTCCGTTTAACAATTAATCCCGTCGAATAAGCGGTAAATACTAACGGGAAGGGGCGGGGGATTCTTGATAATGTAATAACAACAAATGTGAACAACTGTATTAATTCCGTGCGTTCATCAGACCAAGAGGGGAAAGGGGATCTAACATTTCGGAAAACATGCAGACTTTATCACTGGAAGACCCCTTAACCTGATGGCCGAGTGCAAACTCAAGTTTTTTTTGCTATCGTTTATACTGTATTGTTATTGTATCTTTTCATTAAAACTAGAACATCAAGGTTTCACAGTCTTGTAGAGATCATGCCTCTTTGCCTTGCGGTCCGGAGTGATTGATTTCACGTACAAAATCCATCCATTTCAGCCGGTGGTAATTTTCACCCAATACATTTCATCCCCGTCGTTTTAGGCTCCTCTTCATCAGTCCACACCGCTGTATCAAACACGCAAACACCGGCGCGGTCCTAAATAAAGCTTGGAATAAATTCCAGCAGTGTGCCGCCTACTGTCCTCACCGTGACCCTTTGACAAACTCATACACAAGCCTCGGACTATTACGGTACGTGTCCCCAAATGGCATGGGTACCTGGAGAAGAGGATCCAATACATACCACACGCGAGCTATCACTGTCAATATATAGAACGTTATCAACCTTGGATTAAACACATAAAACATATGTTTGGTCACATAATCAATGAGAAAGGTCTTTTATAGTCATAGTCAAAGAATGTTGAGAAACAAGATTGTAGGACAATATGCATTGGGCTGTAGATTGCAAATATGGTGTGTGGAAGTCCTCATCCGTTTCTGTTATTGGCCAAGCTGACAAATCCTGCAACTGTCTTTCGTTGAAATGCCACGATAAATCTTTTACAGACCAGTCTAACTCATTTAGGGACAACACAGCGCCCCTATGGCTTCTTTAGTGTCATGCTTTACAGGAGGTTCTGTTTAGTGCAAAGTGTCCTCTTTGGGGAACCGTGACGCTGACAGTTGTATTGTGATGGATAGTTTTGCTCAATTTTAATACCAACCAGGCGTGGTCTACCGTTTGCGTTTTGCTTTATTTGGTTCTGTGTACTATGAACAGTAATCCATAACAAAGACACGGCTGTCTGCATAACTAGCTATACGAAATATGGTCATTTTTGTGCAATTAAAAACATTAAGATCCATCTCTAAGGATCAAATTCATTCTTTAAGACTCGCTACTCCAAATAAGACCTTTTGGAGTTTTGAGGAACAAGGCTGTCATTGACGACAGACCTGGAGAGATGTCTTGGCCGGATCCCGAGCTGCTCCCTCAGGCCTCTGCATCTTGCATGTGGCAGATGCAGTAACTGAGCAAAGACGGATGAGCAGCTCACTCGGCCTGACTGACGACATAAAGCAGCGGCCCTCCGTCTGTCAGGTCAACCCATCTCGGGCTGAAACACGGCTTTTCTCAGCAGCAGTTAGAACCGATGCGTCTTTCTCACATCACTGCTTGGCACTGAGGGAGATCCAATGGTACAGTACAGTTAGGTGCCGGCCTTTGGGTAGAGCGACGACAAACACACATATACATAACTACATTATACATACATATAATGTACATACACATATACATACATACATACATACATGCATACATACATGTATAATTATGTATACATACATACATACATACATACATACATACATACATACATACATACATACACACACACACACTTATACATACATACATACATACATACAAACATACTTACATAATTATAGCTACATGCATACAGAACTCCCAGAAGCAAAAGATAACTACGTAAAAACAATAATTATATATACACATAAATAATAAACTCCTTAAAACAAAACAAAGCAATTTTTTTAGGAAACAATTATTCAATATCATAATTCGGCAAATAATGTTCTGTCCTTTGTTGCCTCGCAATATGGCTTCCTGCTTGGCTGGAAGTAATACAAAATTAATAATGGAACGATGCAGTTAAAATGATTCTTTGGGCAGTTTACAATTCTATTAGTGAAGTCCTTCTTCTTTCAACCAATTTTTAAAATCAGTTGTGCCATTTGACGTGTTTTGTCCGAGCTGTGTGATACACTTATGTGGCATGGACTGTGGAAGAAGACAGCTTATGCTAAATTGTTAGATTTCTCTGAACATTGATTGGATATGGGTACCTGTGTCTTTTCATGTCTTTTTGTCTGGTTCCTTTCTGTTTCGTTTATTGCAAAAAGAAAAGGCATAAAACATAACTATTCATAAACGTGCTTTGTTGAATAATTGATATTGCATCCTAGAACCTGACCTGTTACGAAACTCACTTCCTTTCTGATTTTATGTAATATATAAGATACATACATACAAAATCTTACATCATATATAACGATAGTCATAAAGGGTGTTTCGATACGCGCGTGGCTTGAACCTCAGCGGGCCTTTGGCTCTCACCTGAGTTGCTACGCCGAAGGAGAGCACTCAATTAGCTCATGACCTATCACGTGTTTCACTTATTTTTACTCCAGTCATCAGTTTTGAATTTCAGTGGTCTCCAGCCGTTTACCTGTAAACTGCTCACTGCTCACTTGAGGGCGCAGTGGGGCGTGGTCACAGCTGTCAATAGGTTTATAATCAGGGCTAGTTCTGAGCAGCTCGGATTGGATGAGTAGGGGAAACAGGACGTAAGCTACTCAGTAAGGCGAGCTGATAATGGCCGCATCCCTACTGACAGGTGGTGGGGCAGGGCCAGGTAAAGAGGCTGGGGATCGGGGTCTCCCCCATACAGGGCCCGCCCATCCCTCCTGGATGAGGGGCATGGAGAGTTGACTCCTGTTCCCCTCTTCTATACCTGTATCGGGACCGTTATCATTTAGCAAGCAACAGTACGATAACAAAACTCTTAGTATTTGAGATTTATCGTGGTCAATGAGTTGAAGTCCTCATACCATAGGCAATATGAATAATAATAATAAAAAACATGTGTTATTCATGTGATTCAACTTCGTAATCTTGACTGCGAAATATTGAGAACCCAGAGTAAGATGGCACATGGAATAACTATAATTTTGAAACAAAGAGGAGACTTCGCACTTAATTTCCGAAAGTTTATTTACACACCCTAAACTGCTAAAGCCTAGTAAAGGGTTGAAACACTTTCATAGTAGAAAAGAAAATTAATGTTCTTACCATTATAGAATGTCTGCCATTGGGCGAGCGCAAAGGATCTGTGTTGAATAGTGTTGATATTATTTTATTTTAAAAGTTTAAAAGATGCACTTGATTGTGATATTACTGACGTGAAAGTTACTCGCCGTTGCTGAGTTCCTTGTTTTCGGCCGTATATTAACTCTATCTTAACGAGTTAAGAGGGACCATGTATTTGCTGCAAAAACGATGGCAGGGGGCACACAATTGACAAAAAACATTGAGATTACGTAGAATCAACAATGATCAATATTTGTTATTATTTACGCCCTTAAGTTATTATTTTCACTTACCATCTGCCTGCGTTGTTTTCTCTGGAAAAAGACTACTTAGGTAAGCAACTGGCGAGGAATAATATAAGAATCTTCAGACATGTCGAGTTACCTTTCTGCATTTATTGCTTTAGTTGTAAGAGAACACGTAAGCATTGTCGTTTTGCTGTTTGACATATCTATTTCAAATATCGTATCGTCAGGAATAGAGCAATATATAGGCCCATAGCCTAACGGTAAAATGTCGAGCGGAGATAGTGTGTTACGTTCTAGAATTATTGATGTCTGTAGGCCTATGCCTCTTTGTTCAGTATATATATATATACATATATATATATATATATATGAAGGATAAAGCTTCAAGAAGATAATGGGAATAAGAACAATAAGGGGGAAGTGAAGACAAAAAACCTTTAAAGTGGTAGACAAAGTACAAGAAAGAAAATGTAAAAGCTGCACAATGATGTCGTTATCGTAACATTGTATGTCCTCTACACCAACACAGACAGACAGAAGAATTCATGAGTAAGCCCGGTTAAGGCCGAATTGTATACTCATCTACATGCAAATACTATTCATTAACTCTGCATTTTACTTTCGACACATGGGGTCATAATAACATTATGTCGTTCATCTATTTTCAAAATAAATGTGAGGTTGTTCAAAGCAATTAGTGATTTTGGCGTGTGGGACAGGTTTTCTTTCAAGAGATCAAACGATACAGAGCTATATAGTGGAGAAAGTCTGAACGGAAGTTGCCCAGTGGTGGAGATGGCAGGCGCCGGTAAATTACCTGTAGATCTTTAAAGAAAGTTGGTTTGGCGCATGTCCCTTTTTCATGTAAGAGTACTATCCCTTCGATCATCACCGCCGGCGTTGCCAAGGGCACACAACACGTACACAGCCTTGTTTGAACCTTAGATGCAATAAAATCACGACTTCAGAATCTGTACTCCTTTCAATCCATCACAGCCAAATTACACTGGGCAGACGCACAAGAAATAACCGGCATACATGTAATTCCAGTCAGCGTTTTTTATTGCAGCCGTCGATCTAAGACCTAAACCTACAAGGAAATAAAACCAGAAACATACTCGGGGCAGTGTTCTCATGTTAATTACCAGCGTCGCGTGTCGAAGGCTCTTGGACAAGGGAGCACAGGAACCTTTGCTAAACAAGCGGCGCACTTGAGATACCTTGGCTCGCTCGATGGGGAAGTGCTCTGACATATAACAATACAGGAAGGGCACGCGCCCAGCAAAATGAGCCCATGGCTAAATCAAAGCTTATTAGTCGAGCTGGGTGCCCGCGCGACGTAATGACGCAGGCGCGCCCTACGTCATTAAGGGACGCCGCCCATGAAAAGGGTCGGCTGGGAGCACGCATGCGCACTGGAAACTATCGGCCATCAAAGAGCGCGCCGACTGGCGGGCGAGACGAGAATTAGCGCTCCTGGATCAAACTGAACAGGGCGGAAATATAATCTGCCCACGAAAGGTCATGGGAATTCCTGTGTCCAGCCTCTGTGGACCGATGTGTGTTGTTATCTTGTTGAGTTTTCTGTTTTTATTCTGTGGAGCAAAGGGAATACTGAGGTTTATTGCTTATTGTTAATTGTAGTCACAAGAACCATAATATGTCATCTTTATACTCATAATGAATAAGTACAATGTTTAGTTTTTTGACACAAAACTCATACTATCCATTTGGAGAACAGTGGGGATATGAAAAATTGTATGCAAGCTTCTAATCATCCAAGTGTGTAGGTAATACACCGTCTATTGCCGCAGGTTAAAATACTTATCATTTTCAAAGAAACTTCATTTCCATCTTGGTAATTAAGTTCTTTGATCTTATCACAAATATCAGGATGGCTTTCTTCAAATCAAAATCTCTTTTATCTCAATCTATTTAAAAAGAACACCATGATCCATTGACACACAGAAGGGTTGCCCTACTGGAAAGGTCATGGAGAATATTCAGGAAATGTTCACGTTTTAGCTGGACGCGTGCCGAGAAGCCCTACGTGCGTGCGCATTTCGCTGGGGTCGGCGGCGCGACCAGGCGGGGTCGGCGGATATACGCGCCTCCCAGTCGAGCGGTCAGCGGCGCGGCCTCCCCACATCCAACCGAACTCAACCACCACTCTTTTCCCTTTCCACTAATGGCGGTGGTCGGTGGTCGCGGCCCCGACCCCTGCCTACCTCTCTATCTGCAAATGTCAGCGCAATTATTCGCCGTGTCGCGGCCCCCCGCGTGTAGACGGGCGGCGGGTGGCGGGCGTGCCTCTGACAGACCGCGGGGCAGGCGGCCGTCGGGCCCGGCCCTGGAGCGACACGGGCCCGTCTGACAGCGCCGACGAGCAGCTCAATACTACCCCGACAAGCTCATAGTTATTAACTACTCCTTCCATTTTTACCTCCAAGTGACACCCGCCCCTTTTATGTTGAATATGTCACAGGTTGCAGCCGGATGGCGTTGAATATGGATTTTCCTAAAACTGAGTCGGACTAGATGTTTGTGGTGATTGTCAGTTTTTCCTCTTCTTAAAAATGTAGACTTCGCTGAACTCACTGTTTCCAACTGTTTTCCAGATAAATGGCCCAAATTTAGGAGGACGCTAATGAGGTCTTGAGCGGAAGTTTACTGACACCTGCAATGGATTACCGTGAAGCCCAACTAGCAAATAATAATAAATCAGCGCAATTACAATCAACCATTTTATGAACATATTAATAAGGCTCATTTGACCAAATCATTTTCCAGTGCACGCGTCCACTCGGAAGAGCGAGTCTTGACGGGGAGTAGTAGTCTATGAAATTGTGCCTTTGAGTCTGGTAACGTGAACGATCTTCTCGGTCCAAAGGGAAGGAGAGATCTCTTTAAGGTAAGTTTATATGGATGAAATACACGGTCGCGTTCATAAAAGAAACATCACAACTATGACCCCCCAAAAAAAGAAAAGAAAATAGTTCTTTTGGGCGATTATGTTAACTTCTTCTATAAAAATAACTCTTACATTACTGCATCCAATAGTAACTTCACACGAAACTAAAGAGTAAATAAAGACACAGAGCACTGCATCACCTTTCTATGTCGGTTTAATTGAACATCAGAGGAAGCCATAATGCCCTTTTCGTTGCGTTTTGCGTGACGTCATTGTGGTGTGTTCTGCGTCATCAACGTCACGACCAGTCAAGGCCCCCCGTGCGCCACAGGTGGGACTCGGCTAACAACGGCTAAGCCGGGCCTCTGTGTTTTCCCGCCATTAGCCCCGAGCCCTGACCCTTTGTCCTCTGGTGTGCTTCCTGCAGCTCACCTGACTCCAGGTGTTGGCAGCGGCGGGGCTTCCTCCACGGGCCGCGCTATCCGGCCGGGTTAACGTGGGATGACACCCCGTCACGAACAGCCATAATACGCCACCTGTTGGAAGTACTCACCGCCTGACCCACTTAGCGAGCAGCTCGCCGACACGGCTAACAGACTGCGACACATCAATATCCAGCCGGGTCGCCGGGGTGATTTGGGCACTGCTCTGCCAGGTGGCATCACCATGGAGACGGGTGACGCCACCCTGGAGGTGAGCTGCTCCTGTCTGTGTACTGACCGTCCCCCTGCTGGCCCGCCCCCACTTTGCCTCTGAGCCTCTCTACCCAACCCAACCCATCCCCAACCCACCCACTCTTCTCTCAATACCTGCTGCACAGTACTCAGCCACCACATCACAAGCCCCCTCCCCTCCCCCACACACCTCCCCTACATCCTTCCTCCAGGTCCTACCCTGCCAACCCACCCGCCACCGGCCTAGCCTCAATCCCTGCCGTCCCTCTCCCAAAACCCCTCACCGGAGTGACGCGGTGCGCACCGCTCTTAGCGCCCTCTAGCCAGCAGCGGTAAATTGGTCTGACATTTAATTTTCGCGCCGGTTTGAGCCACGTGACTACAGGGGGTGACGGGCTTTCAGGCCGACTAATTGAGCGTGCGCGCGCAGCCAAAGTGACAGCGCCACCCCGTGATGGTGGGTGACGCTGGCCCCAAACCCTGGTGGCGCATTTCGGCCGGTACAGTGCTGGGCCAAATGGGGGAGGGCCGGTCGCGAGAGAAGGCAGGGGAGCACAGTGGGATTGGGTTTTGGGGAGTCTGTATAGTTGTGCGAGGTTGAAAAGCCGCACAGAATTGGAAACAACTAGGCTTTCTCCACATATCAGCACGTGGCTAGCGTGGCTAGGTAATAATAACACATAACAAGTGAATGATGGTTGCTCAGCAGTTATAAAGCAACCAATTTCAAGTAAAGCTTTACTTATGACAAAATTAAATCTTCTCGACTGGAGTTTTAACAATACTTATGACCATATAGTTGGACTTTGATGTTACTTTGCGCTTCATGATTATTTAATAAGTAATATCATTAAACAGATTGGGGCTACCATAGGAAAATCAACCCGTCCGTTATTTCAGGACGTCCTGCTTTAAATCATACAAGGGTGCAATCCATTAGCACAGGGAAATGTCAAAATACTATATTTCACTGTATTTCTGTAGCACGAGACCAGGTGTAAATCTGATAGTTGGTAGACATCCATACATATTTCACTTGTACGGTTTGGAAGAACAGACTAGTCTGAAGTCAGTCAATAAAACTTATTTAAAATATAAAATATGAAAGTACTTGGTCACAGTTGATCGTCAATAGATAGGCGTCGATAATCTCGCGGTCAAATGCAGGCTAAGTGGTCCAGCCAGATGGTCATTTGACATCTACTGCAGACCCAAAGGAAGTCATGTCCTTTCTAGGTAGTCCAAGTCCAATGGTAATTGATATCATGTAAACCAGAGACGAAGATTGAGAATAAGAGTGGATACTAGATGCTAAAAGAAAGAAAGTATCAACACAAGGAGAGGGAGTAGAATAGATAAACAGATAGTTTATGATGATAGTAACAATATAACAACTTTGTCTCGCTGAACTGTTTTTATCTTACTCTATGATGACTGTCTCATCAGTCTGTTTATATTACTCTATGTTGTGTGTCATTTCCATTCATTATATCCTAAATGCCCTCATTGACTTAAAACGAGGACACATCTGTCTGAGCGGAAAGTAAAGTGACTCACACTGAATGTAGTGTTTATGAAATAATGACAATACTTTGCTCAGGTAAACACATTCCAACATATCTTTTCAGTCATTAGAATAGTATAAACCATCATAAAAGCATCAAACTGATGTCATTTCTTCTTTTGGTAAACACACCAATTCGTGTGTATCTGCAATGCTTCATGAAAGTAAACACTTGATGAAATATCTATAGCTATTTGATAACAGGTCCAGACTGTTGAAATGTATTTCCGTTGTTAATTGAGTAGATGAAATGTCAAGCATTCATTGCTATTGGATTTCTTCAAATTTCCATCTTACCCATACAATTCTATTTGATGCGACAAGAGCGCACTAGACCACTCAATATTTTAAATGAAATACACCCAGGCGACAAATATTGCAATATCATAATGGGAAATACTCAATGGTGCGGATCATATGAAAGTCACCATCCCAATTGCTTTAAAAGCTTTTCACCAAATAATATGGGATCGGGAAAACACCATTAGTATGAAACATATGCGGAGCAGTTTATGTTAACGTTTTCCTTTAAGCACACAAACAACTCAGCCTGATACTGAAATAACATAATCTTGGTTTTATCAGCGAGTGTACATTCTCGTTTTTGGTTTTATTAACTACAACCATGAGTTGGTCAGTTAGCGTCATTACACTGATTGAGACACCCTTTGGTAACATAGGACCCCTGATGAGGGCCCTTGGCCAATGTGGCTCGAACCAAGGTGATTTGCGGAATGAGTTCAATTGTGATTCTGCGCTGTGTAGGCCCTTCGCCCACTGCCTCGGCCAACCGGATACTCCAGACGCCCAGGACCTTGGTCTGTCACGCGATGACCTTTGCCTAATCTTTATATACCGAGGGCTATATTTAGGACAGATGATTGGAGTGACTATTGTATTGGAGCAAGTATCAACCTCTAAGCTATGGATGGATCAAAATTGTTGAAATCTTCCTCTTGGTTTTATGGTTCTCGTCATGACTTTACGTAGACTGAGCTAGAGATCTCTAAGATCTACTTTTTTGGTGAGAATTTATCCTAATAAACAGTAAGATTGTGATGTTTTCTTTTATACCCACAAGTAATTCAGCATTATGATAAAATGATACATATCGAAACAAACAGGGGTTTTGATGTGATTCTTTTTAGATTTTAAATGACACATTTTGTCCTCAATAAGTGAATCGTGGCCATTCTAAAATTGTTACCTTTATTACGACGATTTTTATAACATATATAGAATAATTATTGTAATATATATAATGTAAACACTCTATAAGCATATCTATTTTTAAAACATTTTTGGGTCTATCGTGCCGCTGTCGGTATGCTTCTGGATATTGTCGGGATTGTCTTGAAACATACGATGAATCCGAAGGATTTTGGCCCTTTCTGTAATCCCCATGCACTTAAGCCTCGTGGCCGATACTTTACCGCAGGTACAGAACTATCATCCCCGTAGGCGTCTAATATACAATCGTCGTACATTAACCCGGACTTCACATTAGCACAGTCCATTAGCCGCGATAAAGATAAATGGTTGCACCAGGCAGCACAATAGCAGAGACACCGATCCTGACCATAATAGTTATATCAGTAATACCAGAGAACCTTCCTCTTAAAAGTGTCGACACCTTGCTTTAACTATATCTCGTTTTATAGTCTATTTAGTTTGTCTTGTGCCAAGCAAAATCATCATCGCTTTTTGTATAAACGCCCACCCAGATACATATATTTAGCGTACACCTACCTTCCTAGATAGGTGCAACGTAAGCAGCCAGTGGCCTGAATATAAAGGAATAACGCTTTTGATTAATCTTATTTTCATCGTGTAAGAATTATCATGGTTTGCTCATCCATTTAACGATTATTACACGATTACTTATTGTAACTTGGCTCATTACTCGACAATTGCCATTGATATACACTTATGTTTTTGATGTAAAGTCTTCTAAGAATCATGTTTAGAGTAACGCAACCAATGGTTTAGAGATGGTGGTATGGTGTGGCAATTCATTTTTCATATCTATTTCCAAAGAACATTACATTTTTCTTTTAGATGTGATCATGTCATAGCAATTCTACTCGTTATTTCATCCTTTAATTTCCTTCAACTACCATCCCTGGCTCCTATTCTCATTTCGACATCATTGCCAGAATTCACCAAGTCATATAACAGAATAGTTAATGAATGGTGGCAACATATAACCTGATAACATTCAAATTAGGCCCATCCTTCGCAGCAGGGGGTAGGGTTGGAGAAGGGGGGAGGAAGCGAATTGCATAATTCTGAGGGACATAATATAGAGAGTTAAGGGGTAAGACTGAAATATAAAAAAATGAATACAGGTGTCATAGAAGGGCAAAAAAAGCTAATTAGATATTTTAAGCTGCAGAGAAAATTGAAAGTTCCTTTGAAATAGGTTTCAGAAATGGGTTGCCACAGTAAACCGCCACCCCTATATACCATATAGAGGTCATGAGGTTAATTGGTACTGCATCTGCCTTGATGTATAGCCTTGTCAGTGTGTCACTTATGCAGTGTTCTATAATTATTCCGGCGCAACATTAGCCGATAAGCCACTTTAGATTACGATGACACAATCATGTTTATAATATACAAATCATGGATAATGGGCCTCCCAAGACCCCAACTCCGATCAAATGTAGCCCGAAAGGCGAAAATGTCTGACCAAGGATGGTCGAGTGACGTTGGATAAAATCTGGTCCATCTATGGGTAAATGAAGGGGAGCAGTAAAGGATCTTTATCATAATTGTAATAACTCGGCTTTTTTTGTTGCCGTCATATGCGACATATGCATTAACATCAAATTAAAGCTGAATATCTAAGCTACTAATATTGTCGGTTTCCAGTGTGATTGAGAACAACATAACTCAAAGAGAATTATAAAAAACGTACTTTCTGACTTGTTTTGACATCAATTTCTCTTAAGCAGTTCGAATAAAAACAAGGTTTTTATATCTATAACAAGTGCCTTCGGCACTAAAGTTTAACACTTACATTTGAGACAAATCAGATAGATTTATATGCAATTTGAAGGAATTGTCAGCTTCCATCATGCACTCTTCTTGATAAATCTACCCTGCTCAACTCAACACTCAACAGTTGGTGTATGCACCTTTCACACTGAGTGTATTCATGTCTCCACCCTCCTCCAGGGTGGGCATGCAGAGCCACAGTACTATGGGGGTCAGGTGTCCGCTGACCAGTACCACCAAAGAGAGTAGAAGGGACTCTTTGGTACCACACAGTGTCCGAGAGCTAGGCCCCCTCTCTCCTGACCTCCCTGCAGATGACCTTGTTTTTATGTGAAGGATTCCCATATTTTCTCTTCAAAAAGGGCATAAGAAATTCAAAGAAATCATGGAATAGGTACATGTTGCAGAGTGGAACTCAGAGTGGAACTGGCACTTTGGTGGAGAGTGCTCGCAGGCCCAGCCTTTCTTATATAAAAAGAACAACAATCTTACCACCATCAACTTACCTCTCATACACTGTCAATCAAAGATATCCTGTTTTTATTCTATTTTTATTCAATTGTGACAGATGTGGCGGTCAATACTTATTGTTTGGTATATTATGGATTAAGATATCTCAAATAGATAACATGGAAGGAAGATAAAGCAAGTTATATTCCTGTAATGCTTGAAATGCCTCCTGGTTGTTGCGGACCAAACAGAAAAATGGTTTGATATAAAAATTGATGGTATTTGCCACCACTGTTATAAGAAACTATCATAAGCAGTGCTAAAAACAACTATACTTGACCCTTTCCACACGCCACCAACATTTCATTCCTGTTTTAAACGACTGCCAAGGTACTCTAATAAATGGCCCCAAAATACGCCACATATAGCACATTTAAGCCTATCTAGGACATATATAAGCTACTTATGACATATAAAAACTTATTTTCAACCTTCCTATTGTTAGATATGCTATATTATGGATGTTTTCAGTGTTTTGGAACAGCAACTGGTATTTTTCTCTTAATATGTAGCTTTAAATTCACTATTTTGGGATTCATTGAAAAGATGCTTCAATGCATCTGGCGTGTTTTTGCTGGCGATGCCTCAATGCATCTGGCGTGTTTTCGCTGGTGATGCCTCAAAGCATCTGGAGGGTGGAAAGGGTTAACCGAAAATGACCAACAGGTAAAAAGTTTCCCAAACTGGACTCCAAATATTTAAAGAAGCAAAATTAGATCATGTTTCAACTTGTCATGTGCCCATACCTAGAAACCCCCTGGGCCATACCACATGTATGTTTCACGAGCGGCCCTTCTAAAGTGGCATAGTGTGTATGTTTGCATCAATCTCCGATTAAAAAAACCTTTAACACTCGGCGTTCGCACGCCTCATCGTGTGGTGGGCATGGCAGGCGGCACTTACCTGTCTGCCTTTGATCCTGTGTGGTAGTGATCACCTGTCTTAAATCAGACGCCGTCTGTAACCAGCTCCATCACACACACGTAGGGATATCCATTCGGGGGGTGGGGTCACTTTTTGTATGTTCTTTATTCCGCAAAAATGTAGGTTGCTATGGGTAAAGTACGTTGGAGTTACTTCCAAAATATTACGTGTTCAATTGTCTTGTCAGTATTGCTAAGATAATTGGCCATTTCCGTAGCCGAGCCTTAGCTTACTGAATGGTTCGTTCTGTCTAAGGGACCACTTGTTATATCAATATTGTGTCCAGCACAAACCCATGTCGAAAAGGGCGGTCCGTACTTTGATTATTTTGGTTTTGACCAAGGACCAGGTAATCAAGAATATTTCATGTCTATCAACAAAGGTATGCATGCTTTTCTAAATATCGAAGGGCAGTTCCATCAAAATACGAGGGACCAGGAGACAGCTTTCGTATACTATAGTGGGTGTGGGGCTTGCGAGACTTTGCATCACCAGTAGCTGTTGCTGAAGTCTGATTGCCTCTACAGATGCTAATACATTTAATTTCCCTCATGAAAGTCCTTGCGCGGACCAACTGACACCGTGGTGATATTGAAACGTTAACTCTATTTTCGGCCTTAGCCATTAACGACAAGAAAATGAACAGTAACATCATATTCTCGTTACACTATTGCCCATTAGTTTATAGCAAAACATTTTCTTACTATATAATTTTCCTATTTTGATCTCAGTGTCCGAAGCAATAAGCCTATCCCATATACGGCATTTCAAGTGTTGGACAAGGGTCGGACAAAATTCATGTTTACAGCATCCTTGTCTCCTAGAGTTAAGGTTACTGAAATAAGCAAGAATTATATTTTTCTATATCCCCAAGTATTGATAAAACATGATAATTTCTCAAATTTGACCAATTGACAGATTTACAGGTTTGTCAGCCAATCAAAATGCTGTTTTTCAGGGCAAAATAGGGTCGGACATTATAGGTTGGGCTGACAACCTTTAACATTGGTTCCTATGGGGAAAAGGCCAATATATAAAGCTGCGTTTTACAAAATTTATGAGCATTATGTCAACCAAATCAACATGGTTCATTTTGTTTAACACTACTATCTTTGGGGATTAAATCTGGAAGAAATTGCTATGTAATTTCATGGCAAAATTTGATGTTGATGTATACTGGGATGGGCTTATTGAAGAGTCTTTGAGCTGGAAAAAAAACGGATAATGATGCATATTAAGCCCATCCCAGTATACATCAACATCACATTTTACCATGCAATTACATAGCAATTTCTTTCTAATTTAATCTAATTTAAGTGTAAAACAAAATGAACCATGGTGGTTTAGTTGATAAACTGATCCTACAATTTGCAAAATGCAGGTTAATATATTGGCTTTTTTCTCAATGTTAAAGCCTGTCAGCCCAACCTATAATGTCCAACACTATTTTCCCTAAAATGCAGGATTTTGATTGGCTGGCAAACCTGCAAATCTGTCAAATGGTAAAAGTTAAGAAATCATAACATTTTATCAGTACTTGGGGATATAGAAAAACATAATTCTTTGTTATTCCAGTAATGCCAACTGTAGGTGATAAGGATGGCTTATACATCTATTTTGCCCAACCCTTGTACAACCTTGGGATATACCCAATGTGGGATGGGCTTATTATTATGAACTTTAGACGTATTTACTGAAATGCAAGCTTGCCAAATCTGTCATAACCGTTCACCATCCCTACTATTTTGGTCGGTTGACAGTCGATCTTTTTTTTTTAAAAAGTACCCCCATCCTCTCCCTTGCTCACTCCCCCTCCAGACGACCCCCACCCCCTACCCCTCCCCATACGGACTCATCAGTCCCTCACACCTCACACTGTGGCATGCCTCACACATTAGGCCTCAGCTTTAAGCGTCAGTCTACCGTCTAGATATAATAGCTTGTCAGGCAAAGTTCTCATCGCAACTGCTTTAGTTGAGTGAAGAGGCCGCGTCTTGTGGGATCATATCACAGCGACCAGTGCGACATATTTATAGATTTTTTTATCCACTCTGCTCAGGAGACTATCTTTGGAATATACAGAGGTTCATATCAGAGGAGTTTCCATGTAATTCATCAGAAGGATTACTAGGGAATTAATGTTATAACTTTTATCAGTTTATTACTGAAAAATCTATTTGAGGTCTTCTATAATTAATATTCGGCTGATATTGATCTATGAATTTGTATACGACTGAGTAAAAAGGCCCAGAAGTTGAGAGTGTAAAAATAGAAGGACACGAGATATTTTTATGGTAGATAGATTTGGTAGAAAAATGGTTAAAATGGTATATTTTTACCAGATAACCAAAGTGGCATCGCCCATATGGGGTGATAATTATCATGTGTAATTATGGTTAAGTTGTTTTGGAAGTAATTCTAACATGGTTCCTCTAGTTCAACTGAGCCAGTGTACAAGTACAACTTGACTCTAATATTTTGCCAGTGGGTGTGCGGGTTCTGGATGGTTTTCGACCAGTGTGATGGATAACAGCCTGTATCATCATCTGCTTAGCTTCCACGTCTACAGGGAATTGATAATGAATTATGCAACAGTTATGATTACAACTGCATTTACCTTGTCAAGTTATGCTTACCATTGTATATCTAATTTTACAATTGCTTATACAATGTAACGTACTTGATCAATATATCTAAATAGGATATTCGTAACTACAATTTTGAGATGTCATTACAAGACATAGGTGTCGCCGTGTCCACGGCAGTGCCCATATATGCGCACCGTCGCTTCAATAAGCTCAACTATGTACGCGACAGTATTCCATGAATTGTATACGCCAGGACATTATGATAATATCAGTAGTACATGCAAATGAGAATTTGAATACTGTTGCATCCATAGCGTATTGTATACACAGGGTGTCACAAACATGGCACTGCCCATACACGGGATGTCGTGTAAATAAGCTCAAGTAGTTACGCGATAATATCATGTGAATTTACTTGAGCATAACTGCGACAGTTGATGATAATAAGAGTACATGATGTATTAATTTTATTATACACGCTACATTTTAGTAGGACATGTAAATGGAAATGTATAGATGTGTTGATTGTTGGACAGCACGTAGATTTTTATTCAGGTGATATCGTGTACACACCCTACCTGGTGAACACAAAGTTGCATATAATTATGACGTCGCGTGCATGGCCGTTTCGGGTATAGCGCTAATAACCCAATATAACAATTCTCATATTTAAGTACATGTACATCTCTATCTCTCTCAGAAAGCTTTAGGTTTTGGGCCGTTTTTAATGCTTGTTTTACTAATATTAATCCTGAAACCTGAGTATCCAATTGCAACAGGCACTTGTACATTATAATCTAATTATCTCTTGTGAGAGTTACTGAACGTAACCGATGGTGCACCTTTAGAATACATCAGCTGTGCATATATATAAAAGTTGTGACTTTTTTTTTAACTCTCACCGTGTATTTCTATCTATTAAAATGAAGCCTATACATAAGGAAATGCTCGGTAACGTGAGCTTACTGTATCATTGTTCCTGCACAAAGGATCCAAGCCGGCCCCATTCAGTGTTATTGATGTCTCCCTTTCCTTCCTTTTCCCGCTTTATAACGAGTCCCCGGCACACATACGACGTCGCCTAACGCGTGACCTTTTCAAAAAGGGACCCAGCCTATCGCATTTTCAACCGAGTTGATGGAGTAGTGTTTCCCTTATAGTAGGGAACAATCAATAAGACATCCTTCATAATATATTACCAGAGCAATAATGCAAGATATGCTGGTAGAACTATATAGGCATAACCAGGTGTAACCTTACGCTATGAGCTCACAATGATATGGTAGTTAGCAACTAGACGTAAATCCAGCAAATACATTACACAGCACTGCAAATTGCACACGTTTATTATAAACATGTGATATGATATAGGTTATTTTTGGAAGATGAACTTTAAATTTGGTACAAACCGTATGTATACGTATCAGTGTATTGAGAAAAGCAGAACGTTAGCACCAGAAACGTTATGAATGTGCTGCGGGATAAATTCTAATACTCGCTTGCATTTCACAGCAAACACAATGCATCATAATACGTTGGTGAAGCCATTCTTACTATTGTGACGTTCTCTGGTAAGTCGGGGTTGCCGATTCTTACGACAGAGGAACGTGGGGGTTGTTCGGGTCTCGGGGCGGACGGGGAATCCGGGCCAAGAACCGAGATGTGTTTCTAGAGTCGTGCCTCGCGCACGAGGGGGGGCTGAGCGAATCGATCGGGAATCGGCACTCGATGTCGACGGAGGACTGCGGGGGAGGGAAATTATGGTAGGGGTACGGGTCGGCCGGGGGGCGGTCCACCCCTGAGTTCCGGTCCGCGGGGGCGACGGGCCGACGGTCGCCTATTGTTTGGTAGCGTGGGGCCGAGCATGCCGCGCCCTCGCCCCCGCGGACTTCGCTCCCTCGTTCCGCTCCCCATGTCTTCGTACCATACTACGCCTCGGTTTCCGGTACTACTTCGGGCCTTCGTGCCCTACTCCGTTCCCTCGTTCCTCGTTCTTCGGGCCATCGGGCCCCTTACCCTATGTTTCTACTCCCTATCTCGGACTTCGACTGTTTTGTCCTAACTTCGGCTTAATTACTCTGTTCGGCTCATCTTTAGCGGTTGTTTCAGGAAAGAGGACACGTCTGGACACCAGGAGAACTGTTAAAGAACTCTGTTTATTCGGGCCTCACCGCCCCTTTATATACTAGAGAGGTCAGCCCTGATTGGCTGCCTTCGGTCACGTGACCTACAACTGACGTCACTTCCGGTTTATATATTCCGTTTCCGGTTTACATTTCACTTCCGGTTTACATATTTCCGGGTTTCGTTCCATTACGTTTTCGTTATTCTTTCTTTACATATTCGTTATTCGTTCTTTACATATTCGTTATTCGTTCTTTACATATTCGTTCTTTACATCTATTTCTATTATTACCTTATTTCTATTATTTTAACCTCTATGTATTTTGGCTGAATAGCCGTTCATCACACCCTCCCGCACCTTCTTGAAAGGTGGGAAAACACGTTATACAAAATTTCAACACAGTTCAACAGAACATACTTTAGAACCAGAAACATTTCAATCCTACGCTCCTTATCGGCAGAGGAGGAGGTGTCACCCTCTGTCCTCCCCGGTCTACTTCGGAGGGCCCCCGGGGCCTATCCGGCTAATTATTATTTCTCTTCTTTCTTCGTTTTTCTCTCTTCGTTTTTCTCTCTTCGTTTTTCTCTCTTCTTAATAAAGGTTCATATAATTCGTTTTTATATATCTTAGTCTCTTTTTATCTTCGTCAGAGTTCTCTTATCCTTGATCTATTTAGGACCCGTTTTTTTTTACACCTCCTCTTTTTCTCGTCTTTAGGATGAGCGAGCCGGTCGTGGCTCTCCCACCCGGGACTGGGGATCGGTCGTGACCCCGTCGCCCCCGCTCCTCTCCTCCGGGCTCCATTTACTTAGCCCCTCGGCGCGTTTTTCCTCGCCTTTTTACCCTCATTAGGACAGAGGGACCGGTCGTGGTCCTCCTGCCCGGGGCCATGGGTCGGTCGTGACCCGCAGTGCCCCCGTTCCCTTCGTTTTCCGTCGTCCAGACGTTCTCCCCTAGTTCGGGTGGAGAATCGGTCGCGACTCTCCCACCCAGAGGCCAGGGCCGGTCGTGACCCTTAGTCCTCTCGACCCTTGATCCGTTCTTCCGTCGTTCAGACGTTCTCCGTTGTTTTTGGGTAGAGAATCGGTCGTGACTCTCCTACCCGGTCGGTCGTGACCCCTCGTTCTTCCGTAACTATTACTCTTCTCTGCGTTCTCTTAGGTGATGATGATGATTTTAAGGATGAGTTGAAGAAGAAAGACTGAAGTTTTTGTGGATAGAATGTTCTTTTTGGACTTCGCACCCTCGGTCGCCTCGGCATTCAGAGCCCTCCAGTGACTTTTTCACGTTTGGCAAGGACAACATGTTCGAGCCAAAGGCCAAGGTACCCAAAGAAGAAGATGGCGTTGTATGTGGAAAGGAACTTAACTTCATGCATTAAAGCTTAGAGTGGAAGCTTCAGCAGACGACGTCGCGGGTTTCGTGCTACTTGTCACGGTGAAGCTTTGAGATGGAGTTCGGGTGAAGGTGAGACTGAGAAGATTAGAATCATTAATTATCGATGAAGTGTCCGTTTTCCGTACAGGAACTGAAGTTTGACTTTTACGACACATGTCCTCGTGGTTAACCCAGCATCAAGATGTTCCGTCCTCGACCACGTCGACACATTTGAAGATTTCAGGATTTCAGAAAGAGATGTCGGAGAGAGTCCACCATAGTAAAGTATTTCCGTCACCGTTCCGGGCCCAAGTGGCATGACAACAACCGGAACGGAGACCTGATTAAGAAGATAATTTTGATGAAGTTTCTTTTTGATGACAGGAGCCGGTGCCTCTCATCCCTCCCCCCCCCCGTAAGCAACGGCAGGAAGACAGTCCTCTTTGGGGCGAGAGGGAGGCTCCTTCGTTCTACTGATGAGATGATTTTCCTAAGAAGAGGATTCCTGTTTCGGGCACTCGGGCCCTCGTTCGTTTCCTAGGCTCTCGGGCCTCGCTCTGCTTACTAAGTTTTTCTCTTCGTCCTCCCGGAGGACCGTGCTTATAGACGATTTTCGTAAGACTGTAATACCAACAAATAGTTCGTTAATAGAAGTAAGTTTAAGATCCGGTCTGGTTTGATTTTGGAGTAAGGCCACAGTCGTCCACGGTGCCATGTCACATTGCATGGAGCCACTATGCCTATGACGAACGCCGAGACAACAGCTCCGAGCCGTTCCGGGCTGCTCCTAGGTACGACGGTTCGAAGTTGGTAAGTTGAAGATATTAGTGAGAAGGAGAAGAAGAAGCCGTAGAAAGTGAAGATGGACGACATCAACTGGGACCTGCACCCAACGTCAACCTCTGAGATCCGGAACGGGCCCATTCTCAATAAAATAGCATGTATAGAGAACTCATCCGATGTCGAACTCCAAGAAGGGTCGCTCCTCGTCGCTCTTTGCAGACCTCTTGATTTGTCTATCGAGGCATCCGCGGCCGACGTTCCAAGCACCACCTCCCTGTATATTGCAAAGATTACTTCCCTATATGTTTCAAAGACTATTTTGTTTCGTTCCTCGAGAAGAAGACATCAGGAAATACGACATGGAAGGAGTCTCTGTCGTTACAGCAGGTAAGAGATTAATATAAGTTTTAGTAAGTCTATTAATTAATTTTTTTTTTTTTTTTTTTTTTTCGTTTCTCGTTCATGTATTGTTTTTACTATATATTACGGTCGGTCACGAGCCAGGGCCCCTAAGTTATCGTCCCTGCTCGTGCCTTGGTCCTCCGGGAGACATCTACGACTCGCCGCAATCCTTTCACGACTCGCTGCATCAACTCTGGCACGATAAAACCAGCATTCAGGTCGAGAAGTTCCATTTTGCCGCTCTTCGTATGCGGTAAGAGGCTGAAGACAAGGAAACTCAGAAGATGATGGTACATGAATCCGGGTTCATCCACATTCTGATCGATCCATCCAAAATCAAGAAGACAAAGTTGCAGGAAGTAGAAGTGCCGCTAGAGGACAGAGGTCGTCTCTTCCTCGCCTCCAGATCGCTCAAGGCAGCGCGGGAGAAGGGTTTTCAGTCTTGGCCCGCGCCAGCCTTTCCTCCAGCGGCGAGTCGCCGGCCCACCGGTACCTTATTTACCCCGGCACGACCGTCGACTCAAAGACTACAATGACAACACTATCCGTCCATTCTGATTTCCTTTCCTCGATTCCGCCTCCCAACTTTCACTCTCGCTCCCGGGCCGCCCGGCCCGCTATCCATTTCCGCGACCGGACGATCCCGTTCCACCTGCTCGGTCCCAACCAACGCAGCGGGCTCCAGGGAAGAAGAGGAACAGCTACAAACTTGTTTTTCCTCCTAGCGCCTCCTTCCGTCCCGTATTCGCCCCGCAGGCTTGGTAAGTTCATTCCAGTCATGGACCCTCCAGCTCGCTGATTACACTCAACACCTCCTAACACATGTGGTTTCGTTCACTTCCGCAAGAAGGTTCCCATAAAGAAACTAATAAGAATAAATTAAGATAAGAATGTTCGAGCCCGCCAGTCCGTTCCCGATGAGTTTAAGTAAAGTTTTCGGGCCCGTCCAGCGGTCTCCAGGAGAGTCTTTTATCCAGGCTTCGGCCTCCTGTGCGGCTCAGGTACCTCCGCCTCGGCCCGGTTCTCTCCCTGGGGGTTTGACACTATGGGTGAGGAGCCAACGCCCCGTAATCCCTCCCCACCCGACTCGCGACGCGCCATCTTCCGCCTCTGGTTCCGTCGCGCTGTTTTTCTTCCGTGCAAGACCTCGAGCAGCATCTACTTCACCCTTCTTCTTGGCGCCGGATCGGCAGCAACAGTCTCTCCTCCCTAGCGGGGAGCTCGAGAAGCTGATCCACCATTCCGCTCTGTTTTTCCGCCTCTCTTGTCGCCTTCAACAAGTCATCCAGTTGATCCTCGTTTTTGTGCATCACTAGGGTCTGAGCCAATTGGACGGTCCGGTTGTGTTCGTTAACTAGCTGGTCGACCCCCGGGAACTCCCTGGTCAACGGCCCCAGTGCCGCCGTCGGGAACTGCGCCATCGCTTCTTCAAATGTCTCTGGCTTGCGGCCCGTTTCTAGTGCCATCAGGAACGCCATAGACGCCGAAGCCATTGCTCTTGTCTTGGCCGTCATTCCTCGCACCTCCCTCGGGGGCCACGTCAGTTGCACCCGAATGGCCTTTTCCGCGTCCCAGTCTCGTACCGCTCGCGCCGTCACCGGAAAGTGTCCCTGTAAGACCTGGTGAACGGCCTGTGTCCGTAATAACTTGAGTCTCGGTGTTTCCCTAGATGGTCCTGCCGTCGGCATCTCCGTTCCTATAGACCCGAACACTGAATCCGCTCCCGACTCGTCCAATTCTTGTTTCTCCGGCTCGTATCCTCTGGTCTCGGTCTGCCCCAACTCCATGTCCTCTGAGTCTTCCACCTCCGCGTCCATGGACTGGGCAGCCGGTATTTGTAATCTGTGTATCACAACCCGCGGCTGCAGCGCCCGCCCGTGTTTATCCTCGTCCTTGAGTGGGGTATCCGGTCCTGGCGGCGATCCCATACGTTCGGGCGACGGTGGTCCCGGGGTCTCCTCCGATCCTTGCGACCCGAAAAACGAGCTCCCCAAACTGGCTCGAGTCAGGTTGTCAACCGCCGCCCGTGTCTCTGGCGTGTCTGGTGCTACCGTAATGTCTCTCATTCGTTTCAATCCTGGGGGCGGCACTATCGGCTGCTTACATACCATCTTCTCCAGGGGTGAATCTGCTTTCGTCGGGGTAGGGGTAGAGAACAGCGGCTGTGTCGAGGCCGTCGACGCCGTGTCCTCCGGCCTGGCCGCATGCCGAACATACTTTACTTTCTCCACTCGCCCCGTCGGTTTGAGTCCCTGCCTTTCTGCCATCTCGCGTAGAAACCTCCCTAGGTACAATGCTTCTCTTTCCACCAGCCGGCCTCCCTGTGCTTCCCGAATGCTGTCCTCCAGCTCCCGGTCGGATCTCGCCTCGTGGTAACCCCTGAACGATCCCTCCCGGTTCATTGTTCCTTTTAAATACCCGGGGTACCTCGGGTGTCGTGATTCGTATATCACCGATTTCTTATGAACTGTCATCATAGTAAATTGTGCGTCGCTACAAGGTGGTTCTAGTCCCGTGGTCCGTCTGACTCCTGTCGAGGTCTCAGGCTGCGATGGTCCCAGCTCTCCCGTGCTACTAGACTCAGCGATAATCAAAGACCGATCGCTTCGGGCCGACATACTCCTGCCTGACTCCGACTGGTCCGAACTCGTTCCCTCCTCCAATTCTCTCGGGACTTTCTTGACCTTTTTCCACTTCTTCTTTCGCGACGGCTCCTCCGCCGGGCATCCCTGCGTCGGGGGCCTCTTGAAAGCGAGCGGCTCCTCTTCTTCTTTGACTTTCGGTCGTTGGTCGTCGGACGAGCTCACCAATTCCACCACCTCAGCCCCCGGTGGTATTCCTGAGCAACCCGGCTTCGGGGTGGGTGTGGATGTCCGTCCTTTTCCTCTGCCTGGGAGTCCTCGTCCTCTCGGTTCCCGTGGTTCTCCCTGGGCGTTTAACTTCTTAATTCGGCTCTGTACTAACCCTGATATTTGGTCTGGTGTCAGGAGTGGCTTCGGGTTGACCACGGCCCGGCTCGCGCTTCGCGGCGACTCGGTGTCTTCCTTCCGTACTCCTTTCGCGGCCCTCCGAGGGGAACGACGCGTGGGTGTCGATCGTTCCGCCACCTCGGCCAGGGGTCCCTTCCCTGCTGCTTTGGCTGCTTGGGCTCCCTCGCCGGCCTCGTCGGCCTCTGATCCTTCTTCGGTTGCTACCTGCTCCAACTGCTCGGCGTCGCTGTCCTCGGATCCTCTCGACGCCCTCGGGTAGTAAGGTATGCGGATATGCCGTCGCGGCCTCTCCGGTGCCTCCTTATCCACCGCCCTCTCAGGGGGTTGAAACCCCTCCGGATGGCGCACCGCGTAGTCCCGTTCCATGTTGGCTACCCGGGCCGCCGTTTCATCCCCAGTAGCGAAACTGGTGTACGGCGGTCGTCCTTTCGGGTCCAAGGCGAACGCCGCAGCATACTCCAGCCTCAGAAGGGGGTCTTGCTTCGGCATCCCCCTCTGCAGGTTCCCTTCGTGTGAGTCCGTCATGTGCTTCCTCCAGTCCTGGTGTGTCGAATAGGCTCGACTCGAACACACCGGGCACATGTAGTACTGCTTCCGTAATCCATCGTGCTGGCCTTTAATATGCTTGGCCAAGTGCTTAAACTCCTTTCCGTGACAATGTCCTTCCCAGCACTGTCCGCTCATCGTGTCTTTTTTCCGGGCTTTCGGGGCTCGTTCCAATCCTGAAGCTCGTCCCGTCAGCCGTTTCCGTTTTTGTCTCGTGGTGATGCTGCTCGTCTCGCTTCTCTGCTTTTCCTCTTGTCTTCTTCTCCTTAGCTCAGTCTGCTCGTCTGCGATTCGATGAATCCTGATCGGCTGACCAGAATGACCTGCTCCGGCGAGCGCTCTGCCTTTTATAGCCGCCGCAGGCGGAAGTGGGCGTGGCCTGCACTAGCGACCCCTAGCGTCAGACTCACCATCCACTTCTACGGTGGCGCCCCCTACTATTTTCCGGTCCCCGGGGCCCGCCGCTGGTCACCGCCTCGCCTGCTTTTTTTACCTCGCGGCCCTTCGCTCGTCCGCGCGTTTTTCCTAGGCCTTTTATTGCCCCACCGGACGCCCTCGGTCCTTTCATCCCTCGTCGCCTTCTCTTGCCTTTTTCATCTTGGCCCTCACAGTGCTTCCGCACACTTCCCGGAGAACACAGGGGCTCGGCGTTATCATCTCCTCGCCGCCGCCCCGTTCTCTTTGTCCTCTTTTACTCCTTTTACGACCTACTTTAAAGCCCGTCCTCGTTTCAGGCCTCGCCTTTTACAGCCGTCCGTTCGTTCCTCCGGCGTTCCCGAGAGTGCCGCATCTACTCTCCTCCGGTCTCCTGGACGCTGTAAAGCGGTATTACCAAGTCGGCATTACTTCAGAAGTCTTCACCAGCTTGCCACGGGTCTGTCTTCTGTTGTAATCCAACCATCTTTTCCACGCTGTGGTTCCTCCGAACTGACCGGAAAGCGGCTCCGTGGGACTACTTTAGACATTCGGGCCGTCGTGGCTCCCGAATGCCGTTTTTCGTTCCAACCCCGCATTTCCCACCTATATTACATCCGCAAGAGAACCAATCTTCAGCTAGGTAGCGAATCTCTACAGCCTAACGACCTGCACTCCTACTGTAGTGGTCAACGCACCGCCCCGACTCAATGGCCCCAGGTTGATCAGTCCTTTTTGGCCAAAGCCTTTTTGTGTAGCGCCGATTTGGTCGTTCCCTTGGTCCTCTTCCACCTGCGGAATCGAGACACGAAAACGACTTCATCACAAAAAGGGGTGCCCCGTTTCCTTACGTGCCCTAGCGCGCCCCACCCCAAGCATTTACTGTGCAGCCTCGTATCCTTGCTGGTCAGCTACCATCCAAGCTGGCGCAGCGTGTCCTCGGTAGGGTTCCAGGCGGTCCACATGGACCACCCCCCCCGGTTTCCCTCGTTTCTTCCGTACTACCACCCGTCCTCGGTCAAGCACCTTGACGATCAGTGCAGGGCCTATCCATGGAAATCGCAACTTCGTTCCTTTGTCCCTATCCACTACCGTATCGTGCACCCAGACCAGTTCTCCGGCGTGGTATTCCCGCCGAGTCACCTTCCCATCGTACTCGTGTTTCTGATGGATGGCGGCTCGTTTCAGCCCCGTCCGGGCCTCCCGATAGGCCTTGACTAGCCCTTCCTCCAGGCTTTCCACATAGTCGCTTACCCGTCGGGGTTCCTCCTCTGGTCCTAGAGGTCTCCCATAAATCGCCTGTCGCGGCATCATGGTCTGTCGGCCCAGCATCATCATATTCGGTGTCACTCCCGTGCTGGCTTGCGGCGTTGCTCTATAACTCATCATCACGAGCGGGACCATCTCGTCCCATTCCCGACCCGTCGCTCGGCAGCTGGCTTTCAAACAACACCCCAAAGTACGGAAACTTCGTTCTATGTACCCGTCACTCCTGGGGTGGTACGGCGTCGTTCTTGTTTTGTGTATCCCGAATAGTGCACAGACCTGAGCCACCACCTCGGATTCGAAATTCGTGCCTTGATCCGAGTGTAGTTCCCGAAACGCGCCGTACCGTGCTACTACTTCTTCAACCAGTTTGTTCGCCACTGTCGTTGCCTTTTGATCCGGGATCGGGAAACACTCCAACCATTTGGTGAAATAGCATCCCACCATCAGGCAATACTTATTTCCTCGTTTGGTGACTGGGTACGGGCCCGAAACATCCATGGCCAGCCGTTCCATCGGCTCCCCCACTATGTACTGATGTAGCGGCTCCCGTCTTCCTCTTCCCTTTTTCAGCAACGCGCAATCACATTCTCGACATTCCTTCCGCACGTCTTCCCGGAGTCCCGGCCAGTAAAACCCTTGTTCCAACAGGGCCGTCGTCCTGGCGACTCCTAAATGCGCTCCTGCCGCGCCTCCATGGTATTCCCTTACCAACTTGGCCCGTTCCCCTCGGGGAACGACCAACTGGTTCCTCCAACCATGCCCTTCTAGTTCCCAGTACTTCCGATGCAGCACGCCATCCCTGAGGCTTAATCGTTCCCATTGCCTCCATAGGATCTTTGTTTCCCGGGATTCCGGAGATATGGCCTCCCAACCTGGCCGGTCCGCATCTTTTTCCATCCGTGCGACAATCGGCCCTATATCTCGATCCCTCCTCTGCGCTGCTCTCATCTCCTGCGGGGACCATCCGGGCTCGTACCCCCGGGCCCGCGTCACTACTCTCACTTGTTCGGTATTCTCGTGCTCCTCTCCACATTGTTTGCACGGATACCGGGACAACGCGTCAGCGTTCCCATGCTTCCTGCCCGGTCGGTGTTGGAACGACACATCATGCGAGTCGATAATCTCAATCCACCGAGCAGCCTGCCCCATCGGTTCCTTACTTCTCTGCAGCCAACTGACCGCGCTGTTATCCGTCCGGACTATCACGCGTTGACCATAGATGTAGCACCGAAAATGCTTCAAAGCTCGCACCACCGCCAACAGTTCTTTCCGCGTGGTGCAATACTTTCGTTCGTTTGACTCCAGGGTTTTGCTCGTGTAAGCTATCACCCGTTCCTCCCCTCTCTGCTCTTGTGATAGCACGGCTCCCGTTCCCACGTCACTGGCGTCTGTGTCAAGCCACCATTGTCCTTCTTCCTCCGGGAATCCCAACACCGGGGCCTCCGTTAGCGCCTTCTTCATCGCATCAAATGCCTCTTGTCGTCTCGCGCTCCACACGAATGGTTCCTCCTTCGTTGCCAATTCATACAAGGGGGCAGCCAACTCCTTGAAGCCGTTTATATGCCTTCTGTAGTACGAACATAATCCCACGAAGGCTCGTACCTCGTGGAGATCCCGCGGGACCGGCCACTCGGTTACTTGCCGACACTTTTCGGGGTCGGGTTCGATCCCGTTGAATGAGACAACGTGCCCCAAGAACGGAATCTTCTTCTGGAACAGCTTACATTTTCGCGCCTTTAACTTCAGTCCTGCAGCGTTCAGTCGGTCCAGAACCCGTACCAATCTTTCCAGAGTCACTTTGAACGTTGGTCCAAAGACCAGTATGTCATCCAAGTATACCAGACACTCCTCCCACACGATTCCTCTGAGGATTCTTTCCATCAGTCTCTCGAAGGTGGCTGGGGCGTTCACTAACCCGAATGGCATCACTTTAAACTCATACAATCCTCCTTGAGTCACGAAGGCCGTCTTTTCTTGGTCCTCCGGTGCCATCTCCACCTGCCAATATCCGCTTGCGAGATCCAGACTGCAGAAGAATAGGCTTCCTCCCAAAGTGTTGAGGCTGTCCTCTATCCGCGGGAGCGGATAGGCGTCCACTTTCGTAGCCTGGTTCAGTTTTCGGTAGTCAATACAGAACCTCGTTCCTCCGTCCTTCTTTTTGACTAGAACGGTCGGGCTACTCCACGCACTCCCGCTCTCTTGGATAATCCCTAAATTTAACATATCCTCCACCAGTGCTCGTTCTTCCTCTCTCCTGGTGGCCGGATACCGTCTGACCCTCTGCTTGATCGGCATCTGATCCCCCGTTTTAATTCGATGTTGTACTAAATCTGTCCGTCCTAACTCATGTTTCGAGGTCGCAAACATTTGTTCCCGGGCCATGATGGCTTTCTCCAGCTCTTCGCCCTCCTTCGTGGTCAGGTCTTTCTTAGCCTCCCCTATCATTTCAACGAGCGCTCCTGGGGGTTCCTTTGCTTCACTTCCTATTCCTCGTACCTCTTGTACGAAGGTGGCTTCTCCGAGTACCCCGCCGGTTTCCAATTTCGCGCTCTCGGTCCCTCGGTTGGCCACCCAAACTTCATTTTCTTCTCCCAATGTCACCGTTCCTGGGATCACCTCCAGTCCCATAGGTAATCCAGCGCCGGTGATAACAGCCAGCTGTCCACCCTGTCTTATGTCCATTCTCGCTACTACTGTTACTCGGGTCACTTGGAGTGGGGGTATTTCCGTCGTTTTCTCGATTCGCACGACCTGTCCTCCGACGGTAACTGCCCGAATCCCATCCGTTCTCTGTTCTACTCCCGGGATTCGTTCCCCCTCTCCCTCCCCCTCGGCGGGCAGGAAGATGGCACTCGCGTGGGGCTTAACTGTCAGCCGGTATTTCACCGCGAAGTCGTTTCCCAGGATCCCTTCATCTCTACCGATGTCTGCCACCATGAACGTCCACTTCAACACGCGTGTTCCCAATTTCACTGGCAAGTTCGTGCATCCGTAGCACCGCAACGGACTACCATCTACCGAGCAGAGACGTCCTTCATATCCATCCAGTTCTTCTCTTTTTCGTCCCCACTCTCTCCAGAGGCGTTCCGACAGCAGACTGATCATAGATCCGGTATCAACCAAAAAACGGACGACACTCTCTCCCACCGTCCCGGCCACATAAAGTCCACATTCTCCCATGCCTACTACTTCTCTCGCCGCGCCCGAAGGGGGCCCCGCGCTTACTGCGACGGCGACTGTCCGTTTCCCTGACGCTGAGAACACTCTCTTGCGAAATGGCCCTTCTGGTGACAGTGATGACACTCTAAATCTTCTTTTCGCTTCTTAAACGCCTCCCTCCGGGCCGTTGCTTGTCTTCTAGCTTCCCGTTCCTCTGCCAATTCTTTCATCATCTCCTCCAACTTACCGTTCAAGGCCATGATCTGTGTATTGGCGTCCTCCTCGGGCTTCACTGCCCGCAGGAGGCGGCGTGAGTATCGTTCCTGTATTTCTACCACCTCTACCGCCTCCTCTAGTGTCTTGCATCCTTTCTCTGCACACTTCAGCTGAAGGTCTTCCCCAACTGCAGCCTGGAACGCATGTAATGCTGCTTTTTCCTGGCTAGCGTAGTCGTTGGAGAAGTAGGCTCTCGATGCCAGTCGCCGGGCATTATCAGCCAACTCCTTCGCTGTCTGGTTCTTTACACGTTTCAAGCCCGCCAACTCTTGCAGAGCATTACACGTGTCCTTCTCCTGACCGAACCTCCGGCGCAACACATCCACCCTCGCCGAGTAACGGAGTCGTTCCCTGTCCGGGAGTCCGACAAAGTACATTCGTGCCGTTCCCGTCAGCGAGAGAAAAAGCATCGCCGCTTTTTCCTCGGCCGTCCAGCGTCCCAATGTTGCGTACTCCTCAAACTGGTTGATCCATCCCTCGAAATCCGGTTTACCGTCATACTTCTCTGGTCGTAAACTGAACTTCTTCAAACTCGCTCCTTCCTGACCGGTCTGTTGTTGTTGAGCCCGCACATTCTGCTCATCCGTCGGGGTGGACGTTCCCATAAAATTAAACTGCCTACCCATGATGGTCGTGTCCTCCCCTTTGGTCTCGGTTTTCGCACCTCCTTTCTCCTCCCCACCTTCCTTGAAGGCGACGTCAGAATCCATCTGCTCGAAGACTGCCGCAGTCGCCATGAGTATCCAATACCGATGAAACACCCAAGATCCACAAGTCCGTATGTGCCTATTTCAGCACCACCGCTGCCACCAGTGTGACGTTCTCTGGTAAGTCGGGGTTGCCGATTCTTACGACAGAGGAACGTGGGGGTTGTTCGGGTCTCGGGGCGGACGGGGAATCCGGGCCAAGAACCGAGATGTGTTTCTAGAGTCGTGCCTCGCGCACGAGGGGGGGCTGAGCGAATCGATCGGGAATCGGCACTCGATGTCGACGGAGGACTGCGGGGGAGGGAAATTATGGTAGGGGTACGGGTCGGCCGGGGGGCGGTCCACCCCTGAGTTCCGGTCCGCGGGGGCGACGGGCCGACGGTCGCCTATTGTTTGGTAGCGTGGGGCCGAGCATGCCGCGCCCTCGCCCCCGCGGACTTCGCTCCCTCGTTCCGCTCCCCATGTCTTCGTACCATACTACGCCTCGGTTTCCGGTACTACTTCGGGCCTTCGTGCCCTACTCCGTTCCCTCGTTCCTCGTTCTTCGGGCCATCGGGCCCCTTACCCTATGTTTCTACTCCCTATCTCGGACTTCGACTGTTTTGTCCTAACTTCGGCTTAATTACTCTGTTCGGCTCATCTTTAGCGGTTGTTTCAGGAAAGAGGACACGTCTGGACACCAGGAGAACTGTTAAAGAACTCTGTTTATTCGGGCCTCACCGCCCCTTTATATACTAGAGAGGTCAGCCCTGATTGGCTGCCTTCGGTCACGTGACCTACAACTGACGTCACTTCCGGTTTATATATTCCGTTTCCGGTTTACATTTCACTTCCGGTTTACATATTTCCGGGTTTCGTTCCATTACGTTTTCGTTATTCGTTCTTTACATATTCGTTATTCGTTCTTTACATATTCGTTATTCGTTCTTTACATATTCGTTCTTTACATCTATTTCTATTATTACCTTATTTCTATTATTTTAACCTCTATGTATTTTGGCTGAATAGCCGTTCATCACACCATCAATACAGTAGGCCCTAATAATACATTTGCCATGCAGTTACCAGCAAACTTAAAATATCATTTCAATACTTTTGAAAATTGAGCTAATGATGCAACACGAGTTGTGATAACACATTTGTGATAAACTTGTATTGTGATAATCATTTTGTTGGGCATAAAAAACTATATCACATTTCTTCCCTATCACATATCATAGTTACTGCGTTGCGTTGTTTTTTTTATGTTTGTGGGCCCAGGTCCGTGCCAGGCATCTTGTGTGGTAGTGGTTATGTCCTGGTAGAGCTAGTGCTCAATGGGCCGGATTGGTCTATTCATCGACATGCGGCCTTTATCAGCCTGTTTATCTATTTGTTTGCATTCCACTCATCATACTTGTAATTGTAGAACTTCTTGGTGAATCTGCGGTTCAATCAAAGACATGCCATATGTGCATGCAACCAATCGCAAGGCTTTCAATTCATAGAAAAAAATCAGGCCCCACAGGCCTATGTATACTAAGCCTATGCTAGTAATCCTTCTTCCCGATACCATATGCCTCAAAATTGAATTCAAGGGAGGGCCTATGTGGCTCTTAATCCATATGCTACAGTGCATAAATCCATTGATATAACCGGAAGTGCACGTCACCTTGGCATGCGCAAGTGATGGTGCCATCTGGTGATACTTATTACTTCATGATGACGTCACCTTAAAGGCTGCTGATGGCTGTTTATGCTCCCAAGAAGTGATTTAGGTCGTAAAATCCTCTTAAAATCATCAAGTTGGGTATTACCCTAAACGGCTCCCCGGAGTCAGCTCACAGATTGTCATAAATGAGGAAATTAATCTACGTATCGCTTTCTGTAGGGGTGAGATAATAATAGACTGCTTCATAATAAACATCACACTCAGAATAACTACATGTATCTAAAAACCTATCCGACGGGGAATTTGCTTATATAAGCCATTATCCCAAGAGCACACAATTTTACCAATACTTTGTATAATTATAAGTTGTCAAGCAGAGGGGCGGGTTCACGAATTTTAGAAAGGGGGAGGGCCTCATATTAAAGAGAGTCCCTCCCGGGGCTTTAGGTTTACATATTTAAGAATCAATATCTATTTTTCAAAGGAGGGACGAGGCGTCCCATGCGCCCCTCTAAATCCGTCCCTGAAGCATATCGCATTCTGTTGAATCAAACCATCTTCCTTCCATTTAGAGTCTATATAGCACATACACTACCTCAGTGACATTATGCATCACGCCTGTGTGGCGCTGTGCCTAGTGCCCCCCCGCGGCCGACAGGTGTCCCTAGGTGGCATCCTGCCCATCAGTCAGCGGTGCTCATCATTCAGGAGGACTTTTAATTACACTCATTGATGGCTGTCTATTACCCCGGCCAACACAGGCCTGCCTCCCGCCGCGTGACCGGACCTGCCGTGACCACCGACTGACCCTGAGGACCCTGGAGAGGCTGGGAGAGGGGCCGGGTAGGGTTGGTAAGGGGAAACAGGGTGACTGGAGGAGAGCAGGAGGGCCGGAAGCGCCTGGATAGACGTCGAGGTGATGAGATGGAGAGTAGCAGGTTAAGGAAAGGAGGGGAGGGGGGAAGGAGTCAGGGCAGTTTTTATGAAGAAGACGGGTGTATACCTGGAGTGTAGGTGTGCGGGAAGTGAGTCAGGAATCACGGGCAGGTCAAAAAAAAAATCAGGACATTGGATGAGGGGGGGGGGGGGGGTAGCTGGTTAGGGGTATTTAAACCGTTAAAAGGCAGATCTAAAATGTAAGAAAAGATGTATCACTGCGCCAAGTTATACCTATTCATACGGATGACATTGTATTATATTTCTTCATAATAATTTGCAACCCCCTTGAGATAATTGATGCCCGTGACTGTGTTCAGAACTTCTAAAATCCACTTTACACCTCCATTGGCAGATTAAAATATAGATCTTTATTTGGAGGTATTAAGGTGGTCTTGATCTAAAATTCTGTTATCATTTTAGCATCTTGAAAATACTTTCCGATGCTTGATACGTTTACTGTTTCACTTCCATATGCTTTTAAATCCCACTGATTTAGGTAAGCCATTTTGAAAATGGCGGCTATATCGAAAAGTCAGCTACAAGTAATAGAATTCAGAACAGTGAAATCCATCTCCCATTTGGGCAATAAAACTAATCTGCTGCACAAGCGAATGCTCAGAAAACTGAGGCTATACACATCCCTTGAGCTCAGGAAATAGGGGAAAGTAGAGGGCGCTCCGTGTCAAATACATGTGAGCCAGTGTTCGAGTAGAACGAAGGGGAGCAATTAGAGAAGATATAGTAGAGCGTGTATAGAGGCTGTTTGTGTGAAGGGCACAGGCCAGCATGGAGTGGCCATGAGCTTCAAGAGCTGCTCACCACCTGAGTTAATCTGGGCCGCCTAGCAGCCCTTGTATGGCTCCTTATCGACAGAAATATAGCCTACGTGCACACCTACACAGGGCTAATAATACAGCTTTTCACCATGGATTCTCCGGATGTTTTGAGACTGGTTTATGTGGCTTCTATGGCAGGCATTTTTCTTTGGGTAATTCTATGTAGTTTCTGTATGCGGACAGAGGGAATGTGCATAAGATTAGATTCGACTGAGACAGGGTGAGATAAATATTCCATGAAACCGGTGTAATTCCTTATAGTCAACGAGCACGTTCTCCTGTACCCAGTAGGTGTTTTACGTAGACCTATTCGGGGATTTCTTTGAAAACGTCTTTTAAATACCAGACTCATGATAACAAAGCGAGGTCGGGTAAATTACCGTTAGTTTTCAGCTTACTGACACCAACCAGTCCCATGAAGACATAATTATATTTACGAAATTTGTGTTTACATACATACATACATACATACATACATACATACATACATACATACATACATACATACATGTGTATACATACATACATACATACATTGAACTATAATTGTGTTGAACCTACTATGTGTATAGTTTTGAAGGTTTTGAAGATGTAACTTGATTTTACTAAGCGAATGTCATTGGTATAGGCCTATATCTATATAATATTATAATCATGCATATAGCCAGTATGCCTTCCTCTTCACCTTCAAGGTTCTCCTATACATTTTCTAGATGGAACTGATTTTATCATCCACATCCTATCTCCTTTTTCTAAAGTAGTTCGGCGCTTGCTATGACAGAGCAACTTAGTCTTGAGAGGATATTGAGATTATTCTGCTCTCAGTAATCACACAGATGTCACAATGGCCAGTCCAAGCTCAAGGCCATGCTGAACAATATGTATGCACTCAGTTCACATGACAGAATACTTTCCACATCAACCTTCAGCAATTTGACACTCCTCTGTTGTAACTCCATCAACAGGTTCGGGACAAGACTGAATCTAGCAACATGGTCATATCTTGCATCGTTGCTAGATCTTGCAACACAGGTGTATTGTTATCTTGCATCGCTGCAGGCATTTTAATTCCTAATTGAAATAATTCATCCAATGTTTGTTGCCGAATTCTAACAAACATATGCAAATAAAGAATTATATTATCTAGATGATATTTGATAATTAGGCATATTTTTACCGAACAGATTTTCTAAAATCTTTGCTTAACCATTTTTGACCAATAGGCTTGCAGTATCAATACCACGTGATATAAACAAATGTTAAAATATTGAAAGGAATCACCTAATCTATGTTGCCGAATTCTAACAAATGTATGCAAATAAAGAATGTTATTATTCAAATGATATTTGATTATTAGCCAAATTTTTACCGTACAGATTTTCTGCAATCTTTGTTTAAGCATTTTTGACCAATAGGTTTACAGTATTTTTACCACGTGATGTAAACAAATGTGAGCAAGATGGCGCATTTTTTGCTGATTCATTATTCAATTTTGAGCATTTTTGACGCATTTTGCTATGTTAAACTCATATTATGATTTTTGTTAGGTAAATAAAATGAATAATATATATTTTCAAAAAGGTGCATGTTAATAAAAGCATTAAAAAGGTAATTAAACAAGTCTGAGGGAAAATGCACGACGTTGTCATATCTTGCATCGTTGCACAATGCTGTATCAGTGCAAGAACAACGTGACGTCCCTAACCTGCAATACAGACACACAATTTCCCATATTGGTGCATCCAAGCCCCTTTAACAAACACATGTAGACCACTCTCTGAACAGCAGCTAGCGTTGTCCCCAGTTACATGCACTTTTATAGGGTCAAACTTAAGGATAGACAACACCTCTCGGCGCACCATTCAGATCTTATTCTCATTGTGTTGGTTCTGCTGTAGCTACAGTTATATAATATATATCTAATGATAGAATATATTTTTCTCTATCTATTGCTATAATGTATACTGGTTATAATGTTGAAACTAGTCATTTTAGAGGTGAAAAACCTATTTTTTCACTTTTATTTTTTGAACATGGATATCTCCGCTACCGCTAAAGGGATCACCACACAATTTGGGGAACTTGTTGACAACATTTGTATGCAGGGAAGCGTGTCTCAGATTTTTTTTTTAGGTCCTGGTTTTCATTTTATGTCAAAAAACGGGAAACTTTTTGCTTATTTTTTTTAATATTATTTTCTAGATTTTATTAAACAAAAACTAAGACCTAAATAACAAATCTGAGACACGCTTCCCTCCATCCAAATGTTGTCTATATGCTGTAAAAATTTCAAGCCTTTACATGAAGTATTAAGTGAGATATTCATGTTCAAAAAATAAAAGTGAAAAATGTGTTTTTCATATTCCCGGCACAATCATAAAAGCAAATATCTACACCCTAATATGTAAGTTATATGGATATATAGGGTTATCAAAAGGCTATTTAATAACACAACACTCATATCAATGCCATACATATTAACAAATATATGCATATTTAAAGAGAGTCCCACGATTTGGCCGCTGAGAGGTGTTGTCTATCCTTAACCAGCTGAATAGGCAACTTGTTCATTAGTGTGTCATGTACCCACTGCATATGAAATACTAGTATAACCTGTTTAGTTCATGTGTGATAAATAACTTTTGATTAAAAGTGCATTCTGAGTTAATCTGACAAAACCTCTTTTCCATTTCATTATTGTAGCTTATAGCCACTGAATAGTTTGGAGGCAAAACTAGACTTATTTGTGGGATTTTTTCTTTAGTTTTACACTAAATATTGATTATATCTCCATTGGGATGGGAAATTCCTCATCTACACAACATACTAGGTGATGAACTTAAATTTGTCACATGTCAGGTTAAACTAAAATGAGTTGACAAATGCTAACTATGCAGCAGAGAGGTAAATCTGCCAAAAGATAATCCTTTTGTGGTTTGTTCTGGCCCAGAAAAGGTAAAATCTGAGGGCTTAGTCTGAAAGTTTGAAGGGCCAAAGGAGTTTCTGTCTGGAGACAAAAACTCCCCTTGGCTTCTTTAAACACAATTTCACCTAATTCAAAATTGATTAAGGTTTATATCAAATTGGCTTTAGGTGTTACTGGCAGAGATCTATTTGATCCTACTAAAATTGGGGGGGGGGGTGAAATTTCAAACTGAATTAGCTCAGAATTCACTGTGCGTCTGTGCGCAGGTTCATCATAATGATTGTTTTGATCTTTGTTTTAATATCTGGGGGCCATTCCACAAAAAGTCACGAGCATTTGTGTTTTATATTATTGTTGCAGAAACAAGATACGAACAAAAATGGCATATCTGTGTACTGTGCGCAGGTATGCAAAAGTGTGCATATACCCCTAAAGGCTGCGACAGGTATTACAGTGTTCGTAGCCCATTTTTGATATTAATTTTTTTTTCACCGTGAAATTTTAAGGCCATAATTATGTATTAGCTATCATTAAAAAGCTTATTTTATAAGAAATTCATCAATGAAAACCAATTTAAAATCGAATGAAAACTCACGCAGCCATCAAAGAAAAGGAAGAAAATAAATTAAAATCCAATTTTTTGTTAAATGTACACATTTGTGTACTAAAGTGTACGTAAGTGACGTTACGAACACTTTTCCTTACTAACGCTATTTGCGCACATTTCAAAGAGACCTACGAACACTTTTTGTGGAACAGCGCCCTGGTATAGAGTCAGTCTCAAGCCACAGACATTCTAGAAGGGTTCTTTGCAAATATTATACAACCATGCAGTTTTCTACGTATTTCCAACATTTATATATATCTTGTCTGAGAACATCAAAAGTCAGCATAAATACAGGACTCTTTAATCATGTTAAATGACCTACAATTCAGATAAATATAGAACCTATTACGGGAACTATTCCACAAATATACGTAATTGTATGGGGGAAGCATGTCTATTTTAAAGGTTGAAAGGTAGGCCCAGTGTTTGGCCACCAACACTGCTGACATCCCCATCATCAGCATGTTTATCACCTACGTCACCGTACCTTTAGGGCATGGAAGTAGGGGAAGTATTACACCGCAGTACTCGCCTCTTTAATTAGAACCTCATTATATGAAAAGGGGCCATGCCCTTAGTTGTAGGCGGGCTTATAACTATTTCCTACGAGTCTGTTTCATGTATGTATATTGCAATTTTATAAACATCTTAACAAATAAACAGAACTACTGATGTAAAAAGTATACACGTGCATAAGGTATGGGTAACCTCAGGGGACTAGGAAGATGTAGGAATTGAACCACGAATAAGGCATGTGCCTTTGCAATTATCTATATTTCAATTTACATCTCTATTTGATTTGGAATATGCTAGTTAAATATTGATTATGCTACAGTATCCATGGTATTCAAGGTAAAGAATAGAAAGCTGATCTCGGAATCATGAAGCCAGGCCCATTCCTTGGAGACGGGCACCATCTCATTATTGGATCGTCTTGAGATTAATCAGTACTATTTCGACGGGGTCTGACTCTTGTTCAAAGCTGGCGGCCATGATTTAATTGGCCCAAGTCTTTACACTGCACTCCACGAAGTGCCATGCTATTAGCCTGACGTGTCATTTGTCATCACTTCAGCCGCCCACAACCTGCAGCATTATCATGCTAAAGTACTATTCTATGGTGCTAAGAATAACTGCGTGGTGACCTCAGTCAAGTAATTAGCCGTCCGATATTGATATTGTCAATGAAAAATATTAAACAAGCACTACCGCAGCCAATGAAAGTGTGACTAAAGGCTAACCATGGTTGTTCATATTTACATTGGCAAAGTACCATGATCGAACTCATGGAGACTTTGACCAAATCGGAAAATCGGATAGGAAAAGTAAGGTAGTAATAGAGGTTGGATGGTACAGGCTTTAGTTTCTGTACTGGGTTTATGTCGCCGAAAACAGGCAGACACATCCTAAATTCAAAATTTATGCGAATTATTAAAAATGTTTGGTGATATTAATCATTTGTTCTTGATGCCCATTGCTGAAACAGTTGCCATTGCTGAAGGAAAAGCATAAGATTTCTTTCCGGGTATGCTGGGTTTTTTTTTTTATAGGAAATTCAGAATAGAGGGATCATTTTCATAACAATTTCTGTGCCTAGTATGTTTTCTTTGCAAAATGAATCTCAAAGTATGATATTTCTTCACATTATTAACAGATATATATCAAACATGCAGCAAGTGGAAGAACTTGGTATTTTGATATGAAATCTACAGAAATTACAGAAATCACATGAATTTCAGATGCTGGCTGTCATCCCCCTCTCTCTCACAAGTCAACATACCATCAGAGTTAATACCATATTGTCAACAGCAACAAAGGCGCAAACAAAAAACAACATAACCCATCCATACCAGGGCACTGGTCGGCGCCTACAGTCACCTGGTCCAGTCCATCCTTGTACATTTAGCGCCCCCTTTGATGTGACACCCCGAGCCGCTCCTGTGAGCCGTGTCCATTCAGGAATAAGTGCCCCCCTTTTGGCCCAGCGCCGCCTACCGGCCTTATCTTCATTTGTGGCGGGCCGACAGGTCAGAGCCTGCCTCTGATCCCGACCACCGGGGGGCGGCAGTGGTCTGATCCCCGCCGGGATCTAACCGACGCTGGGACTTGATCACAGGCTGCGAAAATTCACCAATACCCGAGACCGCAGAAAACCCTGCCTAATGTGCTAGGGGAAAATGGAGGACGTTTGATTTCAAGCTTGGAAAGCGAGGCGGGTATTGTAGTTAGAATGTGGTAGTGTTATTGTATTGGTGGAGCGAGTGTTGTTGGGCTGGGTATTGTGTAGGATAGGGATATAATGTCTTTATGGAATATTTCAGAAAACCGGATTTATCAAAAATATGGATGTCATCATTATGGTGTACATGCAGGGCACAATTTCAGACAATGCAGTTATAGTTAAAAGATTGAAGTTCTTTTTATACTAGATTTATCCTTAGATGCTTGATTTCTAAAGGCACAAAATGTTCTCTGCCTGGTTAAACATTTTGTTATAATACCAAAACCACCTACTTAAAAGGAATCTAGGGTCTATACCATAACAGAAATATAACTTTGGTTTTTCTATTTCGTAACGTATTCATATTCACGGTATAGAATCAGTGTTTTTTCTGTCGCTTCGTTTTTGTCATGAATAAAATTATTGTTAAAATCATTCGGTGGGTTTGAAATTGATATAGGGCTTCACATTAATCTATCATATTCACATACACATGACTTTATGGTCTTCTCACAGGTTTTTGGTTGTCGTGAAACTAAATCAATAAAGGGACGTGTAAAAACGAGAGACGACTTTGAACGCGGTTAATGAGCTGCAGTCTACTATATAGTAGGAAGTTTTCTTCCCTGATTACCTTGAACTAGATCTGAATCCGGGATCTGAATCCACTTTTTTTCTCTATCCACATATCCCTAATTTCCCCACATCTGTCAGTATAACTATAGAATGCATACTGCGTATGTTTAGTGAACCAATAAATTAACACTATTAGACTACTCGATTAACCAATTCAAGAATATCAAACATATCGGAGTCCTCAATGCCTTAAATACATTTATACCATCATAGAGGGTTTTTTTTGGCATCCTTTGCATGGGTTCATACTGAACAAACAAAAAGCATGATATATTTTTTAATTTCCTGGAGGAAGACACCACAGTCCGAAATATTTTGTCTATAACCAAATAAAGCTGACCAATCTACAAAAACAATCTCCTGGTTTTGATACATTCTTACCAATAACTAATTTTATGATTATTATTGTATCAGTTTCTTTAATCTCTCACGTGCCCCTGCGGTTGTTCCTGTCCTGGAAAGCAGTGAATATTAGTTTTTCCCTCTTCTTTAATCCCCTAACGCCCCCACTATTTGTTGAAGAGCCAGGTGCGCCCGGGGGAGGTGGATCCTCCTCCACGGTGATCCTCTGCAGGTGTGACGCACCGTAATTGTTGTTGTACCTGGAGGCTCAGTTGTTCCACATTTTTCCGTCCCCCGAGGGGCGCGCTGGCGTCAGCTTCAGTGGCCAGTCGCGTGAACCACTACCCCCCGACCCCTTCAAACTCTACCCCCAGGAAGATAGGCAGTATCTATAGACATGTTTATGCTGGGGGATAAAGATTGGTTAGGCCTTGACGACACGTCATGGAGGTGAGAGAGCAGCAGGAGCAGGAGCAAGGGTCACGTCATGTTATCGTTGAGGCCAGTAAACTTGGATGCAGTCACATTATCTCTGTTTGTTTTGAGTCTTGGTTAACAGCTTAACTCGTTTTTTCGCTGATTATGGCCGAATGGATTATTAGATGGGACACAAGCGGATATTGGCTTCTCTTCTCAAACGTTTTTACATTGAAGTTTTCCTATCTTTTATCGGCCGCACAGAATGGAAATCATGCACCCTCGGATATGGCGCAATTGCTGCAGATCTGGCTTTACGGAAAATTTACTGAATGTTTTTTTTAAATGCAAATATACCATGATGTTCATGTGTATTGCCTGCCCAGCCAAGGAGTGAAGTAACAATTACGTTCTAACACGTTCTAATCACGTTCTGTTGAAATATAGGGTTTTAATTTACTAGTACTGTTATTTGTAGGGGAGTAATTAAGCATTATAGTTCCTTTAATTATACCTTTATATCATCTAGTTAATATAGCAGTCTTCTCTCCATTCGAGCTGAAGGCCATCTTAAGACGTAGTTCTCCATCAAGACAGAACACTCATGCGAAAGAATGTTGTTTATTGAAGTCCAAACAAGTATTATATGTCATTGAACTCCCATTGACAATTATCAGTCCAAGAATCTTAGTCCACTCAACTCTCACAGCTTACACCCCCTAGTCACTCTGCTAACCAGTCTGCTGAAACTCCTTAACATAATCCCAGTTTCGGCATCCTATTCCTATCTGAAGTGTTACCGATCTGCTAGCTCGTTACACTCTGACTCTCAGCTACATCGGTCCCTTGACTTTGCCTTCACTCTTCAACCACCTTCAAGAAGAGTTAAGGCTATATTCCATGATATGGTATTTGCTTGTGTATGTTTATATAGGTATCAAATTTATCATGACATTCATGTGCGTTCTGCTGCACTAAGTTGAAGTCAAAGCATTTATGAATAGCATCATACATTTCACAGAAATTAAATTCGTACCTCTGTACATAAACAGTGTCTGAATACGATGTATGTCACAAATACGGTATATTGGGAGTTAGAAAGAAGTGAGACACATTTGAATTTAACATTTTCCTAAATCTCCCAGCCCCCCAGAAGATGTTTCACGCCGGCCTAGACTGTTGCTAATTGACGATGTGAAGTTTACGACGTGCACGCGACAAGAACCGCCGAGGGATTAAAGCGCACCCCTCCCAACAGCAACCTTAAAATGGGATGGAAATCCTGATTGTCACATGTCGTAATTATTTCAGTTAAAGAGCCCCAAGGATAAATGACATTAATTAATTTCTCCGAGAGCCGACATAGGCTTGTTGTGTATGTGTGCGCGCCCCGTCCCATACCCCAAAGCCGGTCTTGTATACGGTGACGTTTGATCGTTCTAATTACCACCACCTCCCCGCACACAGTGCTCGGCCATAATTGCTGGGGAAAACGTTGTCTCTAATGAAGATTCTGACTACCTGACGTAGGATATATCGCCTCTTTCTGTCAGTGACACGTAGTTGAGGCGATTCTCTCTCTGTTACTAAAGCTTCACCTTCAGAAAGTAACATGAGTGTTCCGTTTTTCAACCTGATCCATATCGGGTTTTCCTAGAAGCTGTCTCTACTTTGAAAATCCAGGAATAATGGCCGCTCATCCACATGCCTAATATACCTAGGCCTATATTTCTATATTCTGGCACTATAAGAGGCTGTTTTTCATCCAATTAACAGTCCTGTTTACAAATCAACATTAATTTTATATAACTGACAAGATACTAACCCATACACAAATCTTAAAGTTGCTGGAAGCTAGGACATGAGGTCAACGGCCATGTTTCTTTCTGTGTACAGGCCTTAGAAAGCTAGACGTGGCGCCACTGACACAAACCACATTGCTGGTAGAGGCTATGAAATGTGGCATCGAGGTGGGTCCATTGGAGCTGCAATAAACATGTTTTAATTCCCAGAGGGGCCACAGAGGAACAGTGCGGTGAAGGCGTGGGCGATAATTCAGTCAATTCGAGGCGCAAAGGGGCATTCCCACTGTAGTCTGATTTTTGTCGAGTAGCTTATAGTGCTGTGGGTTGGTAGATCTACATAAAGGACATGGACTTGACTATGTACTTTATTCGCGTTTTCACCGTATTCCAAAAGTCTCAAAGTAAGAACTACAATTTAGGTTTCAATCTACAAAAATGTTCTTTTTTGTCCTCTACCTAATTTACTTCCCCTCTTTCAGCCAATGCTACTGCGGTTACTAACAATTATCTGTTTTTATATAAGTACCCTATTTACACCAAAACAGCCATACTGCAGTTTACAGATCATCACTCTTTTGGGATCCATGTTCATGCATCTCAATATTTATTGGTTTCAATGCAATGAATATGTCATGAAAAACTGACCTGTAGTGTGTGCTTTGAATATCGACGTCTGGTCAATGAATTCGACATGAACCAACTGTCCATCTATTTTGATATGAACATTGGATTGACAATGCAAATGATTATATGGGCAGGCGGATTGAATGAAGAGGTGCTTTTGGAGACAAATTATCCACAGAAGTCAGAAAGTGAACAATCCTTTGTTGAAAACTGAGTAGTCTCTATATAAGACCTAAAGCAATTCTGATAATGATGTAACATTTTGCTTGATTCAGTACAGAGACATTTCGTATTAGAGTTCAGCATTACATCAAGCATAACCAAAACGTGTTCCTATCTTCGAGTATTAAATTTAAAGTTTTATGTCGTAAGTGGAATGTCATTGTATCCGCAATGGGTTACACACACCTTTTTTTGTGATGTAACATTAGATCTGCATGTCTGTTATATGATATGCAAAGACACATCGCCAGATCTATAATGAATCTCTCTTTGAAATTGAACAGTTGATTCATATTAGATGGTAAATGTATTTTGTTTATGATGCATCTCTCCGAAGTCCAATGATGAATAGTTTCGTCTCTTGAAATATTTATTTCAAAACCATCTAACACAATATCCATCGCAACCGCAATATCTCATCAAACATGAGGTACTCACGTCCCCATGTTAAGTTACTTTCTATTAATAGACACTCTGATATGCATGAATTGTTTTTGAATAATGGATAAACATCCTTTTACACACATGATCTTTCTAGGGATAAAAAAAGTGGTTATGGTTATATAGCAACTCCACAGCATGACAAAAGCTCTCTGTATGAGATATATGGAATGAATGTAACCCCGCATACGGGCCTTATACCAGATTGTTTTTTACTTACGCATGTCTAATCAACCTGATGTGTGTACGAAGTTTTGTCAAGGAGCCCATTGCGCTTGATTCAGGTGTTGCATTGCTGCAAAGTTTTACAGTGTAAAGGTCCATAAAAGCCATCGAAATAATATTATATTGCAAGCATTAGGCCTATACACGTCTTACACAGAGGCAAAGAGAAAGATTAGAACTAATTAAGAATATTATGCCTCTAGACCTAGCACGGAGATAAATTGCATGCTGGCAAGTTGGTTATCAAATATTGAAAAGATATTCCATATGTACTTTTCTCACGCCACAAACTAAAGAATTTACTCTATAAAATGAACATCTCTAACTGAGCAAGAATAAGTAGTTGGCTCATTTCGATGCCCCTAAAGCTTGCCCTGACAGAGGAGCGAAGGCTTTCAAGCCGCGAAAGGTCTTGCTAGTTTGTGATATTTCAGCGTGGAGGAGAGAGGCGAAGATGCCACTCGTGGTTGTAAGAGTCTCTCAGCGAGCAGCTCGTGGCCCTTATAGCGTGTGTGTGATCACTGACCTGTCTGTCTCACACCGGCTCCCTGCTGCTCGCCGCCCCGGGCACCCAGGCCGGATTCCCTCTCGACTTTATTACTTGGCCCGGCGCTCCTATAATGAAAGGTTGACCAAGCCTAATTCCCGGCCAGATATGAGAGATAACAGAGCAGCATGGGCCGGGCCAGGGCGCCAGCACACACCTCCTGTGATCAGCTCACCTACCTGCTCGCTGTCTTATTACAGACGGGGGGAGGCGAGCAGCTCGCGACGACCCGCGTCCCCGCCATTTCGCCGCCACCCTGACCGACGAGAAACGGCTTTCATGTTTGTGTTTTAGGCTACAGGCATCTTGGCGGGGCGCCGGCAAGCGGGTGTCATGTAATTCATGATGGGTCATGACCATAACAACCCCTGGTCGTGCTCCCACACGCCGGGCATGGCGGCGAATTACCTGGCGAGCTGCTCAGTCAAGGTGCGGCTCCGAAATGGGAAAACACCTAGCCATGGTGGCGGCTCCATTTTACTTGGTATTATACATGAAGAACCTCAGTGGATCAAAGGGTGTTTCATATCCTGTTGACCTTAACTGTTAAAGAAACTAACCTAATGGTTGGTAATTGATACGTAAATTAAACTTTAAAATAATTCTCTAAACTTTGAACTTGAACCAAATTACTGCTATATGTAGGGCCATATCGGTTTATACCAACAAGTGTGAGCTTAAAACATACACAAGTGTTTTGAGATATAATCTCCCAGTACAGTAACCTTAAAACGAGGGATGATTCACCTCGAAATCGTCCTCAAATTGTGGATATAATTTGCAAAGCCAGTATAAAAACCATTATCTACTTTCCATAGAAGACAATGCTATTATCCTGCACTCTTTTATCCCTACAGACTTGGCTTTGTATAAATGTTTTTTATTAACATTATTTTCACCAATCTTACAATCATAAGTTCTTCCTTGGTATTTATTGTGATACATGAGATGGAATAATGAGGATGATATAGGCCTAATATGATATTATAGAGCACTTAATCCTTCAACAGGGCAGTTATTGCATTCAAAATTTGATCAAGATTTGATCAAGATTTGTATTTAATACATTTGTCTAAAACTGATAAAACGTCTATATCTAGTAAAATATGATGGCCCCGATAAGGAAAAGACATGCTCCTCTACGGTACGTACTATAAATCTGATAGAAATTAAGATGAACGCCCATCAGTTTCAGTCTGAAGGGGCATTTGATCACTTCGGCCTATATGCCAATATTGTACTGTTTTATAATATTTCTGTATACGAAAATACGGATATATCTTACAACGTCAACTGGTGTAACTCTATCGCTAACTAGATGTTCGCCTTCAGATTCATCATACAAATACCTATGCATGATCTCCAATTCCACTGGCAGCAAAACAGACCAGTTTTCAAAGCCAAACTCACAACTTCACAGAAATCAACAAACCAAACTTTAATACTAAAAGCCAACCTTAATGCTGCTGCCACTGATCAATGTGCCCGTGTTAATGGATTATAGATGTACGCTAAGGGAAGTTACATAGGTCTCTCTCTACGTGTATCGGGCTGTGGAACTGAGGAAGAGAACGCGACGGAAGTCAGATCAAAGGCGACGCACTTCCGGTGGCGTGTCTCTGCGCATGCGGGGTGAATCAGGGCGGGCGGCGACATGGAGGTGTCTCCGGCCACGCCGAGAAGCGTCTTAATGGATGGCATGCACGGCACGAGCACTCTCCTGGTATGTGTGTACTGTGTGGGGATGTATTGCACCACCAGCTTGGGTCCCTACTTAAAACACCGGGTGTGCTGTATGCAAATCGTCAAGTCCCATCCTACTTCCTATGCACTTAAACATGGGGTATCTGTGTGCTGTATACTGGGGTACTGTACCGCCAATGTCCTACTCCTAGGGTCCTATTTACAAAACGTGGTTAGTGTGTTCTGCTATATAACATAATAATTCTAATATCACCGTCCTCCTCCTGCACGTAAACATAGGGTATTTGTATGGTGTATACCCCTGCACTGTAGTGTGTGCTGTATGCATAGGCCCTATGTACTTTAATATGAGATATTCACTACAATATAATATCACCACAGTATGCCTTAGACCTGCACTTAAACACTTGGGATTTAATCTTTTTTTTTGTATCGCTGTACAACCATTAGGTCCGAATGGAGCAAGCGGGTCTGGGGCTATGGGGAATCCCCGTCCATCTGGGCATGTCGAAATAAAAATCGCCACGGGAAATTCTCACACTGTCAACAGCGGCAGTTTGCTTCTCAACTTACCGCTGTCAGCAACGGCCGGTTCACGAACATGGTCATGTTCGCGCTTCATACGCAGCCTTTTCGCAGTGTTTGTACCGCCGCGAAATTCGCAAAAACATAGTTCCAAATGAAAGTGATTTATATGATAGAAAAAAACAAATACAGAGTGTCAAATGATATTCTTGACCTTGATCTCATGAAGACTACTGCTTCTAAAATGCTAGATGTGGATAAAGACATAGTTATTTTTGAAAGTTTGCTGGTTCTGAGAATACAAAGTGAGACTCATGGGAACCAGCACCTGCAGTCTTCGAAGTCGCCAGTCTCCCAGAATTCCCACTGCACCTCCTCCCTGTCAACCTATCCCACAAGCCCAATCGTGCAGCGATGATTGGTTGCAATCAGAAGCTGCGGTGTAGTGTGGGGAAATTCTAAGGGGCTATTACTTTGGCACCTAAAAGGAAAAACGGATCCCGCGCGCTTCTGAATTAACGGGAAATTTTAATTGTTTTTGGATTGTTTTGTGAGGTGCACGGCATCAATTATAAATAATTATCTTTTACGCCACTGTATGACGATTGGAACAATATAAAAAAGTATCACTTAGATTAAATCTTAAAGTCGGCGACTTTAGTTTAGGAAACTCGATTTCCCAAAACAAATGGGCGGGCGATGACAGATTTGTGACCCTCATATCCCAGACACCATGATCCTTCTGTACTTAACTCCTGGCATTTGTATGCTATACACTACTGTATGGTACCACCACCGCCAACGTCCCCACCCTGCCCCACCTAAAGACTGGGTGTGATTTGTGTACCGTATACTGCTGTATAGTGCCATTACCTTCCTCCTATCCCTTACCGCGTAAGTTTGGACCGTACACCTCTGTGTGGTACCACCGTAATCGCACCCCTTCTGCACCAAAACACTGCCTTCAATCCTGAAGAATGCCGTGGCAATTATCCATAACTATATGGATCAGATTTTGAAAGACATGCCTTTTAGATAGGCCGTGTACGTGATCCCTGTGGAAGAATTATTCAATCTAGTTTGATGTCTGGTTGTTAATGTAATTTACGATCTTTTTGAAACGGTCTAGACAGAATGCTTCTGTTTCAATAATGAAACACATTAACTTAAGTTGACTTTTAACACAGAAGTACTTGTTCGTAATATATTTTAGCAATCATTATATCGACAATCATACTAATATTTTTCAGCTCATATTGAAAGGATACATTCTTTGAAAAGAATCATTTACTTGTCGCTCATTAAAGATTAATCGACTATGACTGTAGACAACGTTGTGTGTGCGATTTCGTTTATGATGGAGACATGATGTACATGACATCGCCTGTATAAGATGAACAATGTATGCGACAAGGTTCAGACTTATCTTTTCATATACTACTCAGACTATCTTACACACGTGGCTCGGTAATATGGACACAATAACATTCATATAAATTAATATTACCATAATTCCTAAATTGTATATATAACAGTGAACAATGTACGGTACAATACAAGCATTAAGTTCCCATTTCTGTGCTGCTATGCTAAGGTATTTTTGAATTGTCGCCCATACATTGGATCATATGCAAATGGCGCGACCAACTGTACATCACCATTTCCATGCACTACTAGCATGTCATGTGTATAATAGAAAAAAAAAAACACAATCATACGACAATGTGGCCTGTATTGTAAAACTAATCCGGGTGACTTCGCATACATATATATTTATATTTATATATGGAAAGCGCCAGTATAGGCGGAATGATAAAATGAAAGTTTATCAAAGTAGTTTATAAAAGCCCCAAATTGTGTATGGAACCTTTTTTAAAATAGCGAAATACAATTTGAATTAGGAATTAACAGAGTTTCGTTTTCAGTGGAAGTAGTATATTATTGTCACTTTCAGTCGTAGTACAAAGTAGCGTATACTAGGTGTACTCAGTATATATGTCTCTCCGAGTGTAAGTAGTATATGGCAATGTCCCATTGAATCTAACCAGTATAACTATGGTGTTGTCACTTTGAGTATTAGTAGTATATGGTAATGTCACTTTGAGTCCAAATAGCATGCCAATGTCGCTTTGATTCTAAGTAACATTTGTCAATGTCGCTTTGAGTCTAAAAAGTACAACGCAGTGTCTCTTTATGTGTACGTAGTATATGGCAATGGCGCTTTGAATTTAAGTTGTATAATTAATTTAGTAATAATGTTAAACTATCAACTATAAAGTAAGCAAACGAGATGTCGACATCATGGTCGCTGCGATGACATCACTGAAGACGTTGCCGTGACAACCTATTTTCAATTAATTGAATCCATCAAATAGAATAAAGAAGGCACTCTTTTGTCATGTTCACCGCAATATATCCACCTTTGGTTCAATTTCAACGTTCGCTTTATCGGGCTCGGGCCAATCTCACCAGCAGTGAATATAATTCACCTCATACACCATAATCGTGTCTTCTCACTAAAATAGATTTTTAGAGTATTTGATGGTGTAACGAAATCATTAAAAATGTTGCACTTATATATTGGTTCATATAGATAAACGTTAATGAAGAAAGCAGCAAACTAGACTCTTATGTCCAAACAATATGGGAGTCAACCAAAAAGTACCCATTTGACACGCACGTCTTTTGATAAGAGGTTTGCAATGTCTGTGTTTTATGCTGACATTTGCTCAGCTGGTTTTGGTGTCACCTTTTTGCACCACGTTTTGAATGTCGGTAATGTTTACATTGCCATGGAAACGACCGGCGCTATTTACTCTACATTTCGAACGCCACAGGCGTGCTGGTTTTCACTTGTGACCAGCCACAGTAGGTTGCTGGGTATAGGAATAAATCAAGTCTAATCCTTTCGTTTTCTACCACTTTATCTTTTCCAGTTTTTAAGATACGTTTCAATAGTTTCCTTTGACCTCGGTCTAAGCTCCGCTGTAAATTGTCGGGGCCTTTTTTTCCAGTACTAATTCCCGTTTCCACCGCCAGGATCAACCACTTCAGAAAGCTGCCCGCCCACAGCTATCGCGGCGGGCGGCCAAAGAGAGCGGGAAAGGGCCAAAAACACGTGGCCGTATCAAAGCGACCAAGATGCTCACATCGGTCGGGCGGTGGCACTCGGGATTAAACTGAATGAGCCTAAGTGCCGGGCGTGCTGGCGCCCCCGACTGAAAGGGTCAAGTCTGATCAAAAGGTGGCCGGGCCGTAATCTGGCCGGCCGTAAAGCATTAACTATTACACGGCGCGCAGTGAGAGGCACATAAATCCTGCCCCGCTCGGCGGCCGGTATCGGCGGGCAGAATCGCCGAGGAAATTGGGGCAAGGAACGGCCGTGTCCTCATGAATGCCGGCCTTATGTATCTTTGCGGCCGGCCGAGGAATTGGCACCGGAGAGCCCAATTGTATCAGCGCCGGGAGTTAATAATGTAATCTCCAGTGGACGTCGTCGCCTGCCAACGTCACCGTGGGTGCAGCGGCGGGCCGACTATTAAAGCCGCGCCCGGCACTGTATAAGGTTAGAGGCCGGCCGAGGGGCGCAGGGCCGGGCAGGGGATTACTCCCTCTGATGTCCGTGATGGGTTTTATTGTCTGTCCCAGGCCCCCGTCCACCCCTCCTGGCTGCGAACTTCTGAGTATCAAAGAGCAAAATGGTCGGCAAAGTCAGGTCTAATCTAGACCAACTCATCAGTTCAAACTGCCAGTCGGCTCACTCAGCTTTTAGCCGTCCTCTCTGTCCATCCGGGCCATCCTTTTGTAATGTTATCAGTCCCTCTAAATCATTAATACAGTATAGAAAATGCTCTATATATAATGTGTGTCTGATTGGAAGGTTATCTGAAAACGTGAAAACCAATTTGCAATGGGCTATTTGAATACAGAAAGGGATAAGTACTACATCAAAAACTGATAATATTATGGAGACGAGAAATTATTTGGTTATTGAAGATACGTATTCTTAATGAGAGCACAAAGAAGCGAGCTTACTCTGTCAAATACATTTTCCCCATGCACCTTACTCGAATAAACATCGTTTTTAAGCTACGTATTTATGCCGAATTCCTAATTCATTAGTTTTATAACTAGTCTTTTTACATAAAGGTTATCTCGTAAATCTTGGCAAAGTCTTTTAAATAGACCCAAGTAAATTTCATATAGAAAGAAAATACAATGTGTATGGTTGTCTGGAAACAATTCCATCGAATTGCAACATTGACATTTCCATATCGAATACAGTTAGGCTACAATAACAATCCCTGCAACACGTCAACAACAACTGCCAGGGACATGGGCAGTGACCTGAAACTCTCCAATGAGGAGCGGAGAAGCCGGTGATTTTTGTACCCTGTAATAGAGTAATTAGCAGCGAATTTATATGACATGCCTAATGAGAGCGTGCCATTTCACAGGCTAATTTCTGAGCGGGCTAAAATTGATTAACTCGGTGAGGCGCGGCTAGGGTTGTCCTCCATTCTGCCGAGGTGAGACCGGGAATCTGTTCTCCACTTTCCCCCCTACCTACCACACCGCCCCCATGGCCCGACCTACCCGCCCGGAGACTGGAGCTTATTTATAGGTGTGTGTTATGTGATTAGGGCGTCCTACAGACAGGTGTGTGTCAGGTGTGTGCGGCCGTGACGGGATGGACGTCAGAGGGGGTGGTCGTGGTGCATGGGGGGAGGGGGGGGGGCTCTGCTCCTGCCCCATCCACCTGACTCTGCGGTCTCCAGTGTCGGGCAGTGTCCATGGCCAAATTAGCCGGGGGATTCCTGGCACAACCCCTACACGTATTAAAAGAATACTGATCAAAATGTACATGTGTCATTTCAGTACTTTGAATAGGGATTAGGCCTAAGGCATATAAGAATGTAATAAAGTAAGCGAATGTGTGGCTCATTCTTTCGTAAAATGGGAACATATTTGGGAAAAGGTACCTAATGAGATTTAATGAGGTCACAAAATCACATGAAACATGGGGAAATGTGTCAGCATTATTCTTATTGTAGAGAACCTACTCTTTCAAATGCTGCAAACCATTTTGAAATATTCCTGATAGAACCTGAGATAAACATGTATGAACCTAGCCACCTCTTGTACATTGAGAACCCTTGATTCCCAATTGCTGTTGTTGCTTCCATGTTATGGCGCCTTAAAGTTTCTTATGTTTATCAAGAAATTAAGTTTTCTTATTTCTGAGAATATTAAAAGTGCCATAACTATTGACAGGAGTGTTTGTTCCACTCACTGTTTTCAGTTTTGAGAAGGTAAAAATATTTTCTACATTACCTGTGAAAAAATGTTCTTTTCATTTTTTATATTCTTTTTACCGTAACCATGGTAACTCACTAACCTAAATTATGCGCAGAAATTCTGCTAAAAATGTTCCATTTTGATTTTCCCATGATGCATTGCTTATGAAAATTTTGATTTTTAGTAAATGTCATGAGAATCTTTAGAAAATTTCATGTAAGTCAAATTTTTTCACAAAATAATTTAAAAAATAGTTTTCCCCCCCATATATTTCATGATTAATGTAACAAAGAGGCAATTTCTACCAGATACTGCCAGATTTGGCCCAAATTGAGCATAATGGCCTATATTGTATGTAAGATTGCAAAGGAATTAAATATCGTAGAATGATAAAACAAAGAGTAGAAGAATCCCTGGGACTTCAGAAAAATTATAAAACATAACTTTTAGCTATATGTTAAGTGATTGTTTCATAATATGAACAAACCTCCAGAACTAGCGGCCACAGGATGGCCAAAAATGTCATTAGGTACCTTTTCCCAAATATGCTCCCAAATGGCTTTGGTGCCTTTGAACAGGTGTTTGTTTGGTATATGATTAAAACAACAATCAAAAGAATGTAGTTGGCTGGATAAAACATTTTGGTTTTCGTCAGCAACTCTCGTCAAACGTAGAGATATCAATACAATCGACCTGTGGCTGAGTATCATCTAGGACGCGTCGCGCACGCGTAGAGGGGTGTAGCGTATTGCACTAGAAGGTACAGATTTACAGGCTAATTTCCAAAGTGCCACCACGAAGCTTTCAATCTGTTGTGCCGACTCTGACTTTCGAGATGTTCATCAGAGCGGAATGTCCTTCTTTTCACAAGTCGTTTGTCTTTTATTGTTACTGACGCCGTTGACAATAAAACTTGTTATAGATAAAAGCCTTCCTTTTTTGTACGTGATAAATTGTGACATATGTAGCAGTGTGCTATATGCTTTTAGTTGTGTAGATTTGTCCAAATTGTTATGATTCTAGAGAAAGCACAACATGTACATACAACTTGTTAGATAAGCGTGGAGACATCGTTTAACGGAATGATATCAAGTGCCAATAGACAGTCCACTCTTTTAGACATAAATGATTTTCATTTGATATAAATTTAGACAGTTTATTTTAGGTTGGCAGGTTTTCTATGGCTGGTCTGAATTGGAGAATTCGGAAATAGACATGAGCCACAGCCTGTTTGATGGATAAATACTACCAGATTGAAAACCGGTTTCAAAAAAATGGGCCTGAAACGGTTAAGACTTTCTGTTTTATTCCTTTACAATGATATTCATTCTAAACGGTGATTTCTGAGATGTACATGATTTAAATAAAGTTGTATTTTGTAACCAACAAACATCTTTTTCATCCATACTAATGCCAAATTTTATTTAATTTATCCAGAAGCCCGCCTATGTACACTTGCCTTCGCAAAGTTATTCCTGTACTTATTCTGGAAACTGATACTGAAGTTCGTGTGTCCCCTGACAGTAGTTGTTTGGCCAGATTCAGGTGTGCTTTGGTCAGGACACCTGAAAGTTTTACCTGAAGTTAGCAATGCCCCAAGCTAAACAAAACAAGTCGACGGGCAGTAACAGGTGAAGTGGTGTGGAATTGAAAAGCAATTTTAGGGCATCTTGACGGACACGAAGGCGACTCAGGTAAGTCTACCCTGTGATGTGAGAACACAGGTAGACGTTGTCATAGTTAAAAGACAAGTTAGGCATTGAAAGGGTAGGCTTCGAACCTTCGTAGTTCTCCCAAGGATACCCGATCTTGTATTTCAGAATTATTCACTACCTGTATACGAGTCAGGTTTCACGAAAACAAATTTTAGTGTTTAATTAGCTTTTGCAATTATAGTGTCAAATTATTGCAAAATATGTCTAATAAGTTGTAAAAGAGACACACAACTAACATCTTGTGCATTGGAACTGGTAGAATTCGAATAGGCAATAGAATTCTGTCCTTTTCAAATGTTGAAGTCAGTCAACCAAAATGAATACCGCTATTTCGCTACAGGTAACTATAATGATTAGAACATATTATTATTATTTTATATTTTTTTTATTTGATTTTTATACAAGCTGAGTTCACTTTATTAAATGTTCTTCCACTGCAGTCCTGTGGACCATGTGGGCACAATTCTGGGCAGCGGTCATCCAAATGTTCTTTTTTCCATGCTTCACTGCATGGGACTCAAATCCATGCAGTGTCAATGAAATTTTTATCTAAACTACTTATAAGAAAATTGATATTACGCTCTTATTTAGATAATGCTCAGTCTGTCGGTGTTGCATCACGCTGTCACAAGAAGGACAAAGATTGAAATCTCAATGTCTGTATTCTTTTCTATTACATTCTATACTTTATCACAGATGTCCCTCTTCGCCTATTACGATGATCGAACAGGGCTAATTTCTTAGGCCCCCACGTGATGCTCTTCCATGCATCACGTCTATCAAGTGTTGTGAAAATAATCCTTGTGACAAACGAACTGCATGAAGGCAAAGGACGCCTCAAAAAACGAGCCTCACTTCTTCAAAAAGCCCGAGGACGCGGCTTTGAAAGCTGCTAACAACATCACCATATATTACCTTTTTCTTTAAGCATTGTTCTAATCCCGGTAAATTACTTTGTTAATTGCAGTTGTGACTGTCTTTTTGTTTATGCCCTAATGCAATATAGAAGTAATTACTCAGTTACCGTTGGCCGGTGAGAAGATAATGACTAGGCGTCAATCCGCCAATGGTTCGTCTAGCCAGATGGGAATTGACTATAAACAAGCCTATTATTGTCCAATCTCGCAGCCAAAGATGTCCCCTGAAGATGTAAATTGCATCTTTATAGTTTACCATACGGTGACTGTAGTGGTTTAACGTGTGCGGCCCCAGGATGTCCACAATCTGCTGGGCTAAGGCAATAAGCCTCAATGTGTGAGCGCGTAAAGAGTTTCGGTAATCGAATCGCCCGAATTAAATCGTTCTAGGTGTGAACACATTGTCCACACCAATGGGGTCAATTACAGCCATTACGTCAAAGCTTACATCCCCATGTAACGGAAGGTTCCACCCTTTGGAACATTTGCCTATATTAGTTGGATATTTCAGGATTTCTATTGACCTTTTTCTTCCAGGCAGAAATATGTATTATATCATATATGCAGGACAGCCCCATGATTTCTCCGTTCTTGCAGTTTGGTCTTGCCTTTATTGTAGCAGAGAGATGCATATATCATATAACACATTATTAACAAACACAATCATGTATCTGCAACTTTTCTATACTTTGTCGGAGGAGCTACACTCTATTAAAACTCTTCCATTTGTCTGATTTTACCCACACACTGACAGTAGTTCCCGAATACTGTATGTTTGGATATGAAATTAGTACATCCTGTACAGACGTTGTGCAGATAACTGGGCGCTATATTGGTGATCATTTTGAAAGTATGGTTTTTCACAATTTCAAAATATCTAGAGCAAATATTTCTGATGAATTCATCTGGTATAATCACACTAAATCTAATCAGCAATTTTCATCATTCAGAATATATAAATTGTATATTTATATACTGGCCGCGTGGATATGATAATCACATGGTGATCACCAAAATGTGGTCACGTGACCACATCATCACAAGGTTATAAGTGCATAGTTTGTGTTTTTTTTGTATATATTATATACAAAAAAAACACAAACTATGTTTGAACCGACCACATTTATATGCTTTATGACTACACCTATTTTGGAAGTTGCCAAGCTTCATAATCGGCCTCGTATTACTCATGAACAGTACATAATCGTGAGGGCTTTGTGAGGTAGGTGCTACATATTCGTGGCTTCCTATTTTTCCAGGTTCGTAATGAAGGTACTTTCAGCACAAAGCGTTCGGCCAACAAACGCCAGGGTGGTGCCTGCCTCCATGTCGTTATTGTGTCGATGAAGGTTGGGTGTAGTCAGCTTCCTGTCCTTGACCTTGTACCTCTGAGGCTTTTTTGCGTCTAAATGTCGTCTGCGACCTCACCTGGCTGCGGCAGTACTGGTGGCGCCACCCAGGAGACGACAGGGGAGTTGTTGGTGATGTTGTAATAAAAGGGCATCTGAGGATTCTACCCCGTATGGGTGGAGAGCGAGTAGAGACATATAGAGGTATTTTTCACATGTTCGTCGTAAATGAAATTCTGGTCTAGTCAGAAATTATCATTACCAGGGATAATGTCTTTCGGTCCCTCATTTTGTGTGCTAATTTTTTAGCAGTGAGATTACTCTCTCGCTTTTGACTAGGCTTAATCTGTCTACATTACAGACTCACACAACTTTAAACACCTCGACTTCCGACCATCTTTATGAATAAAAAGTCTAAAAAAGATTTCTTTCAAGTTTTTTCCCAGTCCCCCCCCCCTCATAAATCTACCATGATTATGACAGATCACTGGGTTCACCTTTGCCATTGAACCCACCCAGAGCTTAACGTGACAAACTACTTTTTTATATGATCTCTGTATAAGGTATCTTTGAAAGTAATGCCATAAATCTTTGAAAGTAATGTAATATTTTGTTTAGTGATACCTAAAGCAAAATTGTTATTCGGGAGCGGCGGCGACGTAACTGTTCTGTTAAGCAGATCTGTTGACACGTCACTATATAAATCTGCACAATGTTATTTATTCGTGGTTGAACTGCCATCAACAACACTTTCTAGCTGCCAAATAAATATCTTAAATACCGCTGGAATCGTAATCTTTAGTGTTGAAGGATACACTGGAAATAATGGTCTCTTGTCTCAGCAGTATAATGGTAGTGTGCTGTTTGAGGACTGTGTGGCCGCTGAACTGGATTAATATTAGGTATTAATATTGAGGTAGACAGTGGGGGCACGATACATGATTCGTTGCGCTGTAGTGTTCAATAATTCATGCATTTGGTTGAAGTATAACACATGTATACACGATCTATAGCATCATAACGCTTGAAATAATATTTAAACTTTTCTGTGATGCGAAGCACATAGTTATGAAAGAAAAAGAACTTCACTGAAGTATAGCTGAGTAAAAACAAAATGTGTTTTTCATAACCAGTTGTGGAACATGGGCAAGCCTTTGATATGCTAAATATGATGAAGACTATAGCTTCATACAGTGCTCAGTATATTTAAGGATTTTTGACGAAAAGCGAATTTGAAAGAAAAGGAACATCACTGAAGTACAAGTAAGTGAAAACAAAATGCGATTTTGAATGACCAATTTTTGAAGACGTGAACTATGGGATTTTACTTAACTATTATTTGTAGAGGTATATTTAAACATTATGTTTTCATTAATTATGCCTATATATTAGCTAGTTCAAATTGCAGTCTTCCCTCTGTTAAAGCTACAGGTCATCTCAAGATGTAGTTCTCCATCAAGAGGTGACAGAACACTTAGCATGAAAGGATGTTGTTTATCTAGTCCAAACACATGATATATGTCACTGAGCTCCCATTGACAATCATCAGCCCAAGAGGTTTGGTCCACTCAACCCCCACAGCCAACACTCCTAGCCTTTCTGCCTGTCGGTCTGCAGACTCTCAATAATCTGATAATAGAAACCCAGTCTCTGCAGCCTGCTACCCTATCTGAAGTGTTACTCAATTGCTTGCTTAGTGTGTACTCTGCTTGACTGCTTGCTGCGGGCCCTGCTTTACACTGGTCCCTTGACGTGGGCTTTACTCTTCAAACACAATCTATGAAAAGTCACGCTCTTAGCCCTGATATTACATCTATGCAAACTAATTAAGCTAACTATGGACTGACACCGCATCTGTACAGACGGACATGTCACTAAATAAGATACAAAGAACCTTAAAATTTGAGATGCATAGCCCTAGATTACATATTGGGGGAAGGTTGTCTCAGCAACTTATATAAATGTTATAGTTTTCATCTTGTCAAATAGAGAAAAGAATGATTGAAAAGTCAACAAAAAGTTATCCTTTTTTGACAACATATAATGAGGACCTGAATAACAAAACTGATACTTTCTCCTTCAAAAGCAAAGTTAGATAAATTCTTGTTAGATTGAACATGTGTTATACGATTGGCTAGAGAAAGTTATTGTAACCGTAGGTTTAACATGAGCTTTAATGCAATGCACCGCTCAGAGACCCCCTGTCTGCCCGTGCCTGGTAAAATATCTTAGTTGGAAAATGTACATTTACCATCAATCTTAGATGGCATATAACGAAACACTAAAAATACATGTCTTAGGTCCATCATTGGTCCTGATGTGCGTTTTGAGGACCGTTCTTTTGTATCTATTTAAATTGCGCATCATTGTCCATGCACTTTCACTATTAGCAAGGTCAAAACGACGCAAAAATACTATGCATCGTTGGTATGTGTATCGCATAACATCGTTTCTTTACCAGAATGTTATTCTTCATCATTAATATAACCAGATATCAATTTGTCATGGTTTTAGATTATTGATGTATATTCGGTGTGCATTGTAAACATAGGTATGTACATATTTTTTTGGGGCTGATAATGGATTACCGTCAACGGATCATGGTTAATGCTATATCATTTGTAGACCAATCCTGCCGTAGACTTCATCTGTATCATTCAATTGCAAATCAATTACCTATAGGAGGCAGAACTTTACAAAGAACCGCTATGTTGTATACAATGAAGAACCATTGTTCGCTCGATATAATCCTGTAATACCTCTCTCAGGACAATGCTGTTGAGCTGAAGAAACACTTTTTTTTTACCATTCTCGTTATTTTCTGTAGAAAGCAACAGGGATTATGAACAACGCTAGCAATAATGGACATTGGTGACAGACAGCTGTGCCATGATGTTTCGCTGTGTCATCCGAGGTGCGTGGTATCATTTTACTCAGCTAAAACCAGTATATGGAGGCATATGGTCTTTAATCTGATCAATTGATAATAAGCCCATCTCAGTTTACACCAACATTAAAGTTTACCATGAAATATTTTCAAAATTGCTTCTGTGCTTATTCCATGAAAAGAGTTCCATAATACAAAATTAACCAAAATAATTTGGTTGACAAATTGCTCCTAAAATTAGTAAATTGCAGCTTGATAATTATATTTATATTTTCCTCATGAATAGGAACAAAAGCCTGTCAGCCCAGCCTATAATGTCCTACCCTATTTTGCCCTGAAATACAGCATTTTGATTGCCTGGCAGCCTGCAAATCTGTCAATTGATAAAATTTGGGAAATCATAATGTTTTAGCAACACTTGGGGATAAAGAAAAAATTAATTGTTGCTTATTTCAGTAACTCAAACTCTAGGAGACAAGGGTGGCTTATACTTAATTTTGTCTGACCCCTTTCCAACCCTGGGATATACCCTATGTGGGATGGGCTTAATCTTGTGTTCACGATTTTTTAGAATTACATGTATACAGTACGATTAAAATGGATACACTGCTAAAGAATTACTAAAAACTTATTTGTGAGACACCCACACAAAGTCCATTGATTATCATTTTGATATATAGTTTACACGAGAGATTTAACTTCAGCGATGTAATTATGATCCCACGAGTACTACTCTACAAGACTCATACTCTTGGGATTTGTATGTGTATCAGATACGACGATTGGATCTGTCCATACCTGTCCTTGGACTAGAGCTCTTGACGCGCAGTGCCACCCATAGATTGGACCTTATAAGGTTTTAGAATACAGTAATTCACGAGAGGCCTAGCAAGAAACATATATGTTTTCGCCCAAATCAAGATAGAAATAATAAAACAGCAGAGTAAAATCTGATTAACAAAAAAGTAAAGGGTTATTCTTATTTCATTCTTCAAAAGGGTATCAAACGGCTTGACTGTTCAAACTGCCCATGAATTCGGCAGATGTCCCAGAATAGGGTCATCCACAAGTTTGCCTCAGGGGTTTGTCTCACGCCCCTTAGCTGTTTAGGTAAATATGTGTGGGGGTGTGGGGAGGGGACAGTGCCTTCAGCGAAGCACTCTGTAGGCTGTATTCCACTGACCGATTTTCGGAGGAAGACCGTTGGCACTCCACGGGGAATGACGTGAGGGTGGTGGTCCCCTCGGGGGTATTTGGATGTCCTCTGAGCTACACACGGAGATTATTAAGCAAATCCCATCCCGACCTTGCGGTACAGGGTTAAATTCAAATGTAATAATGTTTTGTTTTCATGTTGTTTAAACAATATGAATGTAATATGTTTCTGCACCTCCCACTGCACGAAAAAAAGACATCCCTAGCATGATTTATCATACTTGTTTTGACCTTTAACATTTCAATTCGCTGCTTCCTTAGTGAGAATATCGCAGCGAGGGCAAAATCAGGATCATCCTTTCAATCATTTTAATGCACTAGACCCTCCCTTACGTTGAGATACGTGAAACACCCAACTAAAAACTATGTACATGTATATCAACTTTATAAAATATCAACCACTGGGCTCTGTTTTCTCTGTTAAAGGCACTTCTTGAGAACGGGTACTTATCTGAAAAGGTTGATATGGCTAACAAGGAGCATCTTGGAGGCATTAGTATTAGATGGGTGGGCTGGGGATGACATTTTGAGTGGTTCATTCAGCTCGCAGCGGGACGCGGTGCTAGCATACCGTCGTCGACACAACCGCCATTGCACGAGCTGCTCGCCTCCGTTACCTGGCACTCGGAGCACCTCGCTTGGCATCGGTGACAGTCCCGCCTTCGTAGTGGCGACGCCCAGCATCAGCAGCAGCGGCGGCCGACAGCGTGCAGGGGGAGAGGACAGGCAGGGACAGCGGGGCAATGCAGCGGTGGCGCCACAGCCTCCAGGTCCCCATCCAGGCGGCAGCAGGAGGAGGAGCAGGAGGAGGAGGAGGAGCGGAGAGACAGCGCCCATCCAGCCAGTAGTACAGCAGAGAGGACAGGCCTAGGACGCAGGAGGAGGGGACAGCAGGTAGGCCCAGCACTCCCTGGCCTGCACCATGGATGACTGTGTGCCCATTGCCCTTCAACAAGCTTCTGATTCCTCCAGTCCCTAATCCTTACACCCTGACCCCCCTGAGGACGCATCCCTCCCACTTCTACAGTGGGAGAGTCCTATACCCATGTAGTTAACACACTACTACGAGAGTGGCCCCTAGTCAAACAGCGCACAGTGACGCTAGAACAGAAGCGCTGGCTTTCAACAACCAACAACCCGCGTCAACTCCAGCCAACAACTTGTAACTCGGACGGCCGTCATGTCATCCCAAACCGTGGCGTCTCCCCTCCAGCAGCTGAGCCGCTCCCCTACGCCACCACCACCCTGCACCACCACCACCACCTCTACCACCACCACCATTAAGGGGTCGGGCCTCCTCTGACCTGCTCACGCCCCTCCAACTTTGTATTTTTTAGGATAGACTCCTCTCTGACCGATCCTTTTTTATTTCTTACCTGAGGAACAAGCTGGTGAATGCAAGAGGACGCGAACGGCGCAGGTCGGGGATACTCTTGCACGTGCAAGGCAGGTTCTCGCGCCATGGAGGTGCTCTCTATGCTCAAGCACTCACTGGTTACTGAGGGCACCAACCCGATCACCAAGCACTTCCGCCTCGGCAGGCATGTCGGCAGTTGTGGACCAGAGAGTGTTTGGAAAATATATGACGCCAACAGAATCGGGGACGATCATGTAAGTCCAACTTTCACCGCAAGCCTTCCTGTATATATACGTCCATTTTTATACATTTTTATACATTTACTTTCTTTTTTATAACCACTGTAGTCATATCAACATTGTATTCACCACCTTTTTTCTGCCCACAATTCGCCAGGTGCACTTTATTTACAAAATGTATTTGCTGTTGTACTTTCACTCTGATTTTAGCTGGCTCGTCCATGCATGTTTTATAACTGATAAACCCCTCCCCGAGAACAGTAGAGTGTCCATGGGAGCTTTTGCTTACATTCAACAGTTAAAAATGGATCCTGTGAATGCGTCCTTCCCCCTCAAACGGTCACATCTCTATGTGTGTAGCTAGTCCAGGCTGACTGTCACCGCAATATGGTAATGGAAGCCTGGCACACAGTTGGAGTCACCATTCCTCACCGTCCGCCCATACAGCTCTGGTCACTCTCCGCAAATGCAACAGTCGTGTAAGCAGAGGTTTATCCGAATGATTACCATGATGACGGTTTCCATAGTGATTGATTCCAGGGGAGCTTTACTGGGAAGTCGAGGCGCTGAGGATTGGGGAGTGGGCACTTGGTGTTTAACTGTGATTGCCATCGTAGCCGTTCGGCATGTGTGTGAGTGTGTGATATATTGTCCATTAGTACAGATTGCTGGTACGGGAAATAATATTGTATATGTTTCCATGTGGTAACTGTTGGTACGTCAGTGTGTAGACCAGAAGTAGCACATTTCAGGATTATTTTCTACCTGCGTGTGTAACAACTTCCCCTTTTATGATCTTCGGTGTTACTGCACATGACGTTCATTTTAAGGTATACACCTATAGTATAGGGTAATAGGGTAGGCCTATGCCAACAACACCGTACGCACTAAAGCTGAATGATGCCTATAAGGAAAATACAGATTCATTAGCAGTCCACCTATAGAGGGCTTTCAGAACGATAACCTCACCAAATGGGATCAGGCCTTGCCTATAAGAGGTCGTTTCTACCTGTTGCCGACCTAGCTTTACTGCGGGGCCTATTCCGGCGGTCTATTCATTCCCAGAGTCTTCCTAATAGCTATTCTATTATGTTATCCCATTCCATCCCCCGGGGGAGCCTATCGGTACTTTTCCATTATCCACTTAGGCCGAGATTACACATTGTTCTTTCATATCACTACCCTTTTCAATATGCCTTAGTCCTCTTAGGGCCAGGCGGATGTGGCGGTTCCAATCCCCCGCTGCCCATCCCGCTATATATACCAGCATGCCGCCACACAGCCTCTTTATAAGTATCCCTTACACCAGGACTCCTCATCAAACCTGGCCAAACCACAGGCCGACTACCTTCCCTACCTCCGGCCAGTCGTAATCGGCTAATTATGCAGAAACCTTCAGGTGCACGATGGGGGAGCACCACGGGGGTTCTCCAACACTAATGACGTATGTAATATGATCTCCATAGATCTCCGTTATCATTATAGGCTGGGCATATCTCCCCCCTTGGCCTCGGGTAGTGGGGAGGGGGAGTGAAATGTAGGGGCTGGAATGGGGAGGCTAAAACCAGCCGGTCCTCCACGGCTTCGCTGGTTGACGCCGTGCCGGCTTGGGTGGACAGTGATTAATGTGGGGAACCAGCGAAGTCTCCTTTTTCCTCCCCCCCCCCCGCCCCCGCCCCCCCCCCCCCCCGGCGGCCGCTTCATATACTATTTTACTATACGGCTCTTTATGCGATACACATCTTTGGTCCAAAGTATAGTTTTCTGTTTATCTCCATCTTGTTCACTGGGCAGTGTCTCGTGCCTGCACTTTGTAGTACCTAAGAACTTTTGCATCAATGATGTTTTTTACCTTAGGCATACATGGGTATAGCAGTTCCCGTGAAGTTCATTATCGGTGTTTTCTTACAAGCGCTGATGTACATTTACAGGGTAGGAGTCTATGCGTAAAGCATCTCTTTGGCACACATTGTGCTATCGACAGGCCTCATCTGCGGATGTTGGCCATGCATTCGATTCTCATACACAGATCGTACATACGTTGTCATTCATTGTGTGTACAATCTTTATTTGCGAACACATGTAGGCCTACTACAAAATCAGTGTTAGCCGACCATCTCTAATTTAAGCATCACGAATACACATGACTTTGGTGAGTTTTCTATACTATCGTAAAGGCGTAAACAATGAGTAATGGCTTTTTGTCAAAAGTTGACGCCCCAAGCAATGATTTCCTTCCTATAGATAAAGCAGGAAATGTAATACTGACGTGAGCTCACACGGACGTATCGCTTAGAAAATAAGAAACATGACAGAAGGGAGGTTGATTTAACATCAATGTGAGAAAGGAAAGTAAGAGTTGTAAGCAGGATTTAGTGCATTAACAGATGTTGCTTTCAATGTTTCTCACGGAGCGTTTCCTTTGCATCTCCTATTTGTTTTTTGGATAGAGACTGAGGGGACTTTAACCATCCAATTTCAAGTTTTAAAAGAGCGCCGTGAAGGAAAGTGCTTCTTTATGAAAAAGGTACAGCTATGGTGCCATACATCACCTTTCTCTTCAAGCTGGCCACTGGGAAGAAATTACTAGTCATAAAGTATTTTGTTTCCGTATAGCCAGCCTCTGGTGACAAAAAGATTTATACAAAAACTGACCTATAGGTCTCGCTCCAGCAGTTAAGAAAGGCGCGGCAGGGTAAAGGATTTATCTGGGGAAGGAAAATGACTGTTTGATGGCCCGGGCCAATGCCCAAACTCCATATACTACTACAGCCGTGGGCCCCAGGTTGAAGCACGGTGTGTTTGCCTTGGCTTCTCCCCCTGGGCTCCTGTGCAACGCCCCTCACTTTATCTTGGAATGAGAAGCAATACATCTAGCATTCCTGGGTAAAGACCCCTAATCTCCCGCCACCCCTCCGTCTCCGCCCGTCGCCTCCTTTCTTTTCATTTCTGAAGCAGCAGCAAATCCCTCACCTTGGTTGTGCTGTCAATGAGGAGGTTTGTGTCTTACGCTCAGACTAATCAATAACCGCGAGGTGTCCTAAATGCATTGTCCGCGCTCTGTCGGCTCCCAAGGCGGGCCCCCATCGGCGCGGACGTCCCGGTAGGCAGGGCATTTAGCGTTTCCCGCCTAGAACAAATAAGCACGCATTGGATGCTGCCGCAGCATTACCGCGCGGCAACAATGACGCCGGCGCTGCGGCAACATCTCCCGCTACCCCCAGTATGCCTGTCGTCGTGACGAGACACCCCTACTTTACCCTGGCTGAATAGCGTCTCGGTGGTGGTGGATAAGAACACATTATGTACCTGCCGCCTTCTGTTCGGAACCCTCCCGTAATAATTCCACGATTGGTAGGCTTCAGAATGGGTCCTAACAAAAGGCAGATATTCATAGAGAAGTCGCACTTTGTTTTGTATGATTCTAAATGGGTTTCAACAGGGATTGCATCTTTGCAAACCATTGTCTGTACAGAACTCCAAGATTTTAAAAACCCTTTATTGCATTTAATCTTGAGCCAGACATTGCTTCCCATTATTACCCTTAGAATATTCGTCTATTCACTTGACTATGTCCTACATATTTCATAAGGCGTCCATCTTAGGGGACGTGTAACCGTATCCACAAGTCGGGGAGCCGAGACAGAGTCCCCGGAGCGTTGAAATGCTTGACAGTTATTGGTGCAGAAGCTGAGGTCGGCTGAGTGCTGGCGAGCAAGGCGAACTGCTCGCCTGCTTGTATTGCGAGCAGCTCAGGTTGGTCATAAACCTCAGCGGATAAGGGCGAGTTCCCCCGAGCAGCTAAATGTTCTTCTTGCAGCTATAATTCTTGGCCCATTTAAAGCTTAGGCTGACTGCGCCCAGCTCCCTTAACACGATATATCCCCCGCCCCGCTAGGGAAATAAGACTGCCAATGTGTCTCGCTCGATTCATCTGAGACATTTAGACCAACCAAGAAGGAAAGGTCTACTGTGAGAATCAATAGCAACTCCAATTTTCCTTTTTTTAAGGTGAGACGGACCTAATCCATTAATGTATTATAATTGTAAATAGGGAATCAGATGGAATCGCTAACCACGCCAAATGCCAACAAAAAGCCGCCCCATTTCCGTATCCTTTTCTAGAAGTTTGTGTGGGTAAAAACGACCATTGGGATTCCGTGCCGGACGCCTGGCCACTTGACACCAGGCATCGGAGCCGCTCAGGGTCCTGGAAGTGACTCGAGACTTCCAGTCTGTTTTATTCGCAGCATTTCCTGTGCTAAATTTACTGTAATGTAGCCGAGCAGTTTTGTCTTCGCTTCTGCGCCCTACCGCTGACCTCATGAAATATTCCTCATACGGATACGAACCCGATCGGCAAACTTAGATATTTTTCGACACAGTCATATAGAAGTTATAGGAGACTGTGAATGTGTTGGACGTGCCGGTGAGCTCACGGAAGTGGGCTAGGTCACAAGGGAAGGACAGCGGCTGTGACGGCTATTAATCTCTCACGTGCTCTTGTCTAATTAAACGAAGAGCGTTCAGATGAATCTAAATGTAGCTATTTTCGCGCTGATTATGTTTCATGCACCCAGCATTAAAGTGTGTTTTTGCGCATTTGTTTGTTATACCCATTGCTGATTCAGATTATTTCACTCATACTATGTTTCGTTTCCGCGCATCAGTTGTAATGCACTGGCATACGAACAACGCGAAAATTGATACGGTGAGACGAGTAAGGGCAGACACTGTATTCAATAAGGTACTATATACCTCAATGTCCGGACCGGATAACGCTACCTGTACGGTGGTCAATCTTGATATGACCCCCGGCCGATACCCTTTCTCCAGGTACGCTTCCTGTCCCTTTTACTGAACGCTGGCGAGCCCTAGCATGTCAGGTGAGAACAGGTCTCGTTTCATCGGTGTGGAGCCAGGTTACAAAATGTGCTATTAGTATCCACTAGTGCCTATGGAAACGAATCCAAACGGCCAAATGCTATGACGGAATAGGCCAAAATAGACTGATTTATTGCCATAATAAAAAGAAGCATATATCGTGATTAGTTTTACCGCTGTGTATATTCTGTCTGTTATTTAGGCATACTCCTAGTCTGGGCGTCATAATATATTTTTCATAGGTTATTGTAGGCAAACAAATGTAAATAGATTATTTCCCTTCCCTTACTGTTGCTAACGTAATGCATATCTTCAATGCAGATTTGAATAATGCACATTTCCATTGCCTATAGTAATAGTTTTGTGCAAGTGTCACTTATAATTTGGTCGGAGCTGAATGTCAGACTCCCAGCTCCCATCAACAGGGTGGGCCAACTGTACATTGTGTGGATTTTCCTATACTTGATGATGCTATTATCAACACTATGTATTTGATTTCCATGCGTAGTTTGAAATCATAAAGCTAAAGGGCAACCGGCATACTTTTTCTATATGATTGCTCACACGACAAATATGTCACTGTAAATCAATGTCATGACGCTTTCAATACTCGCCATACTTTACATATGGCCGAAACAGGACGACGTGATTCATTCATATGTGCCATTCGTCCCCCACTGCCTGTCGTCCCCTATCGCTATACCTCGGGCATTTTCCGTCCATGAAAGAGCTGGAGACGAACACGATCAATCTCCCTGGAATCACATTCTCGCCAAGGCTCAATAATTCAGGGAAAAGAAAGCCACTCCCTACACCATCAAAAGACTCTGAAACTACTGAACGCGGTTTCCCACGAGATTAAAAAGAACACAGCGTGCTTCCATTCAAAATGTCAGTAATGATGGCAGGGTATTGTGTGGACTTTGCCTTTGAAGGTCGATTTGAAATGGCCAGTGGTGGTGGTGGGCTTTGTAGACTGTACATAGAGAGCTGGAATAAAGAGAGAAGACTTATAATCCGAGTGATATAGGGCGATGCGGGTAATGTGGATCTAGCCGATCGCTGATGGAGGAGGCCTTGTGATGTAAACCCACCATTACCTGCAACAAGCCAGGGAGTATATCAACCCCCCACCAGCTTAGCCCCTTGCGCCCTGGAGACAGGACTCCGTTGACATGAGCGCGGGGCGAGTGACGCTGCCGGGAGTGACCGACCTTGAGGGTCATTACTCCAGGGCTGAATGCGGCCCCACCTCCTGTAGCTGTCAACCTGATGGCTCGGCCCTTTGTGGCTTGATGACGGTGGGTTCCACTTGTCCCTATTGAGACGGGCCGACTTACTTCTCTCCTCACCACATAGAGCTGGGGTTTTTTGTTTTGTTTTTGTAGTTTTTGCTGTTGCTGTTGTTATTTAATTTTGTGAACACCCTACTACTTTGAGATTGTTTACCCAGTAATAAATTGTGAAATAGATCGGCATTTCCCCATTGAATCCTGTGGTTTATTGAATAAATATTTTCCTATATCCAGATCCAATCTATTGCAGTACCGTGACTGTAGACTATGTAACCTTTTGGTAGCTTTTACAACCGAATTCATTCAGGCCACAGTCAGGGATTCTGTTTGATATATTGCAAACGGACCAAAGAGTTGACGTTCAATAATGTCGGGACAGCCAGCGGTTTGTTTTCTAGCTGTAGCATGTCCGTGTATCCGGCACGGTCTGAAATAACGATCAATGGTTCACGTGGCGGCCGCGTTAAATACTCAATCGTATAATGAGCACATGCACTGAATTTCCCGGTGAAGAAAATAGAACCAGTCGAGTTTTCGCCTAAATAAGGCTGCAAATCCCTCAATTTGGCTAATGAAATCTTCTGGGAATTTTCAAATGGGTCTATTTTCGGTAGGACGTTAAATGGTTCTCAGATAATTAAAGCAAGTTCTATTTCCATATGGACCACCGGTTTTTCCATCCAGGAACCGCGGATAATAATCTTCCTCTCCACTTGGCCGATGATAACACAGCTCCCTCTGGGGTATTGAGGCTGCTGATACAGCTGGCCTGGTGTGATATCTTATCTGCAAAAGGTAGGAACGCACCCCTAAGTTCTCCCCTCCCTAACACCTCAACCACCCCCAACCCCCTATAGTCCAACTCGTGAGGCGCGTGTGTGACAAATGCTTTTTGGACCGGTGATTATTGGTATTCAGCACGTCCGCTAACGAGCTGATTGAAGTGACGTGGACACGTTCCAGGAGGAGCAGATTGGTCTATTCACTGGGCCTGAGCTGCTCGCCCGCTCCCCGAGCAGCTCGCGGGCACACCCAGAGTTGCTCCCACCCGCTCCCCATTCTTCATCCATCACCGGCCCGGCTCCCCACACACTGCCAGTCGTCGTGCGGCTCGGTAACAGCGTTACAAGCCATGCTAATGCGTATTAGCCGTAATGACTGCAAATATATCAATTATTGCAGTACTTTTTCATTGTCGGTGCGGTCTATACTGTGTCTATTACAGCAATATATGAAATTTCAAAGTTTCTCCCTCGAAACATATCACCTCTGAGTCCGAGAGGCCTTCTGAAGGTATACCGTACGTATTTCATTAGGTTTAAGTTTCCAGTGCATGCTTAAGCTGTTTATTATAAAAATTTGTATAAAAATCACAAGGAAGCTTTCCCAGGTGTGATCTCTTTTACGGAGTAGAGTCAACAAGTCCAACTAGTGTAACCTAGGTATCGATCCAAATGAGTCTAGACAAGAAACCTTGTCGTCTCAGGATGTCTTGATGGACGCGTGACCTTCCTTCGATCCCTACTGAGGCCACTTAATTTCTCCCACCTCCCACTCCAAGCCGCTCCTGTTTACCGCATAATCAGTCTGCAGTCCAGGATCCCTGATTTTAAAAGGGCGTAGCGTGCTGCCACTTACAGATATCTTTCTAGATTTCAGTATAATTTCAAACATAGTACCACGTTTTAAGGGAAAGGTGGGATATCCACATGAAATTTGCTTAAAACTATGGTTTTCAATTAAAGAATATCTGAAACAAGTGCTTGTTCCATCGGAATTTCACATTATAATCATATCCCATGCGGTATAATAAAAACCTATAAATATATCGTTATTATTCAGTTTTCCTCTCCTGTTTATGGTTACAGTTCCCATTCTCCGTCCTCGAGTCAACAGCTTAGCCGTCGGCAGTCAGACTGTGCGACAGAGAAGTGAAATATTAATACGTGGCCATTAAAAGCCCGGGCCAAGTGGGTGGTGGTAGCACACGCTGATGAATGGCAATGGTGATCATGTAGACTTACTAATTGTTTGGAAAAACACCATTTGTGTTGTCAGGCGCCTTTAACTACGTCGGTCTGGGCGCAGTCCATGCCATATGAACACACTCAAAGCGCACATTAACCGATTCGCCAATACAGCTTTCGTTTGTCGGGGAATTAGTCCATTGGGAGCGATCTCGATTTCCAGCTCCCATACATCACTTTCCTTACTGCTTCTTTATTGACGTTTTACGTTTTTTAATTATTAAAAAAGCATCGTTTGCGATTATTAAATTAACCACAGTCATTTTTGCGAATTGATATTGTTATGTGAGCTTGTTCAGGGCAGCCGTTCGATGGGAAGGGTGGTTTCATTCCATTAATATTTCATTCGGTTAATATTTAATCATTTTAACTTTTTTTTAACTGTGCCGCCTAAAGCCTTGTTTCCATCAGCCGATTTTACCAACGATTTCAAAAATCGGCAGTGGAAATATTGGTTAATCATGAACATAATCATAAGAAAGGGTTTTTTATTCACTTTCAAATGGTATGTGCGCCATCATAATCTTTTGTCATATTAAAATTAAAAGTAAAAGTAATAAATTACCAAATAACCGGCGGTCAAAATCGGCTGGTGGAAACCAGGCATAATTGATATGGGCCTGAATTATCAGTATTTAGCCACTTCCACCTGCACATCTTATCGATCAGGCCTTCGGCGTGTTAGGTCCATTGTTATGACGGTCCTAATAGATCCACTTTTCCTTGAAACAGAATTGAAAATTTGAGCGAACCACTGATCGCAGATCTTTTTGTTTATTTTCAAAATAATGTCTCTCTATCCCCATTAAACGTTATGATTAGCATATTCATGAACGCAATTGAACATTATAATTACCAATGCCAAACTCTTTATACCCAACGATCTCCAATGGCAATTCAAAATCACCGTGATAAGAATAAACCGACAAGAAAGTAATTTCACTGGAAAACATAGACTGTCAGATTTAAGTTGCCGGTCCTGAAATGGAAATGATTCAGGGATCTGTTTCATTCTGACACAAAACCCTACGTTTCTATCCCATCTAAGGCATTTTGAATAAACAATGGCTGCAATATCGCTTGAAGCTATTTCAGCCACACGTACGCAGCAATGAGCGGACAGTTACTGCACACAGATAATTCAGCTATAAGTAAGGTCCATGTATTTACAATGAATGGATTATTACCTTTCTGATGGTGGCCTTGTATTGTAGTTTAGACATAACAATTGAGATAGTCGATCAATCATTTATTTTTTAAAACAATAAAACTTGTACTCGTTGGCTATCTATTCCACTACAGAATAGTCTATATGATATCATGCCACCTGATACTGCTTGGCTTTATAAATAGTGTTTGCCTAGCTTTTGATTATTCTAGTTCATGCATTTAGATGAGGATTCAATAGAAAAATAGCAAACATCCATGGGTAAATTAAATGCGTTTTAATCAAAGCTCACAAACGACCAGTGTCTGATATAAAACAGCTCGTAAACAACTTTAAATTGACAGAATTAAACAGAAGTGTAAGTATAGGCCTAGTTCACCACCACATCATCCCTCGTTACCGGTTCACGTAGGGGAGCCTCTCGTCCCATCCGGCCAGACCTGCATGCAAGGAGTCCAGGAGAGGCCCTTGTTGATCCCCACCCAATACTTGTTGATCAGCCCGTCTCAAGTGCACGCCTAAGGAACTGTAATTGCTACCAGGAGAAGCTGCATCCAAGCCAGCAGGAGTAGAGGAGTGATTGTGACGTGGTAACTATAAAAAAACAAAAGGCATGACACCAGCGTGCCAAGGCTACGACATGCAAGCCGGAGACTCGCTGTGAGTAATTACTGGTGTCACCTTGTATTTTCCATATAATTCGAGACCTGGTTAGTTGCACCTGATATGCCGACGGGAAAGGAAATAAATGACTGGACATTTTTAACCGTGAACTTTAGTGCGCAGACGAGGACCTAAAAAAACAGTCGGGAAATGTTATCTGAACAATCAATTGGACTGTAGCGTTCCCGTGCTCCAATGATCCCTTTATGGGCTCGCAATTCCTGTTTGGAATTTCAATTACGTGATCTCGATGTTAAGTTTCAATATCTGATTAAATTATTTGTGTTTTTTTCGCTTTCCAACTAGAATGGACAATTTGATGAGTCGAGGTGGGAACTTGCTGTTCCCAGGGAATAAATGGATACAGTGGACCAGACTTGATAACATATTTATGCACGAGAGCACATGCAATATTAGGGAGTTTCAGATCCCACAACGCATCTCGATAGGTCAACGTATCTCAAACCTTCCCAATCATATTTAAGGCTAAAGAGCAAAATTTGGTACCTATAATTGAATGATCATGTAACATTTAGGCCCAATAGTACATTTTCGATGAAACCTTTTTGAAGTACATTATGAGAGCTGAGATGAAAGATACGTTACGTTTGCGTTATGTCATGCCTGGCAGGATCTGAAACTCCCTATTGTTCGATTCCACATCGCCTAATGCTACCTACATTTACACACTTTGAAGTTGGCCTTAATTGCCATTTGAGAAAAGTAACAAGTACAGCAGGACACATTTAGTACCACCTATATTAAATAGTTCAAATAAGATGAAAGGAAATCCTCTTCTATATTATTGTGCTTTCCTACAGTTTTCAATTCACGTCCATATTGGTCATACTGCATCTTACATCTCGGTATCTTCTTACCTTACTTATCTGCAAAAAATACATTCTAAAGGGCAGCCTCCTTCCATCATTTTGGCCTCAGTAACGTTTTATAGAGTACTTCGTGTGGCCTGATGGCTACTAAGTGATACCAGCGGAACCCACAGAAGGAGGTGCTGGATGGAAACGCCGGATGCCAGCGAAGGCAGAAGTACATATGGCGACTCCTCTAACAAGGTCGGCCTAAACCCTTTACAAACAGAGTCTGTCTAAAATAACCCTTCCCAGCTCCCCCTCTCACATCCCCAGGGCTACCCCTTTTACTCCACCTCGATAATGAGGCCACATCCACTTTAAAGCAATCAGACAGAGTAAAGCCATGTATCATTTATGGTGAAATGTTTTCCCCTTTTTAAGCATTCAGATTAAGGTGCAGTTTAATGGGGCGGAGTTGGCTAGTGTTTCAGTGACTTTTTCCATCCCTTTAATTGCTGAACTCGTTCCCCCTCCCCTTTTCCCTGGCTTCAAACACACCCGCCCAGGAGCAGGCTCGGATGATTAGAAGCGCAGAAATTGGGTCAATTCCAGGAGGGACCGGCGACTCCCACCACCTTGCTCCCCCTGTGAGGTGACTGACTCAGAGACGGCCATACGGCCCCGGTATTGACTCAATAATTTTATCATGTCAGCCTGCCAAGAACTGCCAATGCCAAGGTCCATCTGGTAAGTACCTTTTGCCACTGCCTGCTACGGCTGCTTGAGGACTGCTTCCAGATTTATGGAATGCATAGAGGTTGGCAGGGCCACGCCACGGGGATTAGGCCCTGTGTGGTATAAAAGGCTTCAATTCATTAGTTAATCAGCAGAGTTATTCTATAGTCGACCACAGCTGAAGGGGGCTGGTGGCAATCCTTGATCGCTGTGGACTCTGACCAAAGACTCTGGAGGTCACAGTGAGCTCCAATGAAACAAATGTGAACGTCACGCAAACCTGGGTCATGCCGTTAATGTCACACAACCCTAGCACCCTCAGTCAAAGGCAGACTTAACCACACTGCCGGAGCAGCAGCAGTGCACCAATATAGAGTCAGGTAGCTTCCACTGGGTTTGGGAAACTGGCGTACCCTTTGGAGTGACTACTACAAAAGGCAATGGCAATATCCGTTTTTTTTCATAATGCCCTATTCGCTTAGAAGTTGTATAGAAGATAACAAAAAGCAATTAAGTCCTATGCTTTCATAAAAGGAAACATAGCAATTGGGATATCTCCTGAATTCGAAATAGCTATTCAGAGCAGTTTTTAATGTTTTTGTAATTAATCACGGAGGTAAAGGTTTTAAAGGCACTGCCTTTTCAGCCTATACGTCAGGACCGAGGCAGTCCCTGATCCAAGGGATCCAGGCTTGGCGTTTGGAATTAACTGCCTGACTCAGCTGTGAACGGCCGCTGGGTGCGCACACACAGCCCCGTTGGCAGTGGATTACCCCGAATTGCTTCCCAAAGATCCCGTGCACACATATTTGATTCACCACCTGGTGACAGGTTACAGTGTGCGTTCGTACAAGCCTTATCAGTAGTAGTATCGGCCCATACGTGATGTTGACTCATAGTTTCTCTACATCGTTTAAAGGTAGTTGTGATAATAATTATTTGCAATGTAGGTTATATTGCAATCAGAATTTAAAACCTTTCTATTCAAATTAAACACTTTTTACATCTAATGAATTCTGAAAACATGTATCATCGAATGAGAAAAAAAACACATTCACAAAAAATACTTCTATTTTTGTTTTTGTAATGTTTTTAGAGAAAATATTACAAAGTACTTGACCTTTCTATATTCGCGCTACTGGTGGGTTTTCTGTGAAACTGTGTGTTTGTTGTCAAAACATTGGCTTTTTAAGGATGATTGGGAACGTCCGCGGCTTTATTTGCTCTGGCATTTCAGCATTGCCTCTGTCCCTTTGGACAGCTAAGTAAAATACTGCAGGCTGGGGAGGCGGACGCTGGGAACTATTGACACCTGGTCGGTCGGGCGTCTCCCACCACTGCCACCGCCAGCCACCTCCCACCTGTGTGCTTTGGTGCAACCACAGACAGGTTCGCCTTTTTACATGAAATGTCAAAGAGGAACTCTACACCAGTCTGGTCCTCAGGTCCACCAGAATGAATTAGAATAGGCCAGACGGTGGTTGTAATTGGCCAGGCTGAAATATAGACGATTGCAGGAGGGAAAAGGGGGAAGTGGTATGGACCCAATATTATATAGGGAGTGTGTTCTTTTGGAGAGGCTTTGGGCAGTTGGGTGAATAATATTTTATTATGTAACCTAATTAATATGATAGTTACATCTTAGAAGCTCGTTGGTGTAACGTAGGAGGGTGGAGGTGGAGGGTTGGAGGTAGGTTGCGTAAATCAGGGAGTGGTTAAGGTGGCCGGACGAACTTGGCGCGTGTTGTTAGCGACTGAGGCCTGCTCCACTAATCCAGGCGGGTTAAGATAACAAGGTGTCCCCTTTACAGAAGCCGTCCACAAAGACAGGCCAGCAGTCACACAAAGCTAAATCCTGAAGCGGCCATCGAGCGTCGTCATGGCAACAAGCTGCGTGGCGCCGAACAGGATCCGGAAACTCGGTGTTCTGCGCATGCGTGTTGGTCAATAGCACCAGTCAGGCCTTTTCTTAAAATCTAATGTCTCTTCAATCAAAGCTTGATCCATTATGCATGACGCCGGCATAAAGTTGGATGTCTTAAACCTTCAGCATTGACTTTTATTTCCACCGTGCCGCATATTGTCTGTCTATTCGACGCGGGCCCGGAATTAAATATAAATTTTACGACTTTTATGGTATTATACAGTCTGAGACGAGAGGAAATCGAGATGCTCATTAGAACGCAGTGTATGTCTAGAGGGTTCTCCTTGAGAAAACTGGTGATCAATATTAGACCGAGAAACATGTGCCAGTGTGCCTTTAAGATATCTGAGCTCTGTCACTTTTTGTATTTAATTCACTCTACATGCCAGATAGGGGGAAACATCCGACATGACAATGTCTGTCAGAGTATTATGAGAACCCGGTATAAATAATTGTCTACGGCAGGACGCCTCATCACACTCGGTACCTTTACCCATCTAGAATGATGGGCCGATAATCCGAGACAGCACAAATCCGCGGATCAGTGTCACACTGACATCGCTAATCCTTGTCTCCGATGAGGCTGGGAAGAGAGGAGGGGAAACTGGGCTCTGCAGGCCCTTCGCTTAATCCGCGTGTGAGGGGGACCGTGAAAAAAAGCCCCACACACCACACAGAGGCCGTGTTTTGTTGGGCGTGTTTCCTGGCGCTGATCAACCTGCTTGTCGGGTTGCTGTACATTAATGACGCCGTAATTGCTGGCCTGATGGACTTGGGAAACGGCCCGGCTCTTGAATCACTCCTGACAAGCAGCAAATGCCTCGACAAATGCGGCAAGTGCGGGCGTGCAACAACTGTCACTTGGCTGGCTCCTCTGCCGGTGATTGCTTTATAAAAGTTTGATTAATCCAGTGATAGAGCAGCGCGACAATCTCACACCCGATTACCCTCCCCTCCGGCCTGCTCCCTCCCCCCACCACACCCTGCCACAAACGAGGATTTAGTGGTCTTCGAAAAGAGAGATCGCTCAACAAACTATTAGTCGGCACTGGCAAAAACAGATTTTTCATCATCAGGTAATGAATATTGCAGTGCATGGAGGATAAAATGAGGGCCTAGTGACAATTAAATAATCCTGTTTGCATGGAACCCGCCTCTGGTGTTCTTCTGGGTGGCCATAGTACGGCTCGATCCTCGGGCAGACATGATATCTGTCTCTGGTAATGGTTTGGTTGACATGGGGGAAATTTAAGATGTGGAACGGTTCTGGCCCCAAACCCTTTTCTAAATTGCACAGGTCATCTTATTCTAAGAGGATGGATTTCCTCGTCGCGAAGACGACAACAGGATATTGAATTTCTCCTCTTTTTTATTTTCAATTTCTTTCTGGCGGTTTTTGTTATCAAGAGTGGGATGAAGAAACTATCAGCTATGAAACACCTTCTTGTTATCTTGTTCGATGACGTCCACGTTCCTCATCTAGGTGATTATTCATTAGGTCTAAGATAAGTGAGGGAGGTTTTAATTAAGGAGGCAGACTTTGGTGCTAGAGATCACATCTCGTATATTAAGCAGGGAAACCAGCTGATTCCTAACCAGGAAGCACTTACAAGGGCGGGTGTAGAGTGGCCATCGTTGTCGGCCCATTCCTTTCAGCCTACGTCTTCATGCTCTCTTCGCTACACCTACTTCCACTCAATACCCAATGGTAAGTATGCGGCGGGCCGGATGGTGGGGACGGGTGAGTGGTTGGGTAGGTGGTTGGTGGGATGAGTGGGTGGTGTCGGGGTACGAGGGTGGTGGTCTAGAGGGTGTCGCCAGCCAAGCCTTGCGGGGTGGATAGGGAAGGCGGGCGGCCGGCCGTAGAGAGTATGACACAAAGATTGATGGCAACTGCTGATACCCAGACCTTGTTCAATTAACAAGCAGATCCTCTCGGCGTAAATAGGCTCTCAATCTGGGCAAAGGGGGAAAGGGAACCGCGCCCGACCAGTACGCCGCCAAGTTTATATCCTACAAGCATGGCTGGCCAGCGCCACAGTCGTAGCTCATATTCCATAGAGAACCCCCGCACCTATATATTATTCACAGCTTACGTGCGGTGATGGTAAAACCGACTTCCATTATCATAGTAGAATGTACGTGCCTAGAAAATTCAATATGCTTGTTACTTAAAACAGGTTAATATGGCAATAATTGCAAAATCGATAGGTTGTTTTTAGAGTTTCCGGTTTCCGCCTGCATATTTTATCTTTCACCAAAACCTTGCAGTTTGAATTATTAGTCTCTTAAGCCTATAAAGATTACCAGCGATAGAACATCGTTCCAACGTCCGTCCACTATGAGCCTTTGGCGTGACACGTAGAAATTGAGACTAATGTGGAGAATGAAGCCGCCCCTTTAAGCCTGGTAAGGTGGGCGGGCCGACTCCTGGCCTCTCCTTGGAAGGGTATAGAGGTGAGAGCCATAGATCTGCCAAGGGGGATACGGTCAAGCTTTGGTTTACACCCTGTGGCATCTCAGTATAATCCAACCAGGACCACTGACCACCAAAACCAGCCGTTGGAGATACGGAACATACGTGGGCAGAAAAACAAGATGGCACTAATTTCCTGGAGGCTCCTTTATTACCTTCGTTTGGATGTGTGACCAAGAAACGTATCTCTAGATTCTTTGTAGTTTTTTTCCCGAACAAACCTGAACGTGGGGGAGAGTCTATAGCCTATTAGATTATACTGATTTTATGTTCAGAAATGCCTTGACCAAGGATTTACTCCACAAATCCTTACTCCCCCCGTATTTCGCATTCCCTGAAATTGTTATGCAGAGAGCACCTGTCGGCTTTTATTTAGTTCTTCGGATTGGGAAATAGCCTTGTAGGTTATATTGATGTACTACTGGGGAATAAACGAGGCCGTAAACCGGCCAGGGGTCTTAAGGTACTCGTTATAGGGGCATGGCCGGCTGGCCTTGCTGATCTATGGCGTTTTGGCATGACACCAACTCACACCTGTAGAAGATAGGAGCCATAGGGGCACAGAATTCCAACATAAGACGCTGGAGATGGATCACCTGTTGACGACTATCTCCACCAAAACACGGCAGCAGACACACTCGTTAAGAAGCTCAGCAACGGCGACAGGCGAAACCAGAGAATTATTGAAAGGAATCGACGGGAATGAGCCCGTCCGATTATTTCATTTTCCTGATTTGACAGGCCGCCGTTTTTGTTCTTGGACCCAGAAATAAATCAGGGATAAAAAGAAGCAAGATAATATTAGCTGTGAGTTGTTGGGGCCCTCCGCAGCGAATGCTGAGGATCCTTTGATCATTTGATTAATTATGCTGTGATGAATGCGTTGGTGCAGGAAGAAGCGTACAAAAAAGCCACCCCCAAAAATCTGATATAACACCAAGAATATATGGGCCTCATTTGGCCGACACCCTGACTAGATGGGTCTGGATGCGGCCCCAATAAATCCATAACGGTTTGTGTGGACTTATCCTCCAGTGGGTTGTAAGGGAGGAGATACATAAAACATGTGTGGGACGTGACTGTGTTGTCCGGCTGTGTGCCCATTAACCCGGCCGTCTCCACGGTGGGAGTGTTTGTCCTCCTGTCACTGCCCGGACTGCCCTATCTGCCCCGTGTGGTAGGGACACACCGTTACCAACACCTTCTGCTACCGCACATTCCCCAGAGCTACTTTACGCCTCTGCGCCTTTTCTGCGCTTTAACTGTCTGACATCTCAAAATCACACGTATTACTTCACACTACTTTTGGTAATGTTACAGCTTTGGGTGGCAATGGCGTCTGATAGGATTATTTTTTATATGAAATTGTCGATATCTCCTTGAAAAGATTAAAATACTCTGAGTCTTGGTTAATACCATACCATAAAGATAAATCTGTCAGTGTCCACACCTGAGTTTCTAGCCTACCTACCTACCCACCGACCAATGTTAAAATGGACCGCTATTGATCACCTCGTTAAATATTTCAAAGCCGGCCAGTATGTGATGCGCTCTAGAATGTACATACAGAGCCGGTAGAATGTTTGATATTTATAAATCTGGGAATATGATATTGGTTTACTCAGGAAACCACCGAGACCGGGAGGTTTACCTGACCAATTGATATTGGTGTCAATAAAGACAAACATGAATCCTAAATGCATTTTCCCTGAAAAAAGTATAGATCGATTTCTGTCCCAAGCGGAAGCATGCCCAGCAGGAAAAATATAAATCAGCAAGTGAAAGGCGGAAAAGACAGTTTGAAAGGAAATATAGAGTCTGGAGCAGAATCAATAATTGCCTCTAGCACATTAGGCCACCATGGATATGGTTAACGCAGTCTAGCATCCCCTTGCCCGACTCAATAATGATAGTCACAGTCAGACCTCTCAGACAGGTCTTATCCGAAATTACGATCATGGCACCTATGCAGAGTAGGGGTCTCAGTGCATGAACTACAGGTTCTTTCTGGACATTGCCCCAAGGCTTCAGCTGGTGTTGAGTTTGGCTTGGTATGGGCTCTGAGATTGGTTAGTCTTCAGTTTTATGAACAATACCTTACTTGTTTAACCCAACTGATCTATATAGTAAAGACTGTAGTCTAAACCAACCATGATGACTCCTTGCGCTCTGGTATATACATATAACCAACTGAGAAGGGAGAACGAGGGTGGTTATCACCCCGAGCCGGGACCCTGATATCAGCCTGAGGCCAGGGCCCGAAGGGCCGGCCGAGGGCGGATATCAGGGTCTCGGCGAGGGGTGATAACTGCCCGAGTACTCCCTTCGAGGTTGGTTATGGATTTATTATACCTTTTCTGTTAGATCTGAGCTCCCAAGGAAGGATGCACAGCAATCAGTGATGGTGGGACTGTGATGTTGCACATTTTTTAATGTCTTTTTCATATCTCTCTTTTGATATCCATCAAATCCACAAACAGTAAGCAGTAAAATGTAGCTAGGAACGTTGTGCAGATAATGCATATGGTAGATCTTTTATTTCTTAATGATTTCTTTTTTTTTTCAATTTTAGAAAAATAAAAAGTTTCTGTATCACACTGCAGTGTGATACAAGGCTGGTTATCACCCAGGTTTGTATCACCCTGTGTTAAACTCTTAACTACTAAACTTGTATCACCCTAAGGTATAATAAACCTTTTTATATACTACTTTAAGGTAACAATACATTTCAATTACGTTCAATCTTGGCCTCAAAAATGAATATCTCATTTGAAACGCAAATATCACCTTTACTGACCGTGTAGACTAGATAATAATGCAAAGTGATGGTTTCTTGAAATGGTTACTACAAAATAATTGGCAAAGGTGCCATTGCCCATGGGATGTACTTACACCTTAGCCACCGTGTCATTTCATGCTAATACCCTTGGCATGCTCCAAGTTATTATAACCTTAAGCTTGATCAGGTGGGAGAGTATCACAAGATAGTGCTCAGGGTCAGTGATGGCTATAGTCAGTCTGCAGGTCAGTGGTGACAGTGGTCAGTGCTACTGGTAGTGTCAGTGCTACTAGGAGGTTGGGGTGGGTCGGCCCGAGACCCGCTAACACGGAGACAAACACAGGTGCCTGTTTGCCCTGGCTTCATTACAACAGGCCCCTTACCCGGGAAACCCATCCCTCTTCAGGCTAGCCACAGGTCCGAGCGGCAGTCCTCATCAGGCAAATGGCCAGTGTGGGTTCTTCTTTTTAGGATCTTTTCTAACAAAAAAAAGTCATTATCTGACCGATACTGATAATAAAAAAGAACAGAAAGATTGAAAATTCCTATATGAAATGAGATATAGCCTGAAAAAAGGGGAAGTAAAGACAAAATGTCACTTTTGAAGGAGTAGCATATGAGAGGCCCTACGCCTGCCTCGTTAAATTAAGCGATGCATCTATGCTGTACCTACTTTCTCCCAACCTGCTTTCATTATTTTTTCAAAACTGATTGATGCTATACAGAAAATACAGTGTTTTAAGTCCTCCATCCCCAAATAAAGGCGGTATATCCATCATGTATAGGGCTTTACTGAGGTATGCTGCGGCCAAAATTCCTCATTCAGGAGTCACCGTTGTAACTGATGTGTTGAAGGACATGTGAATTTAGCTGAAATACCCGAGGAGGGTTTATAATGACTTTTTGTGCTGCTATGAGTAGGGATTACCCGCCGAGCACTGATGAATAGATCACGTATAAATCCATTACTCCGGACGGACTAATGGAACTCCAAGTGATTTATGTCGGCTGTCTTCATTATCCCGACGTAAATCTGGACCCGAGACTCCAAGCTTTCTGCATTGCAGGACATGGTAATGTTCATTACTTATTCCGCCAAGGACGGGAAACAATGATAGGTCTATGCTTTACGTAAGGCCCGAATTGTGATCCTGCAGGTGGCCGTACATGAATATTAACCGTTTAAGTAATCATAGACATCACACGCATGAAGGGGTGATGGGCAATAACGTGATAAGGTTACATGATATTAAAGGAGAAGCGATTGTCTTGTTTGAGTATAAAAGAGGATCACATGTCTCTTCAGGGATTATGGAAACAATGTAAACGGCAGTCATATAGACCTAGCGTTTATTTAACTTGTTTGATCAACTTGGTCGTACACATAAGCAGCTGATAAGCGTTGAAGATGAGGGAAGTGAGAAAATAATCCACTAATGATGCACAGTACATTTTCAACTCTCAACATGATAATATAAAGGTGTGAATATATTTTTGTTTGAAAAAGGAAACATGCACACTGGATGTTAATTTTGCGTTAATCTGTATTGATGAATCAAAGAGGCAAATGCACTTGTTTCAATAATAAAACCTAATACTCTGAAGAGACATGGAATATATTGGAAATAGATGCAAGCTGCCACATATAAATGCGGTGTTAAGATACTACAATTAGAACCGTCTGTCTAGAAGTATGAGTGACCTATCGCAGAGTTCTCTGTCTTGGATAGGACATTAATCAGATGTAGCCCGCAAGCCTCAGAGGGATTTCTTAGAACTCTGCCTACTTTGATATTCCTATTCTATATCATGCAAAGGATACCATACTATTACTTTATCTACGAAGGCTATTCACAGAAGCATCCGACACTATTGACTTCTATATTTAGAGTTGAGTTAGCTGTGGAAACATGATATTCTCTGAAGACAACTCCTAATTCCACCTCAGACAGACTCAAGCTATACTTTTACATACAAACTACACGAGATAGAGAATAGACGATTTTTGGAAAATAATAGAACAAAAGATAACTTACACTAGATTTTGAATCTTAAATACACAATTCATCATCGTCCAAGCAAAGCAATCTTGACTTAAATGTCAGCCAATAAAAACAAACTAGTCTCGTTAGCAGGTCCATTGTCCCTATGAATAATACCACCTATGAGCAGCTCAATGTCCTCCACAGCCTCCAAGGTCACTTTGCTCCGGGGGAGAAGTTCTCCACGGAGCTGCTCCCGGTAAGCCCAGGTTACTGGAGGCCACCGTTACAGGAGATAAACCCGCTCTCTAATCCCACGGTCGAGTAGAACCTGTAGGTGGGGGGAGAGAAGGGGGTCTGACAATGGCAGATCATCTTAGAGTGGAGGCGGTGACGAGCAGGGGGACGGGCTTTAGGGCCTGTAAATCATGCTCGGTAATGGACCCCACAACGACAACGGCCCGAATTAGGGGCCTGGCCGTTTTGATGGTGCCTAATGACATTATGAGAAGAGCCACGTTGCCATGGCAGCGTGTGTGAGCAGAATACAGGTGTGAGGGACTCTATTCTTCGACACGCTATAGCTACAGGGGTTTAGGCCCTAGAAGGGCTTTAGTCACAGGTTTTCCGCCAACGCTCCTTGAGCAGGACCTAAAGGAGATAAGAATGACCCATGGGAAAGAATATTTCATGGCTGATGAATCTGTCTTGGTCGTTGATCAGACTTGAGGGAGGCTACTTTGCACATAGACCACCTACGTGTTGTTTATTCGCGTGCATAATACCTATAGGCCTATACATGACATTGTATTGTTGTGATTTAAAGACGCCTGTTATATCAGTATTAGGGAGATTAAGCAACTGCGACGCATCACCTAACGTAAACGTAACGTATCTCCTATCTCAGGTGCTATCAAATAATTATAAAATGTTTTATTATTATGTTTACGATTATGTTCCTACAGAAATAAGATACAAGTTCAGGTTTTAGAAATTATCTAGTTGTAGCCTCACATAAACCATGTAAGTTTGTCGTATCGAGATAGCAGTTGCTTAACCTCCCTATTAAGACCACCTTCACACTCAAAGGCATTTGAGAATTATTCCTTATCACAATTGCCAAACAGCCACGTTATTGTGACATTGCATTGTTGAGTCATTATCTAGGGATCATTACTGAGCCTACACACTATAAAAACAATACCTTTTTATCAGGTCACGTCAGCACTGATGCTCTGGATAAGTGCCAGACTAAAATAATATTTTACACACCAAGGTCATTCGGATTCATTCCTGAAGTCTGATGCTTTTGATTAATCCTACAGTTCTAGGCTATGATATTACCTGCTATTTATTTACATATAATTATATTTGTGTGTGTGTTGCTGTATATATACATATAGGCCTATGTATGTTTGCATGTATGTATGTATGTATGTATGTATGTATGTATGTATGTATGTATGTATGTATGAAAGTGCTACAATGGCATAGTATACCATATAAAACAATACTGAAATCAGGGAGCCACAACGTAGCCCCGAGGACAACAACCACGTCTCCCCGACCTGGGGGTCGTTGCTGTCCGTCAACGTGCCCGTCCGGCGGGCCTTTGTTCTACAGGGGGCCTATACCCTGGAGGAAAGGCCCGTCTTGTCCCCGCCCGCACTGCTCAGCCTTGTTAGTGCGGCCGCCCATCAGTGGTGACGGCTCCCCCTTCATCAGGGGCTCGTTTCTGCGTGGGGGCCGTGCACAGGGACGTAAATAAGGCATAATCTGGCGCCTCTACCTAATGCGTTCTGATCACGAGGAGGGGGTTACGGTCATGCGTTGTGTATTGGATGCAGCAATGCAGTAGCGGATCCAGATCCGGGATTTTACAATGGGGAAGTATAGGCCTATATAGCGGGAGTTGCATGGGCTGTATTCATTTTTTTTCAGAATGTGGTGACGACTACCACGCCCCCATTCCTGTACTGCCGTCTGGTTTCGTCACCGCCGCAGGCGTCACTAGTTCCAAAATAGAAATGTTAAATGCTTCTTTCATGACATCACGCGGGATCAATAAAATAAGCTGAAACGATTGCTGGTGTTTCGAGTCGGTCAGCTCATGAATTCGTCCATTTATTGCGGACGCAATTCTCCCTTAATTGAAGACCCCACGACATAAATCTGTGATTATTCCATCGTTTCTGATACCCCCACCGTCGTAGTATTACCTACTAGTTTTATGCTCATCGCTATACTTATAGCTTACATCTGATCATTTGGACTCGCTCTCCTACCAGCGCTAGCCCTATGCCTGCAGAGGCCCATTTAGTTTCGGTGCAGCTCGCTGTTGTGACCGGACAGTGGCGGGTCTGTTTCCTTTCTCCCGGTAATCCCTATGTAGATAGGATCAGATTTATGAGCCCCAGATTGTGTTCAGTAATCAACACTGAGTAGCCTCCCGGGTGCAGCTCGCCACCCTCGGTGCCAAGCTGACCCGCCGGCCGTTTGGCCAGATGCCGACCGGCATCTCGGTAATGTCACATTGTCGGTATACTCCTACAGAGTGCCAGGTGTGCCCTCAGGCATATCATGTAAGTTTTGTCTTTTCTTTTGTTTCCTTTGAGTTGGACCAACCACCTTGTCTCTACCGCCAGCTTACCTATCTTAGCACTTCCAACCTTCCAAAATAGAAGAAATGGAGAGACCGTTTGACCACCTGATATAATCTAAAACGAAAATGTGTCGCCTTTATTAAAATCGGTATGTCGCGTGTATAAGATAAACTGTTTAGGCGACAGTCCCCAAAGTCAAATTTCCATATACTACTAACATATCGAGTATACAAGGATAAAGCAATTAAGAAAAAAACTAGTTATTTCATTTATACATTTATTCTAATCAAGGTAACGGTGTGTAGGCTGTGTGGGTTGTGTATTGACCGAGCTTTTTACACGATAACGCCAATACAATTCATACAATGTAAGCGACGTTATGTTCCATGATGTACAATGTGAACGACAAGCAAAAACTTTCCATTTCGATGTACCTCTAATGTAATCACAATTTTCAAATCACAGTGGATCCAGGGGCGGATCGGGGGGGGGGTATCCAGGGGGTTCTGACCACCCCCCCCCCCTCCCCTTTGGTTGATCCCTAAACTACAAATTGCGCGCGGTTTTAGTACTTGGCCCATAATTATGCTGACCCCTGACGACCATATAAAATTCCCATTTCCATATACTACTAATACATCGCGTGAATAACAGAATCGCTATACGTGACAGTTTTGCGTAAATAGTGAAGCCAATTGTAGCGAAAATCGAAAAATGAACATGAAAGTTTTCGAAAAATTGATGTTCTAGACATATAAAAACTTGAATGCATTAATGATAATCATATTATGTAATGTTGACACTCGGTGCCCCATGTGCCATACCTCGTCACTGGAGGACCCGTTGCACAGATGGCCAGCTGTATAGACCTCCTCCAGAACAGAACGTCTGTGGGTCAGCTGTCATGAAAAGATCGCCGTTCCATTGTCGTTTAAACAGACAGACGTTTTGTCATATGGGTTGTTCTGAATCATTGACAAGGCACATCTGTAAATGCAACCGGCAGTATCTATAGATTCTGATGTGTGACAATCAAATGTAGTCTCAGGCGGAATAAACTGCTCAATCCATCATAACTTTCCTTCAGCCCACGCCCACGTGCAGTTTTTTTCTTGTAACTCAGAATTATCATCCTAAGCTCTATATAAGCTATATTCCTTAGAAGGGGTTTATAAGAGTATTAACACAACGAGGCAAACGCGTTTCACCTGAATCATAAAGGGTATTTAATGTTTTCAATCATTTACCTAAAAAAAGCTAGCCTGAGTAATTTGTCAATGTCAACTCTTCCCACGCCTATCTCAGATACAAACATTATCCGCCATCTAAAAACCAACAAGATTGATGGCAGACTGTTAATCTATAGACAGGTTTATGCCATAAAAGTGATCATGTTTAGTTAACCTCATACATATGCACGGTTCAAACTAAACTATAGTTTGTGGATGGACATTCCGAATCATAGGACATATAAGCAGCCAATATGTTTCCCCCATTTGGCAATTTGTATAATTATGGGTCAGAATGTCTCGGTTTATTTATAGGCCATATAGGAAATGGGCTGCCAAGCTTTAGAGTGCCTCCCACACTCCCGACAAAAATATCTCGGTTTAAGCCGTCCCAACCAAATGGGGATTGGGCAATATTGATTTCGGCATGAAATGGCAGAAAAGAGTTAAATCGTGTTATAAAGTCATCATTGATGGCGATCGTTGAACATGAAAATTGCAAGTCACAAGGAAGGGGCATCAACTGAATTTGAATTCCAAGTGGACATTGCGCATTCATCGAATATCTCTTATTTGAGGTGTTAAATGCTACTATTTACAGATTCATTCATGAATCAAATGAGTGCTTGGGGGTCATGATATTTACGATCTCCATTCGAAAGTATCTAGGCACCGCTATGCAAGGGATTCGGAGAATACCGCAGCGTATCTGATATGGCTTCCCATCAATTATTACTCGAATTCGTATGATCGCCAGACATCCGCTACTTTTTGCAGTTTAATGTATATTCAGCTTTTGCTGTGGTCCAATGATCTTTTTTATCAGTGTGTTGATGTTATTCCTGGAACCGGTATTTTTAGAGCTACCGGATGTATGCTCCCCTTCCCATCCGATTCCCTCGAGATATTTCTGACCTACCTAAATGGCTGGAGGACTTCACACCCATGCTTCCTACCTGACCCAATACAATACTGTCTCCACACGAACCGGCGTCGGCAATAGTGGCCACCACTCCTGCGGTCCCCACAGACCGGCCAGCTTGAACACCTATTGGCCACGGTAGAGGCATTAACCCACAAAAGCAGCGGACGCCAAACCTCTCCCCACATTGTGGCGTGTTAGTTCTCGGCTCAGCGTCCCCCGTGGATACCCCACAGTAGGCCATTGTAACCCTGGAGGACGCCTCCATTGTGAAATGTTGGCTCTATGGAGAATGTATCATCCGGCTTGTCCGGCGCCAACAAGCGAGTGGTGGATACCCTCCTTCCCTCCAGTCTCCCGCCCCCCTCCCGCCCCCCTTCCTACCTGCCTTCCCTACTAAGCAGATGGGCGTAAGGTGTGCCGGATACATTGGACGTTATTGTTTGGGCTGGGGCGGCCCAAAGCCGTCACAGGAAGTTACATCCAATGCCTCCCTATTCAGCAACACGTCATTAGCTTACAATCTGCTCATGACGAGTCAATACCTCTATCCCACTGACGGCTGGGCCGCCCTCAATGAATGTTTGCATTTTAATCTCGTCCGTTTGGAATTAGGTTGTACAATGGTGTTACCAGAGAATGTCATGTAAAGTGACCGCCCAATGGAATGATTTGATTTGGTAGCATGGGGAACATGGCTGAAATTAGAAACAAAAAAGTACAGGTGCACTAGTTAAACCATTGATCGATCCTCGATCGATGGACGGTTTAGCCTCCATCCACAGGGACCTGTGGCGGAGTGGACTTTAAGGCATTGCAGCTGCTTTAAAGAAAGATTTACACACGTTTTCATGCTATTAAGAACATTAGTTAATTCCAATTCCAATTAATCTCTCTTTGATACGGGCCGAATATGGCATTGCTGCGCAACACCTGAATTGATGTTTGGTTCAGTCGTGTGTATCCCTGTGTGTATTTCTTTAAGTGATATAATCATCAACAAGCTATCTTACATACGATGGCAAAAGTCTTGTGATGTCCGTGATAAATTAAGGAGTGATGGCAATACACATCTGAAGTAGAGTGTAGTTTCCTAACTATGGCCGAGCACACGTAGCTTGTTACTACACAGCGCCTGGAGGAGCAGGCGGTAGGGAGCGGTGAACCCTGGAGCCTTAATAGGACCATTACACACCGGTTATCTGAAGCTTGCTATCTGCCTTGGCCAAGAAATAATCACCCCGCCCACAGGTACATGTATCATTAAGTGCCATTATCGGTTTATGGAGCTGCGGGCAGAGCCGCACTAATCGGCAAGGGGTCGGCCATATTGATCCTGGGGCGTCAATAGATCAGGATTTATTGGACCAGTGGGAAGTTGGCATGTAGGTAAGGCGGCTGCATTACACGGGATAAAGATCCCAATCAAGACCCCTTCCTAGGCCTTGTGTCTGTGCCAAAGTGCTCGTGAATCCATATCTCACACCCCGACGACGCCTAAATTCCCCACTGAGGTTTTTAATGGGATTTCTCGTGGCGGAAGCTGATTGGGCAATCCCCACAGACTAATGACAATTAAGAGGACATTTCTCCTTTTGACCAAACCTATGCTTTGGCTATAAGGAACTTCCGACCCCCTGTAGCGCTATTGAAATATTGACGCGTGTTCAATTGCTTCTTGTCCGCGATGTAGGGAGCTGGTAAATAAATCAGATGTGTTTTGAGGCATTGATAGAATGGGATTTGTCCAATATTCAGTGGGTATACATACATTACCTTTGTATTCAATCAAACATTCTTGAACAAGCCTGAATTTCAATCGAACGTCCAGTGGCGCTATCTATTCAATATTGCCCTGCACTGTTTATCGCCCATTCAAATATGTAAGCAGTGGAAGCCATAAAACACATCTATGCTAATTCCTCTGGGAGGCCGGTGCAGTGTTGGGAAAATTTACATATTAACCTACGGCAGGCTATTATGGAATCGGGAATTGACCCCGCCGCTCGCTTTTGTGTTAGCGGGGTTATCTCGACGGAAGGGCCAGGAGCCCGGCAGTAGATGAATGGTGGGTTTGGTGGCGGATGTTAGTGTGCTGATGGGGTGGTCGGGCGGCCGGTCCCCCGGTGATGTATGGATGGAGAGGGCCCTTTGCCGGGTGTCAACCATACCTCTCACCATACCTCTCACCCCCCTCCCCGGCCCAGCGCTGAAACGTGGGAGGCCTGCGACCACTGCTGGTATTGGCTTCCCTCGGCGAGGCTGGATTTGGTGGGCGCAGGTCTGGAAAGGCTTGGAAAGTGGGTGGGTGGATTGGTGGTGGGGGGGGGGGTGATGGGGTATGGGGGTTATATTGGTGGGGAGGACAGCGAACCGGCATTGCAGTCAACCTGGTCGTTGGGGCTGGACGGGGGGAGGAATGAAAGGTAGTAGGCGGAGGTGAGTGAGGGCGGTGAAAGGCGGGATTAAAGGTAGATAGAAAGGGTAGAATATATGGAGACCTGAGGGGGGCGTGTGCCTCCAAATTCGATGTGTACTCACCGACTAGGTACTAAAGCTGGGACGAAATGCGATGTAGTAGGCCACTATATTATATCAAGATGACTTAAAAACAAAAGATAAAGATGACAGGTCAAAAATACGGAGGAAAGAAGGGAATGTCTAGTAAGTGTGATATCTATCTTAAAGGGTAATACTATGACTATTCCATAACATACGCTGATAAAGAGTATAATACTATATAAGACTTCGTATATTACTCTAAGGGAGTACACCACCTATATCCACTTTATTGCAATTCCAGTTCGCCGTTTTTCAGATCGTGATCTGTGGGTTTAGTGCGGGGCTTTTTGGCCTTGAACCTGAGGCTTAAAGGGCACAGGAGAAGGCTGATACCATGTGACTAGCGCCGACACCCCACTCCCTCCCGGAGGAAATCACACCTGGTTTGAGGAAATCACCAGCCAGTCCCCCTGCACCCCCGAGCCACCCCTCTGAAGGAAATATCCATAGCCCGGACTCGATTTGGGCACCTCGGGAGAATGGGGATTGTGTGAAGCGCCTAGGGGATGGGCTTTGGCGAGCTGCTCCAATATTTGTGTCATTATAATCCAGCGGCTCAAGGACAATGTGGGCTAGAGGTCAGAGGTGGGTGGGGGGTAAGGTGTGGAGTGGTAAATACAGTCCTCCTCTGCAAGTGCCTCGCCCTCTGATGAGCCGAGGCTGCAGGCCGCCTGGGGCTTCGTCTCGGCGGTGAGCCTCACTGACCACTGGTCAGCAGCCACCGGCGCTCTAATGGTCATCCGACTGACTTGCCACCGTGACTGAGAAAGAGCCCGGCACGGTCACTCCGGCTTGACCAGTGAAAGGCACGTAGATTGCGTGGACTCACGGCACCTTTCCCTACAGCCCACATCCCCCACCCTCCCCCACCCAGCCCTCCCCCGAATGTGGCTGTCTTGCTTCTCCTGCGAGGCATTCTGCCTGTCGGAGCGGATTGCGTCGCCCTATGACAACCCCACGTACCTACCTCCATGGTTAAATCACGGGAGAATAACCACGCCGTCCCACCAATATGTTTTCTGTATTGCCACCATAAAGAGCGTTCCCAAGAAGCGCACTCAGGGTCACAGGGGAAACGGCTGTCTTTTCAGTGCTTATTGCAAAACGTTGCTACTGCCAATCTGATTTGATTTAGTTCAGGAGGAAAGGGGACTATAACATGCATGACCAAGTTCTGAGGGGTAGATCAGCAACTTACTTCCTCAATAAACAGTCTATAAAAAGATGCACTTAGTTCATTTAGCATTTCTGAGTGAGCGATTAATGCCATTTCAGATAGAGATGTTTTTAGAGACTGTATGATTTTAAAAGTGATTGCTTCATCGGCATTTATATGAGATCCAAACTTCATTGTAAATTGAATGATAGTGTCTTTTGGTCGACGTTTCCTTTTATAATCATGTCATAAAGCCACCATTTGTGTTCAACAATTTTCATGTCACATGAGCCAAACAAAAACAATTTAGGAAAGTAGGAAGGAATAAATAACATTAGCCTGTAACTCTTCGTGCTTTTTGCCCGACAATTTCAGTCGTAATCGTGTTTTTCTCACTTCCTGTCTTTATATTCCATCCCGTATTAAACGCGTTCATCGGAAATAGGAGGGGTCTGCCTGGCTTTTTCCTCGAGAACTATCACAAATGATTTATGTGAGCAGCCTGTCGCGCTGGAGGCATTCAAAGGGGGAGCACCCTCCTGTAACCTAGATAATACGGGAGGAGAACGGCCCAAGACGTCCCAAATGGATGGGGTTGTAATTGGGGCCTTGTAAATTCATATTAAAGGCCTCCATGCAGCATAGCGAACAACTGCAGCCCACACCTACCTCCTTTCAGTGTGAGCATACCAAGACTGGCTGAGCCAGGAGACGTAATTGGGCCCTTGTTAAATCCAATCTAAATATACAAGAGGGTGAATGGAGACGGTATACGTATTTAAAGATTCTATTCTTGCGTCTAATTACGTCTGAGGTATGTATTCATTATCCACTCAGCATGCCGCTTTATTCGTCTTGATTATGTCTCAAGAACAGCTATGAATATACAATCAACATCCTATATATAGCGTCATCATAGAGTTCTTCAATTTCCTAAGGGTTCGCTCTAGTACATACCACATATTAACTCATTAATCAATTTAAGCGATTCCTCCGATGATTAATATATTCATCATGGGAACAAGGCACGGCGCTGTATTTGGTCTCCAACTGGCCACCTTGCATTAATCAATGTAATTACATGCTGGTTTGGCGCGATCATATCAATTGGTCGGTTTTCACATAAAAGCATTACAGTTATGGTGACAGTTCGTGATGTATCATGTCCCAGTGTTGGCATGTATCAAATTTCAGCGCTCGGCAACTCTGTAATTTTGCAAAAACATGAGCATGTAAAAGAAGATCGACCTCGGCACTAAGCCTTTACTTAAAGCAATTGAAACATGCCTCATTAAGGAAATGGTCTATATTTCATAATCACGATTTGTCATTGGCTAAACACGGCTATAAATGTGTCGACGAGGAAAACGGGGTCAACAAAAACTTGAATGTATATGCGAGTAATGTAATATGCAGTTCACCATTCGTCATCCATTGTAGTCTGTAGCTGGGTCAACTGTTAGAAATATCCCATGTGCATTAGTATTAGCTTTTATTGTGACCAACAATTCATTCATTGATGTTCACATTCCGTTTCATGATATATACGCCCTTTTTATAATGGAATGTCAGAGTTGCCAAGAACTTATCATTGGGCAAAGTGATAATTGATCGTTGATACGTAAAAGCAATGCAATATTGATAATAGCCTTACAATTGACCCATATATACATATACATTTACATCTGTGTGTATGTGTGTGTGTGTGTGTGTGTGTGTGTATGTACGTGTGTGTGTACGTGTGTGTGTACGTGTGTGTAGAGCAATATTTGGTCAGGAATTGGACCATTTTAAACCCTGTCCAATATAATTATCTGTGTCTTACATTGCATTTTGTATTGTTCCTATTTGGTCTATTCCAAAGGTCAACATTGTTCTAGGATCAAACTGCCCCTAGGTAGTCATCTTAAAAGGAGTTGTTATTTAAGTAATGTGACATCAGTGAACATTTATTTCACATACATTATTATTGAGTATCAGGTGTCGCTGTGATGTATGTAACATATACATCTCCGCTAGTAGGCCTACAGGAATTATTTGTGACTGTGGCTTTCCCCAGTGAGTGAAAGTGAGACAACTCCAAGCGGACAATCAACAACTAACACAAAGAAGAGGACCAGGAGGCCCACTGCAACTCCCACCTACCAAGATCACTCTGAAGCCTCCAGGGTTGGGAGCTTCCACGCCCAGATCACTCTGAAGCCTACAGGGTAGAGAGCTTCCACATGCTGTGAGCTGAAGTATGTGAAGGCTTTCTACCTGCTGGCTTCTGACAGTGCCAGACCGTCGTCACAGTGTGCAGCCGGCAGCATCAGCAGCCTCCTCCAGGGTGGGCAGTCTACATACTACAATGACCGGCTTTATCAATGTCCCACTGCTTTTCCATTACCGATGTAATGGGGTTACGTTTTTCTCCTTATCTCAGGTCGTACAGAACCACTGGCTTCTTTCTGTATTTTACCAGCTATTATTTATCCCGGTCGGTGTCTGTAGACGGGTGTGTGACTACAGGTTCTAGTTTTGAGTAAACTTGTCTTTAACGCTGTGTCAACAATAACAACTGAAAACGTGACAGTCTCCGAGATTTCCAGCCTTATGGAATTACATATTCATGGCCCTAGAACCTTTATTTAGCTTAGGAATAATAGAAGTAAGAAAAATAACCCAAATTCAGGCAAAAAATGAAATTTCCCATAGTTTTCATTAATGTGGAAAGATCTGGATTTTTTGTGTGTATTTCATTGCCATGGTAAATGGAATGTTGAAAGGAGGCCAAACCTACCGATACTACTGCTATGCAAATACAGGTTTCCATGGTAACCATAGAACTAAATGAAATTTCCAAAAATTGAAATTCTGAATCAATGGACTGTTTGGCTATGTTCTCCAATAACACATTGTGAATATCTTAAATAGAAAGAAATTGGCACCATGTTTCATGAAATTGTATTTAGGATTTCAGTTTTTGGCCCAGATTTTCCACGTTTTACAAATACCAAAGACTGGTCCATTCTACCATAATTTTAGTATGTCTGACTTTTGTGTCTTTAAATTAACATAACGAGTACATTAATTGTGACGAGTACATTAATTTTTTGGGAAAAAAACGTACTGTGTCTTTTATACTCTCAACAATAGTACTACAGTCCTCCAGGATACCTTCACATCCATATAATCGTTCTCAAATCCAGGTTAACTACCGAGCGTTACTTAAAAGGCTTCCTACCATTTTATGCCTAAAATTTGAGGTTCCCACTTTGCTTACCAGATTCATGCCTTCGCCTACCTGAATGCAAATGTTTTACCTTTTGTTTACCTATCCCTGACGAAGAAGAGGAGCGCCGGCCATCTTGGACAGGAACTCTTATGTTACATTAGCACTTGACACCTGCACTGCGGTACCTTTTGTTCTACGGCCAACTTGTGTGGCCGCCGTAATCAGGGCCTCTGGCGGCGAGACCTGATGCCGTCCCCCCGGGGGCATTACGGTGCCGGGCCTTCGGTGCCCGCCAGCCGCGCCAACAGCGATCCTGGCGGTTGCGAGGAGATGATAGGATGATGGCCCCTGCGGTGGCCTTCCCCGACCTAAACCCTTCCTTGTCAACCCTTCGGCTTCTTTCACCAAACAAGTAATTTTCCCATTACTTTTCCCTATCCCATACCCTTGGGAGCTTACCCGGAAGATAACCAAAAACAAAGATGTAATACCCAACATGGGCTCCTTGATATTAAACCTGGGGATTTTTTCAGGAAAGAGATAATTAGGCATGTAATGTATGGGGGGGTTGGCCTTGCTAGGACACAGGTCCCTTGGCTCTTATCAGCTAAAAGTTAACGGTGACAATGTAAGTAACCCGCGACAGTCGGGTTTGGCCCGGAGGAGGCACCCTAAGCTCGCTCAGGTGGTGCTGGGGTATTATCCCCTAAGTTGGTGTTCACCTCACCCGGTAACCTGAGTTTGGCTTCCAGACGCAGAACACAACCGTGGGCCACGATATTGGATCAATATGTTAGTCGGCTTGTCCCATGTGGTGCCCTTAAAATTTCATTTCTATAGATCGAGACTGAGCCGTGACCATGCAAGACACAGCCCCTGCTGAATTTGATGTTACAGAGAGGAATGCGGTGGTGAATGACACGCAATCTGATCAGCCATAGACAGGAAGGCAGTTATTTCTTTATATTATTAGCCGGGAATAGGCCGATCCTTCCAGATGTGAGGTTATGATTTCATGTAATATGACGCGCCACCCGTTTCATGTGCCCTAAATTACATCTCTGACATGTTTCGATTGTACGCTTGGTCTGGCACCCAACCGCCGCCTGCCACCCTGTCCGTGCCACCACGCTGTCTTGAAGACAATAGCGCCGAGGGGGATCGGGGGCCCTGTCTTCTGATGGAGCTATCAGCCGCCGTGATCCAATAACCAATGCCCAGCCCTCCCTAACAAGACTCTGGAGGCACCCCGCAGCCATATTGTCACGTGACCCTTTGCAGGCGGAAGTCAGCCTCGTTTTGGCGCGTTCTCTTCTTCCCAGGGTGCACTGCTTTTCCCTCGATGGCTGCCTTCGAAACGAGATCTGAGAGCCCGTTTTGCCTGCTGCAAATGACACAAATCTATTTCGCGCATAAGAAGTAGGATGGTCGTACCGAAACAGTCACTAAAAATAAAATATGCCCGATGAAAATTTGGTGAAAACCTGCGCGTTCGATAAGTTGGCCGCAGCTGACTCGGGATATTTTTTTTGGTGTTCAGACTCCTTTATTGGCCTGTCTTTGATCTTGCCGACACCCCTCGGGGAGTTTGTCGAACAAGGATTGCCAATCGGATGGTGGCCTGCGAGGCCTGTCATGAGCAGATCGGACCATGCGAGTGGCTCGGGAGCTGCTCGGGCCGGCACGATGACTGATGTCTGCTGTAAAGGTTAGAGGTGGCTGCAGAAACGCACAGACAAGAATCTCGGTGATCGTCCAACTCGGAGAGACATGGCTGCCGCCTGCACATGTCATGTAACACGAACCTCCGTTGCCCTGGTTCCGTTCCCGTTCTGAGCCGCAGAATCCTGCTTTTATAATGAATTGCAAGTTGTCGCCGACGCGGGCCCGCTCTAAAAAATCGATCTGTATATTTGCCGAGGGAAACCATATAATTTACCGTGCACCAGCATCAGCTGGCTGATAGGCCTATAAAAGAAATAACGGAGAACTCTGACATTCCTATCTATTCATGCCGGGCCTTTTATCTTAATTAAATGGAGGCACATCTGAGGAAGCGCAATGAAGAGCAGTAGGCATAAGATTTAAAGGGGAAACCAGTATATCACAAGTCGGATCAAGGCTGTAAGCTATGCCTCCAAGCTCTAAGTAAGGCGAAATGGGGTCGTGAATTCATATTGATCCTCAAGTCATAATAGCTTCTTTTAATTATGAAAGAGGGCCTCTGTGGTAAAAGTAGTATTTAACCCTGAATGGTACATATATGCGGATCCTGAATTACCGTTGAAACCCACCATCATGTTGTGTAGGTGGATGATGCTGGCCTTTAAACATCCCCCACCGCCCCTGTAGGGGGAGGGCGCGCGCACCAGGCGATCAGACCCATAATGACTGCTCGCCATATTCCATTTCCTGCTTTACTTAGCGCTTTATAAGCCACCCCTGGGTGCCAGAAGGCGGTCGGCCGCGGCCAGATCGTTTCCCCAAGCAGCCCTCAAGGTGTGGACGGTGGGGAGGGGGTTGGTGGCAGGTCAGGACGACAATCTGACCACATCAAGGCAGCCGCCAGGGGGAGCGCTTAAAAACACTGACCAGAGTATTATGGGATGGTGATGGACCCATTCAAGCGATGGGCAGACGACAAATGGAAGCGCTGCCAAACGCAGCCCGCCAACTGGCCCCCAAACCCCGCGACGCATCTGCTTTCCAAATTAACTGCTTAGTCCCCACAACCCAGCGCCTGGCATCGAAAAGCTGTTTTTACTTACTCCCCAGAAGGGGCGATGTCCTATTTAATAGTGAGTCGCCGCCCGGAAAATATAGGGTAATTCATTGGCTCCATTTATCTATCCCGCACTTTAGGGTTTAGTATTTTGGTGTGGGCGACTGCTTTGATGCGTTTCGGTGGTCCCGTCGGGAGAAAGCTCGAGTTGTTATAGAGCTCACCGACTGTACCTTCCGGTCCAGCCCTCCCTTCCCCATCCGCCGATATCATGTCAGCGAGCTCTGACCCCGGCAGGAGTGAAGGGTGCACATGTCCATTTCGTAACCCCTGGGGTCACGGATTAGGGTCAGTCTAGGCTGGATCAGGTTAGGCGGGGTCAATTTCTGTGCGGATTGCCTGGGAGGAAATATCTCCCTGCCTTGTCCTCCCCCTCCCAGACCGCCTTTACCATAAGCCCCGAGCCCTATACGATACAGTAGAAGCAACCGGCAATGACGGTGTAGGAGGGGCAGAAGAGAGGGGGCGGTGAGGGATGTTTTCCTTATCAGAAACCCGCTCCCGTGCAGACTGTGGCTCCGGGCGGCGGTGGTGTTCATTTCCAGGCACCATTCCAATAAAGTCTTTTTCCTAAATGAGCCAATAAAGCCGGGTCGCCACGACAGGGTCGGATCGAAATTATCAACCAGATAGGGTGATCATCTCGGCGGACGTCGAGGGTGGTCCCGGTTCACTCCAGATACAATGGTGTGGTTTCAAACTTTGTCGCATCATGTTCAGCCTTTTCGGTCGCCATATATATACCTTGCTTGTCGCCATCGGTCGTCTTGGAAAGGTGTACAGCCGCACGCGGGGGTCGCAGTAGCTCGTCCTTGAGATGATCGCCTCTCACAGTAAAGTGAGCTGCTCCCCATTGGGGAAGATTAGCCTGCTGCCTTCCTTATAGATCACAAGAGATAGGTCCACTACCTGGAACGTTTGCAAAGTTGTTGTGTGGCGGTAACAGCCGCTATAGCTTCAACTCAACTCAATTCAACTCAAAGGGTCGATTCCGAACATATTTTCGGAATCGATACGGTAAAGGGTACTTATTCATATGTGTAGCATATAAATTATAATAAAATAGTAATTGACTGTTATCACAAAACAGCATTTTGATCCGAAATATATCTGTTCATATAGACGAAAAATGTATGCTCTGAGAATTGGTTGGGATTCTGAAGTCGCATCGTTGATCATTGGCTTTACTCAGTATCCTCTTTCCAAAAAATGCGTACTGTGATTTTGAGAGGGCCTAATACTGCTGCCTGATTACCTTGGTATTTGCCAATTATACCATCAACAGACACGCTAGGGTGTCAAGAATCTCAGCGTCAATTAGATAGTCCTGGCTGTCAGAGGCAAGAAAAACACAACTTCACCCAAAATGAGAGGGGATTCTGACACGAGTCAAACCCCCACCTCCTGATAATTATCCGGAAAGCTCCCAGATTATTTGGAAGCTGTCTAAGCTACTTTGCTAGCCGATGATCTTGGTTTTCGCGTCTTGGCGTTTGCTATTGTCACTACTTTATTCCTCGAACCCCCTTCCTAGTGAGAGCGCCTTAGAACATCCATCCTTAATTGGAGTGACTCTTCACAGTGAGTATCATATTTAAATGTTGATTAGTATTTCAGCTAATTAGTCGCTAATGAAGATGGAATGTGGCCATGAGAGTCGAGCCAATGGGGCGCCGGGTACTGGAGGAACCGTGATTTTGTTCTCCCAGCAGGGGAGAAGCCATCAGTGTGGATCTTGAGCAAACTGTTTTTTAAACCGTCTACTCATCAAAACAACACGGCCTATCTTAATTTCGAATATGAGTTGCTTGCTAATAGGAAAGATCGTGATTGGACGATACTTTAATCTCCGAGCAAGCTCCCTTGGGGACTGGCGAATCGGCCACACATGTTTACATTAAGCTTTGAAATCCCAGGTTTCTTCGAACTATAATATTTGTGCTGTTCGCTGCAGGCTTTGTTGCTCTGGATTCGCTAATGATCCTTCGTCTACGGACACGACTGCAGGAAGCATTACAGTGATTAAAGATCCATTGACTGCTTCTGTTACGAAAAATACCAAATGCATCGACCCAAGAGTAACTTTGCCCAAGGAAAAAACTAATAATTCCTGGAGGAGCGAACTCATGTGATACCCATATTATGCGACAATTAATAGCCATGCCACAAAACCCCAGAGGTATCTGTTATCATGAATCGGGATATTTTCTTCCATATTCCCATCTCAAAGGCATTCAAGCTCTGGCGGTTCATTAATAGGTAATGAGCATTGTAAGATAGGAAATGGTATGTCATCGGAGGCAGCAGTTGGAGGCCATCAAACCCGGCGTTAATACTATTATCCGGCTAACCTATCACGTAATGACTACCACAATGGCCAAATACTCCATCTACGCTGCTCCCTGGGAGCCCAATCCATCCGACAGTCAATCACTTTCCTTTGGTAATACCAAGGAGCCTTTTGGCAGGAGGATCGGACTGAAGCTCTTTTGTGCCTGCTGATGAACAATAATGAGTTCTATTGTCTTGGATTGGTGCGTGATAAAACTGGCGTGGTTGCCTGTCCCCAGGGCTATGTGATGCTGTGTGGAATCCAATAGCAGGCGTTATTACCTTAATCAGTGCCCACCAATCAAAGATAAAAAGCCTAAACCTTCCTCGTCCACAAAGATCTCCGATTGACATTCCAGGTATCCCCAAATGTGCCACCAGAGTTAAGTATCTAGTGAGTGAACATGTTATGACTTGTCGGTGTTCATGTAATATGACTAGCAGTTTTAGCCTTGGAAAGGATTACCTTTTCAAGTATTTTGCGTACATCAACATGCTATTTCCCTTAAAAAATGTAACTCCCATGGAAAAAACTGTAAATATGATTTTAATCTTATGAACAACTATTCGGTTTTATGGTTTGGTGGGACCAAAAATATTCGAGATGATGACAAATTTGATTATAGAAACGACCGTGCTATTTTTTAATACACATTTCCGCTGTTACTTGACACCATTCTTGTTTTAAGTAATAGAATTCCTTCTTCGGAATATACATTGACCTTAGCCATAATGGTTTTCAGTCAGCTGAAATGCACCATTCTAAACTGAAGTTTGATTGTGCCCGCAACAAAATTCATACAGCTTTATGTAATGATAACATGCTATTTCAGTAGGGCCTCTTAAAGAATTGAAGTGCACAGTTTGCCTCCATATTTCGATATAATCGCCGGTGTAACGTCAGTAAGGGGCAAAGACCTTAGGCCTGGAGACTTGTGATTTCCAGCACTACAAGCTGTCCCTTTCATGCTCCAGACCAGACCACCAGCGGGGTTCAAAGGTCAAACCCAGCGACCAGCCAATCGTTGTCAAGGAAAAGAACACGTGGCACGGCTACCATGCTGTGCCGTGATGAATGTAGATGACATGGGGCCTTCCCGGCGACATGGGTTTTCCATCTGGTTATTTCCATCCCTGTCCACCCCGACATTGGCGCGGCCTGTAATGTGAAGTTGGTCTCTCAATCCGGAGTGTCGACTGGGGACAACTCTGACAGCTGAGCCTGCCGATGAAGCTATTCACAGATCGACTAATGTGCAGAATATGTTTCCCATGATGGAAGATAGGATCCAGAGGTTGAGTGTAACGAATTTGAGATCTGTTTACTCCTCAAGGTTGTATGTAAGGTAGGGTGTAGCTATAAGTGGTTGAGGTACGTGAAATTAGGTTAGAATTCTGGTACAACTTAGTGTAGTGTTAAGAGTTTATGCCCATGGTTGAAAGTAGGGAGCACTTTGCTGTAGGCCTAAGTATACATTGATAATTTATTGATATGACCGACTTTGTAATTTCATCTCACAGTGCCTCGTAAAGTGAAGGAATATGAAGCAATTCTGCCTACCACGGATAGCATATTTCCTGTGTTTGACCTGCGGATTATCTTAGATCAAGGTGCATTCTGGGAAATATGTCGACAAATCACGAGGTTTAAGTATAGAAATATTCATAAATCATGGCTTTGATTGTGGTTTAAGATCATGAAAATCAATATGAACTATTTTTCTACCAGCTATCTGTATGTATTTATCATTTCTTGGTTTGGTTTGATTTTTTTCTGTAGGTTTTCCTGTGTATTTGTCGACAGAATTGGCACAAATTAACCTGCAGGTGTGTAAAATACTGTAAATCACTTATCCGTTTATTTGAGATCTGTGACAAAGTAATATTACGTTTGTATTTAATAGCTACCTCTTGAAACTTGTGTGACCTTCGTCATTTGCCGATCTTCCGATGAATTGAAGCTGGTTTGAATAATCTTTCTGGATAGCTAGAGTATATTAATCGTGACGTCCACCGTACATACATTTACCTACACTTTTATATACTTCATATATTATATGACGCTTACTCATCAGTTTACATGCTGGGGTGGCTGCACGGATGAATGGATATTACCAAAATAGTTTCTTAAACACATCTTGACGTGCTGTGATATACGACTGAGTCAGGGTAGACAATACAAGTACCCATGTAAGGCCTATGCCAATAGATTGTTTGCGTGTTGTATTTTTGCCCCAGCTATCCCTACAATGCCCTGTGTATCCCTATGATGAAGGTCACCGTAAATCACCCCTTCACTCACACAGAGGCACTTTGTACCCTACCCGACAAACGCTTCCTGAGCTCTGTAATGAAAATGAAAGATGGGAAATTTTATACAAGTTCATAATTAGACCATCAATTATTCAAACCCTCTTTTGTTTCAGCCGGCAGAGGCCTGTACTCGGATGGAACCGTCCTTAAATCAAGCCAGTTACCAAAGCGAATGCATTAAAACACGGTGGTCCTTTCACTTATCACTATAGGGTTATATTATATCCAATGGCCTGGCGGAGTTCGGGATTGTCTGGGAATTGCACCTGCCTCAGCATAGAAAAGAATACACGAAACTCCCCCAATATCCTCTGGGGATTGCAATAAATCAAAGGCAAAAGATTGTAGCAGATTGTCTGAAGACTGTATATCAGGCGAAATGTTTCTTTTACGCTTATACCAGAGAAAATTAGGAGAGTATTATCTCGAGTATATTACTGCCTCAACGTTAGCAGAGGAAGCTTACTCCCGCCAGCCTTCTATGGAGTTAGGACTCGTTGATATATAACCCTTTACATCAATGTAAGGACCCCTATTCCAACGGCTGATTCTGACTTTTGACGATAAGGTATGGTTTTTGAATAGTTTATTTAGTTTATTCATACACGCACGATTAAATAACCTATTTTTTTCCGCATATGATTGATAGGTAATTCATTTCTTATCGTGGCATACATTGTCTAAAATATGTCACACATTGTAAAATACAATCTTGCTTTTAAAAGCAATTTGTTATTAGATAAACGTAGTTCCACAGGTCATAGAATAAAGTTTACATAATACCCTGATATTCTACTTCTGTGATAACCTAGATAGTCACACACGAATGATGAATAAAAAACAGATTTCAAGGCTCTATAGGGCGCCTCTCCCCCACCGGCCTCTCCTCCTCCTGTGTGATCCAACAAGGGCCCAGACAAAGTGGGGTCATGTGGGGGGTGGACAGGCCTGTCGGCAGGTGGCGTGGTGTCGGTGAGGATCAGCTAACAGACCGGGACCGGACCCTGCAGCTGGGGCTGGGTCACCGTGGGATGGGGCCGGCAGGGATGGGGTGCCCGACCCTGGCCGAGCTACACAGAGACAACCCCACGCAGGGCAGTAGGTTAGAATGGGAGTCCTGTGTGCAGTGTGGAAGTAGGAATTGTTATGAGAAAATATGAATGAACGTACCGAGCAAGCGTGTGGTTATGGGTGTGTATCGCTGTTTGTGTGAGTGTGTGAGTATGTATTTATGCGTGAGTGAGTGTGAATATTTGTGTTTGTGTGTGTGTGTTTGAATAATGTCATGTAGTTCGTAGTTTCAATATAGTTGGAAAATCCTGTCAGACCTTACCTCAGAAACACAGCTTTGAAGCTTGAACAATTATATTAAAGGAAATGTTTTTTTCTGACTGATAAAGGCCACAGCATTGTGTTTCTTTTGTGACAGGGAATGACAATGCCACGGATGTATGTGTTTTTCTATTGCATTACCACCTAGACGAACACGGATGTGCGTATTTCATTGTTTATTTATTCTCTAAAATATTCTAAAGGGAATTTGTAAGGGATTCTCTGTCATACTGCTGCGTCTGAGCCCAGACAAGTGAAAGGCATCAGAGCGACAGTGCCCCGTTAAACATGTTTGAGATGACACTTGATTCAATGTCAAGACAAGCTCCCCTCATCTCTCCATGTCAGAGCTAGAAAAAAGACGGAAATTGAATATAAAGAAAAGCCAGGCACTGGGAAAGGCCGCCCAACCTTTTAACGATATCCACAGGGCGCGATGGAAATGCAATTTATCTTATATTGCTTTCAGATTGTCTGCAAATAATTCAAGAGGTCTGAAACGTCTGTCACGGTTTAAATCCAGTAGAGTGTTCGTCTGTCTGTCAATGTCAAACGGACCTTGAGGTACTATAACATGATAAACGTATCGCTCAGGGTGCAAGCAATATATAAGTATTACTCTGTAGCATGAAGGCATTGCCTATCGTAGCATGGTGACCTATATTCCTTATACACTCCCTATTATCAACAGATTTAGCCGGCGGAAGTGCGCGGGCGCCTCGTGCGATGTTCCTCCAGGCGGAGGCGCGCCTGACCCGCATAGAAATGACCAGCGCGTCCTTTCTCCCCCTACCTTTGGCCCTTTGACTCCCACCATCAACACAGGTATCCCGGTAATACTGCCCCCTGCTCAATGCCAGCCGATGCGTGCATGGCCCCTTTTGTGGCCCTACTTGGCCCGGGTTTTAGTGATACTTGTCGCCGGGTGATAGCGACCCGAGGGCGCCACTGCCATCCCCGGTTGATCCGCGATGAGCAGTCAGGCTCGACTAGTAGCCAACCCAACGGGCTTTTAATGACTCCTGTCGTTACCTTTTGGCGCGGCCAGCGGATTTTCCCTGGACCGGAAATGGGACTTCTCAGTCGGACTCCTGAGCTTTATAGTTACTCCCGCTTTCTAGACTGCCCCATCGGTCGAAGATAGAAAAGGTGGTAAAATAGTAATTCCACAAAACAAACGATACCTGCGCGGCCCACCATTGAACCTTCCGACGTATAACTCTCAGTCAAAGTACCTGTGTTCTCTCATTCAACAAAGCAAGTGTTTTTTCCCATTCGATCGGTCCCTGGCAAGGCATGCCTACGAGACGTTCATAGTTATATAGTGAAAGAAGGGGATTTTATATCACTGCAAAGTCAATATTGTTTCAATATGCCAATTCATCTCATATCATAAAATGCCCAGTAGTGCCACCCAGCACTCCCCTTTTCATCCAATGAACCACGAGACTGTATTTCCAGTTGGCCTTGCCTTTCCCGCCGCCCAATAGTATATACATCTACATCAGTGTCCCCCTCCTGCCCCCCATACAATAATCCATGGCTGTATTCGGGGGGTGCGTGTCGCCCCCTCTGTCGGCCGCCTTCTTTACTACCCACTGTGAGTGACCGGCGCGCAGGCGCAGTGAGAAGGCCTTGGATCAGGGACACAAAGACTGATCCGGGCCGACACGCCATGGTGTCGGTAGTAGTGAGCACGAGCTGCTCTCACTGCACTGCCATTTGTGCTGCTCGCCATGCTGATGATATTGGGACAAATTAGAGAACACACGCAACTCGCCCACCCTGTAGCTAAGCGTTACTTTATTGCGGGAGGCACTGTGCAGGGGTGTCGATTACGTCGGAGAGACGCGTCGGGCACCCTCCTTTCGTCTTCTTGTGATAATCGATATAATCTTCTGGCAAGTTGACTGATGATGATATCTCTTGCATGGCCTATATTATAAGTATGTGAGTGATATCTTACACAATCTTATAAGAGATATTAATGAGAGGTGTATTTCATGAATGGGCTTTCGAAACAGAATTGACAACCACCCCTCTCAAATGCATACATGTATTCAGTCAGTATTCATAGTAACCTATGCTCATTGAATAATTAGTTTTTTGTCTTTCCAAAACACCAACCCCTTTTTAACCCAATCGCGGTTGCCGTTACCATACTCATTACTTATCCCTATGGGGAGCTCTAGAATGGATGCTACCTCAAATGAATATTCACTTTGAGGCCGCAGCTTGTCGATCGGAGTGGATTTCGAGGCCGGCATTATCATCCTTCACGGTGCTTGTTATCAGCCCAGCCGAGGGGATCGGCAAACTCCCAACCTTATCGCTTCGGGCCGAATGCTAATGGAGCCCGACTCGGGGCTTCCCGCTCCCTTATCAAGAAGTATTACATGCATGCACCTGGGTCTGTGCAGGGCACTCTCCTTGGGCAGAAAACGCTGGTGAACATCTGAAATATCAATATCAAACCTGCAGTAGCAGCCTCCTGAGACGGCTCTTTGTAGTCTCATTTATAGAGCCTCCTTAATATAGACATCTGTAAGGTTAGTTTCACCTCCCGTCCCTTTTCGGAGTTGCCTCTGATAAGAAAAAAAGTGCATTTCTGTCTGAGGTAGGCAAAGTTGGGAAGGAGGCCGTGCGTTGTGCTTATTAAAGTATCACCTGGGGTGTTATTATCGCCACCTCCGGGGATCTGAGAGTTGAATGCTACGTGGGCTGTGCTGATGGCTTGGCTGTCTCAGGCTGGGGCCTCCCCAAGGTGTATCCACTTAAGGCTGAGTAACGGCCGGCCGAGTAAGGCGGGCCCCACAGGTGCACGCCTGCCACATTGTAGGCTCACCCACAAAGCACTTGTACATCACCTGAGTCCTTGCCACTGGAGGCGGAGTACTTTTGCCTAATTATGCGATGACAAATGGCAATGCTAGATTCTGGCTCGGCAACGCCTCTCAGACCTGCAAACGTCATGCCTAAAGCGTAAATGGACCTGGCAAATGTTTGGGCCGATTCCTCCCTCCAAGGTCTTTTCCTTGGGATCTGGGTCGATTTCACTAATGCCTGTAATCGTGTCGGTCCCGGCGAGGCCTTATATATCTAGGTCACTTACCAGTATGTTTGCCTTTGAGTGAAATAGATCCCGTGTTTTGGGTAATTTAGGGATGGTCTCATTTCCCTAGATAAAGACGGACCTATATTCATGAGGACTTATCTTTCAGCTCATTCTTTTTTGTCACGCTATTGGTCTCTTTCTACTGTGCAATACTCCAATTGTTTCAACAGGCAATGGCATTCATAGCAACAAAACAATTCTTTCTCAAACTATGGTTATAACGACTTAAAAATCACCCATAGCATTTGTATTTCATTCCTATCAACAAAAACCCTGGAATGTTTTTCGTTATATACATACACGTATATCTAGTCTGACGCTGAAAGGAATTCGATGTCGAATTTGGCGGAAACCCAGCTGTTAGGCCTGCTGTCTGCCACTTGGTCGTGCGGAACCCTTTGACCCTGTCTCTATCCAGCTGTCATAACCAATCAAGGAAATGCCCCGAGACAATGGGCCTGTTGGCAGTCTTTAGTCGGCGGATGGCGTGTGAGCACCAGTTCCTGCCTGGTGCTGACAGTTCTTGGCCACCATTAGAGTCACATGTCTGTCAGAGAAGGCGATCTGCGCGAAAGCTAGATTGGGAGACATATGTGCGTCGTTATTGGACCGACGCACTTTTTTACTGGGGCAGAGTGCAAGCAATACGTGACTTTAGGTGTTTATTGTAAACCAAGTGCACCCTTGTGTATTGCTTCAATCATTTTAGATTCATCGTCGTTTTGTATGATAAATTTCAAAAACATGTAGGTATATATATATCATATGAGGAATAAGAATAGGGATATGTAGTCTGAATAGTTTTGGGAATATGTAAGAGTAGGTAAACAACAGATAAGACGGAGATAATTATGTACTTATCTTAAAGTCAAAGCCTGGTTCGGACGAAAACGGATGTCCTATAATGATGTAATAGTCTGTTTCATAATGAAGCGTGCAGATTAAATTGAAGCATAATCGAGTTAACGTTATTCGGAACAGCTTATATTTTAATTGCCTTCCCTGTTTTCATTGAACGACCACCAGCCGTGTTGAATTTTCTTTTATAGAAAAGCAATATCTGTCCTTTAGCAGGATGACGACCAGACAGCTCAGTTATCACCCAGCCTCTAGATTGCTCCGTTTCAGCTTTTTTTAAGGACTGATATTCACATTCGACCGCAGTGGCATGTGCCCTTTTAAATAGAGGCCAGTTTGAATGCAGACATGGGATAATTGACTGAGACTTGTTTTTTCCCTTAAGGCCTGCTCCTTACGAGGTCAGCTTAATTCCAGATCTATTGCCTGTACGCACTGTCTCCAGTAGTGACCGGCCATCCGCCCGGGAGGCACTCCCAGCATACATACTCACACCTGCCCCGCGGCATCTAGACTATAGCCCCGGGAGGCGCCCGCAAAGACATTTAGGGTGGGCCAACTGTCACGTTTTACAGAAATCAATTGGCCTTTCCTTAGAGCCCGGGCTAAGAGTGGTTAGGCCCACCTCCACGGTTCCCTACTCGGCGACAGGCCCGCCTCCGCCTGCACAGAGATTCATTTCCCAATAATTGTGGTATAATGGCAGCCTTCCATTAAGACGTGCCATTTATCCCAGCCCGTCTAATTCGAGCACGTCTCCTTCTATGTGCCCGGCAGACCACATCTCCTCCAGAGAGCCTCCGATGTGACCGAGTGTGTCCCACTCCTCGCTAAGGTTTTTAGGCGACTTTCCCGGCTGGCCAATAACAGGCGCTCTTGTAGTAAACGTGTTGACAATTGGGGAACGTCTGGGAGTGCCCCACCCGTGCAGCCCCTGTCTTTAGCGGGTAAACAGCCATACAGTATCTCAGCTATACACAATGAACAACGCGCCACATTTTAAGTACTTACGATTCGTTTATCCACTTACTGCCACCAGTATTCTGTGTAATCTCTATGGCTTTAGGTGATGGGTAGGCACAGTATAAATGATTTGCACTCACAGGTTGTATATCATCAAACGCTGGAGACCGAAACACAGAAGGAAGCTATTTAATGCAAGCAAAATGATGTGTGGTAGGTGAAAAAATGGTACGTGTGACATAGACACTCTATATTTCATAGCAGTGATAGCAGAACGATACAGTACTTATGTTGTGGCATATCGATAAAATGCACCATTACCTAAGAGATACGAAACTTCGGCTCACGAATATTTGATAGGTATGTTGGCATAAACTAGCCGTACCCGTTGTGAATAGAATACATAGTGACATATACTTATATAGAGTCCAAATTCAAAGTTTTTCTTCTAGAAAGGATCGAATCCCAATTTGCAGTGCGAAACCATCCTCAAACACGTATCATATTTGAATTGATGGGATTGTCTGGCCGCGGGGTAGTTGAGTTGGGGACCGCAGGGTGGCGCACTAAAGGGAAAAGAGGACTGCTCTGCCTGGCGTGCTTTTCCCGGCGTCATATGCAGATAAGCCTAGATTACATTGAATATTTGATGTGCGCAAATGAAGCCATTCATGAAGTCACAAAGCCCCCCTGCCCACTTTCATAAAAGCCACGTCAACAGGCCCAAGCGACAAGCGCCGTTATAACACAAGTCTGTTTAAAACACCACCCAACGATTTATTCTGCCCGCCACGTTTTAATGGCTTTCTTTATCGCCGCAGCACTGGGAAATTTATTTCTCCAACTTTCCTCAGTAATAGAACGTGTTTCAAATCTCCCACTTCTTTGGCAAACTGGAAATGGCGGTGCCAGTGTTGGTTTTCGGCTACTAATTGCTGTTCTGATTAATGAATTCCTTAGACTGCGCTTGGTGGCGGTGCTGGCGGTGTGGATCGTAGAGGAATGTGTAAGCCCATGTAAACCTGGGGAGAATGTAGGTCAGATTGGTCAGCTGTCTCAGACAGGCCTCATGAATAAATCAGACAATGAGGGGCTTGTGGTGTAAAGAACCATCATTTATTTTGCTTAATTGTGCGAGCCAATTGGCAGCCAAAGCTACTGAGGCATCTACAGCAATTACAGATGCACATCAGATTTCCAATTGTATACAATGATATTGGACAAGCTCGGGACGCTCCCAATCACAATCCCCCTGAACAATGTTCCCTTCTCTAAATCCCTGGGGAGAACGCCCTTAAAAGCTGATGTCCTTAGCACCGCTTCCCTCCTTTGGGGGCTTGTGGCGTGTGATTGTTGTTTACTGGAGGGGCGCTAAGTCGGGAGGTCACGATCAGAACAGTACCATTAGCACGCCAAGGGCCGCACCTGGAGTAATCAGAGCAGGGCATCCGGAGAGCATAGCGTCACATAGGGCTTCCCGCCAAGTGGACAGCGCCCCTTGGCACTCCTCTCCGGGCAGGGGAAGGTCATATCCCCTGGAGCAGACCAAAACCTCCACTGACAAGGCTTCCCTGCTTGACCTGAAAGGAAAAGTTTTCAAACTGTAGACTTTTACTGTTTCAGGGGGGTCGGCACCGAGGGGGGGGGGGGGGGTCTAGGGCCATCGGCGACGTGTCTGCATGCTAATGTCGCCCGGAGAGCAGGCGTTTACGTTGGCGTGCGGACACTTGGGTGTGGAGGAATGCCCGGGTCCCCGCCGGTGCCTGCTAATCTTCCCAAGAGGAAACTGGCTTCTGCTCCCAGGCACTTTGTGCCTTCAGATGCTACCTCTGACATTTTAGTATTGTCATAGTAGTGCCACTTCACACGCCACTTAGATCTTAAATGTTCTTTCAAACGACAGTTGCCGATGATAGGGTCTGTTGTGAAGAAAACCACATAACGCTTGCTTGACTTCAAACCTCCATTTGTTGACTGACGATTGGAAATAATGTTCTATCTATGCTCCTCTTGTAAAAACTGTGAGGCACAGTACTAATATTGCAATGATAAGGGACAATGATTATCCATTATCTTATTGTTCTCTTGTACATAAATAATACAATATAATGTCTTAATGATAGAAATGTGAACAGAAAACAGAAATGGTAATGGGATACTCCTGAAATAGTTAGAAAGCAAAGGTCAGAGTAAAGCTACTTCCATTTACGTTATAAATTCACTTTCAATTACAATAGTGCTGTTATTTTTGTCTTTCTGCAGGACTGTTCCGTCTTCATCTTTGAGAAGCGGATCGCAGACAAGCTTCACAAACCTCGAAGACGGGAGCAGGTAGCAGAAGTGCTCAGAAAGGAAGTCAAACACTTATCCAGGCTCAAACATCCCAAGATACTGCGAGTCATACATCCCCTCGAAGAGTCCCAGTAAGTATAGCAGTTTTACCTGATATCCTCTCTATTGATGTTCTTATTAAAGTTTTCACAATCAATTAGGACTAACTGTTTTAAGCTTGTACGTCAACAAAACAAGATATTTTACACAAGATAGCCTGCTCCTGTGTGTCATTTTGGTATACTACTTATAAAACTACCTGAGTCAAGGCACTTTCTACATATACTACTTAGGTAACTTGCATTGGTTATCCGTTGAAATTGAGGACGGACGACAAAAGGGGTGATTTGTAGCTCATGTTTGTCCATAAATGTTTTAGGATAGTTTCGGTTCCTTATACACATATTCTGAAAGAAAGAGAGATACTCTCATAATAATGTGTGAAGCGTTAGTCTTAAACAAAAAAAAAGAATAGCCTTATCTGACATACGTATACGTTGGGTTATGTTTGTAATCCTAATCATGATAATTATAGATATTAATTTTGATAAATTCAACCATCCGTCATGCCACATCATTCTGGAGGTTTACTGCTTATAAAACTAGATTGCACAATATGCCCTTTACAATCTTCCCCTGCAAGGAAACTGAAAAGGGCAGCTAATTCACCACCTTCTACATATTCTGCATAGAATCGCTGTAGCTTCAGTATGTTGAAGCTAGAATTGTTCATGTCTGATACACACACACAAAAAAAAGATTGGTAATTGAGCCACGTAGAGAGATAAATGTATTGTATCGGAAAGATATAGCATGCGACATTATGGATAATCAATTATTCAAAAATGCAAAAGTTAAGAAATCTGGATCTTGGCATGGCCTGTATTCGTCTGAAACCGTTTTCCTTGTTTCATCATTGTAATGTAATAGAGGTAATAGTCGCCATGACTATAATAATTCAGTATGTAGGCTATCGTGTCCTTGACTTCTTACAAACACTAGGCCTACCTTGGCAAATATGCTTCTTATGTTTTTTTAGAAGCCTGTGAATGAAAAGAATTATATCAACACATACTCATACTAAATGTATGTACAACAACAAATTGTCAATTCAAAATGCATGCTTTACCGTGTTCAACGACATGCATATACAAATGGATATAATTTAAAAGATGTAGACCATAATACATTTCATTAACTTCCTTCGCATAGGAAGCTCTCTGCTGCGCCTTTTTGCTTTTTCAAACAAGATCTTCATTAATATATCATTCATCTATTTTCGTTCCCTTTCTTTGTGCACTTACCTTCTTTTTAGATTTCAATGCACAATGCTTCCCCTGAGCTTTCTTTATATCCATTACCCGCAGAAAAAAGGTATTCCCCCAACGGATTCTGCAGTCCCTCCATGGAGCTAATAAGCACATAAAACAGCAATAGGGAGGAGTGAAGACCATCAAACAAACCTAGGGGGCCAGAAGAATATTAATGGTATCATGGGAGACCTGCACTGGACATTGTTTATGGACGACAGCCAGTCCTGTTAGGGTTGGGAGACGCCTTCAGAGAGATTTCTTTTATGTATATTTGGGGTATCCCTATGTTCTTGCGTCTCTTACTGCAAGTTTGGTGATTTTGGATGTGTATCGGGCTTCCAGGGCTTCCTCTCTGACCGTGAGCATCCCATTTCTATAGTATATGAAACAGAACCGTGTGTGAGCTTGTGAATTTAAATATAATAATTATCTATTCCAATAAATGTACATGGACCTGTCCTGCTCTCCATTATTAGAACCAAGTCACTTGGTTAAATTCCAATATCAGTGCATCATATTGCTGTTAAATATTCCTCACCAAACAACTTTGGGCTCATAAAAAGTGCACTTTGATAGTTTATTTCCAAATCCCCCTTCAGCGTCTGCTCTTAATCATCATTTCACACAATAGCCCGTCAGTATCCGCAGTGTTTGATTCCATCATAATAGAAAGGTTGATTCAATATTGCCATTGCTGCTTTGGCTTTCTGAGTAATTCACCAAAACACCTCAGGGTTGGGGAAGGAGAGAGGGAGACACTATAAAATATGGATTTTTTTCATAAAGCTTTCACTGCAACGCAGTAGGAAAGACTGGCTTTGATCAAACTACCGTTGAACGCGTCGATATGGAATTAAACCATTAACCCATGGAATGTGCGGAATGGGCATTTCCTTGTAATTGTACAGGAGTATTATTGTGATCTCTTACCGTGAACTTACCGTTGAAGTATTGTCTTAAAGGACCTATTTCCAATTTCATGTATCAGTTTATTTTGAAGTATTTGCCAGTTCCAAGCCTACTTTAATTTCAATGGCAACCCGCTTGGTCATATTGCTTATTTTTGAAAATTTTCTCTTTTGGGATATATCAAATATCACTGTAAGCTATCCATTCAATTTCTCTTCTCACATTCGAGGATCTAATGTAAACACTCGCATCCTCAAGAGTATCTCTAAATACACAAGATGCAGACATTCACATACCTGACAAGACGGTCACTGCATAAAGGTCGTCTTTTTAAAACAACATCATTATTATCAGCTTGGGAAAGAACAGGACCCACAAACAACCATCTGTACCTAAACAGACCTGTGGAGTCAACCATTAAAAAAGACCATTAAAGTAAAAATAACCTCTCTTTGAAGGCCCATTAAGAAAGTGTTATATTGCATACACACGAAGTCCCGAGGGGAAAAAACTCGCTACGGCTGTTCATTCCCATAATGCAGCCATTTCAGGAAACATTCTAAGGAGGCATTTGCTCTTAATCAGCTAAAAATAAAAGCTATATCCTCTGGAACACCAGATTTTAACATGAAATAATGCGCCTTGCATCAACTTGGATGTAGCTTGACTGTAAGAAGTGGATATTCTGACTGAGAGGTGCTCCTAAAACCTTCTCACCACAACATTCATGATAAACTGTAACTGTCTGTAGGTACTTCTGTCCAATGCCTCTCTGTCACTGTTTGTTTGTATGTGTATGATTTATGAGGTTTTGCACGTGAATCGAAAGAGAGGAACATTAATACGTTGTCTAGAAGGAGGTTTTTGGCTGTAGCGAAGGTAGTATGGAAATAAAGTAGTGTTTACAGACTACTGTGCTCAAGCCACGCCCGAGTGTACGTTTGCCAGGTATTAGGTTTCATATGTGGGCAGTGAGTGAGGCAAGGCAGGATCTGTCTGGGGCAGTACTTGCTATCCGATGACGGTAGCTGTTGTAGCGGAAATAGTCTTCGATACATGAACTAAGAACATAATAGATACATAATATCTGTTTGATTACGTTTAAGATTTAGGTCTAATGTTGTAGCCACTATAGGCATATAGCGTCGAAATATGTTATCGCCATACATACAAAATACATTGTGATATTTTTGGCATTCTGTCTATATGGAATGTACAAATGAAATTTCCTTTTAAAAGTACCTGCTTATCAAAGCCTTTTATGTCTACTATCATTTCATCATTTTATTATCAAGTGGCTTTCAGCCATTAACAGTATGGGGTAAGATATGGAAATGCAAAGGCTAGCTGGATATTGCTATCCAATATACACAGCAATTGTAGTATAGTAGTAGGGAGAGAAGGAGGAGGACGAGGATGAGTGTAGACGCTGTAGCAGTACACAGCAGGGTCAGCTAAAGGCACTGGAAGGCGACCTATCTTCTCCAGGGCGGCCTACAATAGCTAAGGTGTACTGGGAACAGCAGGGGTCACGGGGGCACTAAGTGGACCCCTGGCTGGAGATGCAATGTAAATGTCCATTGTGGGAGGGCGCAGTAATACAGGCATCGGCTAGGTGAATGGACGGAAAGCCACGTGGATCCGGTAGGCGATAATGGGTGAAAGTATAAGATTGATGGCACTAGAGGGAGGTGTAATTATTACATTAGGCCAACTTCTGGGCGACGCCAGGAGAATGATTGTGGCCAATGTGATGCTGGCTATTAGGAAAATGGCAATTTATTTATTTGCCTACTTAAAAAAAAACTAAGGTGGTGGGGCATGATCTGGACCGAGCTGAGTTATGTACGCCACGTTCTGTATGGGACGTCGAGCGTGCAATGCCGGGTGTGATATAGGCCTATAAACTATGTATACGACAACGATCGATAATCATAATTGCATATTTTTTAGTTTAAGGTCTTTTTTCCTGGAGATGTTGCACACATATGATTTATTGTCTATGCGAAAGCTCCAAATTCTCATTTTTATATAGGCTACTACTAGTCTAATATATTAAGTCCAAGGCATTGGAGGATATGTGGCATAACCGCGTATGTTTTTAAACAAATCTAGGGGACCTAACGTATATTTTGTACATGACATCTCACAAATAAGAGGAATTGACGTCGTGTGCATACAATTCCAAATATCAGCCTTAAGCAACGAATTCCCATTTCTTTATACTACTCATATACTTTTATCTTGTCGCGTATACAATAATACAATAATGTCATTCAAAGCGATATTGTGGTGAATAAAGTGGAATGTATGCATTTACGCGTCGTTGCGCATTCCTCTCTAGGCATATAGGCATGGCTCCTACGATCTGTTGGGCTGGATCTTTCAGCTGAACCGCCCGTTCGTATTGCCGGAAGTTTGCTTAGTGTGAAAAGGCTAAAGCATATGCTAGGCTGGCGTATGTATGGAGTAGTCCCCTGTCGCCAGTACATAACCTGTGCAAACAGTTGCACAGACGTCCCATGGCCTTTGAAAGCGGTTCATTTTATGCAGTCAACCTTATAGTAGTATTTGTAAGGACGATCTTAAGGGACATGATTGCTCCTAACCCCACAACCCACCACGGCCGCATGTGATAAAGCCGAACACCTTCTCCCTGTTCCCCCTCTAAGGACAAATCCGTACCGGGAGCAATATCAACTACTCAAGCCTCTGCTTTGTCTGTTCGTTAAAAGGATCAGGGCGAGCGGGCCGGTCGGGAGTAGTCGGCGCTAAGGCTATATAGATGAAGGAATGATGAATTGCGGCGAGCTAAGACCCGCCTGACAGTCTGTTGGTTCCTACCTCTGTATACAGAGGGCGTTTAATGCCTGAGCCCGGCATCCATCTTGGGGGCAGCGAGGGGAGGGCGGAAGACGCGCGCGGCTGTGTGAGCTGCTCATCTGTGATCGTGAGCAGAATGATAATCACTCACACCTCACACGCGGTCTACCTAGCCCTCCTCCTCCTCCCCTTCCTCCAGTGCCCCACTATATATTCAGCCTCCTGTGCGGGCTGCGGCGGGCTACAAAGTCCGGACAACCTTATTATCGCCGGGATACATTTGGGGGCCCCGGAGTGCGGCGGGGCGATAATGGAGGGAACTAGAGGTCCGGGCAGACAGGCCATAAGGCCGCGCGTCTCTCAACACTAAATTAAATCCGTTCCAGGAGCCCGGCAGTGCCAGTTCCCATCAGACTCTACTCGCCCCCCACCTCCTTGTCACACCCAGCCTCCTTAAATGATAACGGCCATTGAATCGGCCCAGCGCCGTATAGCGCCTGCTACGGGCGTTATAATCTCGGCACTTCCACAATTCAGGCTGAGGTGAATACGTAAACTTGATATCCTGCAGTGAGGATCTCCGACTTATTCGCATAGGTGTGGTTTCCAGTGGTGCAGGCCCCTGCAGTCTCCGGGTCCAATTTCGGATTAGCTGCGATCCTTTAAGCTGCTCTTGACTGGGCCAAGTTATCGGCCAAGGAAGGCTTTATCAAATGATAATGTATGGTGTTAATTTAGAACATTAGCTGCCTCCTTACTCTTCCTTGGAGGGACTTAAGGACGCACACACCGGGCCGATAAATCTCCATGGTTGGGTGATTACTATCAGGGAATCTGGTGATTCAATTCATCCCGTCTCCATTATCGGAGGCCTTCACATAATGCGCGCCGGCATATCGCCTCAAAAGGTCAATGCCTAGACGTCACCCAACCAAGGTCAGGTCGTCACCTTGGTAACCAAAGAGGGCAATGATGTTTTCCTTGGGTCAATGAAATAAATAGGAGCTTAAGGTAAGGAATGGCGCTGCCGCATGGCAAGTCGTGGCGGAACGGCCTAAAGATAGCTCCGGGTAAACCTATTACTACAGGAAAGGATACTTCGACGCCAATACCGATTTATCTATAAAATTATTCAGGTATGGTATGAACCAAACTGAAATATAATAATTTTGCCTGTTTTAATAAATAAAATCAAACCAAAGTGTTAGTTTGAAATTAGATACCTAGAATCAAAAAGAGTAGGCCTACAGAAATGCAGCCGACGGAAGCGGATCGTTAATTTGACAAATGCAAAGTATACACTGTAAAAATGATGTTTAGAATTTAAACATGTTAAAGGGCTAAACATGTTTAGAATCTAAACACAAGAAGTCTCATGTATTTAAAAGCTAAACACTTGTAATGCCTAAGCATGTATGGATTAGATATGTTTAGAATACAAACACATGAAATTGCAGGTGTTTAAAACCTAATCTCTTGGTACTCCTAAACATGTATTGGATTAGATATGCTTAGAATCTGAACACATGAAATTGCAGGTGTTTAAATCAAAAACACTTTCTACTTCTAAACATGTATTGGATTTACTGTGTGTCTAGTTAAACTGTACTCCACCAGGTGACACTGTATGCCATTGCTCTGTAGTTCTTAGAGAATTCTTCTAGATGTTGATATAAATTTATGATAAAAGAAAGATAATTTTCTAGGCACTGTAGAGTGCTTAAGAAATGTGTATGTAATACTTTAGAAGTATTTTGAGTTTAAGGAAAATTATCTTGTTCAAGGTTTTGAAAATGTACTTTGTTTAGACACCTTTTCCATATGCAGACAGACATAGGGACTAGGGTATGGGTCTAAAAGTTCTGAGACCCACTACAGGTACCTAAGCCCTACCTCAGTTCAGAGGTCAATTCTGCATTTTTCCATGCATAATATTGAGGGAGGTTCAAATATATGCTTGAAGTTTACTTTTTTTTTGGATCAATTGAGATCAGGAAACATGTTTTGCTCTCTGAGTTGTACATAACAATCCAGAATAATATCGGTGAAAATTACCAAAGAAATTGGTTTTATTGATCTAAGTGCAATGCAGTACAAAATACTTCGAAGCTAAAAATTATTTGCTAAACATCAATTAAATCCTAAGCATTTAGACTAAAACACATTGAAGGCCTAAACATTTCAAGGTAAACACATAAACATCAAAAATTTCTAAACACTTAACCCTAAACACCAATAATTTAAACATGTTTAGGGAAATAAAGTGTTCCAAAACTGGATGCGCCTAAGTGTTTAGGAAAATGTTTAGGTTCTAAACACTTGTTTTAACAGTGTAGTTACTAGGAAGATATATGTGTTGTTGAGAAGAATTACACTGTGTGAAATACAACAGAGGTCTCACAAAATTATGAAATGATAACTTTAGCAAATGTGGAACAAAAACCTTAATGCTGAATATTTTGTTTCACTTTATAGACCTCTATCAATTATTGAAAATCAAAGGGACTATTACACCAGACAATAAGAAAGACCAAAAGTGCTGGTAATTACCCACTCTCTTTAATGTATGTGTCTGTCGTCGAGGTTAAATGAAAGACAAATAAAATAAAGGACAGCTAACTTAGTCCCTGCAAGCTTCTAATTTACTGAAATCGGAGAGAACAAAAGAACCATAATTATTGAGCTAATTTTCCCAAACCGAAAGCTATCATATTCCCTATTCCATGTTCATGTGTATACACTTATTGTCAGCTTCATCAAATTAGTTAGGCTTTGTTTTTAAAAGACACGAGAGGAAGTTTAAATAGTTTATGGCTAATCGAGTTTTTTTTTTTTTTTTTTTTTTTATTGCTTTCGAAAAACTTGGGTTTACAAACTCGGTTTATCACCGTTCTTCCGTGAGCTCCCACTTTAATTTCACGCATAACATAATTCATGTGGGAGCAGATTTGATCGATTGTTACATATTTTCACTCAATTTTACAAGGGTGAAAACCCATTTGTGCAGATATGAAATGAGATGGGATGTGTGCACTATATCTTAACCTACAATTTTATATAAGGGTGATCAATATTTTTAACCAATCGTGATTTGAAAATACTCTTCTTATTCAAAACCCTTAAAGCCACAGGTAGCTTATTCCATAAGGTAATGACTCTATACCAAGGATCAGATCTAAATTTGAAATGAGTTATATTTGGTACAGTAAACAGCCTTCCTCCATGTCTACGAGTTTGTATATCTCTATTATCCAATAGAGAATCTACAAAGCTATATTGAAAAGCAAAAAGCAGCATGTGCATATATCTTCTATGATGTAATCTAAACAATTTACACGTCCTATGTACATCATCAGTTGACATCCGTTCATTATAAGGAATACAATGTTGATTTAAAGCAATATACAAGCCCCTATTTTGAATGAACATAATGTTATTGTGCTTTTTTATAATATAATTGTTAATTTAATATTGTCTTAAAGTTGTAAGATATACTCTGTCCTCAATATCAGGCTAGGTGTTGTACCTTTACCTGTAAACATGTCCCATTTCTGGGCCTTGTCCTTTCTCTTTTAATTATGGAACACATGATTTTTCAAGGGTGACGTTTGGTTACAATTATGCATCCGTTGTTTTTATTACCGATTTTAAAAACCCACTTTCATGTTTCCGTTATTGACACGGCAAACAATTTGTTTATTGGAAAGCTAACGCCCTTCCACGCTGAAGTGCCCTTTTAATTTGAGAGGGACTTGTTGATGTGCGCCTTCACGCAATCCGATTCTGTGCAATTAGTTTAGGTTTGACTGAGGAAAACGAAGATGTTTAATCTATATAACAACATGCGTAGTGACATAATCGGACCCTGTCTGCTTATAAATATATTGACAAATATACGGCTTAAATGACATTTGTATCACTAGTAGAAGAATTTTTGGAAAAAGAACGACAATGGCTTTAGAAAAGATGTGTGATAGACTTCGATAACAAAGGTGGCCAACTGTTGGTTTTATTGATTTCGGCCTCACTGAAAACTAGGAAACCTGTTTATATTGCTTTGCAAACTAGCATCAATCTTGGACATCGTTAAATTTTGATACTTTACCAGAGTCAGACAGGTACTTATCAGGTTGGGGCTACCACAGAAAAACGGGACGTCCTGGAAAAACGGGACGTCCTGGAAAAACGGGACGTCCGGTTTTTCCCGTCGTAGCCCCAACCTGCTTATAGCTCGGCTTATGCTGATATCAAAATGCTAACACATGCATCTAAACTATATTTGATTGCCTATTGAAATTCAATTACCGAGCAGTATTTGCTCTTTCCAGTGTAATTTAACTGTAACAGTATTTAGCTTAAAATAGCTACACGTTCTCAGGATCTGAGTAACATAAGGTTATATCTGACAAAAGCTGAATTTGTGTGGTTGCTAATTAAAGAAATATGACATATTTTGAAGGTCTATAATTATTCTAAATATCTCTTTAGTAATTATTATATCAGATCCATAGGAAGAATATGGTCCCCTGGTCAGAATTATCAATGCATTTAGATAATAAGGATGTTACTATGGTAACAGAGACAAATTCTATCTCAGATACGACCTTATGTTACTCAATTTTAAGAAGAAAACTTGGAAATCAGTGAATAACATAACGTCGTATCTGGCATATATAAATGTAAATAAGTACAAATTAAATCGGTTTAACTAATACAAGTTCCACAAAATAACATTTCTGAAGCAAAACCAATGTTCTAGAACTTGTTATATTCGATTACTCGAAAATAATAAAGATTTATATGATATTTACACTGCCAAATTTAACTGCAGTCCAGATACGACCTTATGTTACTCAATATCCAGGCCATTATTCCATTAAACAAAGGTCGTATCCAACATTTAATATTACCAGGATGGCTATCTGAAAAACTGAATCATAACATATTCACATTTCGTAATAATTACAATATTTTATTAAAAAAATAACATTTGCTCTCTTCAGATACGACGTTATGTTACTCACTAAAAAGTGAAATAGGGCAGATGCGACCTTTGTTTACTGGTTTATAACATTCCAAGGATTTGGAAAATCAAAAAAATTCCAAAATTTCAAGATACCTTAGAGAGAAGGGTAACATTTTCAGAAATAAAAATAAAATCAATTTTTTTGAGATACGACCTTATGTTACTCAGCCAACGTAGTATTCATATAGACATCCAATCATCTCTCCATATGGACGTCTTAACACGGTCATGGGCCTTTATTAGCTCTTTGTGATACATATTTGTGCAAACATTATTGTTTCACTCATGCTATAGTGGCTCTATAGGTTACGACCCTAACCTCTGCGTATTGTTCGTATGCTTTCAGTGACAGCCTGGCGTTTGCCACCGAGCCGGTGTTCACCAGCCTGGCCAACCTGCTCGGCCACCAGGAGCGTATGCCAACCACCATACCTCAGGAAATTAAGGTAGGTCACACAAGGTCAGACCTGAGGGTCAATTAGCCCCGCCTCCAGGGTCCCCAGCCTGCGTGTCGCGGGGGTCAATGGGTGAAATGAATACTTCAAAGTCTTCGCTGATTGGCCAATATTTCCCGTGGCGGCAATGTCCCCCCCCCCCTCCTCGCCCTTTACCTTCCCACCTACCACGTGAAGGTGGTTGTTGAATTTATGGCACAGATGGACCGCCAGGGAAGGTTCCCCTTTTTTCGCCTCACAATCATTGTGGCTGTTTCTTTTTCTCCGTCGGAAACACCTGCCTTCCTTCCTCGGCCCTGTTTTCCTCGCGGGGTTGTTTTTGCCGCGCCGTCTGATGTTTGATTTTTGACTCGGGCCAGCAGGCATGAAATCATTATTTCAGGAGGGGTTCTGTCTTCCCAAAGACGCCGGGGATAATGCTCCGAGGCGCCCCCCAGCCCCTCCCCGACCCACCCCTTTGGTCGTCGGGCATTAACGCCTCAAATTTTCCCAAGATTAACACTGAAAAAATGTGCTTTGGTGTCGGTAGTGTTCTGCTTCCCAGTGACAGCGCCATCAGTCACTGTGACTGCTGCTGCCACCGCCGGCACTACCACAACCAAGGTAGTGTGTGAGTATGGGGGGATGAGTATGGGGTCGACGCCCGCCCTGGAGGGGGGCGTTCGCACCTCCTCACCCCGCTCAGGAACTAACACCATTTCCATAGTAGTTTAGTTTTAACCACACATTGGTGTGCGTCCTGTAACGAAATCAGGTAGGCAATTCAGTCCTAGCCACAGCCCACCTTCCCCATGCATCTCCCCACCAACTGCCCCTTACCAAAGCGAGCCCATTTTTTTCGGTGTGCTGGGGGGAAGGGAGAGAGGGGTTTCTTTTAAGCGCAGCCAATTCCAATCAAAAACCGGCGGATTCGCCCAGTTTTTTGAAAATCCCGATGAAATCCAGCCGGTGATCCAGGTAGTGGCGCCTGGAGCCATCATCCCCGACGCCTCTTGATAACAATTGAATTGCGGAGTCACGTGATAGCGTAATGTCTGCAGCCTGATCTGGATCATTTCTCATTAAACGTAATAAGCACACGCAAAGCCCACCAACTTGCCAGCCCACTGCTCCAAGGACTCTATTTCGACTTGTCCCTAGATTAGAGGACGCTACGGGAAATCGTTTGGATTTTATTAAGGCAGACGCGGCTATAAAAAATGCACTACAGAGAGGGCTGAAATAGGAGGCGGATTTATGCCTTTTACCTTGATATTAATGGATTAGAAGCCCTGACACTATTTTTGCAGGTATATCTTTCAGACAGCAATAAGTCCAGTGACATTAAGACATTGTCGCGGAACCAAAAATGGCAAATCCTACCAAATATCCTGTCGACATTTAATGTGTAAATTTATGCAAATATCTTAACACGGTTTTCGTCGTGCATTATGTTTTTGTGGTTTGAATCTCATTACATCCTCGATGGAATTTGCATGATGATTAAGCTATTTGAGATATGATTATTTGGAAAATTGATGAATCAGGTGATAAGGAAGCACTGGAAGGAACAGAGCCATGTTGAAATGCAATATAATTATATGCTACAAAGAAAAGGAACACGAATGTTACACCGTAAACTATGATTAGTTTTGTCAACTGTATAACAAGTATGTAGTCAATCTTATCGCGGGTCATCGTGCCATATGGCATTGGTCAATATTGGTTGAGCAGCTCCCGAGCAGCAAACGGGGTCAATGTAAAAAAAAGTATTAACACGTTGGTGACGTGGTGCAGGACCACGGTGCCTCGACTCTTCGCGTCATATATGTAACAGGGTGACGACCTGCTTCGTGAGGCTCAATATTTGGACCCCACATGACCTGCATGAGCCGCGCGTGTGGGTCGCAGTGTGGGGGGTGGCGCGAGCTGCTCGTGCCGGGGTGCTGGAGGGGCCCGAGGTGGCGGCGAGCTGCTCCTTCTAATTGATGGATGACTCAGGTGACTGCAGCCAGCCGCGCGAGTCGGCGGGAGGCCCGTGCGGAGAGCGGTCCCCGAGGGCGGCCCGGCGATTTGCGGGCTTGCTGATAAGCCAGCAAGGCGCTTAGACCCGCCGACAGGTTGAGGCAATCACACGGGAGGCCCTTGGCCCCTGACAAAAACACACACATATAATCATTACTCGCCATGTAGCTGCTACAGCCGTAGATGCCAAAGGCGCTATAAAAAACCGCCATCCCCTCCCTACTCTCTTTTTACTACTCGCCCCCTCCAATCCCACGCCCCAAGCCTGAGGTCCCTCCCCGCAGATAGCCCTGCAAACTAGAAGACAAGGCAAAGGGAATTACGCAGCAGGTAAATATCATTAAAAGTCTTCTCATTGGCCAATAATGATGTCATTACCTGTGTAGAAAGAGAAGGCATATGATAAAACAGTCTCCCCCTTGATGGAAATAACCTTTTTCTTGGGACCAAATTGCAATGTTTTACGGACCTTCGCCAATTTTCAGTTGTTGATTATGACAATTACGACTGACGCTGTGCAGGCCCTGTCCCATGGCCTGCGTCCTGGGATCTAAAAACGGATTTCTGGTGAATAGGCACTCTTTAATATTCACCTCACTTCTATTCGTTATGTGCCTGCCAAATCAAGAATCAAATTCCCCCGCAAGGCAACGCCATTATCTATAAAACAGAAGCAATGTTCCCATCATCAACTTACTTTAGGTTTCGAGATAGGTGAGTCTGTTTCCACTTTGAAATTCTCGAAAACTGCTGACTTTGAAGTATCCATTCAACATTGAGATTGATGATATCTATATGATGAGACATATTTTGTACAACATTCATCCTTAGTCTGTACTGGGGCTTTCTTCCCTCTTGAAAATCATTAGGATGAAGGCCTATAAAATAAAATTTAACCACCTCTTACTGACGATAATAATTATTTGAAAATCATGCCCTTTCTTCTAAGGCAACTTTAGTTCTTCTCTGTGTGCAAGTAATACATACGAACAATGGGCAAAAAAAATAGTCAACAACCTCGACCCGAATGCCTCCAGATGGTATTATGGCACTGCCTCTTGACGTGGCGGTGATCTACGGCTCGAGTCGGCCCATAACGTCTCACATGACAACTCCTACTTTACGGCCATACATCGAAGGCCGCTGGCAGAACGCTATGGGTAAGGGGGCTCCCGGCGGCGAGCCTGAAAGGGTCCTTAGGTTGTTCAAGTACAATTAAAGGCTCCTGCAAGTAGCTTTATTCCGTCCAACATGCAAACGTCGCAAAAAGGCAAGCCATCCGAGATGTGGACACAGAGTGTCATTGGAGGAGAACCCATTGTTTGTTTTCTAAAGTGGCCGAGCAGCTCCTGTGACACGAGCAAATCAATCGCCCCTGAGCTATTGGTACAGAACTTTATCTGTAAATGGCTGGAGGCAGAGTTGAACAAAAAAGACTTCCAATTGGCATTATAAAAAGGGCGTAATAAAAGGTTGGGGAAAGTAAGAGCTTCGTTTCTGGAGGAATCTTTCCTTGGGAACTGGCCAGAACAAGTTTGAAACCCACAAACCAGTAGACGGATAGAAATAATTGCATGTGAAGCAAAGGAAAGATCGTAACGGCAAAGGTGGAAATATGGACACAAGCGGCCACTGTTGCTCTCCCCGTCCAATCTGTTGTGCGAGTAACCTTTGCAAAGGGAAGACGTCGTGTGATATTTCCGCCTTCTTCCATTAGACCGCTGCATGTAGTGCCATTGGCGAATTAAAAGTTTGAAAAACCTTCAGGTCGTTGGTACGTGGCGGCAAATACCTGAAAAGTTGTTCCTAATTAAGAACGACTAATGACCATGCCGTGATCGCTAATAGGTCAAATTTCGACATGATTACGTGTTTAATTGGTTTTAAATCTGAACCTCAAAATCTGAAGCTTCTTCTGACGGAACGATTGGTCGAAACCCATGGACGAGGATGATTATTTGTGCTGATCAGTTTTTTAGCAAACAGATAATTTGTCGACATGGGAACCGAACCAACAAGCCAGTGAAAAGTGAATGGCAACTTGGGTGGCTTATTACTGACCAAGTTAAATCAGGTGTGGAGGCGCCTACCCACAATTAAAACCAAGGAAGAGATTCCTAAATACAAATGAGGGATTATCAAAACATTCGAATTCTTTGAGAAATAGAATTACATTCTATAGTTCTTTTATGCATAGGCTGAAAGCGTTCATGAATATGCAAAACATATGCACCTCTAATGATTCCCCCATGTCGTACTGTCCAGAAGAACTCCGTGCTCAAATCAACTAGTTCAAACAGTCGATTCGTGTGGGCTTGGCCGCAGGTAATCAGAGGCACACCTGTGCGGAGTGGATCACAGGTGTGCCCACCTGGAGGCCCATCTAAGAGGTCCTGGTCCCTAATCACATCAGGTAATCCCATAGCCAGCGTCTGGGAACGCGCCGACAGGCATGCAACGCCGGTCAAACATGTGGTCGACATCTCAGAAGACCAGACCCTTTCAGATTCTAATTCTATCCCACGATCTTGGAGAGAGAGATAAAAACAACGGGTCGTTAAGGTCATCTGATCCATTTATTGCAAAAAGCAACCACACAGCAGAGAAAATTCCACGACGGTGCTTGCTGTCGGGGAGCCACCGCCCCATCATTCCTGATTTACGAATCGACGCTCCCCCCTAATGATGCAATTGGATTGGCCATTTTTCCTGCTTGGGGTAATTTAACAATTCCTATCAATATTTTAAGTTTCAATGATGAGATGATGTCCAATAATCTCAGAAAGTGGAAACTCGTAGTGACCTTAATCCTATTTGAAGCATTTCTACTGCACTCCAAGTTTTGGAAAGCAAAGTTCCATTAGGTAAAGTAACTTGAAATCAGGCTTAATTCCCATTACTCAAGTTACTCAAGTTTCTGCCGACAAATATATTGACTGACGGGAAATGCACAACGGATCTTCTGAAATATTCTCTCGGCTAATGCATCAGTCCTTCGGATGAGCCTGAAAGCAAAATTTGCAAATGTGAAACCTTTCTCATATTCTTTGCTCCCATGTGTCAATAAGTAACACGGACTAGTCAGGTTTTAATTCGGCCAAAATTGTATTTGTTAAAAAGAATATTCAACATTTGATAAATAGCTGATTTCTTTAATGAAAAACACAGAGTCTTTAATTAATCGCCTTGCATTCTCATATTTAAAAAAATCTTCACCCTTTGCTTTAAGAATTACACCAACCAAAATACAGAAATATCACAGATGAAAAAGACGAGAATAGACTACAACATCCTGTATTCTATATTTGTCTCTTTGAATTCCAAATGCTAGATCTAGCATGCTCACCTCGCCCTGTGTGGCTGTGAAGGCTGTGGTGTCCAGGCCCAATTGGCCTGGTGTGAGTGGGAGGTAGGATGCTTGATGCCAGTCATATTGATTAGGTGGTGGGTCGGGGACACGGCCAATCTGCTCCATCCTCCACCTCATTGGGCCGGACATGATCAGGGCTGTGTGCACACACCCCTACACGCCACACCCACCCACCGACACTGTCACGGCCCGCCAGAACCCGGCAACTCCATCATTAAGAGTAACCCAGATTCAAGCTCCATTAATGCTGAGGCAAAAAATAATTAGATTTTATTCTCAAATCAAAAGAGTCCTCCATTCTGGTTTTTGCATTGATCAAAGGTAATTGACCAGAGTGGTTCTTGTGAGTGTTTGTGTATGTGTGTGTGGATGTAGGTAATAGACCCTTTGTACCAACTGCAGGCATGAAAGAGTTAGCGGAGAGTGTCTGATAATACAATTGCTACTAAATCCCTTATTCCCTGTTTGAAAGTAAGTGAAAAATGGCTCAACAGACAAAAGGCACTATGTGATGAAACGTTTTACTATTAGATTGCCTTAGTCTCTGACATACCGACGAAAGTAAGTCTGGATAAAAGAGCTTGCCCGGCTTTGAATTCGCCCGGCTAACGGTCGCTTTGTAGGTTGTAAATTAGTTCAGACGGTCCTATCAAGATTCTGGAAGTTGGCCGAGAGCCTTTTAATCTTAAGTGTGCCCCCAGCCCTCGGCGCGACCCTGGCGGGCCGACAAGACTGGAATGCAATTGTCGGCGTGGGGGTAGATGGTGTGGCAGGAAGCAAGCGCCGGCGGTAATGTCCTCGGCGTGAGCTGCTCCGAGCTGCTCAAACTGGTGGCCGCCACGCGTCAACTGCCCGGCCCACTGACTGCTCACTCAGGTGAACGCCCGCCACTACGTCGGGGTGTGGGGGGACAGGCTCGCAATAAAGGTTCATCCCCCACCCCTACCTTTAAGACCACCCCCTATCTCCTGCCCAGGCCATTATGCAGGCTTCAGTGGAAGCGTGCGCCGAGTCGCCCGGCAAATTCCCCCGCGCTGGCCGCCTAGTGTGGTGACCCCCCAAGTAAAAGGCTGTATCAGTGGGCAGGGGCGGACATGATAGGGCTTTGGCCGGCTCGGAGAGGGGTGTGGTCGTGGGGGTAGGAGGAAGGGCGAGACAGAGAGTGGCGAAAAGACCGGGCCAAATAGAGACGGAATATTGCATGATTGGGTTTGGTTAGTCCCGCAGTGGTCAGCGGGCGGTCCGTTGACAGCTCACCCTTGCTGAACCGATGAGGTTTTATGGAGAGAATTTTGCCCGTACTTTATCAGACCGCCGTTTCCCACTGAGGGCAGGGTTAGTGGCAGTGAAGAGTGATAACTAGCTCAGTGTGCCAGCTTGCGTAGGTTGGGCATACTATTTACAAGGCCGTAGGGAGTCGCAGCTGGGAGAAATTTATAGCTAGAATCGTGCCTAAAAACATTCACGAGGTCGCGCCGAAATTACCATAAAACTTCAGCAACATGGTTTGGGGAATTTGCTCAGACTGAATAATAAATGTTGGTTTGTTTTTTTTCAATGTTTTTATGAAGTTCAAAGCTATCGTTATACACAAGACGAGGAGATTGTTTACGCCAATTCTACCATTATCAAATGCAAGTATTCTCAGCGTTAATCTAAATGTGATTACTGGAGAACAATGAGGCATTTGAAACTGACCCGTCTATATCCCTATTTCATTGAGGAAGACAGGGCGGTTTTGATGTGCCATACATCACGAAAATATATGCACTGATACTTGTGTACTACACACTTAATCCAAGGTAGAAAACAGAAACAGATTATGAAGTCGGCTAATTGGTCTTTAGGGACATCGGTTAGGAAAGGCAGTACGTATGTTTTTCTAGGCTAAACATGTCATATGCTTATCTCTCCATATCCACTTAGGACGTAACCATTACTACCAAAGGAAATGACTCTTGTTGATGCGAGATATCAAGTGCTCTAATTACAGCCGTCCCCAGTGCCAATCCTGCCTTCGTGGCATTGCAAACTATTTCTATCTCGGCCGGCTCAAGGTAAACCAAGCTATTAGTCTGTCTTGTTGAGATCCGTGAGTTCCCTTTAATTCGGTTTATTTGTGACAGTTTCCTTCTATTTTTGGTGCATTTAAAAGTGCTTTTCTAAGAAGACATGCTTTAAATACAAGAATCCTTTTGTAAGGTAGTGACAGGGAGCATTAAAGTACCAATCCCATGAATGCCTTGGGCTGTTCGAGGATATTCCAAGAACATTGCCTCCTAACGTCATCCTATAAAATATTCCAGAGGTAAAATATCAATGATAAGCCTAATTGTGATAATGCACGTACAAAAAATAAACCTTCGACGTTACAGTTTTAAGATTATGAGCTTAGATGCTAGATATATACAATGTATCTATAGCCTATTCGAGAACAATCCAAAGACCACACTGAAATCCGCCGCCTGCTTGTATCATGTAAGTGTATGTCTCGGGAAGCCACTTCAGACGGCGCTGCACGACGTCGTGAAGATTGATTTGATAAAAGCCAAGCCTGCTACAATGTCGCCTGAATTGATCCCTGTAGTCGAGTGACCTAGTAGTATGCTGAAATGGGAATTTGGCCCTTGTCGCATACATGGTATACGGGACATTAGTAATAGTAGTATATGACATTGGAGATTTGGGTCCGTTTGCCTACACAGGAAGTTGGTCTAATTCACCGATCCTTTTGAGCGGACTACCTGCACAAGTCAGGAATAGGGCTATCTGTGGTAATGTGCGGTTCTTAATGGTGTTTCATATGTAGGAGGATTGTTGGAACTTTGTGCAAATATAGTTAATTGTTTAGGCCCTACATACATGCAATCAAGTATAAACAATGTATATGAAAGTAACAATATTGGCTATGTCATTTACGCGACGTCGTAAACACAGCTGGTTTGACTTGGACCCATTCATAGTATTAGGGCGATCCACATCATGCCTTGCCAGAGACAGACATCCGACAGTTCCTGATAACTCCACCAGGTGTTGCCTCGCCGGAAGTGGAGCGGCGTTGCCACAACGCCACCGCCTTGTGGCCGGCGCCGGCGTGGCCATCGGTTATTGTGGTGCTGACCACTGGCCGGCTACGATGACCACTTGAAGAATGGTGAGGTGTCAGCTCCGACACGAGCGCCTCGCCTGTTTCATGCATAATGCATTGAGCTAACAGGAGTGGCTCAATCAGCGTCATGCTACAGCGGCGCCCCCTACCAACGACGTCACACAGAATGGCATCCACACACTTGTTCGTTGGGCGTCACTATAGATAGATCCATCTATGCATGGGGAAGGCTTCTTTTATATAGATAAGTTATTGTCTCGAGATTAAGTGTCACAGTTCAGTTTATTTAGTGTTTTTATTACTTGAGACTTTGTTATGAAGTATCGCCTTCATAAAGGATGTTTGTATGAAATTAACATTATGGTAGCTAATAATACATGTAACTTAGGTCAAAAACGTGAGTTGCAGGTACTACAAAATAATGCCCTTAGAATTTGTATGAATGTAATGAGATGATCGTGTTAGATTGGAAAGATTACATGCAGATGCTCGACTGCTTAGCCTTGAGCAACATCGTATCAAGCAAGTATTTTACTTAATGTATTTGATTAGTAAGGATATTGATAATATTTCTTTAGCTCCCCGAATGACCCGATCTTCATTAAAAAAGGTTTTCAAGGTCCCTTCAAAAATCACTAATCGAAACTGCAATAGTACATATTATAGGGGTACTTTACTACGGAATGATCTTGGTGTTGAAATGCATTACATTGACAATCGTAAATTGTTTAAAGACTTGGTAAAACGCCAGCACAGATTTTATTAGAATCTGTTGTGAATTTTGCTGCCACTAAGAACTCTATGATTTTTGTGTGTGAATTGTATTATTTCAATTTTTGAGCAATCTGAGGCATTAGTTTTGTAATGTTGTAATGTACTATTTTGTATCATTATTCTCATAATATTATATATATTTATATACATATATCACCTTCTGTAATACTCCTGAAAACCAAGGGAAACCCTGATGGATATTATGAAATAAATTTATATATATATGAAAAGAATAATCGGTGTAATTGTGGGGGAATAGGTTTTTTTACTTCGACTTGTAAGGACATTTATAAGAGCTTTCACTTGAAAATGCGTTTGCATATGGGTCCTATTATATATGTCTGCAGACAGTGCAGATATTTCATTAATATATACCATTCCTACCCTTTTATGCGACCCACGCATGTCCAGTTGCAAATAAGCTTTATGTTAGTCTGTAACTCATCTTATTACCCATTCCATAGCTTAGCATGCCTTTACCCGACATTTCCCCATTCGTCGCCTCTGCGCTTCGCCTCTCAGAATGTTTTATCTAATTGTCTTCTTGGAAATTCCGCCCGTTCCTCCGTTGCTCTCTGATCCTCCACGTTATCCTTTGACCTCAGTTCACCCTCTTCTGTCACTCTTCAGTATCTCCTCCTGTGGCTTTTACCTCTGGTCTCCATTAGCCCCTGAAGCTCTCTCATTTGCCCTGCTGCCCTATCCTTCCATGCAACATAATACGTCGCGTTCTTTCCCTTACTTCTTAAAATCTGCCTAGGTTTCTCAGCGTACAGGATGAAAACATTGCTATAGGGCCAGAGGCTATTGCTCATCAGGCTTTTTAATTCTTCCTTTAGATGCTTTTACAACTGTTGATAATTAAATACTGGAAGGACATGTACCTACATTAAACACATAATAGTGCATAAGCCTTGGTAATATATGTTAGGTCTGAGTTTGTCAGTGAAAAGTTTCTTATTGTTTCTATTAGTGATATAGTAACGGGAATTGCATCCCCTCCGGAAACAAGTGTGCTTATAATGTATAGTTGAGCGTGAAATAGCATCTAAAATTTAAAGCAGACATTAACCTGTCAGCAATAAAATATTGAGCCTGTAGTAACTATCTTGTATCTAGGTTTATGGTTTTATGTTGAAATCTAGAAAGATTTTCCATGTCATATTTCTATCAGAGTGTTCACAATTTGCCCGCAAGAGTTTTCTCTGAGAAGCACTTGTCACGAAATCTATTGAGTAAGAGAGAGACAACTGTGATCACAAGGCACGAAGCTACCTACCTTTCCTGGTTGTAAATGGTGCCCCTACACTGTTACCTCAACTGCCTTAAGGACAGGTAATCTTAGGTCGCTCGCTATGGGACCTAAAGGTGTCCAGTCGGTGTGTACGCCTTGTGTCGTAGCCCCAACAGGTGGCGCGTTTAACGACTGCCTGGTGTCCTATTCGGAACTGGGCCTGACGGGGAGGAACCGAGTCTGCTCCCAGGGGACATGTCATTTCATCGTTGGGCGCCAGAGGTTATCCACCCCGGGCCGGGGGAGGGGCCATCAACATAAAGACCAGCATCAATCAGGCCCAGCGCCATATACATAACCAATGAGGGCAGCTGTAAAAGGACACTGGCCCGCTTCATCGCTGTTTAAATGTGCATAAAGCTGAGCGCTGATTTACAGAGCCCCTTGTTTCAAACTGAGCAAGGCGGTAATAAGCCCAAAAGGTAAGCGAGTGCTCCGCAAAAGGGTGTAATGACCGTGGAGGATACAGGAGGAGGAGAAGGAGTGTAGTAAACGTGGAGGTGGACGGTTCAGACGCTCCTTGCATGACACGGATATATTGTGTAATGAATCACACTTGGCCCATGACAGAAAGATAATTAGCCTCAATTCCTAAAGCCTTTCAGCAAATAAAAGCCCAATAGTGATGATTTATCAATAGAGGCGCGCGTAATCTTTCGGCCATTTGTTCTGCTTCAAAGCCCGGTGGCACTGCGGCGCTGCCACGGAGGAGTGATGAATGATCGGCGAGCAGCTCGCCTCCAGTACTACGAGTCGTTTGATGGGCGGACGACCCTGACCACTGGTCAACCTACCGGTAGGGCGACCCAGGTCACCTCGTGTAGAGACCGGGGGAACGCCCCTATACGTTGATATTGTCCCCACTCCTTAACACTGAGTAATACGCCCATTGGAGGCGTCCTCAGCGGGGATACGAGATGGAAAAAGGACCAAAACGGCCTGGGGTCAATACGTAATGCAACCGATCAGGGTATGATCACGATGCTGATAGGATGTAATGGAGTAATATCACATGGTTATGGTCTGTGGACCTCAATTATGCCAATGTTAAGAGCATATCGTAACATTGAGTAAAGGGCGTGTCTATATTGGGAAGGAGGGTAATTATTCACGTCCCATTGGCCCAGTGAACGTAAAAACGCCGGTTTCTCTCGATAGAGAGAAAAAGCACTATGATATAGATATCAGTCTATTTGCAAATACAATTACTTGTCGACTGAAATAGAGAATATTGTTGAGGTATGTTGCATGTATGAATATGAATGAGTTCTTTTCATGTGTATCAATATAATTATTCTGCCTTTGATGTGCAAGAACAAATGTACGCCACGAGAACATGCATATATATATAAGCTTTTAGATGACAAACATTATGAGTGGGCATTATACTTTTAACAGTCACCACAGCATGTACGAGTATGAGATGAACTACAGAGCGTCTGAGCTAAAAGCAAGGACAGTTTCCAACGGTCATTTCTGTCTACCTTATCGACAGTGCCAGACTTGCTATCGGATGGAGCCCGACTCTGATCTCTCTTTATACCCTCATAAATCCCCGGTAATCTTGGGCAAACTTAAATAGACCTTCGGCCCTGAGTGCTATTTCTTTTTACTGCCTATTCGAATAATTTTAGCTACATTAATTTACTGTAAACACATTTTGAAAGTGTGTCTACTCGTGAAAGTTACTATCAGTAAGTTCGTCATATATCAGATGTACAAAGTTCAGCTGTCTGGATATCGCTCCATTAAACCTGTGATCCGTGATGCAACTTTATATCCCATACACTTGTCTTCCTATGATATGCCTTCTCTCTGAAATAATAGTCCATTCTACGGTTACAATGAATCAACAATTCATATATGAATATATTTACAAGGGTGGCCGTTCGACCCAGGTTTTTTTTTCATGAGAATGCAAATATTTCTTCGTTGCTATTGCCACATTCTGAATCAACTCATCATCAAACAGTCTTACAAATGGAATATCCACCCACTGACCTACCAGCTCCTTTATATTGTAAACAATTACGGGTAACAGTGGACATTTCTATTTCAATGTAACTGTACCTGAGTTCTCACTTTAAAATAGTATGTGCTTACATAAGATCGGTACGTAAACGTTTAAAGCGAAGCGTTGGCGACACGATCCTTCGTGTCTTTCCCAAAAGGCGAGCCAGGTTTGGCATTAGAGAGGCCATTGCCATGTCGACGGCCGTGTTGGATGGCGTAACCAGGGTCAAACAGGGCTTCATCGTTCCTGCCAAGCCTTGTTTTCCGTCCTTTTAACGGTGGGACCAAGGTAATGATTCCTAGGACACGCTCATTATTCTGGGCGCTGCATTGGGTCATTAAATGAAATAGTAGGATGCAGGAAGAGCGCAATTTAGCAGGATAGGAAGTTGTTTTTATGTTTAATCTAACAATAGGACTGCCAGATTTTCATTACAGTTGTAATAGCTCACCCATTGTGCTTATGCGTCTAGATTTTAAGCAGAACAAGTCATCAACCTCTGAATGGGGAATGATAAACAAATCCATTATCTTTTATGATCAAATTAGACGTATTATTAGACGAATATTTACGCTTTGCAACTTATCACAATAAACTTTGATAGGTCTACGGACAATAATTACAGAAAAATACCAAAAAGCTTTTAATGATAATTTATTAGCCTATTTTTCATGAAAGTTAAAATTAGGATTTTGCATAATGTTAACTGGAACGTTTATGAAACATCAAATTGTAGAAATAGGCCTACTGCTAAGATGAAAGAATTTGTTTCCATGGAAACTAAGTCACGTGACAAAATTAATGCTCCGAAATTAAAAAAAAAAAAAAGAAGAACTCACTTCATGCGGCATTTGGCAAAAGGAGTAAATATCTATATTGTTTCCATTTTTTTCTAGATCATGATTTATACAGTTCATACTACGTATTTCACTATTTGCAACTTTGTTAGTTATGTGTTTGACATAATATTATTTTGTACTGGATTTATCGAGTCTGACTCCATCATGTTCAGAAACCCATAGCTCATTTCCTACTCCAAATATTCAAAGGGCTCTTTCATTGTTAGAAAGCAAGCTTCAGACTTCTTCTACATTCGTTATCTATGTCAATAAGCCCCAAAATTGTGGAACAGGTGCAAGTGCCAGCAAGTGCAAATTGGAAGGATGGCTGATAGAATGTTGAAATAACCCAAGGCAATATGACCATGTTCTTCAATTGGTAAAATACGTTGTGTACAGAAAGCCATTTTCGGCCTTAGTCCTCGGTAAAGGATTTGCTCTGTAAGAGAACTAATCTGCTTTTCCGGCTCAGACAACTTAATGCTTCTTAATGATACCGTATATACCAGAATGCTAACATTGTTGCTGTATAGATTAAAGTAGATAAGATATTCCAATACATTAAATTTCAGCTTTACATGTTTACTTCAATTCGGAGAGAGAGGGATGCATCTCCTGTTCTGTTATTTTATCGGAAGTCTAATGCGCTTGACATTTCGTTTCCTTCTATTATTTCAGGATCACAACTTCCTAGAAGTAGAAATCAAATATGGATTATTACAAGTAAGTACCTGCTTCCCCTTTGTCATGTTTAGTGTTATCGTAAAGTATTTGCATGCAGCACTGATTGTCTTTTTTTTAGAATAAATGAATGCACGCATGCTCCGATATTCTTGAAAAGCTGAAGAACAATAATAGGGAATTTTCTTTAATAAGGGGTATCTGGTGGTTCCAATATGCAACAAAACATCAATTGTTTTCCTCGTCATGAACTGTTCGATGTATTTGGAACTTTGAGGATAAAGATTTCATGTGTACAATATCAGCCAGCCAAAAATAGCCTGTGATTATGATAGAATATTCAGTTCTTAAATCAGTTCCGAATTGGCTTCATATTGTTAACCGGACCGTTGATCATGATCATCCCCTCAATTGTTATTACAAGCATGTGATATCAGAGTTATTGTGTAGTAGGCCTATCCCCTAACACCTGCTCAAATGGGTCACGCAAGATTGGAAAGCTTGATTCGAGGAAAGCGTAAAGACAAATATTCAACAATAAACATTTCCATTAGAAACTACCAAAGTCAAATGTTATACTTTTAACGTGGGCCTTATTCAAAATTTTATTCCAACTTAAAAAGAACCGAACCTGCTTGCATATTTCAATGTCCATTCGGAACTGTAATTCTCGGAATCTAACGGGTAACAAACTTCCATTGTACATCATTCAAGTCTCATTTATTAGTACTTTAATTTCATTAAAAACAATACCAAGTACCCATAATACCTAGAACCCTCATGTTCACGGTTTTACCTAAGTAGTTTGCACCTGTTCCTTCCTATCGATGTTTTTTTTTATAAAACGAGCGGTCAAATGATTACCACCTGAGAACTATCGGGGCGTTCATATTGGTACCCATCGGTCCGGAAGCAGGGCTTAAAACATTGAGGGACAGTGACAGATGACGTGCGCTGCTTTTGATTTGTAAGAACATGTCGGATGGGGTACCTTTTAGTCATGGTTCATCAGCGTAGCCCACACAAAATCCGTCATCTCTGTCTTGTTGTCACAATCACAAAGGCCCCGAGTTGCCAGTGTAACAAAGATACTGGCGTGCGATTGCCTCCCTCCTGTCCGCGGCCATGCGAATTAGCACTATATCACCGAGACAAAAATGGCCGAGGAGTCACAGACAAGGAGACCATTTTTCTCGGCCCTTGCATCCTAATCCATCAACCTAAGAACCGCTGCGGATGAACAAAAAAGAAAAGAAAATCTGGCTGAAGTGGCACGCGCAGAATTCGCCCAGAATTCACTATCCTCACCAATCGCTCATCTGCCTAGGTGGAATCCAAAGTCGGAGGGGGGAGACTAGCGTGGAGAGGCCATCAATAAACATCCTGTTATTCCTAATCTATCTTCTCAATATTTAAGATTATAGTCTTTCCTATGTGACTCGCAGTCAATCAGGAGTCTTAAACGCTCAGGAAAGTAAAGTTCGCTAGCACTGCTTTTCATTCATTTATTCGTAAAGGGAGTCTCTAATGAGCGCAATCTACGTTTATAGGAGCGCTTTTACTTCTCAATTTACTGGGAAAGAAAAAGTACAGCTATCATTTAAGAATGCCTAGATGCTTATACTCGTTATGTAAAGGGGACTTTTTGAGCTTCGGCAACAAAGCTTCCCCTGAGCTCTTCTTTGGTGGCTTAACATTTACATCATTAACCTTCAAAGAATATAATCTAACTAGCGAATCTGCAAGACATGTATTTATTCTTATCGGCGAGAAAACTACATTACAATATTGCAGTTTAATTTATTGCATACTCGCAGATAGGTACTGTAGTTTCATATTATGTACCGCTTTAACTCTCGTCTGAATAATGTTAAAATCAGATTACCATTCTATGACCAATTCCCTATACATGACTGCAATCGCTAAACATTAGTCATGCATGATGTCGTTGCAGAACCTGCAGTCTCCATATTTTCTTTAAAGTTATTATCTTCTATTATCTAGCTGTCTATCATACAGAAATATCGCCAATTAGGGCCTAGCTCTTCCTCCGGAGTCATGAATAGTAAAATCTGAACAAACGTTAAAAATAAGGCCAATAATCGATCCTTCCACCTACTTGGCAGCGTCAGGTTGGTACTAGTAGTATACTACGCCGGAGGTGTCAAGTTGACACTTTATCCTACCTGTCGATGGGGCCGACGCCCACCGACCCGGCGCTTCCGCCCCGCTGCCCCGGTTCATCCGGCCGATCCGTCGGCTGACCCCCCAGCCGGCCCCGGGCCCCTGATCAACGTGACACCCGCCCCGCCCGACCCCCCTCCGCCAGGCTCCTCCAGAGAGCTGTCACACGCAGTGCTACTTTATTAGGGCTAACACAGATATAATGGGAGGCGGCGCGACCATCACTCACCTGGGGTGCCGCCTCACACATTAAGGCGCCCCACCTGGATGACAAAGGCTTTGATCTATAGCCAGGTGTGATCCATCCGGCTGCTGCTACCGCCCTGCCCTCCGCCCAGTATTAAATACTACTACTGCCACTGAGGGCGTGGGGCCTGTATCGTATTGCAGGGAAGTAGGATAGCAACTAGCAGTACAACTAGGAAGTGCCACGGGCTATTTTATTATTATTATTATTAAGTCCACTTCGTACGAGTTACATAAGATCTTCCAGTGGATGATAATGTTGGCTTTGATTATTTAAACTAGATTTTTCTAAAGAATTTATTAGCAATAAACGTCAGGGTTTCCCCTGGTTTTCAGAATATTACATTGAACAGTAGTATAATATGAGTACTATTTTGAATCTTTGCGTTCTCTACCGCACTGTTCATGTTGAATAGGGGAGTTGGGAAAAATAGTAATTGAGAAAAAGTAAAAATTGTGATTTGGTTTGACATGAAGTGCTCTTAAAAGTGTATAGTTATTCGATGCTGGTACATCCGCGCTGCGACAGTGTTCATATTGATGTGGCGGTTGAAAATGCACTATCAGAGACTATCAAAATTACCTTAGGAAACATGCACACGTGTGGAGTCACCAGGAAATAGAGCTAAGTCAAACCAACTTGTTTTGAGCTCTTAAGTAAAATTGTTCCCCGATTCCCAGGACCTACTATATTGAAATAGCATGCAAAAAATGAGGGACTTTGGGCGGATCATTTGGGTAAAAAGGTGTATGCCTCGGTGTGTTAATCTGACAAAGTGCCGGGTAGACTGCAGCCGGCCGTGCTTAGGTAGCAAAGCAGCTGTAAGGGCTCGGCGTCATACAGCTTAGTGCCTGTAAGCTGACAGGGTTGGCGGACATAAAGCAATCCTCTTCACGTCCTAATCTGACGTCTCCATTGTTTTACACAAACCGATTCTATTTGCAGCCCCCCTAGAGAGGAGTTTCAAAACACCTGGTATGACCCCGAAAAGTGTCACCAAAGTTTCAAGATGAGCATAATTATGCTTCTCGTCCAGCCTTCGGAAAACAAAAGGCCCACGTGATTAATGTTTCAAATTCCCCCGTGAGCGCCTATTCATTGGCACATCCTTTGATTTTGTCATGATTAAAACGGAAGCTATGAAAAAGGAGGGATTGTTACAGATTTTATACCCGACACCGCCTTGCCAGCCTTAAAATCAGCCCCAGTTCACCTGTGAAAGAAAGCCTTTCTGTGGTACGTCATTGAATCCGCCTTTGCTTTGATGCCGGGGTCGACGCTTTCCACTTATTGCAGGCCTCTGGCCACGCTACTCCTATTTCCGGGGCTACAATCCTGAGATGCTATAGTTTAGGACAGTAAATGTAGCTCACCCGGCGCTCCAGTGCATCTAAATGTTTTAGTGAAGTCACATTGCAGCTCGCAGTGTCGTCCCATTAAAAGCGCACTGTTCTTTAATGCGTCCCAGAATAAATAACTTTAACAACATGAGTCAAAAGGTAGTATATACATAACCAAGGTAAACAACACTAATATGACCTTCAGTATAATAGTTTCACCATTATGTCCACATATACACCTGCAATCTGAACATACACTATTTTGAATTTGCTGTCCAGATAGGATTTTAAGGTCTAACCAAACAGCAGTTTTATTTTATTTTATCTCGAACTGCGATAAAATGAACACTAAAAGTGAACTGTTGAACGGACGAGGCTGCAATTACTAAGAAGTAGGCGCGACAGTCGGCATTAGAAGACACATCTGGCATTCAGTGCAATTCCTCCTGTGGCCACTTCAGTACAGGTGCACAGGACAGAAAGGGGACACGACTGGGGGCAGCTGGCAACTGGGGAAAATGTATCTGTCTTTGCTCGATTGGTCCCCAGAAACACCTCTCATTGGTAAACACTAGGGCGCAAGTCCCCGAGTAAACAGGCCAATAAGGACCTCCTTATGTAAAGAGAAAACAAAAGATAATGATCTGAAACATTATCAATCTTTCTATCTGTTATGAAACAAAATGACTAATCATAAAACCCAGGATAACTATTGTTGGATGTTGTTGCAGGGTGAAAGTCGAAACTAGTCACTCTCTTGACATTACGAGTTCCATGCACATGACCCTTTGATCTTATTCTAACTCTAATTCATGTCATCAAGGTGGGCTGCACTGGTATTCTATAACTGCCATCGTGCTCATAATTTTAAGGTCTATCACTGAAATATACCCTAAAAAGTAGACTTCTCGGTTGTCAATTCCATGGAATGAATCAAAAGAGAACATTACAATTAGAAGAGCATTAATAGAAAGCTGAAAGGGTACCCCATCCCTCTTTTTATTGGATCACTGGGACAGACTAAGGCTTGAATCATGAGCGAATGGAACCCTTCCTCCCACACAGCCTTCGGTCCCCTTTGATCTGTCTTGCTACATTTGCTGCCTGCAAGATAAGCTCAGAAGGTGGGAAGGAAGGGAGGATGGTAGCAGGAACGGGAAGAAGGGAAGTTGAGTATTAAGCTGTAGGAGGGCCTGCTAAGTTAAGCTTTCTCCACTGACCTTTTGCTCAGAGCAGCTCTTGGTGTCTGATCCCGACTAAACAGAGACATCTGTCCATTATCTGAGGCTGACCTTTCAGTGTCATCACAGGATGGAGGCCGGCAGATAGCATTAAGCCGCTCACACATGCCCACACCAACCCCTCTAACGAAGTTCTCCCACGGGCTCGATCCAAAGGATACACGCGTCGACAGTCGACACCTAATCAGCAGTGGTAGTATTTGCTAATGCTGGTGACACCTTCTTCCTGCAATCTACTCTCCGGTATCTGGTTCAACATTCATAGTAATGTTTATCGATAGAACACTTTGATATATCTCCGTTTCTGCATGAGCTGGACATTTTGCTGAATACCAAAGGCATATCTAAAATGATAAGATTTTATTCCATTTGTAAGTGGACGGTTTTTGATAATCTTATGTGACAAATACACATTGACTACAGCAGAATTTCATTATCGTTATCAGTTGTAAAAGCAGAAAACTTGCAAAGTGGATCAATGATAACCAGAGGATGAACAAGAAATACGTGTCTATGTTGGTTACTCCCACACAATCATTGCCGAAGCATTTACAGTCCGGAGGGGCCCAGAAGGGACCCATGCACTGTCTCATGTGTCGAGGGGGACTTAACGTGGAGATGTGAGACAGATTGTATCTTGTCGGGTGACCATTCTCCCGCCATCCCTGCAAGAGACGTCGGTCTCTAAGGGCCTGATCCCAGGGCTGAGGGCTGCCAGGGTCGGGTCTAGGGGTCAGCCCCTCCAGGGTGGTCAGGACCTCCAGGGTCAACGTCTAAGACGCTGGGCGCTGCCCGTCCAGCTGCTATCGGAGATGGTCGGGTCAGCGCCCGCTCCTATCAATGTCCAACCCCATTACGGACCCTGACCTCCCGGGGACGCTCCAGTTGCGTGTCCTCCTGCTGGCCGAGCGGGTTGCGCCTGACCCCGTTAGAGGGCACGGCCCGTACGGAGCTGCTCCGAGCAGCTCAGGTGCGCGCGAGGCCTGCTGCACCCTGAAAGGTGTGCCGGGGTCACTCCATACCATACGAGCTCCAGTCCCCAGCCTTGACCATTAAACCAGTGGTCAGCATCCCTTGTGTAAAACAGGACAAAAGCGAAAGGACCACTTTTTCTTAGAATTGAACTTCATCTGTCTTGCTACATTAAAAGCTTTGAGCTGCGTTTCCTCCAGGTTGGGGAGTGAATGCCGCCAGCGTCAATACCCAGGGATGAGGTGGGCTTGACGACCGGCCGTTAAGGGAGCCTTCTTTATGAGGCTGACATGCTAAGTGCGCCGGCTGCAGCCCGTAATGGCATTTGTGCAGCGAGATGAAGACGGAGATGAGGATAATGTAAAGACCTTGGGCGGCTGACGGCCCACTGTACGCGCCCACGGCCCGATTGGCCTCGGCGACGGGGCAAAAAAAAGACACACCAAGGTCACTCCCAAGGACAGGTGCAAGTTTCAGAGGCTGAGGTGCGGTTGCAGTGTGATGCCCTCGACCATGGTTCGCAATACTCTTTGATTTTAAATCTTAATGGGATACACATGATATGACATTGTATCAAAATGAAAGTTTATTGGATCCAATCCCCGTAATTTAACCACAATTGTTTCAATTTACAAATGTGATGACCTTGAACAGAATACATTTCGGTTAAAGTTAGCAAAAGAATCACAGTTGCAATAATCCGTTGTATAAGAGACGGATTTTGTCTGCCTATGTTGCCAGGCACTAGAAAAGGGACAAAGAAGAACGACGATGGATGCACCAACTTTCATCCATTGTCCCACTGGGTCTAAATTTAATGGATTAATTCCAAGAAAATACCATATGGTCTCGCTTCGTCAAAACAATCCATTGTATGATAATGTATTGACCTAAAGTGAGAAGGCCCTATTCCATTATGTCTATTCCATTTCCATTATGTCTATCTTTCTTACTGTGTCAACAAGTTGTATTGACATAATTAAAACATCAACAATATACACTTCATCTGCAAATGTGAAATTTTATAGTTAGTCTTTACTTTCTTTTGTATATCCAATATTGTAAATTGGGTGCAACTATTCCCAATTTATAGGTCAGAGAACATAGTGCTGTAATCACATGGTTATTTCACCGATATAGCCTTCTCCGATACATTCCCTACTTCTCCAGAGCAAGAAAACCTTGGATCCCCAGCCTCACAGCGTGTCGGGCTCAGTCTCCCCACACGGTGGACTTGTTCTACATTCTCACAGGTGACAATCGCATGCCGCCATCACCGCCAGCTTGCCCAACCAATCAGCTCGTGTGGGCCGGCGTCCAGCGCCCGCCACTGACCGTCAACCGGACCGCCTTTGTCGCCGCTCCCCCAGTGGGTATTCCCCTCACAGCACCCATCCGCCACCCACCCCTACCTGTCACTAAATAGAAGTTCCCGAGCTGACACCGTGATAATTAAGCAGGCAGTGTTTTGGCCCGCCGTATAAATGAGATGAGCCACACTGGCCGTGAAGAAGCCATCGGCTGCCTGCTGGCCGACTGCTGATCAACTGCTCGGCCTGAGCTGCTCGTGTGACCAGAATGGCGCCCAGCAGACTCCAGATCTGTTTAGCACCCTGGACGACCCAGCCACCATCACTCAGTCCACGCTCATGTATACGGGGTCTGAACGGAGCCGGGTCAAAAACACATATATGCCCATCAGGGCACCTGATAAGCTGTCTAGATTTGCCTTATCCTCCTGACAGTGTCTCCAGGCTTTTCAGCATCCTCCCACATGTTTTTCTCTTTCTTGGTGACCTATATCATTATTTTCCCGGGTATATTGTTCTACATACGGACTATTCTTTGTTCTGTATTGTGTTGCCTCTGGGGATGTAGAGAGATGTAATGTCATGTCTTATATTCTGAGCTGCAGAGGAAATAAACCTTTAGCAGACCCCTATCGACATTCTGATATCTTCATATTAAACTTCCAAAGACTTCCTACCTTCGAGGGAATATTCAAGAAAGGAAATCCTCATGAGGATTATCTTCAGAAAGAGTGGTGTATAGGCAAAATATAGAAACCATCTTTAAAGCAAGTATTATTTCGGCCGTTTTATGTCTGAAAATACAAAACATAAATCATTCTTTTCAATTTTCTTTTCATCTCATTCCCTATTATTTGACGTATTGCCTTGTTTATGTTGGCAGCAGTAATGTTATTTTTACTCCGCACGCAATGAAAAGCCTGATAGTAGGAGTTCTTTTGCAGAAGTTGGCTATCCTGACGGGCAACTGATGTAAATGTCAATACCATTCCATATAAATACCTTGATCCGATGCCCTGATGCTGTGACCAACATACCAATACGGCCGAATGTGACAACATGCAGACCGACTATACGGATTAAATTGGAAGCAGCACTGTTTAAGCAACCTTGATGGCCTAGGCGTACTAAAACGCTCCTGGAATCTCTGCAAGAAAGTTTGATGTAAAACGTAAACATGAGTCAATTTGCTGAGATTACTTCAATCGCACACCTATCAATATGGGGGATTTACTTTAGATTGGGGCGGGCGACTTGGCTGTAAGTACGTTTTCGTGTCTATCAGTGTGTCTGTTTGTGAATTCAGATCAGTGAGGCGCTCTCCTTTCTACACAACTCGGAGCAGATGCTACACGGAAACGTCTGTCCCAACAGTATCGTCATCACTCGGCGCGGAATGTGGAAACTCTGTGGCCTGGGATTCGCCGAGAAGGCAAGGGAGGGCAGGGTAAGTGTCCTATAACTTCAAGCCAATTGGAATTAGGTCGTGCTGGTTGTCTCCGTGTCATTTCCATGTGCTTTTTTTAATTCTTTTCACCCGGGATTTCTTTAATATGACCTGCAAAGACGAACGGGTAAGCTTGGTTTCTGGTGGTTAACTTTTTTCATCCCCCCCCGCGTGATTATGTTCATGAACTGGATTATTGACACTACTAAATGGAAATAACAAAAAATGACTATTAGAAGAGACAATAGATTTAATATTCTGCTCTATTGATTAGGAGATTTGGCTTTCAAAAGATGAAACTACAGCATGCTATAGGGAGAAAACTAAAAATGCTTTCGGAACTTGATATAATATTTCTGTTTCATAATCACATTTTAATGGTTAAAAGGAAAAGAAATAACCACAAAGTTCATTTTCAACCAAACACCTTCTCTTTATGGATCCCGAGGGCAAGCTGAGTGTTGTAGGCCCCCCTAACGAGATTGTATGGATTGAAAGCTGATACTTGTGGTGTCGTCCCCGAGTTCACATCGTATGGCTTCGGGAAGACAACACTAATTGCGTTATAACGCCCGCCTCAGGCTATGAGAGACCATTCGGGCCGAATCATATTCTCCAAAGCCCTTAGAACCTGATCAGAAATCCCCTCCTGGCTGCATGCCCTTGTAGTTAACCTTCCAACATTGAAGGTAATCTATCCTTAAATACCCTTAGCCACACACCCAAGAAAACAATGTGACCATAATTTATAGTCCATTTGGTCACTTCAGGCTTGTTCTTGTACACCCCCTTTGCAAACTATAATAAACTTCCTGAATCGTATTATTTCCCTACCCCCTGCACTTTTTACTTTTAACTAGACATTGTAAACGTGCCTAAGGTCAATAATGTACTACCATTATAAATAATAGCGGAAATCCTATACAACTGAAATTCAATATTATATCCAGAGGCTAAAGGAATCCTATCTATATAAACTAAATACCATACAGTCAATGTACCATCAGCAGTCTTTAGATAGTATGTAGTTGGACATGGGCCTATTACATTATAGAGACAATAAAACATATTCATATGATCAGTAGCCTGCATATATCAAAATTAAAGTTGATTTTGGGCGTGAGAGACACTGAAACTAAGAAAATTAGGTCCAAAATGATGAGGAGAATTTTGAAATGTCATGCATGGAATTATAGAAGAATTATAAAATCACCATCTTGATATCTAAGCGATCTCGCACCTGCAGCGGTTACATCTGTCGATATGAAGGGTATCACACCCCATGGTGGACCGTTCTTTTTATAACATACCATATAGACAGTTTACGAAGAAGGTTTGTTTAAATTTCAAATCGTAACAAATACCCTTTAAACTAGGTATCTTCTCAGGATACCTACCTACCCTATACATCGTATCATAAAGTATGTGTTCAAATGTTTTTACGGGCCTGAAGGCAAAGCTAACGTTAAATATCAGAAGTATCACTATTTCTGCCCAGGGGAGTTCATGGTTTATGTTAATGTCGCCCATGTATCAGAGGGTATCTTGTTATGCCCTGTAATGACGATGACGATTATCCGAGTTGCATGATATCATATCCCTATGCTAATTGTTCCCATTAACAGTATAATGAACCAACATGTTATCAATGAATGCAGACGCAACATATTCTTGATCTCAGTTTTGATAAACATGATATAATATTATATGTATAACGTTGTGAGCATAGAACTGCCCTTATACTATATAATTATAAGGACCTCCAACTGTATTAATTTTGTTGTCTCAAATGTAACTCAAATGACTAGACATACGACAACGTATCGAGATGCGTGTGGTTATTGAAACCCCTTATCAATGCATGTGAAGTTTAACGTACCTCTGCATCCTGTATTGTCTTCCTGAAAGAATCAGTAATGATGTTTTTGGAGTCAAAATTAATATTTAGCTGTAAAAAGTCTCATTATAATGCATAATTGAGTTTAAGGTGTACAAAAACCTAAAGCTTTATTAGTAGAAAATAAAAGATGTAAATGACGTTAAAAGTGCACCCGGTAAAACTAAAGCGTTGTATGATCTTCTTTACTTACTTTGTGATTAAAAAGATGGTATGCTGTTATAACCAGGAATAATTTGAAGACACTTTAGCAAAGGTATCCCAATTAAGCTACAAAGGTAGTTTCATTCTTCATCTGAGAATACCTTTTCTTTTTTTGGTTTTACTCCATGGGATTATTTCTATGTATGTGAACGCTCGGGACGCTGTCAATTCAAAAAGTATATCCAAAGTTGTGCTCTTTCATAAACCATAACTACATACAGATCGTCTCAAGAAACGCTTCCTTTAAGTTTGATAATGTCTGCCTTGTATCTGTATCCATTTAGGAGATCTTAATTACAGTAAACTGAAGCAATTGCAATCTTTTGTTCATTTCTAATAATCATATTATGAATTGTAATACAATATATTATTCAAATTCACTAGTCATATTTATCAGTGGTTTTGGGCATATGATCATTTTTCAATTCACTTAAACATGCACATGTGCATATATTATCGTTTGACCAAAATATTGAATGATCGAATTCAAAGAACCAGGGTGCCGTACAAAAGTCACGTTTCAGTTGATGTAGACCATTACAATTGTTGTTTTGCGAAATTCTATAAATATAGTCAAAAATCAGATATTCTTGGTCTGTGCTGTAATAATAAAAACATTCGTCCAGGGCAGCGCTCAGCTAAACGTGATTTACAACTGCAATGAAAGGATAGTGGGACATTTAAACCTGGGCCTATAGTTATTTACGGCACGTCGGAGCAGTGAGATGAAGCCTGCTTCAGACTTGCAGAGGTTGATTATCATGACATGCTTCAGAAATAACCTGAGCTGCTCTTTATCTGAATGCTAACGACCAGATGCTCTGCTGCGCTCCACTGAGCTAAATGTCACACGTCGCGTTTTATGAGGAAGACCTTTTTTGGAGTTCTCCTTTGAACAGTTTGAAATCTATTAGCTTTTAACGGAGGCAAGACATTCCGTGAGTGTATGCATCAAGTGAAAAACACCTTACACTGTGATAAGATAATTTGCTAAAAGGATATGGATGTGTTTTCATTTTTTTAGTATAAGCAACCTCAGTTATCTTGTAACACCACAGACCACCATTCAAGCTAGACATTTGAATCAGACGAGTTCTCAGGCCGACACATTTCCGTCCCTCTCACTAGTTTAATCGAGACCAACAAAAAAGCCAACCAAACTTTGACCGACAGGACAAACGAATTCAAAAACAGGCAACTAAAAAAAGATGCTCAGAATTATTTTTAAACCACTGATTGTGTTTTCAAAACAAATGCTGCTGTCCACTCTATTTTGAAATCGTTTAAGAATAGAATGATTGTAATGTCCAGTCTCTTTATCATAAATTGGCTGTCTTTTAAATGTCAGTCGATTGCGGCAGAATCCAATTGCATTTGACTAGGCTACCTTTGAATTCAACCAGCCTATTTCTGCCAGGAAATTCAGCCTACCAATCTCCAGGACACTTAAACACAATACCTTTCTTTCAAAGTATGATATCTATAGTAATTTCTCATGTACTTTGATAATTCATTGATGACGTGTATTTTTCTCTTTCTACGCATTGCCTCATTGCATTACTTTAGCACACAGTGAGTATTCTGCCGTTATGTGATTGAAAATTGCGGCTGTGCAATTCATTGTTTGTAAACTAAATGCCTTCCCCGTTTGAGTTAGCCCAGTATCTGTTTGAACGTAAGTGAAGTGAGAAACCTCGTTCTATATGTCACTCCTGTAAGATCTCCGATATACCATACCTTTGTATTATGTTAGTTCATGACGTCGTATTGCAGTTCGTTGCAGAAGGTCCACCGTTATGTCCTTTTGAATCAAGTGCCAGAATACATTCATTGACAAATGTAGATCACGCCATCACGTTCAGCACCTGTTGCCTGTACCATCCTAATAACATGATTTTCTTCATTTCAAACAATTATCTACATTGCAGAGGCAATATATAGAAGGTTTTGTCATATCTAGAACATTAGGAACCATTACCTATCAGTTGGATGGTGACAATTTTCTATATTCTCCATACCGTAAATGACTGTAGGCCTATTTCTTCTATCAGAAACTTGCTCGGATGCTTCTGACCTTTCTTTTTCTGACACGCCAACCGTGTACGTGTATTAAGTTACTTTTCGGCCGGTTTAAAGGTGAATGACATCGTTCTTTCCAAGAAAGTCATCCAGAAGTCCAAGTCATTAGTAAACGATATAGGTAACTTTGATTTAAGGAAACCAATCACTCTAAATATATCCAACAATTCCTGATATTATTGACGTTTGGAAGTTGCTGGCAGCGGGTACGAGTCAAGTTCTAATAATATGTACAATCAACAAAATAATTGAATTACCTGGTTCTCCAAATGAGACTACTGGCTACCTGTATACACAAATAATACCAAAATCCCACTTGGCATTATAAACGATAACGGCTAGATAAGGGTTCACGCTAAATTTGGTATTAGAAGGCGAACCACAGACGATGTCTTCAAGCTGCTTATTAGTCTAAGGAGTTATGTGACCAGACGCTCGGTTGCGCTAACAATCTCTTTTTCATCCAGGGTGACATATGCCTGGTGGGCTCCAGCTTAGTCTTCATAGAGTTACGGTCTAGTTAGTGGCCCTTGGCCTGTATTGTGTTTCTATCACAAGCTATCCTGTAGCAACTTGTACATTTACGCCTCGCAACAGAACCACGATTGCAATAATGAATCACATCTGCGAACACAAAAATGTATCTGTTGTTTTCTATGCTGTTCGTTTCTTGTTTCCCGGAACCGATTGCACCACAGTCTGGCCTTAGTTCCTGGTGTCCCAACTATGATAATATTGAAGTGTGTTTGTTTTGAAATCATGTTAAAGTACTATTCTTTTTGACACCTTGCATCCACAGTCCCCTTATTTCCCTCCAACCTACATATTCCGTATGTACACTGTATTCTACATCTTCCACAATATACCCTGCCGAAAGCACCTCCATTCATGCAAAGTAAAGACCATTTCTGTCTATTTCCAAAGAAAGGAGATGTGCATCTTGTTTAGAATCTGATAAAAGGTAAAAAAAAAAAAAAAAAAAGAGTGAATGGGGGCTATTGCCTGACTCGCCTATCCCATGGGCGGCCGGGCCGAAAAGGCGCGGCTTATAGCTTTTCCTCAATCCGGAAACCTAACGGCAACAGAGGGAGATCCAGAAAGCTCATGGGATCAGCACCTGGAAGCCTCACGTATCCTTCCAGCCAGCCAACTCCTCCCTGATCGGATTGGGCAGCACGTGATCCCTCTGTGCCCTCGGGTGGTCGAGTCTTTCCTGCATGGCCGCTTCTTTCCGGGCAGGGCCTTTCTTGCCTTTCTTCCAGCGAAAAGGTTACCCTGCCCGAGGCCCTTCATTACCCGAGCAAAGCAGGTCCCCCCGAATATATGTCTGATCGTGATAACCATCTATGACATTATTTACGTGTGTAATTGTGGTCTGCTAATGATAGACATTATCGTTACGTTGTGTAGAGGGTGAACCAGGGTTATCACCACAATGTATTCTTTGAATATAGCAGCCACATTTTCGGAGTGAGCTTTCAGAAAAGACACAATGGTATTGAAAATTTAGCATTATCCAAAGCAAATTGATTTCAAAATGTAGTGGCAGAACCACAGAATAACTGCGACCCCTTCATATAAAGTTGATACATAATTCCTTGATATTTTCCCACTGTACTAATTTTCCGCTGTACTGTGATATCTTTTGATAAGCATATGCGTGAATTTGGTAACTATCTATATTCCCTGTTATTACATAGCATGCATGACACTTGTGAAAAAACTCTAAAACAGTGTTCTTTGTTTTCACTTATATTTGATAGGATTCCTACCAAGTGGCAGCGTGGACGACCAAGTCGCCCAAGATGGCTCAGCCGGACCTCGACTATATATCCCCAGAGATCCAACTGGAAGCCAGTAAGATGTGTACAGTTCTCTGTGATATGTACTCCCTTGGGATGGTCATCTGTTCTATCTACAACCATGGCAATTCTCTGATACAGGCTAATCACAACCCTAACACATATGCAAAAAAGATAGAACTGGTAAGTAACATCGATTTCCAATAATTCTACTTATTCAGAAAACCAAATCTTAAAATAAGGTTCTTCTTTCGCCGTGATAGATACTTGATAATATAGCATGCAAACTAATTTGAAAACCTTATGATGTGAACACATAGCATATTAATCAACCATGTACCTGTGTATGTGTGAATGTATGAATTCCTGGTAACTATTTTACAGTTGCTTAGTGATAAAAATAATGCATCTTTCTTACTCAAGGTTCTGCTGTGGGGGTGGCGAGGTTCCCCAAATGGAGTTTTGATTATAATTTCAATAATTCAGCCTAAAAGAAAAAAAGGGAGGGGGGGGGGTGGCGAGGAGTAAGAAAGTGGAACCTTTACATATTTCCTTCCTATTTTTAGGGGTTTTACATTGAAGTAGTGGGATATCTGAAAAATTTCCTTCCGGAGGGGGGGGGGGGCAGGGTGGCGGGGGCCTGAATGTATGATGTCATAGACACAAAGCCTGAATGTATGATGTCATAGACACAAACCCCATCACTTGACCATAAGTTCTATTTAGTCATTCAATTTACCAGAGAATACAATCTTTTGTCATACACAGATGACGGAAATATTTGGTGAAGTAGCCCACAGGATGCCCTTACAACTTGTAGAGCCAGTTGAGAAAATGATAAACCGAGATATCCGGTATAGACCAACAGCGCAACTCTTCATGTTGGTAAGTTAACTGATAACTATAAGATTTATAACTTTTTCAATGTCGCCATCAACATTCATTTTATTGACAGGTATTCCAATGGTGAACAGGCTCTCCTTTCAATGAAACCCCAATTCAAAACGTTCAAAGTTATGTGTTTTCATTTAAATATTTCTGTTTTTGTCATTTAGGCCTACATGCACTAACCTTAAGCAAGATGTACTATTCAGGAACGTGAAGAAAAGTTTTAGTTTTCAAAAAGATTGCAACTGCAGTCAATGTGATTAACTGCAAGTGTGTTGCGTGATAGATAAACTCTTTGTCAATTAAGTCACCTCTTAATTTGATTCTTCTTAATTTGAAATTTACTGCGAGGGATTTGAAGACCATCAAAGAAAATACAGAGTGATATAAGACCATTTATCTAGGCCATTCCAAAAGAAACAGAATAAATGATTGGGAGGATGTAATTGGCCAATTACAGTGCAGGGATCGACAGTGAGGGTCATTACATGACGGAACTACCAAAATGGCGGACAATGAGGTTGCAGTGGACGCCGCTGTGTGGCGTTGCCTGTCCTCTATCTCCCGACCAATGGGGCCATTGCGCTCCCCTCTCCGTTTAGCCATCATTAAACTACGAGAGTTGGCTTCGCATCCCATGGTAATTAGACGATGCTATCCTGAAATGATTATACCGATCATTAGAGAAAGATACTAATTAAGACCCATTTTTAAAGTCGGCGTTCCGATGCAAGGGACAAATACCAAGCCTGATGAATTATCATATCGTTAGGCGACTCTGTCAGGGAGAGGCTGATTCAATCAAGCGACTCCCAAAGTCTTCGTCTCTTTAGATCCTCGTACCAATTTGCATACATCAAAAACAATCCACCTGTTGTGGGCGCTCTGACAAATGAGATCCAATTTAGTTATGTATAATACGATTTCCTCTCCCGAAACACGGCTCAGTCTTGGGCCCAGTTCTCTGTGCGGTGCATCAGTGTGCTAATACAACCACTATCAATGAGATTAACAGAATACAGCAAATCGGGTAGAGACCATTGGGAGTTGTTCTCCCACGCACACATGTATAGGCTCAAGCGTAAACTACACGTTAAGTTGCCAAGAAATCCATCCGCGTGACCCAGAAAATTTACAATAGCGTCAAACTGGCATCATAGAGTCATCAAATTTATGTTGAGCATGAAATTGAACAATCCTTCTGATAATGATTGATCAAAGTGACTCATTGAATTTGGATCGCAAGAGTGAAGCAGGTTTCTAATTAGGTGGTCTTGTATTTATTATATCCGTATTATAACTCTGGCTAAATTACACCAGCATAATATTATTAAACAAAGTTTTGCTTTGACTTTCCTCTCAATTGTATCTTTCCCTCTCTATAAAGTTTTAATAACACCTTTATTTCCGGGTTATCCTTATATTGTCTATCATATTATATCATGATGTGGCTAAATCACAAAATTACCAAAAATGTATAACACTTTACATATAGAGGTATTTGCACTGGCCAGTGTACTCCCTTTTCCTGACTGTGCCAAGGGTCCAAGTCCCAGATTTGATATGTACATGACCTTATGTATGCGAAATTATTAGTGAAAGGCGAACTGGCAATGCATGTATGCGGCGTCATGTATGCTAGTTGGAGTGTGTACAAGACGTCGCCTGAATAAGACTAACTATGTATGTGGCAAGTTCAAAAGTCCTATTTCCTTATACTGCTAACGCCATCTACGGCAGATCCCACATGGTGAATGTGTTTTATACATGATCGTCATATTGGGATCAGTTATGTACACAACGCCAAGTATGCGACGTCGCATTTATTACGAAAAGTGTATGAACGTGTATTTGACAAGTGTCAAATCAAGTTTTTTATACGTACAATGAGATCAATCCATGCAATATTTTCAAATTTGTAACGCAAGTAAGGATGTACAACGCATGCGACCTGTTTCAAATTCTCATTTCTATACACTACTTACAAAAATACGATTTGTTGCTTATATATTGGGGCCTATTAGCGGGACGTCGCGTGTTATTGTTATACACTGTTATCTGGTTATACACGTTACTTATCGCCCTTTTTGTGTGATTTTCAGTTAAAATACTTTGACGACCCTGTGGCTAGATGTATGCAAGCCATTGACGCCATTGACTCCAAGGATCTTTCACAGAAGTGTGATTTCTTCACAAAGCTCGCGCACACGATACCCTCTATACCTAGGGTAAGTAGAACAAAGAAAAATAGACCGAAAGCCAAAATATCAACACTTTAATGACAATTGAAGATGGACACCATGCAGCAGTTGTATATGATATCCAAATGATCTCTCTAACAAATAAAGCAATAAAGGCATCAACACACTATTCGGATGCATACCTCCACTGCATACTATTCAAATTGAGCTCAGTAATGTGATAAAATACATGGCCAATGATTTAACATCAAAATACATATAATTCAACATTCTTCTCCCATGTTTCTGTCGCAGAAAGTGTTGTATAACTCGGTCTTCCCGGTGCTACAAGACCAGCTTGAGTACTCTGACATGCTGGTCATCGTGCTGCCAGCGGTCATCTCCCTGATTGACCACTGCACAGACGAGGACTACAAGGCTATCATTCAACCCGAGTTCAAAAAGGTCTTCACCATGCAACGGCCCGTACAGGTGAGTCCCGGAACTATGGCCGTGTTATCTGAACAATATTAAGTTGTACATGTTTCATGCTTCAATAGGATGATCCCCTCCCTCCCCATAAGCAAATTAGGTTCCCAAATTAAAACATTATAGAGCCTTTCTCTCAATTAGGTGATATTTAGATAGGGGAGTTAAATAGGAGATAGATCGTTTTGAGTAAAGAAATTGGGACTCTGCGTAGGTCCTTGAATGCCTCTAGTGCATTATTCACACCCACGGGTTGAGGGATTGTGAATTACGTGTGAGGGTGTTTCTTACCCAATCAAAGCCCCAGTTACTGAATTCATGGCATTTGATATCTAGCAATTGGATCAAAGATAGAGTAATGTTCGATAAAGGCGTTTTGTTTGTTATTCATAAAAGTAAGTGGACTACTCATTTTTATTGAATTCTTCGTATACCCATAGATATAGGGAGAACCACACGGTATACCAACCATATGGACATAACCGTATGCGTTTCTATATAACTGTATCATGAATGCAACACATATGCCAGGACGGTAACAAACATGCCAGGACGAAATTAAGTGCATTACCGAAAGAGAACAGTGAAAGCTAGGTAGTCATGGGAATCAACTAATCTGATCGCACCATGATTGTCTGCAAGGAATAAGGAGCATGTTTTAATTCCTCTTTATTAGATGTTCCATCAGTGCTCCCTGAGTCACATTCATTTACATTCTTAGAAATGAAACTTTAACTCACGGAAACAGTATGCACGAATAAAGGAGGATGGATTCCGAAATCATTACAGGTCGACCCCTGCAAAAAGCCTTAATGAAATTACGGTTATTGTCGACTTGTGTTTCAATATCTGGTTGCCAAACGGAATGGTTTGTTTGACATAAAAGCACCCTTGGCGGAGTAGGCCCAGGGCGACTGGCCAGCGGGGGATCTTTTGGACTCAAGGTTATGTTTCCTGCGCACATCCTTTGATGGGCCTGCTTGAGAATTCTGATTCTTCCCTAAATATCCCTAGGGTTCATCAATTGTAACTAAAACTCGCGTGAGCAAGTTGAGCACCGACAAACTTTGGCATTTTGACGAGGGATTCATCGGGTTGGCGGGTTTTATGTCATTACATCATCGATAACAAAATGACAGCTGATATTACCACGTAATTGATTTAAGAACGGTTTTCAAAGATCCCTTTGGCCGTCAATTTTGCCGGTTGGCTTTTTGCTGCCGAAATGCTGATTAAGATTTGTTGACCAATTTAGCAAGATGGCGAAATTATGACTTTGCCCAATTTGGGGAATTCTTATCAAATGAATATATAGTTTGGAGAGGCAGGCAATCCCAACACACGTGAACCTTTTATCATGCCCCCGAAAAAAATTGGAGACCTTCCGCATGCAGAAAAGGTCATCTGGATGAAATAGCTTAGGCAATGCATGATTGGCAAGAACATGATTGATGACATAAGAAAACTAAATTCAAAGCAAAATACGTGTAACGACACTGTCAAAGTCTTAGGAAAGAGTATTTGTAAAGCGACATAAATTATCAACTCTTTTGTCATTTCTTAACATTTTATCACTACGCCTCTCTTCCGACCTATCTGGCAGTTTACTATACATGTAGTTGTAAATAAGGTGTTGAATTACAGTTTTCTTCTGTCCTGTAAATGCAGCAGCTTATACTCTAACTGAAAGCTGATATTCTTTTGCTTACTAATATATCGCTTCAATATTACTTGAATTGCTCCATGTAGGAGTGGTTGCAATTTCTTTAACCAAGCTTGGATACTATCAACAATAAATCCAATATAGTCAAGTGAAAACAGTACATATTGCTTACATAATGGTAACCATCACCTCACTGTTAGGTATTTTCTGGTTTAACCTAATTGAAAAATACCATTTGCTATGTGGATGATGTTGTTAAGATGCGTTTTAAGGGCAAGAAAATCATCCATTTCAACACTAAAATATTTACCTTTACAAATGCTCTTTCCTAAGACTTCAGTGTCATTAAAAGACAATTTTATGTGAAGCAAAATGTTCTAAAAGACCTTTCTATAAACTTTGCATACACCTTCATAATTGTCATCCATTTCTAATATAACTAACGGTACATGATTGTGTACTGTTAACAAATTGCTATTCGAAAAGCGTTCAAACTGCACCAGGATAGCCTGTTCAGTAAGCCTAAAGAAAGGTGGCAAACGCATGTTGATATTTGAAACATTTATGTTGATATTTGATGCAGTTTCTCTTCCGTCTGCCATATTAATGAACGATAAGTAGTGAAATATTGAATGTGCCATTACCGGTCTTATCAAGTTTTATGTAATATCTGAGAATGGACCCCCTACCGTGTGGTCATATCCAGAAATATCTCACAATGCCTCTTGCCCTTCCTACTCATTTCCTCCAGCACACTCTCCATCACCTTGAATCCCCACTCTCCACCACCCCTGCCTCCTCTAGCCTTCTGTTTCTGTCTAACGTTATTAACCCCACCTATCTCGTCCTTGTTATCCTTCTATTTCTTTGATTAACCTTTGACAGGGTGACAATGAATGGCCTTATTACAGGTGTCGACTATAATGGCTTTTCCTGATTGCTTGTCTATCATTGCCCCCACAGGCAACAGTGTACCTGCTGGAACAACTCGACATCATCTTGAGCAAGGCCTCCGAGGAGGAGATTAACTCCCACGTCCTACCCATGATCTTCACCACCCTGGAGTCCAACTCTATACAAGGCCAGGTAAGACATAATTACAATCTAATCTGGGTTGGTAATTGCAAAGACGGAAACATTCAGTATGCCATGCATGTTGACTTTCGTACATCGATAAATTGCCCATAATAAAAATCTCATTAAAGCGAACCACTCATTGACTGCAGTAGTCATTTTCTTCTTTCTTCTTTTGATTAATTCATAGTGACAGTCGCACAGACCGATGCGCAGTACGTCTAGTAGGCGGTATGACTATTGCTTATTATTTGACACCTTCCAACTAACGTTCTGTCCGATTGCGTAAAGCGCATGCAATAATTGGCCCCCGCTATTTGTCCGGATTCCTCGGCCCAGACTGCAGCAAGACACCGGCAATGCTGGACTAATTAATTCAATTAGTTCCCCTAATTAACACTAGATGTCGAAGGGGCCCACCTGTCATGGTGAGCCTAGCCGGGTGATCTTTAATGTAATCAAGCGGTCTGTAGCTGCCACTCTCCATATATCACCTGAGATGGGGTCTATGGACGCCAACCGACACCATCTGTTATCACAAAAAGACCCCAGAGCCGGCGATCAGGTTCCCAGCCCAAAAACCAGGGCGATCCGTTTCACAGTAAAACAACGTGGACGTTGCAATTAAAGTCTCACTCGACTATATCAAATGGGTCCAATAGTAAACGTCTGGGCGAGTTTCTTTTCGGCAAAAACGATTCCTAACGTGATTTTGGGCGATTTATGGGAAATCGTTAGCGGTGGTTATGAGAATGCTTAACTGATTAATAATGCTCCTGTTGCCGCCAGGAAATAATGATCCCAGTGGCGATAAATGGATTTGTATAATACACATCTGCTCCGCTGTTCACTGTCGGCTCTGCCGTGGAAAATATGACAGATAATGTTATTAGCCCGCGGGCTGTATGAAAATATCCCACCAATAAGGTAGTCTGACATAATGTTCTGCAGCCATCTACGTGAATAACAGAGGGTGTAGCTAATAATGTGGCTTTTCCATTGCCAGTGTATGTCACAACATAATGAATATTGCAAGGACTCTTTTCAGACAGTGCTGCCTTTTGTCATAATTACCTAATATATTCATGTATGAGGAAATACAAAAATACATTGTATATCGTCTATGCCTAGAACTGAAACAACCCACAATACTCATTCTCTCATTTATGGAATGTAAATTACCCACATGGGCCTACACAGAGGTAGGTCTACAGCGGAACATATATTACATTGTCTTTGTGTGCGTACTAATGGGATGAAATATTGTGAAATAGCATTGGTTCCACACATTCATAGTACTATGCCACAAGCTGTACCTTTGCCATCTGTCATACACATAAAGCTATGGTATCTAATTAGCCTGCGGTAAACCAGTGCAATCCTTTCAGCAGACAGTACTTTTCTCATTCTCTGATGTACTTCAGCTGTGAGTCCCACCATCCAGGGAGGTGGGTAAACTCAATGCTGCCTGTCAGCCGATCAGCATTCCCACACAGACTGGAATAATGCAACAGCCAAATCAAATTTACCCCCCGCACGCCGGCGAAGCTGAGAAGTTCTTTGACCGGGCGCCAGTTGTTGGGCCCACGTCCTTGCCTGTCATCAGCTGGGTGATATTGCCAAGCAGGCTAGTTTGTTAATTCATGAGCGAGGTGACGCCCACGTTACCCCACTGTGGCTTAAGTATTTGCCTACAGAGAATCGCATACGTTGGATTGTCACCCGAGGTGCCCCTCTCTATATCGACATGGCTCTACATATTGACAGTTCCGGTTAAATGTCGTCTGCTAGGGTGAAACACTGAATCGGCTAGCTATCTGTATTCAGTGCACAACTCTCTTTCTCATGGCAGTTGGCTTGGCCATGGGTGACCAGTCATTGGCTATTCCTTTCCTCTTGATGCTGATAACAATTCAAATTAGGACATGTATGCAGACAAACCCAAATACGGGGGTAACATAGTCATCAATTACTAGTTTGCAGGTGTCGCTATCATGCTGTCATTGCTAAGATGTAGCCATTCTAAAAGTGTATTCTACAGTGTATTCTACAGAAACTTAGTCGGCAGTCAGTTTGGCTGATTATTCATGTCATTACTGAGAAGCTGTGGCGAATGAAAAGATTGTAAAGGCAGGTTGGCAAATATATTTTATTTTGATTAAAATTATATAATAAGTAAGTTGTTGAATGATGAGTAAAATAGTATAAGATAAAATATATTTGTGATAAATGATAAAATTTTTGTTAAGTATAAAAATAAGTGGATATATGGTAATGGGATGAGAAAATGAGTGATGGAAATAAATATTTTAAGGTGTGGGTGGGTGGGTTGAAGTGATATGGGTAGTGTTGTAGGAGAGAGTGAGGAGGGATATTGGGTTGTAAGGGTTTATATAGGGAGAGGAAGTGGAAATGGTTGGGAGGAAGAGGTGAAATGGAATTATGGGTAATGTGTAGGGATTTTAGAGGGTAGAGGGGTGGTGTTTGATGATAGGTGGGGTGAGTGTGGAGTAGTGGATGTTGGTGGGAATTGATAGGGGGAGCCATCAGCATACAGCAATGATTAGAAATTGAACATCAATTTCAACACCATTACTGAGAAGCTGTGGCGAATGAAAAGATTGTAAAGGCAGGTTGGCAAATATATTTTATTTTGATTAAAATTATATAATAAGTAAGTTGTTGAATGATGAGTAAAATAGTATAAGATAAAATATATTTGTGATAAATGATAAAATTTTTGTTAAGTATAAAAATAAGTGGATATATGCCAAACCTGCCAAAAATTTGGGAGTTGGGAAAAATGAATGTGAAAATTAAAAATGGATGATAGGATGAGTTATGGAGGATAAATTAAGATATATTGGTAATTGAAGAGATAAGAGCGGAATTAACCCGCGAGTTGTCAGTCTGAATATAAGTTCTGTATGCCGATGAGCGCCAGCCTCCGAAGCGCTGTACTTCAAGTTCATCGCATCCCGCCTGGAATGCAGTTGTTGCAGCTGCTTTGCGCAATGCATGCAGGGTGTAAGTGTCCTCTGGGATGCCGGCCTGCCGGGAAGCCTTCCGCCACGCGGCCCGTATATACGAGACTGGAACAGGACGCACCGACCCTGGGAAGACCAAGAGGGGAGCTGTGCCTGGGAGCAGCGGTGACATGGCCAGCACCGCCTTTATGGCCGCTACAGGACACAGCCAGGCTGGTTGTACTGGGGCTAGCTGAATGTCTTTGAACTGGTTGAACCTTTGCATGTTCTTGGCGGCTTTGACATGGATGGTGACGCCATGGGCCGCTACAGTCACGTCGGCCCTGGTTAGGTGACGCATTGGATTGAAAGAGGAGATTGACGGGGGTGCCACCTCGCCCTGTCTGAGGCCTGCATAAAACATAAGAAGCACTGCCCCCCGAACGTTCATTCCTACTGGGTCGGAGGGGATGTGAGCCAGAATGAGCCGTAAATGATTGAGTGGTACAGCTGGACGTGGCTTTGGCCTGAAGGTTTTGTCTCTTAGCAGGCCCTCGACGGCCATCCTCACCCGAACATGATCGATACCTGTCCGTACTCCCTCGGCCAGCGTGATATGGGACCTGACCTGTGAGAGCTTGTTCCTTATGGTTGCTGGGGAGAGGCGCTGAGCAGCCAGGTGCTCCAGGTAGATACAGATGTGATGTGGGGATGGGGCCAGGGGGTCGATCTGGTGTGTGTAACAGAAGGTCGCGTAGTCCCTCACGGTCGCCCTGTGGTTGCTCCAGGTGCCCGGGGCCTTGGCCATGGTCTGCCTGTTCTTTGCCCGTCTGGCCATCTCCTGAAGATATGGGTCTGGAAGGAGAACGGCTACTGACAATCACAGGTGATTTACAATAGGAAAGAATGTTGGTAAAAACATGTAGACACGGTTGAGTATATATAAGGGAACTGGCTTTAACAATGTCATTAGCCTGAGCAGCGTGGCTGGCTGAGAGGTGAGCCCTTGAGAGAGCATCTGCTACAACGTTGTGTACCCCTGGTATATGGGCAAATGAAAGTCTGACTTGGTGTAGGGCTTGGACCATCCACACAGCCCTGGCACATTCTTGTAGGACTGGGTTTTTAGCTCTTCCCCACTTGAGGGCTTGTACGGCTGCAAGATTGTCACATTGAATAAGAATGTTCTTACCCCTGTCCTGGTGAGCAAGGAATGTATGAATAGCTACGACCACATTAGCGGCCTCCAACTCAGTGATGCTCGCCACTGGGGCGTCCTCAGGAATGGTGGCGGCATAAGCCCTAGTGCCGTCAGTCCCTCCAATGCCAGTGAGACAAGCGTCTACCTGTATGGTGCGGTGTGGGACGTCATCTGGAATGAGAGAGATACCGTTCCAATTTTGACAAAATTCAGTAAACCACGCCAAATCAGCCTTCATACTTGCATTGATGTTGATGTACCATCCTTTAGCCTCACGTAGGGCCTGTAACAGGCGACCCACGAAGGCCCTAGCTGGTTCAACACATTTTGCTACGTGTAGTAAGCGGCCAAGGAGAGACTGTAGCTGTTTCCTATTGATGGAACGTCTCCCGTGGTAGGTGCGTACAAGGGCCAAGGTGTCGTCCAGCTTATCCTGTGGAATACTAAGAGACATATTGTTAGAGTCAATAATAATGCCTAGCCATTTGACAACATTGGAAGGGGGTTGGCGTTTATCTTTTGCCTCCGGTAGACCAAGTTGGGTGAATAGGGCCTGGACCCGTTGATACTGAGCTGTGGCCATCTCTAGGTCGGGGGCTACCACAATTAAATCGTCCAAATACATGGTGGCATTGATACCCTCTTTCCTTAGGATGTAGACTATGGCTTGGGCGACCCTCTGCATATGAGCTGAGGATGCCCTTGCTCCAAATGGAACTGATACCTCTAGGTAGAAGTTATCATCCCAGTGCATTGCCAAGAGCGGCCAGTCAAGGGGGTCGGCTCGGAAATTTTTATATGCTCGGCTGACATCAAGAGTGAACATGAAGGCCCCTTTTCCGACCCCTTTTAGCTCTGGGATGAAGCGCTCAACTGTTGGGAGAGAATGATCACGGAGGTCGCCCATAGCAGTGTTTTTGAAGACATATGCGTTGATTGAATTATCCCTTGGGAAAGTAAGATCAGTAATGACACGGCGTGCCCCCGGGGTAGACTTGGGACGAGACATAATGGGTGCCACGTGTAACCAAGGAGTAAAAGGTGGACAGGTGAATGGGCCGATGATAGCACCTAACTCCATTTCTTTAATGATAAACTCATCCACTTGAGATGGAAAATCGCTAGCACTTGGGTGATTAGGGACCCCTTGGTTATCAGAAACTGGACCCATATAACCCATGGGGAAGCCGTATTCAAGATAGTCCAAGAGACGAGTGAACTCGGGGTCGTGAGCCAAGTATTGGTGCCAAGCTGGTATATTGAGGTCTGATGGGATAGGGACCCGAGCCTGTATGCAGTTAGGAAGACCGGTGCCTTTAACTACATCATATATGCGGGCATAAGGGGCCAATCCTGACATTTGTTTGGCCCATCCCGGATCACATTCAGGCCAGTACTCTTTACGATGAGAAGCAAAGCTGTAGGGACTCATATCTATACCAACATCAACCTTATCCACACGGCACATTTCTTTAATCCTATCAAAGTCAATAGAAGAGCTATTGGCTTGACCCACCTGTGGATATATACTGTCGTCATGGCCCATCCGTGCAGTCTGCTCGGATGAGCTCAATTGGCGTTTTTTGAAGGCTGGGGCTGTAGCTGGCGGTGTGGTGGGATGTACGGTTGGCCAGGGGGGACATACAGTTGAGCTAGTGGCTCCTGTCCATGGTGAGTAGCAGCGAGACGCACTGGAGGGCCTTGTTGCTGTCGTGGGGGGGCCGGGAGCTGCACCCCTGTATGATGGCGTTCCAATCTGCGACATCCGTTGGGGCCTGTAAGAGGATGTGGACACGACCTGCCTGTACACGAAAGACAGTAAGAGCACACATGAGAAAGTTTGTTTCCCCCAACGGTATGAGAGCCCCCTGGTCTGGCCAAAGAACATGCCCCTGCATTGTTAAAATCCCGACAAGTGACCACATTTTCAGCTGCCTGGGAGCTGTTGGGGTGTGGGGCGTTATAACCTGCATTCTTATGTACTGCCATAACCGCAAACCTCATCCTTTCCATTTGTATGCGCTGGGAGTCATGCCACGTATACTGACCAGTTTCTATTGCGTCGAATACGCTGTGTGACCACCTTCTAACAGACGGCCAATCACGCACCGCCGCGTCCTCAGCCACGTCCTGGAGGTGTTGTAGCTGGGGGTCCATGTACATGTGTTGAGCGGCACGTGGATCCCTAATCATACGAAGAAAGCATGCTACATATTCAATAGCGGACAGGGAGTCTCTAAGTTCAAGTTTACGTTTCAATGTGTTCACTCCTGGTCGTTCCATATACATATAGGGTTTTGGAATGGGTTTTGCAATGAACATGTCAGACAATATGGCCTTACCCTCCTGGTGGGGAATATCAAACTCCTCCCTTGCGAGCTCCCGTTCCAGAAAGGCCGGCAGCGCGGCGGCCCTGTGACGGGGGGTACCTGTAGGCTGGGCCCAGTCAGAGACCGCTGGTGTAGTGGTGACGTGTGTAGCCCTGCTAGCTGGTCGTGGAGTACTGCCCTCACGGCCAAATCTGTCTAAGAAATGCCCAAGCTTACTAGAAATATCAGCGAGGCCGCGCTCCACGGCACCCAGTCGTTCTTCACTTACAGTGGCCTCAGCCATTCTGTTAAGAAAGTCAAAGTTCGTACCGACCTGGGAGCGTGTGCCGTGGTTGAAAATAATTTCGTCGTCGGCGCTCATATCGTTTGAAGTATCTGCCAGTCCGTGCTGGGTATGCTCGTCTGGCGGCTGGGGCAGTAGTAGCTCTCTCATACGCCGGGTGAGGACCATGTTAAGAAGTGCCACGTGTAGCTATAGGAGGCGGCTCCTCTCCCGTGGTTGAAGTGATATGGGTAGTGTTGTAGGAGAGAGTGAGGAGGGATATTGGGTTGTAAGGGTTTATATAGGGAGAGGAAGTGGAAATGGTTGGGAGGAAGAGGTGAAATGGAATTATGGGTAATGTGTAGGGATTTTAGAGGGTAGAGGGGTGGTGTTTGATGATAGGTGGGGTGAGTGTGGAGTAGTGGATGTTGGTGGGAATTGATAGGGGGAGCCATCAGCATACAGCAATGATTAGAAATTGAACATCAATTTCAACACAATGCCATCGGATAGAACACTAACACATGTTGTAGAGAATGCCAGCCATAAATTTGAGATATCTTCGTGGACAGGGAACATAATCTGACATAGACAGTCTTAAGTGATTTTGAATTTTCTAGCTGAGGAGAGTCGGCAAAAAACTCTATACTGAACCATTAGATTAATTCTACTAAAAAGATAGTCTTGTCATACAGGTATTATATATATATACAGGACATTGCATGACTTGAAGGATAAAATAACTGGCCCTTCTGTATGCCAGACGAATTGGGATATCAGATTATTGGCCTTTCAACATAAACCGCTGGGTTCAGATAGGAGAGATCTAGATTGGACTGACATGGTACCACCACAGTGATTGCCTCCCCTTCGCCGTATCCCAGTTCCCATATGCCGTCCCCGTATTGTCTGCCGAGAGTTACACTCTGGGTATATTCTGACTCTCTGCGAAAATTATAGAATAGGCTATCCTCTTCTATCAGTTTCTCGTCATAATTTCATATGTTAAAGTTGCGCTGTGACAAGGCTGCATAGTTCAGGATTTAAGGCAGTAGGCCCATATAATGTTTCATTGAACTTGGAACTGCATCATGTGCCTCTCAAGATTGCTCTTCCTCTTACTAGTATATTGCTGTCTTTCCCACCCACCCATACCTTGTTCACGTGTGAATATTGTGCGATTATCAGCATCTACATGTGTGTGACGAGTAAGAAACTTAAATGGTCATAAACCATTGGCCCCTACCATACTCTTATTTGATTATCGCACTCCCAATAGCCTAAACCTATAGTAGGCCTAAAATGAAGAAACTGAATAAGGTTTATAGGGCCCTATGCCTACTCGCCATATTCTACTCTACGATCCGTTCCAATAGCGGCCCCTGGTAAGAATGGGGCCCGGGCATAGGCCTAATGACGGCCGCCGTGATACAATGAACACGGCCGGCTGATGACCACTCCCCTAATATCGCCCGCCCGGATCAGACGCTCAAAGCGCCCCTCTCGCCCAACTAGGGATCTTTAATTTCCGGAACGCTGGCAGGATTTCTGACCACCGCCATCAGCGGCTTACCGCCACGCCGACCGCGAGGTGGCGGGGCAAAAAGAGAGCCCATAATGCGTCCACAGAGGGCGCTGCAGGCTTCACCGGAAGTTATGAAGCCAGAACCCCACTCTTTTCCTTGGTTAGGCCAATAATTGAGATTTGATACGTCGTCGTGGGTGTTGAGGTGTTTATAGACCAGGCAGTTATCGTGATTCAGAAGATTATGTTTTGTTTATGTCGTATAAAAGCGACAAGGATTGTAAGCCTGTGTTTTTGTAGTTAAACAATGTCTAATAAGCCAACTAGGCATATATGCGCACATGGTACTAATAAGGAGTTAGAATTTTATTTAAATTAGCATTGTCATTGACTGGAGTAAAATACTTATATACAAACAGAGATTCGTTTATCTAAATACTGGAAGAGTACTTTCCTATATCAAAGTTAATGTTCATAACATAATTATTTATCTTTTTCTCCAATAGGAAGCGGCCATCAGTGTTTTTTCTACAATAAAGAAATATCTAGATGACCAAACAATGAGGAAATTAGTACTTCCAAAAGCGAAAAGTCTCTTCCATAAATCTACAAATGTTCGGGTAAGTTGTTCTTGTTTCATTTAATCATTGATAACGATTTTTTAACATCTTTTATCCTGAAGCAAAGACAATAGATCTTCATTATTAAGCTTATTAGATATCTAAGTAGGCCTAATATTCAAATGTCATGGACTGCTGGATGCAACTTGGATATAAAATTGCCAAAACGTTTGACAATGAATCATATATTTGACCCCTTATCAGTTCTAATTATGTGATTTAATGCATGACATAGATAAAAGAATGCCATCTTCCAAAAGAAAAAAGGCCTCTCAATCTGCTACAACCAGCTACAATTCATTTCTTTCGAATTTGTATATCGGCCTATGTGCCAAAGGAACCGTCCTATTAATTGAAACTACAAACAATGTGAATATAACCCGTCCTTTAAAAACATGGTCAGGTTTACATTTCTACATGTATTATACCTAAACACTTTGCTTCCAGATCCAACTGAATGCCTTGGCCTGCATCGACAAGCTGCTGGACAGCTTGGACAAGATGATGATTTTGGATGAAGTGTTGCCCTTCCTGACAGAGATCAAGTGTCAGGATGTGGACATCATCATGGCTATCATAGGTGAGAGGTCCAGTTTCCGGTAGTCAAGTGTCTCTTGCCTTGCTAACCTATAATATGTGTATCTGCATCTAACTATACTAATTGAGAAAATGTTTAGACAAGATATGCCTTGATATATTCCTACAATGATCTGATATATACTGATAAACATAGCGACATAGCCTCTTGTAATCTTGTAAATAGTGCATATTATGCTTCCATAGTTTTCTGTTAGATCGGCTTAAAAGCAAAGAGGCTTTAATTAAGCCATATGGGACCTACTCTCCCTCGGGATACGAGTCCATTTGCACTAATGTACCTTGGAGATTCTATTGAAACAGCAAGGACAAGGACATATGCATTCTCTTTATCTAAAGAAAAACAGACTGAGACTATTTGGATTCCTGTTTACCAAGCCAAAGTAAAATATATCAGGCATTGATAGAATGTACCATAGGGGCAGAATATTGTCGAAAAAAGGGGATTCTGTATAGAAAGGCAAGGCTTTGCTTTGGGATATCGCGTCCTCGCCTGGAAAGAGAGCGTTATTCATGCAATAAAGTGGTAATATGTGTTGCACTGGAGGATCTCTTGGCAACCGAGTCAGATACATCATGAAGCCACAGGTGACAGGCTATTCCCAGGGTAATGGCCGTAAAGAAGCATTAAATGTCTATGTTGGGGCAAGGGCACAGGTCGTGCACTGGACGGAAGGTTATACTACAGGCTGTCTACTGTAGACTGTTCAGGTACAGCAGTGCAGTGCTTTTCGAGATATGTTTTTTGCTTGACATGGCCTGTCAGCTGTCTTATATTACAAATTAGCCAACTTACTCAAAAGAGATATGACGTAAACGGCTGGGCCCATTTTTTCGTGACTGGTCAGGCTAGTTAGACATTAATGATTAGTGCCTCTGGGTGGGTCTGTTTACACAAAAATAACATACACCCAACAATCCTACTTCAGGGGTTTGTTTTTTGCAATGAAATCACCACGCTTGTCGAATATTCACGCACATTGAATCAATAATGATGAGACACTAATCATTACACACCGGAATAGCCTAATTAGTTACGAGATATGGCCGCTGGTATACATACATGTACGGGGTCCATTTTGATTAAACCATAATTATGATATTATGAATGCAAAGCTTTTGACCTTTTCAAAAGATACCAAATATAATTATGTCATTATAGATTTACTATTTAATTCATTTATGGATGTACTAAATTTCACTTTACCTGGCATATGGTTCCTGTCGTTTACAGCTATCTACAAACATATGCTTGGAGACAAGAAATTCGGGCTGACCCATAATCTTCTTGCCACAAAGGTGTTGCCAACTTTGGTCCCATATTCTGCGAGCCCTGGGCTCAGTCTTGTCCAGGTAAGCGAGCTTACCATCCTATCTTATTAGGTTGCTGTTGCATCAGGTTGCTGTTGTTCAGTGATGTATACTAGTTGCCAGTGGGAATGTACCTATTAAAGCCAATTTCAATAGCTGCTTTTAAATGTAAATATCACTTTTAAAAAGCGATAGGCTCCAATGTTAGAAGGTTTTTTAGCAACAGTGGGATAATGGAAGCTTGATTATTGTACAGTTCTGAAGTCAGATATTCATTTCAATCCTAAATTCACCTTTGAAGAGGACCATCTGAATTTTCGTTTTTTTTCCTAGTTTGACGACCTAATGGAAGTCCTGCGCGAGATGCTGGACCAGATCGACCGCCAGCGCAGAAACAAAATGATGGACGAAGCAATGGACCTAACCAACACAGGGCCAGCCATAAGGTACTCTCCCTTTATCTATTTGCTCACTAAAGTCGTTCATCGTTCCCCTCCAGCCCTTATTTCTAAAGGAAACCAGCATAGAAAGACCTCTATGTGCTCATGCAAACATCAAACGTCTGACATTAACAGCATAACAGTCCAAAGATTTAGTAAGGCTTGGACATTGCAGAACATTAAATGATTACATCATCATCGTTTTTGTCATAGATTTTATTAACTTCAAATCTATAAATCCATACAATTTTTTGTTAAACTTGACATCTTTTTACTTTGTAGACCTTCAATGGGCCTAACACTGATAATGTAATTGCACTCTAGAGGAAATTGTACACTTAATTTTTGTGTTATGTATTCCCTGCAGACGTAAATCTATTGACATGAGATGTACAATGGACATGCCTAAGTCAGGTTTAGGAAATGATCTGGCTTCGCAGCTAGCAGACCAGCAGAGGTGGGTTGTTTGTACTTTTCGTCTTTTTTTATATCAAATTCGTTTTTTAATTGCACATGACCTATAAAAATTACGTGAATAAAATGATAAACACCTTCTTTACCAGTGTTGACATGAGATACAATTTGTGTTTCTGTTATTCATGAAACATTAGGTCATCGTTGTCATTTTTGCAGGAGGAAGTCTCTGGACATGAGGTACCAGACCTACGATCCACCGTCACAGGAAAAGATGTTTTCTAACAAGTATATGCTCTCAGTGGATGAGGCCTATTACTCCAAATTCAGACGTAAGTTATCTGAACTATGATATGATAATACTCCGAATCAGGCGCTTTACTTTGTTTCCAAAAGTAAATCGTTTGTTATATAGCAGTATAGAGCTTAGTAAATGATTATTTTCTACTTTGTTCTGATGGCAACTAGCACGCTTTTCCTTGGTTCCTCATCATGTGCTAAATAATTCTGAGTCCTGTGATCCTTTCACAAGGATTGAAAAAGTAAGCTTCTAAGTCAAAGTTTGCACTGTGTGTCCCTCTCACAACACATGTCTTTGAACTTCTAATAATTGTTTTGCTTATTAGTTTGGATAAGTCATTAAAATCTACATGTATTCAGTAAAAGATCCATATCTAATTATTAAAAGACGTCCAACAAAGAAAACAATTAAGCTGGCTTCACTATTTAAATGGATTACCTACAGTAAATATTGACATACAGATACATAAATCAAGCTTAAACAGTTAAGTTGTAAAATCATCTCAATTTAGGCAATTGATTCATAATGCACTTAAAATCAAAATTGGTAGCATCGATCAATAAGAGTCAGTTACTTAACTGAAAGAGGCATAGCCTATTGAATGTCTAGACAATATTTCACTGGAATGCTGCTTAAACGTGTATTCCTTTAGGATATTAGGCTACTGACCTTCTTGGCTGTCGAAACAGTGAATAAAATAGTATTTTCTATTGTAAATCTATAATCATGATACCTCACACAGATTTAAACATTTATCAGATCTACTGGTATAAATAATACCCAAAACTGAATACACAGAGATTTTCTTTTTCAATTTTCTCTCTGAGAGCTGCTCTGCCCTTTCTTGTACTTGTTTTTTCTCCACACCCCCAACCACTTTTTTGACATACAAGCCTGTGGTTTTCTATTACTCCCACCTGAAGGCGGCCCATGTAATAGGTACAATTGGTACAGACAAGGTAAGGTTAGGTACACAAAAACAATACCCATAAGCCTCTCTTCATCTCAGGCCTCTAGCTTTACACCTTCTTTTCTACAGCCTTTCACTCAATACTCTCTCCAGGTGTCATTCTATGCTCCAAGACCAAAAGGTCAAACTTTAACCTGTTTCTATGGCAACATCCTTGACCTTGTGCCCGGCATGTGGCAGCAGCCTTTTTATCCGTGTCCACCAGAACGGACGTTGCGTTACGTCCGTTACGTCAGTGCGTTACGTCCGTAAACTGCCATCGAACTTGGCCGTGTCCATCCCCACCGTGATCTCCGTTATATGACATTTTCCACAGCCCCATTAACCTTCCCTCTATGTTTACAGAAACACGGTTCCAAGTAGACCAACAAAAGAGGAAACAGCTTTGGTTAACCTTGCCTAAATTAGTGTAGAATATTTAACCAATTTTCAGTTTAGTTTATATTTATATAAACTATACAAACCCTTAAAAATAGTTATTTAAAAGTTAGCTTCATCCCTCCCCATATATTCCATGCACGAAACTTACCTCTGTTAAACACCCTTTGATTGGATCCTTGAACATTATGGTAAAGCTTAGGTGTAAATTGTGTTTTGCTTAGATCATTTTTCTTTTATAAGTATATTTCAATTTTGTAGTAATTCGCAGGCTGCGTAGAATAACTGTAAAACTACTTTTGTTGCAGTAGGACAGAAAGCTACCACCAAAATGTATTATTTAAAATAAAATACTACCAATGTTTCTGTTTTGCACGACATGTGTAAGCCCATAGGCATTTTGTCCTTAAATGTTAAGTAATTTTTAACATCCGTCGTTGTTTGTTTTTTTAATAATTGATAGTATCTAGATGCCATTTATTTCCATGGGCATCATTCAAAACTTTGCCCAGGTGTTACACCTGTTTTTTTACATAACACAAACTACCCAACAACCGACGTTGTCCACCGTTGTGCTAAGCATTGTGAACCCCCTTGTCTTCTCTTGCAGCTCCCAGCACTCCAGAGCTCCAGATTCAACGAGCGTCAAATGAATCTCTGTGTAACAGAGCCTACCGACGACACTCGAGCTTCCAGGGACTAGGAATGGTGAGACCGCCGATTCCCATTGTTTGCTATAATTAATCGAACTATGAAATGCCCCTGGGCGCCGTATTGTGTGCTTCCAGTGTCGAAACTGTAGTCTGGGGCATGATTCGCCATTCTAAATCATTTCAAATTCCTATAGTTGCGTTACTTCTGCAACTGCTTGCAATTGTACATGATTATGTATCCTTTACATATTATATATAGGCCTGTAAGGTTACATAGGGAGGGACATGTTATTCAACATGTAGTTAGAAGAAGAAAGTCTATCAGAACTAGTCTAAATAGAAGGGTTTAGACCATGAAGAATAGGAAGGACTCACTAAGCCAGCAAATTATGCGATTCTCAGTAAAATTGCGAGGGTCTCATTCATGAGTTCCATCCTAGATCTTTCATGAATTCCTTTACATTCTAATCATATTTAAGGACTATAAAAGGTTCCAGGCACCTAGGAATAAGCATTACATGTAGTTAATTTCCATATCCTTGTCTTGCAGGAGGAACAAGCAGTCCTTGAGAAGATAGTTCAGGAGACGCAGCGTCGAGCCAGCCTGGTTCAAAGTCACCAGAACGCGGTGAATCCCAGCATCCTCGTGTCGGAGCCATCCGTGTCCGACTTCGAGGATCGCTTCTATCTCGGGACCCCCCGTCGTGCCTCTACCCAGAGTATGGGTCCCGTAGTGGTGCCTGTAAGTTGGCGTCCCTCTCAGGTGGCCCAGCCCTCCTTAGCAAACCAGCCCGCACCTCTCACTATCACTAGTGGTTCTTTACCTCCTTCCGGCACCTTTATCTTTATTATCAGTATCCCCTCATCCATCCGTGAGCTGTTATTTCCTCAGCACTTTGTAGAGAAGACAGTTATCGCATAGGAATTAGTGGTAGCTGTATTTGAGCCATGTTAATAGTATAGGTAGGTATAGCTATATAGTGGATGGAGAAATTTGGCACTAGGAATCATGATTCGGTGCATCCTGCATGATTCGCCTATGCAGAAGAGGTAATACAAATTGGAGAAGTAAATGAATGCAGATATATTTGCTGTAAAAACAATGGATTATTATTTCACTAGTACTTTAGCTTTAACAGAAATTGGAACACTAGTATACATATTTGGAATTTTTACTTTCTATGATGTTCTCCCTTTCAATTACATGTGTTTAATTTATGGTGCACATTTTATTACACCCTGGAAGTTCCATAATGTTGACTACCTTTTTGTAAGATTTGAAAGGAGTCAAGTTAATGATTTAATACATAATAACTGTTAAATAAGTACTGAGGTGACTGCATATGTAGAAAAGCATGGCTAGTCTAGTAAGACGCTACTTTCATCTACCCATGCATAAAATAACAACTTGCTATAGATCACTAATTGCATGAAATTGTACTTTTCTTGGTGAAAACGAAGTGCATAGATGTTTCTAAGTACTTTGATAAATAGTATTTAGAGCAGTAGGGCATGTGATAAATGTACCTACCTTTCTCTTAATGTGTCTTGTTAAGTTCCTTGTTTGCATGTTGTTTTACATTGGTTGTTGTATCGATGATGTTATGAATCATGGAATTAAATGTCATAAATGTTCCCAAGTACCAACCCACACCTGCCTACAGCACTCTTGTCTACAGCTGCTTCAGCTTTAATTATCCCACAAATTTTCATCCACAAAAAAGGAAATCTCTAACACAAACTAACCTTTATCATAAGGCGTCTGCTTTGCCAAACAAATCTCTGAAAGTCCTCAATACCTGCTTCTAAAAGCGAATGGCTTAGGATTGTGGATGGCTTCCCAAATCAAACGAGAGTGGCTGCTTCTGACAATTGGCTGAGGGCTCCCATGTCTGACTCCATTGCTGGACTCTGCTGACCTTTTCCCGCCATGCAGTCAGTGGGTTTCACCAATGTCGTCTGCTGCTGTGTTGTTGTTCCCCACCGTGAATGGCCTTACACCGTCCAGTTCCATTGGCGGCTTTGATTGGTGGATCCATAAGTGGCTTCCACACGTGGCTTACACCAATGGCTTCCATTGGTAACAACTCAAGGTCCCCTTTACCCCAACCTTAAATGGCTTTCATTCTGGCTCGAAATGAATGATCCCATTTCGTGACGTGGTGTTACTTTGACTAGTCGAATATCCAAACATTTTAACATGACATCATATTTAGAAGTATGAATAAGTGCAATTGTGTTAGAAGAGCTTAAGATTGACTGTTTTGTCTTTGAAAGGAAGGGCTTAGCTTTGTTTCATCAATTCTTATCCTGCTCCGAGACGGAATTATTCTAAATACTTTTGCTTGATATGGGTAGGTTCTGACTTATATTGATAAGACAACGCAAATTTGGTAACATATAATTATGAAAATTAAGTTAGCCAAAACGCAGGTCCAAATAACTACTTTTTCTCAGTAAACCCTTATCATTATGATATGTTGCCGTGATATCATTTGTGAGATGTGAATCTCGAATAATCGTGGTAACTTGGTGATCCATTTGCGTGAAAGTCTTTGGCATGGTTTGACGTCATTTTCTGCACGTGCCCAAACACCTGCATCCATAACCTGACGTTCTGAGACATCGGTGTCTGATGTACATAACATTCTCTGAACAATTATATGTGATAAGCTGAAAGTTCTAGGGAAGCGCTAGTTAAATTATAATATCATTTCCGCATGAATTACCATAATATGTTGGTACATTTTGTACCAGTTGTAATGATTATATCATTTGTGTTATTATTTGCATTATTTTATTTTATTTTAATATACTAATTTTGACTTGGGTAACATAAATAGACTATGATTAAAAAAATTAACCCCATATCATCCTTAAGTCGAATGCTATCAAATGTGTTACTAAAAGTAACTGCAGTTTTGTCCTATGATTTGAATAGACGCTGGGCAACTGTATGAACTATCTATCTAATTTTGCCAATTTTGAATTTTATTTTACAAGTATTCCTGAGCAGCCCTGCCAAGATCGGAAAGGAACCAATGGGATATTGAATAAAGAATACAAACATTGTGGAGATTTTAGAGATTGAGGTGGTGGTGGCGTCGGGAATTTTATGTTCTTACTTAGCATGTTCTGGTTATAATGTGGTTATTTTCAGATGGGAAACGAGGCATATATAGTTTGGCACAGGAGCCCGAGTGTCCCGAGTGTAAGGATTTTGATTGTCCACTGACAACACCAGTCGGAACATGTGTCTCGGGAAGCCTGAAATTTTGCGCATTGTACATTTCCTTCATGTGCACCTAATTGGCCATATAGCGGTCCTTTCTAATCTACTGCCGCTCATGGCTAATTTCTATTAGATAAGCCCTTAGGATCTGATACTCACTCACTACTCTAGATTCTATGAACCTTGCAGAAACCTTTATAGTAATAAAGTATTGCGTTTAATAATCTGTAGATACCTTTATACCCAGATTAGTAGCTTGTGTGTCGTCGAAATGAAATCAGATACGCACCTCGTGTGTGTGGAAAAAAAGTTGATGATTATAACTCTGAACCAAATGATAATCAATTTTGAAACTTACCATTGGTGATAATCGATCTCAGAAACTTCCAAGTCTTTCTACTTTGGTTTAAATTAATTCACATCCCTTCTTATTTATTTCATACTGAAATTTATTTTGTTTTTATTCCTCTAGCTAGTTGTGTGACTAATAAATACTGCAGTCGCAAATATCATTGTAGTATTTATTACAATCCCCCGAATTCCCTTTGTATATATAGTAGCGATACCCCAGTGAATGAGGAAGTGGGAACCATTCACTTTAGATGTTGTTCACATTCTCCAACTGATGCGTGCAAAATTTCAGTTTCCCTGGCATATGCGCCTGGCTGCCGTGTAGACATTTTGCCATGTTGTCATGTCGCTGAGTGATGAGATTTTGATAATGCTATAGATTTAATGATTTTGAGTAAGACAATCAATACATTTTGAGAGGATCCTCACTAGAACTAATTCTGGTTTTGTGCAAATAAGTGATCAATATACTTAATTTTTGGATAATTGCTGGCAATCAATATATTTTTACAGATATTTGGTAGTACATTTTTGCAGTGTTATATCCCTATTTTGTGTACATTTTGATACCCATGTAACCACCAATTTTTGTACCCTTATTCATTTAATCTTTTTGCACCTGCCCTGTGCCTTATATCCCTAACTATGGATAAGTCTCTAAAGAGGAGAATACTACATCCCAACGTTTCACATCCTCAATCAAATGCAATAATCATATTATAAGTCACAACGCACCTAATTTGAGGAAAGGTACAATAGGCCAATTTATGGAGTATGGGTTTCTTTCTCATGGTACATCCATGGGATCCTAAACAATATCCTTGAATTCGAAAGGATATATCGCTTAGAATATATAGCTATCAGTTGGCAGAGAGATAAGAGATCAGTCTTCAAGAAGAAAAGACAAGGGAGGGCAATAAGTCCTATAATACCTATAGGATTGCTCTCATAGTCATACCTTCTTGATTACAGCAGGTCATCAATCCAATGATTGCAGATGGAACCGTTTTGATCAAGCCACTTGTGGGAGCCATTTGATGGTATGAGCATGCATGCAGCACGAATGCCGCTGATCATGAGAAGCTTGTATGGCCTAGCCTTAGAACCAAATTAACATTTTGAGTGAAAAGTTAAATCTTAACCATTATGAACGTCACTCTGGATTACGAAAAATAATTTTTCATCATTTCAGACTATGTTTATCGATGTTTTGTCCATATGGAATTAACATTTTGAGTAAAGTTTTGAAAATTTCTATATTGTTACATAACTTCATACTTTATCATTTCAACGACAGTAATGTTGATAATTTGAACGAGGAATGACGCTTTCTCTATGCGTCAGACTGTATCATATGATTTTGCCTCATCCCTATATTGTTCTTACTGCTACGACTTAAGTTCTGCTTTAAACCTTTAAGTCTGCCCAAGATGGCGACAGCAAAGACTCTCAAGGATCCGGGGTTAGTCTTTTCTCGTAGTTTTACTTGCACTTAGATCACTCACGCCAAACGCACTAGGCCTGCATCTTCCCGGCAATTGTAAACGTTATATCTATTGCCTTGTCTACACACATGTCTGCATAGGACGTTGTCAAGTATAAGGTAGCGTCGCAATACGTAACAATACGAAATTATAAGATACTGAATGCCAAATAGGACCAAGACCATCAAGGTTCTCTAGGTAAAATTGCAAAGATGTATATAATTATGACACAGAGGTTCACACGTATATAGTAGACACTTCGCTCTAGATGGTTATTGCATCAATCACATATTCGTTATAGTGAACAAATAAAATGCAAAATTCAGACTGCAATAAGTGAGATTGCCATGTAAATGTATTTGGGAAGTTAGAACCATAGTGGTAACTCCTAGATACGTGATTCTAAAGTATGTTCTTGTAATAACAACGATTTAAAACCTAAAGCCAAATGCTTCGCATAGTGCATGGGCAGATTATATGAAGCTTACCTTTTCGTTCTAATTAGTCCAGCTAGAGGAAGTATGATAGAATTGGTAGATTGCTATATATGTATAAAGGTTAAAATTATTTAATTAACTCATCAAACACTATCTATCCTAAAATAAAACAAGTAAATATGACAGGCTCTTGGTCAATACCAAAATACAATATATCGCATAGGGCATAGCAATTGCTCTAGGAGTAGATCCGTGCATTTTAGCCTTGATAATTGATTCAAAATCCATTCATCATAATATCGATCATTAAAAACATGTGGTCACTGGGTATCCAAATACAAACCCCTATTGATTTCGTTACCCCCACAGAGAGTAAGGATGCAAATGTTGAAAGCACTCTTCCATATATGCTCATGGATGGTTTATATTCTAGGGTGCGGAGCAAAGTGCATTTGCCGGTCTCTTTTCCTCCATTCCTTCTCCAGGACTTCCAGGACAATTTCCTCGCCGTCTATCCTCTTCCAGTGCCTGCGTAAGCCTATACATGTCAATCCAATACAAGTAACCACAAATAAACACTGGTCACCAAATCTGTACAGATTATATATAACAAATAGCGAACGACAGAACAATTCTTAATATATAACGTACACCCGTTGAGCCAAAGGATAGCGCATATCTCTATAGTCTTGTCACTGGTTTATTATGTAACGACCGTTCTCGTGTTATAATTGTTGGGAAGATGGCCTGATTGTGACAGCACGGTACTATATGGGAGTATCTCACCTTGTCTGCAATCATATATAGAACACGTGGGTTTCCTAGAAGTGGCTAGCTATCTACTGGAAAGTATGCTGGCAGTATGAGTTGTGCTTTTAGATGTGGGCATTCTGTCTTTGGACCAAAGTGCAGGTATACGTACGTTAGTTAGAACTCATAGAGTATCAATCACACTGTGGCTAACCACCTGTGATTCTATTAGGTTCCTCTCAGAGCAAAGGCTACTCTAGATTGTAGAAATCATTATACGAAACTGGAAACTTAAATGTGTGGGTTGTTTTTTTTTAGAATAAATTGCATGATTTTTGTTTTTCTCACCTCTGTATCAATTGTAGGCCTTCGGCATATATGTTTTTTGTCTTTTTCATACACCGTATCTATATATTTATGCCTTCCTACCCTGTGAGAATCTTCTGTTCGTTGTCATGACAACACAATAGGTTGTCTTTCTTATCCACCTATTGGATAAGTCTAAATAGCGCCCACCACTCTTCAAGCCGAGTTGCAATCGTTTTTAGCGATCCAATCCGCTTGGAGAGTGGTTCCCACACACTTTTAACTTCACCAAGTGCTACGTCAAACGTCATGTCATGTGCAAAGACCGTGTTTTTATATCTAAAAAATTGTATGTTTGTCAAACTGCATGCCAGGTAAATATCACCACAATATAGACGATATAGGTGTATGTATGAGCCACAGCGGAGGTATGGAGATAAACACCAGCCTGCATGTACTGTTCCAGGAACCCGGCCGGCGCGACAGCCGCGGACGTCTGTTAGACGCGCTGCCCAGCCAGAACCAGAGACGATCATCATTCCAGGGCATCTGTGAGAGTGCCGTAAGTTCTGTTTGTGTCGCCAACAACGTTTGGTGTCTCTCAGCCATCATACAGTCCGCAACAATCAGCCCACAGATAGTGCTTCCCTGAGGGACAGGCACTTGTTATGGAAGCCGGTCTCCTTTAGCTCAGCCCCGAAAGGTCAAGTTCTTTCTACATTGGGACTATCAAAATACTTGTCCCATGATGTTTTTCAGAATGTATTTAATTTCTAATCAGCTATTCAATGTTTGAGTTCTGTTATACTTTTATTTGTATACTTTCAAGTTAATAGTTTGCTTATTCCAATATATTTTAAAAACAGTAAATTACTTCATTTTATACGGGTTTTAATTGATTGTGTTTGTAGTATTTATGTTGTAAAGTGATTTAATAGACGGACTTATTACTATATACCAGGGAAGGAGAGGGAAATATTGCTCGCACGTAAAGAGTTTATTTTGTGCAATGTTGTAATGATGGGAATTACTGTGCTACATTCAATTTGTGAACATGCCTATATTATGACATATTTGTGGTACGGTTATTGAATTGTGAATTTGAATGTTGTCCATGATGAATTTGATGTTGTTGATAGACCTCATTTCTGACCTTCCCAACCACAGAAAATGCCAAACATGGTATACCCTATGCTGTATATATTTCCATTGTATAGCCTGTATCTATCGTCTGTCAAATGGTTAATTCGTTTGGGCGGAAGCACCGGCACTGCTAGAAGGAAGAACGCATACATTCCCAGCCAGCATCTATATATTCTCCATCGCAGTTGTCATTATGTCATTTCTCGTTCTTCTTTCTTTCTGTCGGTGTGTGTAGCGTGTGAGCACATTGTGAGCAGAACGTCAATGTTCATTTTCCTCTTCTTCCACTGTTCTGTGTGCGTTGGGTGATGATTTGCACATAGTCGTCCCAGGATTTGCGTTGTTTTCTACTTGTAGAGCCACCATCGTACATCTTCACGGCATTCATTAGAGGACTCTCGACTTCAAGATATATTCAAGGTATACCCACTACAACGCCCCCAAAGTGTGAGCAGAGCTTGACTGAAAATATAACTTGAGATACATAAACTGTTAATTAGAGCAGTGTAATGACTGTTTTTGACTCTGCTAGATCCTTAAGACTTCTCCTGTTTCTTCTCAACATTCAACCTTTCAATGTCTATAGAGATAAGCAACTTTCACTGACAAACATTCATAAGTAACAATGTACAGCAGTTGGAAGGCCAGTAACCACTTTACACATTCTTAAGAACTTAACATAGGGAAAGACAACTGCACACATGTTGAAAGTCAGATATACGCCTAGACATAATACCACTATCTCGAAGTAACATTGATTGTTAATACAGAGTTATAAATTATCATACCACAGAGATATCTTATAAGGTTTCTATTATGTATATGCTATGTTTACTATAGGATTACATGCACGCACCTAATATGTTCCATTACTATTCCTGAATGGCACAACGTTACTGTCGCTGAATGGGCTTTGTGTTGTATGCTTGTTGGTAAATTGGTCATATCTTGTCCACTCTATACCTTTCCTCAGAGATTTGTCAGCGTGATTTATGAACGAAAGCCAACTGGTGCAGCTTGTCACAAGCTATGTATCTTGCTCCCTGCCAACCTCATGAAAGTACTTTCTGTGGGCGACTTTCTATACCATGTATTGGCCTGAACTCTTCCCTCTTCATTGAGGGAACATTCTCCCCACCACATCTGTCCGCTTCATCAGTGCATGTATACTTCAGTGATCAACTGACGTTTATATCTTCATCCAATGCATTCATTCCATTCAGTGTCTCTTGTTGTGTACGGTTTTTACTTCCATTTTTTTTGTCCGAATTGAAAAAAAAAAAGTTTTTTTACACCACCACCATCCATGTACATGTATATGTCTTCGTCCTTTCCCGGTTGCTATGGCAACCTCACCGACCCCCTAGTGACGTGTCCGCCATCGGCGTTCCCCACCAGGTGTCAGCGTTGTGTTTTGACACCTGTGCACATTTTTGACACTAGGCTGCAGCAGCCTGTGTCTTTTTCACCACTAGGTGGCCCCCACATTCACTATAACCCTTCTCACTCTAGCGGCCCCTATGGACAGGGCCCCCGCAGCGGAGATCAAGCTTCCAAGGCATCTGTCAAAGCGCCGTGAGTCCAAACATTACACACAACAGTTTAGCAGACTCACCCATCACACTTTATTAGACAAGAGCCTTATGGCCAGAGTATAGTACCACCATCACACAAAATGGAATCTCCATGCCATCATATATGACTAAAAGGCAATGTCCTACCAGTCCAGTTCCCTTTACGCCTAACTAACGATACTTAAACTGGATTTTATGAGAAGAAAATTAACATGCTGTCAATGTTTTCAAATAAATTAATCAATAGGCCTAATGCTGCTATTAGACTGACTTCACTACTCTGGGAAGTTTTCAATGACAGTTGTGTGAAACATTTCTAGAATTCTAGATGAGGAAATGTCATGGGTATTCCAAATCTGGTTTAATAAATAGCCAGAAGTTCTAAGCAATGGATATGAAACCTGTTCATAATTCCATACCTGGATATTGTATTGCATATATGACAATATGTGATTTCAAAGAACTCCTTGAATGAACATGCTGGCATATACACTTTTGCATTCTAAACTTTTTCCTACTTTCACACGTACATATAAAAACCCTTAGCTGCATGCAAAACTATAACTTCCATTCCAAAAATAAAATCTTCACTATATTTCAAATAGATGGTGCTAGCTCTTATACCACCGTTCGAATGCTGGAGTTCCTACCGTGCAACTATATATACATCTTTAGACTAGTATTTCTTGTATCTACTTAGAAAGCAAAAGGTCAAGTAAGATCATGTGATGAATATGACCAGGATAGTCAACGCATATCTTTATCAATGGGCCTTTTGCTCTTTATCCAGATATTTATTTCCTTAATGGGCACCCCCTATGAAGCACAGAGAACACGCATTCCTATATTCATTCCCACGTCACGCACTTACCCTATTATGGTATTGCATAGGTGCTTGAGTTCTTGGTTTGAAATAAGCGTCCAGTAACGTTCAGATCATTAGAGAGCTACTTTTGAGAGAAACAAGGAGATATATCTTTCCAAAAACAACTGTACCTATACAGTACCATACGTTTCGAATAAACTGTTATGTGTAAGCACAATTTCGTCACATAAATGCGTTTACAATATCATTTCACTCATGACGAAATGATGTTATCCTCCTATCGTGTCCTCGTGTGTTTTTACTCATTCCGTGTTCATCCACATTTTCGACATGTCATTTTTTGCCCATTCAAGTTACCTGTCTTTCATGTGAATGGACAAATTATTATATAGCAATTGAATTGCATATATCTTTCCATATATATATATTGAATTGCATATATCTTTGCATATAGAATTGTATCTATCCCAGATCATATGTAATGGTTTAAAGAATAAAGCTAATATTACAAAAAAAGTATAACACCACAAAATCTAAATATTTCAGTCAATGTCAGCTGGAGACTAAAAAAAATCTGTTGTAAATACACAATATTATAAATGCCAGATGCGCTTGATGTCATGTATTGTTCATACAAATATGCGATTTTTGTAGATGCAATTTTTCGTCGGAAAGTAGAGGCGTGAACTCCCTGCGATGTGAAGTGAGAGAATGGCGTATGTCCTTGACGTATCGCCCAAGGACAAAGGCTGCAAGGCCTCCGATTGGCTAGAGCGCGACCACGTGACCTTCTGGTCCGCCCCCACGTGATCATTGACCGAACTACAGCACAACCTGACGGCAACCAAGAGCAATACTTCCCTGCATTCTCCCCCGAGTCCGTCGCAGATACAAGCGTGGATTTCTTCGGGACAGCAACATAAACTTTTTTATGTACAAAGAATCTGTACAGTTGCTCTATATTAGTTAGGTTTCCAGTCCTCTTTGCTAAGGGCGCTAGTAACAGAGAGGTATAGTAGAGTATATGCTCGCTTTACTGACATTATGGCACATGTACAAAGCATTCCTTATTATTTTAGAGCTGACATTTTGAGGCGCATCGTCCTATTCCTTTCACATATATACCTATATGGTACAGTCTGTAATTGTATAGCAAATCAAACTTTCCCTGTATTATAGATCTATACAATCCCATCTTATGTAGGCTTGCAGACGTGCAAGATAGAATGGTTGTGCTTGTATAGATAAAACAGTCAATGTTAGAAAAGAGGTTTCTCTTCTACGCCGATCAAAGTAGGATATATTTTTCATGGTCTGGAGGACAGAAAGAATTGTTTGGATACAACTGACTGGAAATGTTCTAGATATTGAACTAGGAAACTTCTGAAAAGTCTGAAAACTGCCTGCAGGACTTAACAAGCGTGAAATCCCTGTTGTACATTATACATACTCAAAAATGTATATGAGTAAGAAAACATATTTGTCGAATCTATGAATACAAAAGATGAATCTGATCAAAGTGTACATTACTTTTTTTTTAAGAACAAACATTTGATTATGTATCATCTGCTTGCTATATAATGTACAGACCATAGTATCCAACATTTCATTGGGTTCTTTTTGTAATGGACTGGAAAAAATAATCAAGACTAATGCAAAATCAGATTGGAAACACTGTGAATGACTTTTTTGTAAGGAGAGGTACACGTTAATGGTATGGAATGTTATTCCAGAGACAGGACATGTCAACCCTTAAATCTTTGGTTACCTCAAAGTAGTTGTTACTGTATCTTACTATATTCCTATTCTGTTCTTCAATGTGCTTCAAGAATTCAAAACGTTGACCTTCTTGTGATAATCCTATGAGGCTCTGCAGACAAATTTTCATACACAGTTAGCCCTTACTCAAATTGATCAAAAGGCATTATCTACGACTTTACCTTGTTACTATAGATAGTAGAAAGGAAAATACCGACCGTTCATGTATTTATGTAATATTTTTTAAAGAAACAAAATGAATAAAATATACATATATGTGAAATAATGACATCTGATATCTATAAAATGTCCTAAATGATTATTTGTATACCATTTACTTGGGTTGAGGAGTAATACAGCATAAATTACATATCTGCTAATCCTTTTCTGTTCCAAAATTCAAACATTCCCCTGGTAATTCTATAGATCTTGGCTAGTATTTAGTCTCCCGCTGTGCAGCCCTTGCTATGTTTCAATTCCCCAAGCTTTTCCTTTTTAAAACATTCCCTGTTGGGAATCAAGCTTTCCGAATGTTCTTAGAAAATATACCAATCGTTCATACGGATATAGTGTTCGTGTTTTGATCATTTTATTCTACAAAAATGGATTATGATAAACTAGAAAATATCTATCAAATACACATGAAGATTTAACATGCAATGAGAAAATTACTATTGTAAACACTTTCAGATGCATGCAATGAATTCAAAATCAAATCTAACAATATTTCACATATGGAAACGCATGTTCGGTTTTAAATACATTTATAAAGACGTGTCTCCTACAAAATAGTGCTAAGAGTGTAGATCCACGAAATGGGGCTTCTACATTGCGGGCAAAGAAAATACCCAAGTGGAATATCAAGACACCATAGTCTTACTCACAAAACAATTATGCATATGAATATGGATGGAATGTATCTTTCTATAAAATCACACATGAAACGTACATTGAAACATATCAAAGTCAAGTATATATTACAATTACTGTAATGTTGCAATAGTGTAATATACAACATTGGTGTATTCATCGCTAAAAATCTATAGATTGCGAATAATCTATCATTGCGTATTACAGAATATTGCACTTTCGTATGATTATACATAATTTCGTCAAAGACACGCTTGGAGGACGGAATGACCGCTGGATGACTAGATGTAATGCAAATGTCTGCATCGCATGATTACGAAAAGATACAATGAGACAATTACTTGCATCAGCAAATACTGTAAACGAACAATTTGAGTACCCTACTAATATCCCTGAACAATAATTGAATTGGATACATTTCACACTTATTACCCGTTGCATCATATAAAAAAACACTACATCAATTTCCAATTACCAACATTTTTACGTTCATGGCACCATTCCAAAATCTGTTATACATTCGATATATATTATTTTCAATTGTATTCCATAGACTAGTAATACCTGGCTATACATGGTTCTTTCACATACTATGACTCCGAAAGAACGCTCCTGACTAGATTTTCTGCACGAGTTGAGATTCATTTTCAATATTATACGGGAATGTTCATAGTTCTGGTATACTGTGCATGAGGATTGGAAAAAATACAACGCTTGGGCCTAGGCATAGATATAGTTACTCTATAACACAAGAGTTTGTAATTGCCGTTTAACCCCTTAGTATGGATCACCTCAATACATTTCTATATGAGAGATAACTCCCAAGCTTTTTGCCACGTGCTAAAACAAAACCAGAATCTTCCCACGTGGTTTGATGTGAGTACACTCAAAATACGGCAATTTGCTCATCCTATCATTAGATTTTCATCTTCAAATCAGATCCAATTTAAAACCTTTTTTAAGACCTTCTGTTAGAAAAAGGTGAAATTTAATACCTTTTTAAGCCCTTACATTTTACAACATCATTATAAGACCTTCTTAGACTTTTTAAGACTTGCGAGAGCACCCTGTAAGATTGTTACTGAGAAACTGCAAAAATCCAAATGGCAAATACAACTTCAACTCAAGAGATGCTCCTACCTGCTGTACCCGTTCTACCCTATAGAATATCACCAAAACACAAGCTATATATAGGCTTAACTTAGACCTCACACTGTGTTATAGCCCTACCGTCGACCGCCATCTGCCTCAGGTTGATCTCCCTCCATCTGTCCGCCGTCTGCGTTAACTGCAGCTGGAGGACGCAGCCGTCCAGTCCCGAGGTGTACAGCTCTGACGTCACCGTCGACACGTCCCCGGGAACACCCCCTGAAACATGTCAATGGGACTCTTAGCACAACTTCTGTTGTTGTTGTTGATTGAGTTTATTTTGGGTAATATGATAAGGCTCGACATAGCCGTTCTTACGCCAGATCCCACAACTTGACGCTTCTGTGTTTTTTTCTAGCTCGAAGGAAGTTTAATCGATTTACTTTTGTCCCAAGTAGTTCAGTGGAACAAAAGATACTTCTCTTTCCAATACAGTAGAGATTCCATTCCAACAAATTCGGTGATAATTCAAATTGCAGTTTTGAAAATTTATGACGTATGATGTGACGCCAAACGGTACTAGTTGCGTCGTTATTTCAACAATCGACAGGAAATCAGAAGTACTTACCAATATACAGCAGGGCTGGGGTCAAGGTCACTTGAAGGTCAGAGCCCGGCAGTTGACCCACAAACTGGGTCACTCTTCCCTGACTGTCCGTGATGTCCAGCGTTATCGTCCGGCCCGACCTTTGGGAAATAATGGTTATAACACTCTCAGGTTCATTTGAATTAAAATTCCGGATACACTAGTTAGATAATTAAAAATCGGCACACCACATTTATCGGAATAATAAAAATGACTGGTGCAGGTTACGTTGCACTTTTACGGTTACGTACTTCTTTTCTTAAATATTCTATTTTAGCCAACCATTAAGGAATTATTAGATATGTACATGAACTAATATCATTTGTTTTTCTTTATTCTTGTGTACAACCCCTTACAATACTGAATGAGACAACCACAATCTATACTGCTTGATCATATTCCTAAAAAAAATCTACAACAGCACAAGGCATTTAAATATTGAACAACTAAGGCTTACTGCATGGCTGCCACTTGGTACCACTGGTTGAGACTGACGTTCAGGAACTGCGTGTTGATGACCAGCATGCCGTGCCCCACGTTCAGCCGGAGGTCCAGTACACCTCCCCGCACACCCACCACAAGGTACTCAGACGACATCTAGGAGAAACATGGATTCAATGGGATTTATAAAATATAAACACAAGAGAATACATATTTAGGGGTACCTGTCAAAGCACTCAATCTGAGTACAGAGCCCCTCCCCACAAGTATAGACTACTGATACTGCAATGGGCAACAGGTAAACAGGTAGGGATTGGAGGGGATACTTGTCAATCAGGGTATATGGCCCCTTCCCTTAGGCATGGTGCCACTGACCCCTACCTGCAGCCAATGAGAAGGCAGGTGAACAATTGTTTGGCAGTAAGAGTGATTGACAGGTGCCAAGATCCCAGGCCCATCAAGAGATAAGAGTTACAAACAGGGAACAAGGCCCCACAAAAGACCAATTTTATGGATTACTGATTATACACAATGCAGAAGTTCTGATGGTACAACTTTTGGGGCACCCTTACCAATAACCAACGTAGAACGCCCCCAAAGCAAAAAATGATATTTTTATCCTATTTCAGCTCAACTTGACCAAATAAGCCAATCCCACATTGGATAAATGCTAGCGTTGGACAAGGGTTGGACAAAATTGCTGTTTATGCCATCCTTGTTTCTAAGAGTTGAGGTTACTTAAATAAGCAAGAATTGTGTTTTTCTATATCTTAAAGAACTGCTCCAACATTATGATGATTTCTTAAGTTTCATCAGTTGACAAATTCTTAGGTTTGCAAGCCAATCAAAATGTTGTGTGTCAGGGCAAACTAGGGTTGGACATTAAAGGCTAGGATGACAGTCTTTAACATTGGTTCCTATGGGAAAAATGCTATTATATATAAAGCTACGTTTTACCAAATTTAGGAGCAATCTGTCACCCAAATTGCTTTGGCCAATTTTGAATACGCATGGACGCAATTTTGAAAATATTTCATAGTAAACCTTAGTGTTAGTTTGAATTGGGATGGGCTTATTGTCTGACTATTCACATAACTATCACGCCAAGTTTATGCCTTTGGTTTAAAAAAGAAATACCGGAATACATACATTTGAAGCTCACACAAAAGTACATTTGATAATTGATATCCAAACAATACAATTGTTGTGACATTCACATCGTCAAATGTTGGATAAACTTCCAAAAGTAGCATACCATAAAAAGGCTTCTTAAGATCATACAATGGGAAACAAACACTTTCAGGAAAAGTGCGTTTACTGTACGACAATTTCAAACCCATGTTATAAGGGCGTTCCACATACCTGGCCAGCCCATAGTAGCAACCCGTCAGGCCGGCTGGTCCTGAAGACGATCCGCACTCCAAAGAATTCGGTCCTGAATCACAGATGGATTGAAATACCATAAGATGAAAAATACATCCGATAGTGGAGTACTGAATACAGAATTGTGTCGTAGCTTTACGAAATGAAATATTCCATACAGATTCATCGGACAGTGATAAGTAAATATGAAGTTAGGTTAATTTCCATCTTTTTGGCTAGAAACAGAGCGAAAAGTATATAGTACTTATTATCTCTGTGAGAAATGAACTTACCCAACAAAGAGTGATGAATTATAAGCAATGTAACTAAGCCTCCTAAATTCTGCCACTGTAAACTGTAGGGCTGAAAAAAGTATACAATATAATTGGATTACTATCTGAATGACTTCAAGTTTTAAATGACACAATTACAATTGTTTTGGAAGAGTCATTTTGTGCAAAATAATGCACATTGTTTTGCACATTATCCGGCTTAACTTCTCTATTATTATGATTACCGTGCATAACAAATTCTATTGTCTGTAACGCAAAGTAACTCGGTTACAAGTAATTCAATCAAACATTTTTTCTTGTCTATGTACCTATTACGTACATGAATTTACTTTCAACTTTTCAAGATGGCTCAGTTGTGAAAGAAAATCAACTACCGTACTTATTTTTTCACACTTTTTCTGTCTGGTAACCGGTGGGAAGTGTTAGAGCTCCCATAAAACACTCCTAACCTTACCTTCAGTGCACGTTTTCCCGGTGTAGGAGAGTTTACAGAGACAGTCGGCCGACCCGTCCGGGGTGATGTGACAGGTGGCCCCGTTCTTACACTGCTCGGCAGGGGGCAGCACCTGACATACCGTGCTCTCACACAAACGGCCTGCAGTAAATATATATAAAATGCTCACAACCTCATCAACCTCACTGATTGCAATCACTATCTTGTGAATATCTATAATCGTATTTCAATAGAATAGTTTTCTTATAATGTATGTAAGTGCAACTTCACTGAGAATATCTCTCAACTTAAATAATGTATGAATATACTAGAACCAACCATTTAGCAAAACCTTACCAAAATTGGTTTTTAATGATTCATCATACAATCTTATGCTTATTTTACAGGAAGTATTTCACCAAAATGAAAATTGTATGAAAACTTATCAAAATCATGATATATTTATTGAAGATGATACTATATTAATATCCCCCTACGAAGCCCTAGCCCTGAACGTGTCGACGTACCTGTGCGTCCGGGCGGACAGACACACCTGTAGCCGTCCTCGGCCACCCGACTCATCACACAGGTGGCACCGCTGGCACACCTGTGGGACTCGCAGGCCGGGTAGAGGCACTGAGTGACCCCCGCCCCGCCCAGCGCCGACGTCCACAGCAGGGGCCGCGCCTGAACCGTCACACTGTCTATACAGCCAACAAAACCTGAAAATGGGGGTGCAGGGAGGATCAAATACTGACTAAACCATGAACGAAAAGATGTAATGCATTTTTTTTATATCCAATACGGATAGGAAGAAAGTGGTGTAATGGTAACACCCTGATCATTCTTCTTTAAATAATACTTCGCTTTCTTATCAATTTAAAGTTTCATAAATGAGCCCCTGTAAAATTTTGCATTATGTTTCAATTTTGGTATACAATGTTAGGATTTGTTAACAATATATAGAAACGTCTTCAGAAATCAGGGATGTTGATCGCAATAATCAAACAAAATCATTAATCAGTTAATGTACACTACAATATCTAAATTTGTTCTCAAACACCGCGAAATGATGAGCAATTTATATGTAATCGCTTTAAATCCTACATTAAGAATGCTTAAGTGGGAAGAATCTGAAATCGAAATAGAACATAGAAATTCAGACTAATGAACTAAGGTACAGTACATCAAAAATTAATTACATTGCATCCAACCGCTGTCAAAAATGATACATAAAAAAACTCACCCGTGCCGACTTTCACTGCGGGCGGTATCCTGACGTCTCGAGGTGCCCCACCCAGGTAGGTGAGTGCGCCCACCCCCTGGTCCAGCCCCCCGCCCACTGCCAGCCCCTTCACCTCCGGGGCGTCGTCCAGCTGCAGCCGCCCCTCCCGGCCGATGAGGGTCACTCGGATCTTGTGCCACTTCCTGAGGGTCAGTCTCCCCACAGACTTCACATAGCCCGGCCCAGTGCCCAGGTCAAAGGTTAGAACGGCCTGGCCCTCCTCTAACGTAATCGCTGGGATTTGATTCGAAGATAAAGAAAGTCAGTGGCACAGGACAGAATAGGGGGTCAAAACCTCATTATATACGTGAGCTTTGCCTGTTTAGTTTAATTATTCAGCTAGGTATTACTCTGCATAAACATAGTATGCATCACATGGAAGCTGAATATTAGAATTGAATCTATCCACAAACCTCTGGAATTTATACATGATAAACTTTAAAGTTAAATGATAAACTTAAGTGTTGAAGAAATATATTTTACAAATTACTTTTGAAGGCGGTGATTAAAGTACGTTATGTTTTTCATGCATCGTACATATATGGATAAAAGATATTATGTTTTTCATGCATCGTACATATATTATATGGATAAAAGTTTACTCTTTACCTATGTAATCATTAAATTCAAAATTAAAGAAGACCAGTCCGGTGAGTGACAAGGGCCGTACGTCGATGGTGATGGTGGGACGTTTGGTCTCTGTGGTGAACATGGCTGGGGTGGCGAGGTAGCCTTCTCCGGTCAGAGACGGCTGAGACAATATCCCCAAGGCTACAATTAAGGTAAATAGCAGTATATAAAACCCTGATTATAACATGAGGCAACATCAATAAGTTTATCTCCGGGAATATCATACTTACAAGGTTTAACAGCAGTGCCTCCTAATGATAACCCAACACAAACACAGAACTAGGGGGGGATCGAAGTATTGGATTGTAAAGAGACTAAAAATGTGTTGGAGAGTAATATATCAGACATGCCATTTGTTTCAATGTACAGAAAAGTTCTAGATTGACATACAATTATATTCATTATAGGAATAGCTCAATTTCATCTGGTTATTAATCATACAATTCTTTAGTTCTAACAAGTATCCATATATCAGAATCAAATACAGACTTTTTGAAATACAAAGAAAAACATTAATTTGTTTACAATTAACTGTTTACAAATTTCCTAAGCAAATACCAGACATAATGAATGCTGTAAGAGGTCGAAACTTGTTGATTCTGACAATTTAAAATGCTTTACTTCATACAAAACAAGTTCAAATATCAGCATATCTCTGGACCTACCTTTCTGGCAGCGGTCTCCGTAGAAGCCGAGCACACAGAGACAGAAGACGGTGGTGTCCTCTTTGAGCCTACAGGCGCCGCCATTGTTACAGGGGTTGGGTTGGCAGGGGGACGATGCACACTCAGATACGTTATGACTGACCTCCACACTGGACCAGGGTAGGAGCACTGTCCGCTCCCCGCCAATCTGAAATCATAGACATTTTTATTAGAAGAATAAAAAAGAAATTCTTAACGTTTCTTAACGATTTGAAAGTGGGCACTACCGAATATAATGATTCTGGCTTTTTATTTGTTGTGGACATCTCTTTTACTTTATTTCATATGAAAATGTCTTTTTGAAAGCTAGACTCCTCCTTCGTTTGTTAAGTACTCAAAATGGTCTTAAATTTCAAAATACTTCACTTGATTTATAAGAATTAAAGTACACTGCAATGGAAATAAAAAAGAAATTAAGTGAGTATCCACCTTGTTTCTAACCTATAATAGTCAAAGTAGTGCTACATCATTTAAATAATCTCTGGTTCCATTTGCTATGTTCAGGCCCGCAAACACATCGCAAATGCATCTAGGGTTTAGAGCAACTGTTGATGACCAACCAAAGTACTCTGCAAATAGGATACGGGTAGCACAAACACACCTTTTTGTACAGCCAAAATAAGCCTGAAGAATTGGGTAAAAAGGCCTGTAGGATTTCTCTAAATGATATTGAGGGATAATCAAATAAAGCAGTGGGTTTTCATGGGTATTTTCTAAGCCGATAGTTGGTCTATTTAAGTGGACCAAATTCAAAGAGGCAAATGACACTCCAAATTGAAGTTACTCACGACCAGCTGAATGGCAGAAGCAAGAATAGTCCACAGAGTGTTATAAACAATCAACACCACCACGTAATAGATTGTATTAATTCACTTTTTTAGTCAAAGGCCTAGGCACTCGGCCATATTCATAATCAGCTGTTATATTGTAGATGGATGGAACTTGAACAATTATTTTGACTTAATCCACGCGTCGGACGTACAGTGCATATTATCTTCGTTTTTAACTCTTGAACTATACTAGTTAATTCAACATTTATTATGAGAGCACAATATATAGTACAAAGCGTACCTTCACCAAAGTAAAACATTTTCTCATTTATCATTGACGTCCCAGAACTCACCTGAATCTCGGCGATACAGCCGGTGAAGCCTCGGCTGACGACCACCCGGGGGTGCAGCTGGTCGGGGCTGGGGGTAGCCCCCACCAGGAGGGGTCCTCCTAGGGTCAGCCCACTGTTTCCTCCAGGGGTTTCCCCCTGTACCGTGCCCCCGTCCACCCCCACCAGGGGCGCCCCCGCCCCCACGGTCAGCGACACCACCCGGCCCCGACGACTCATGTGGATGGTCTGCCACTGGTTGAGTCGGAGCGCCGGGCCGTCCAGGGTCAGAACGCCCGAGCCTGGAGGACAAGAGCGAGGATGTAGGAAGGAATGTGTTTTCCAGACATGGAGATACGGTTTGATTATATGTGTTTATCTGAATAAGTATACTCTTAACAGTTTCAATTGGAATATGAGAAGTAATTGGAACATCACAAAATAATATTAGATTGGTGGGGTGTGCGAAAATGCCAAAACAGAAGTTTCAAAATCATGACACATCGAATAACTAAAGTGAAACATTAGTGTTAGAGACGTCAGCCGTTTTCTTCCTTTTTACATCATTGCAACTATTCCTACCAAGTAATTTACTTGGCATAATGTGACAACAAGTAAGGAAATTAGATAAACGCAGTCATGGTATCAGTGTGATATGACATATACTGCAAGGTCCATGGTACTTCGTCAAAGACATAAAACAGATAAAATCCATAATAACTTGACGTTATTTAACTTTCACTAAACCATATTCCGCCACCACTTACCTAGGTTGATCTGAAGCAGGGCCCGTCCCTCGCGCAGACCCAGGAGGAGGAAGTCGCGCTGGGCGGCGGCCGAGGGCTGGGAGGCGTACAGGAGGAGGCCGGTCGGGGCGCGCGGGTACACCTGGAAGGACACGGTGGTGGCCGTCGTGATCATCTTGGGGGTCGGGACAGGGAAGCGCACGTAGGACTCTCCACCGAAGCTAGGGACGAGGGTCGCAACTCCTGGAAGTAGATTTGTTGGGTGAATGATATCTAGGACAATCATGGTGTGGTTTGAGTCATAATTGGAAATTTCATGATGAGGACAAAACAAATAATTGATAGAAGGTATATAACATCCAAACTGAATAGAACAAAACGATATCCTTGTGGAAAAAGCACAAGATTAAAATAATCATTATTCGCCTTTTTTTCCCACCAAAGCTATTGTTTTTTGTCTGCATTTTACATCCATATTTTGGAAAATACAAGTCTAAGTCCCGCATAATATCAAACATACAATCGACAATCTTCATGCTTCTATACATAAATAGATTTTTAGGCAATGATAATTAAGTCTTATAATCTCACTTTAAGAATGATTATTACTTCTACGAGACTAAACAAGACTTACTTCTTTGACACGTGAGGCCTGCCCAGGGAGCGGGACAGGTGCACACGTAGCCTCTCTCGGTGACGTCACACGTGCCCTGGTTCAGGCAGGGCTGGCCGGAGCAGGGGGACGCTTCACACAGGGTACCGCCATAACCCAGAGTACACTCACACCGAAAACCAGTACTCCCCACCGCCACACATCGACCACGCCCACTACAGGTCACCCCTGAAGATAAAGGAGGGGAAATCTGAGTGGTTGACGATAAATATTGAGAGTATGCATAATTTGAACATACTAATATAAATCAGTGTACTATTTCTGGAATACATAAGAAAAGCCTTAATGATTGAGTGAATGTAAGTACAGTAATATTTTTAATTGAAGTTATATTTAATACGATATTTCTGGAAGGTCATTTTATCTGCAATATATGACCTTCCAATATATGTCAGTTCCATTTGTTTCAATGCTTTCGATCAAGGACGTTACACACCTTCGCAGCCTACGGCCCGGCTTCTGCAAGTATCGCCAACATAGCCAGCAGGGCACTGACACCTTTGAAATAGAAAATATAATTGCAGTATATTGTGTGATAAGATCAACCTTTTCTACAAAAAAATAAATCAATCGCATATAGCTTAATACAATTGTGCAATGTTGTGTAATAAGAAAGGCTTTTCAGCGTAAAATAACGCTAATCCCAAGTCAACCTTACAGATAAAGATATTTGTTTCTCTGTCGACTTGTGCTTCCTTAAACAACCATCCCTTGACTGATACGACGTAACGTACATCCTTATTCATGTTTCCATTTCCATTTCTCCTTATAATAACACAATACAGTTTATCTATGTATACTTTTTTCAAAATAAAGAACGATAATGTTAAATAAACTATCCATTTCTCACCTGAACCTCGTGGGTTCATTAGTACAGGCGCCCCCGTTGAGACAGGGCAGTGTCCGGCAGTAGTCGACCTGGGCACAGTTGGGGCCGACGAAGCCGATCACACACCGACACGTGTAGTCCGTGCCGAAGGCCGGGTTGGCCACGTTCTCACACCGAGCCCCGTTCACGCATGGTTGAGTGACACAAGTGTTACGCAGCGTACAGTACACCCCAGAGTAACCGGGCGCACAGTCACATCTGAAAACATATCTACAAGTATAATAACTAAGGCTTTAACTACTTTGTGGAAAAGTGTACGTGATTGACCGTAGTGAGGGTATTACGTGCATGTACTGGTTAAGAATATTGATTTTTTTTATTAACAAAAAAAAAGTTCAGCACATCTAGTGCATTTATGCATTTGCATAAACAAAATTGCATTCCTTGCTCTTCAATGACCATTTGAATAGACTTTCTTAAATTCTGTTGAATATAATATATCGACAGATGCATTATGGTTTCTAAAACTCCCTATCTAAGTTGGTAACTCTCTTAGAGACATATTTTCAATTACCTAAACGTATTGGGCATGTCCACACATGTAGCACCATTCTGACAGAGACGATTACCGGCACATTCGTCAATATCCACTTGACAGTTATCACCCGTAAAACCTGGAAAAAAAACATAGTACAAAAATGTTCATAAATTGAGAAACTATCAGTTTTAAACGTTTAAATAATTTTTAAAGACACGCACGTTTCTCAACTATGACAATCTGATAAATCAGCATTGTGTATGTGTTCCGCAACATCTATCTTTTCGTAAAAACGTTTGACACAGATATCACAATAAATAGAGACAAATGTGACAATATCAATCTGCGCTTCTTTGTACCGTTCACCGCAATAACCGTCCAGGTATGCAGGTTACGCAAAATAACCTAACCGCGTCGCAGTCCGACGCCAGCCTACTCTACGCGACTCTCTCTTGTCATGCTGATAGGCGCGAAAACGGCCCCATGATGAACTGAGCTGCTCAAAGTCAACCTGGGAGGTGCCGCGATGTCACTTCAGAGTGGCTAAGGGTCCGTACAGATGTCACTTCATAGTCGGTCAAGCCCAGCGCGAATAAAACATCTTGTGCGACAGGTACATGGGATGGGCCAACACTAAGGTGAGCGAATCATACAGAGCAGCTAACGTCTGGAATCTACCTCATTCACGATCAACTCCTCCTATGTAGGACTTCCTATATAACGCAACGAAACCCTTGTCCGTCACAGAGTCACCGTGAAGCCCTACACCCGACACAGCATCAGCCAACCCACCAACCAGGAGCAAAACCAACCCCTACTACGCTGAACATGGATTTACTCTCCCAACTACCACCATCTGACTCTATCTTCATGGAGAAAATCTACAGGGACTTCTCCAGTACGAGGGACAAGTTTGTGAGGGCATGCAACCAGATTCAGCGTCTGAACGGGCGCCTGTATCAACTCCAGGAGCGCTACGAGCGGGCCCTGTGGTGGCACCGCTCCGACTTCGCCTACTCCTACAAGGCCCAGATGATCTGTGTGGAGGGCGTGCTGTGCGTCTTCGAAGAGTACGTGCGGCGTAAGTCGGACCACCTGATACTGATCGCCAAAATGATCGACCACCTCAATATGGTATGTTTGTCCCCTGCACAGAACGAGGCTCAGGATGTTAATGAGACGTCGGCGCTGTATGGATTACTTCGTGGTGATGAACAGGAGATGGGATACGAGGAGGAGGGCTACGAGGAGCAGCACGAGGAGTACGAGGTGGATACGAGCAGCTCATCTGAGGAGGAGGACGAGGAGGGGGACGAGGAGGAGGAGGATGGAGGAGTTTACTGGTGGAGATCAAGTGATGAGGAGACACAGGACAGTGCATCGGGTGACGTGTCTGAGTGTGACTGTGAACTCTGTTCATTCAATCAGGGATCAGTACGGATACAGAGCGAACAAATCGTGCCTGACGTTGAGGCTGCCGAGGACTTCGAAACGAGATCGTTCTCTTTGTGAACACGTGCGCTGTAAATTTGATGTCATAACAGCTACAAATGATTCCACTCTGTCAATTACGGTTGGAATTTTAAAACTGCAATGTTTGTAATGTCTGCCTGTATATTTTTCTGTATAAAAAAATCGTATCTGTTGTTATGTAAATAAACCTCCTTGTCCTTTTACAAACAAAGTGTTGATTGTATTTCTAGTTATAAGGATCTAACAGCAACACGCCTGCGAACATAGCAAATAACTTTCTCTGTAAACCTGGTACCTAGAGAGTACACTATAATTTGTCTCAATTTTACCTTATTTTAACAACTTAAAATCAATAAATACATAACAAAATTTACACCAAACAAATGATTTAAACCATTTGTGTGCCCCGTCATAGGTTACGGCAAAGGTGTTTTTTTCCTTTTCCTTTTCTTTTTCTCTCTTTTTAACACAAAATTGGATTTCCTGCTATATGTTATAGGGAGAAATCTGCTTACCTGGCCCACAGAAGCATATGTATGACGAGGTAGACCCAAAGTCTCTACATGTGCCCCCGTGTAGACAGGGGGTGCTGGAGCAGGCGGCGAGCAGGGTACCACAGCGCGGGCCGGCGAACCCTGGTCGACAGAAACATGTGAAGCCGCCCGCTGCGGTCACACAACTACCGCCGTACAGACATGGTTGGGCTGCAGGGTCAGAATATGGTATGTAAGCGTTAATACATTATTCAACTTTATGACAAAAATGTATATATTTTTGTTTTTTCGTATAGGCAAGATGAAGTACATTTATTTGGAATTGCTCGACTAAGTTTTATGTATATTAGATGGGGCAAATGAAGCGGTACGTCAATGTGCGAAGGGGACTTAACATGATAATGTTTTTTCAATCATAAATATATTTCAAGGATATTTCACTCAATTTTGAAGAACACTATTAATCCATTAATGACAGTTAGCGTTAGTAGCACAATTGCTTTTACCTTCTCATCTTACATCAAATAATAAGCGAACAGTACACTCACAGTAACAGGGGTTCGGTATCTCACATCGCCGGCCAATAAAGTTTGGTGGGCATTCACATTGGAACTGGCCACTTGACCCTTCAACACAACCCCCTTCGTTACAGGGGTTAGGGTTGCATCCAATAACACGGTTCAAACAAGTCGGTCCCTTGAAATAAAAGCATTTGAAATTACCAAAAAGGAAATCGGATGTTACAAGTACAATACTTCTTATTGATAATTATGTTTATACAAAAAATGAAAGGTGAGAGTATGCAAAACAAAGGTTTCCGTAGGAAAAATCTGCACTAAATTAGCCGAGAAAGATATTGGGTACTATACGGGTAAAAGGTTTCCAGCGAAAATATATAGTTAGCTTTTATTTATTTGATACTCAGAATTTCGAGCCAATATTTACACACACTTCTATGAGATAAATTATGCATGTCTACAAGATAATCTTATACTAAAATGAGGATGAAAACCCCTATGTGAATAAGTACCTGGAACCCCTTGAGACATTCGCAGGCGGCGCGCCCAGCCACCTGCCAGCACTGGCCGCCGTTGAAGCAGGGGTTCGGGGTGCAGAGACCGGACCTCAGCTGACAAAACAGACCCTCCCGGTCAGGGGGGCAGCGGCAGAAGACGCCGAGCGCGTCCGCCATGCACGTGCCGCCCGCCTCGCATGGGTTGGGCACGCAGGACGTCACCTGGTCCCGGCACAGAACGCCTGGGATAAGGGGATGAAGGCATTTGTTCAGAAAACATCGAAGTTTTTAGTAGCTCTACATTTAATTGAATTTGTATCTTTTAATTTCTATTATAATCTTCGGTGTTTTCCCTAATTTTCAGAAGTATTACATACAAATGACAATAAATGATAGGGAGTTATTTACAAAAATCACCATTGTCATTGCATCATATCTTGGTTTAGGTTGAGGCTGAGAGAGTATTTAATAAGATATTGAAAATAAATCTGAGTATATTTTTCAGACACCTAATGCTTACAAAATCTGATTGTTAAGTGGGCGTCAAATTGCACTGACCTCTAAACGGTGGCTGGCACACGCAATCAAACCCCACTGTGGGATCGTCTATGCAGCGTCCGCCGTTTAAGCACGGTTCACTAAAGCAGGCGTCCTCCGACCTCTCACACTGTGCACCTGTAGTTTATGAATCCATTGATATTGTTATTTTGATAAAGTATATAATACATTCACTATAACCGAATGAAGTAGCGCATATTCAATTCTATTTATTTTCAAGATAGGAATAGAAGTGTGATTATCTAAAATCAAACAACAATTCTGTTGCATGTAATTGCAACTAAGTTATTGACATAAGCGCACACGCAATAATAGATTGCATCAGAATACACAAATATACAGAAACAACCCAACAGAAATGTTATTACACAAAAAATGCAAAATGATCAATCCAAATCTCGAATGATATTCAAAATAATAAGCTAGGATTGGTTCAGCAAAATAGGATAAAACCCAACAGAAGAGGGGCGTGGTTTGTACTCATACCCATATACGGCTGGACACAGGAACAGAAGAACTCGGAGGCCATGTTGATGTTGGTGCAGGTGGCACCGTTGAGGCAGGGGGAGGAGTCACATGGCAGGATCCGACTGTCACACTGACTGCCGGTGAAGTTGGACGGACAGGTGCAGGTGAAGGTATCGGGGGAGGGGGTGAGGCAGGTGCCGCCATTGAAACAAGGAGAGCTGTCACAAGGGGAGATGGGGCTCTCACACTGAAAACCTTATATCCGTTAACCCCGAGAAGGCCATGAGGATAAAGGGTGAGGGATTAAAAAGAAAAATAGGGGATAAACGATTAAAAGGATATGTGATATAGGTTTAATAGGTCGTATTCAATTATTTCTGAACACGTAGAGGTGCACATATTATTTGACAGAAAGTAGTTAAGCTATAGGGTTAATCATTAATAAGCTTTAAAAAGGCCACAGATAAAAGTCAAATTGAAAATTGGGTAAACATCCGGAGAAGACTGTAATACGATATAGTAGCGAAAATCTATTCTCATCACACAGTTAACCTAAAAGAACAGTCACTTAAGTATGGCAAACAATATATTATAAGCTCAAATACAGGAAAACAAATTTTAAACGCGTGATTGAAACTGCTGGAGTGGACCTCAAACAGAAATGACAAAATATGGCTCATTCAACCATGGACTTACCACTAAAGTTGGGTTCGCAGACACAGATGAAATATCCATCCCGTCTCTGACAGATCCCGTTCACGCAGGTGTTGGTCCGACACTCGAGGATCCCATCACAGTCTTTGCCGGTAAAGCCTGGTTCACATTGGCACGTATAAGTACTTCCTGCACCATTAAAACATGTTCCCCTGACACAGGGGTCGTAGGCACAGGGTCTTATCACATCGCATGTCTGGCCTCCGTAGTTATCCACACAGTTACACTCGAAAGTGGATCCGCGGTTCACACAGTTCCCTCCATTTTGACATGGGTTACTCCCACATGGGACAAAGGTCTGACAGTTTCGTCCTGCATACACTGGAATGCACTCACAGGAGTAGTCCTGACTGGGGAGGTCAGTGCATGTTCCCCCATTAAGGCATGGCCGGCTCGAGCAGGTGAGGAGCGACTCACAATTCTGCCCGGTATATGAAGACAAACACTCACAGATGTAGAAACTCATCTCAGCCACACATCTTCCCCCATTTCTACAGGGTGCACTCAAGCATGGGTCAAAGATTTCACAGCGTTCACCCCGATAGAGATCTGGGCATATACAGAGGAAAGGCACCCCAACTGGCCCTGGTGTGCAGGTAGCGGTGCCAAAACAAGGGTTTGGGTCACAAGCTGCAGGCAGGCCACACTGAGCACCGGTATAGCCTGCACTGCACACACAACGGAACTGTCCATCAGGTAGGTCTGTACATGTCCCACCATTCAAGCAGGGGGAGATGGAACACTGGCGGAACACGCTGCAGCGGTCACCCGAGTATGAGTCGGTGCACTGACAGGCATAGCCCGCGTCTGTCTCCAGACACCTTCCGTTGTTGAGGCAGGGGTTGCTGAAACAGGGGAGATAGGTATCGCACCTGGGCCCTGAATGAGTTGGTGGGCACCGGCATCTGTATGTGGACCCCTCATTAGTGCAGCTGCCCCCATTATTACATGGACTGCTCGAACAGGCCAGAAACTGTGCACAAGTTGGCCCGCCATATGCTGACGTGCACTCGCACAGAAAACGAGATCCTGAGGTAACACAAGTGCCTCCGTTAACACATGGGTTACTGTAGCAAGGCAGAAACGACTCACATCTTCGCCCTGTATAATCTACTGGGCACTCACAGCTATATGTCCCAGCAATAAAGTTTTGTGTACATCCACCGTCATTTAAACAAGGATCACTGCTGCATGGTAGAAAATATTCACAGTTCCTCCCAGTATATCCTGCACTGCACACACAAGTGTAAGTTGTACCATTATTATTGCACAGGCCCCCATTCCGACAGGGGTTACTGCTGCAGGGAATGTATACCTCACATGTAAGACCTGTATGTGTATTAGGACAGTCACAAGTGAATTGGCTTCCCCGGTTCGTGCACCGGCCGTTATTCTTGCAAGGCTGCCTAAGGCAGGGAAGGGTCAGTTCACAGAAGTCACCATATTGGTCAGGGCCACACTGACAGGTGTATTCACCGTTGCCTCTATCAAGACACACTGCGTTATTCACACATGGTTGGCTGGCACATGGAACAGGAATTTCACAGTGCCTGCCTGAAAAAAGAGAGTTATTTTTATCAAAATGAAAACAGATTCTCGATTATGAATAGAAATAATGGTGCACAAAGTTTTCTTTTGTACTAATCTTAACTCCTCTTGTCTTTTATTGACCTGCAAGATTTCTTTGAGATAAACCGGATAAAGTGATAGTATTAAGCAGATTTAAAAGAACTACATGTACAAAGGCAATTGTACGTTGATGTCAATTCTAAAATTTAATATATAATGTCCTACGATTCAACATGCATACCTGTATGGATTATTTTGCATGTGCAGTGGTAGCCGCTTCCCTGCTCGGTACACCAGCCGTCGTTCTGACATGGGTCTGGCGTGCATGGGTTAGCTCTGGTCTGACATCGCGAACCTAAAATCATATATAGGACTCCCGTAAAACCCCTAATTTAAGCCGCGGCTTAAATAAGGGTTAGTCTAAGAAATTAGAACCAATAAGACCTCAACTTTAGGGCTGCGGCTTAAATTAGGGTTTTACATAACCTTGAATACAATGGTACCTCAGAAAATATAAATTATGATGAAAAAATGCCCAAAGAAAAACTCTAAAGTTAGGGTGCGGCTTAAACTAGGGGTTTTACGGTAACTTTACATTACGTATTATGAAGTTATTCTGTCAGGTTTGCCGATTACAGCCCGTCTTTTCTGCACACAAAAAATAACTAAATTGGAATGGATGATGTATAAGTCTGTAAATTCACTTTCTATGATAATTTATTTATGAAACCATACTAGACTAAGCTTACATCATTTTTTTTATATCAAATTTCTTTTACACGTATCTTGGGATAGTATTAACGAACCTGTAAATCCTGGAGTGCAGTAGCATTCGAAATAGCCCACGGCGAGCCGAGAGCTACACCAGGTCTTCCCCTTACGACAGCAGTAGCCACTGTTCTGACACGGGTTGGGTACGCAGGGGTCTAGTTCTGTCTCACACCGCAGGCCGGTAAAGCCGGGATCACAGACACAGCGGTACGTGTTGATACCATCAATGCACCGACCTGTCAAACAGAAAGCAATAGGTTTGCGGTTATGTTTCTTCTTTAACGATAGTGCGGCATTTGCAGCAGCTTACCTATTTTACACAAACATCAACAAACATCAATAAAAGAAATACTTATTGATTCCGGTCAGATAATTGATACATGTGTATTATTTCAAAATAGGCAATTGTTTTAGGATGTTGTGTTGTAGGACTATCGACCAAGTATAAACTTAAGAAGTAACAACAAGGTCAAATTAAAACGAAAATTTACGGTACAATCAAAAGTTCAAAAATCCCCCTATTATAGAGGGATTTGTTTATGGGATGATCTTGATGAAAGCCTACAAAAGGAAACTGATATTGTCAAGTTTACGCAAAAGGTAAAGGAATTATTCTAATTTGAAACATGTTGGTATGGACTAATGTGAATTGGTGTGAATTCTAAAATAGAAGTTGATGTACAGCCTTATTCAGATTGCTCAAATGATATTAATGTATATAACTAAATTGTGTTGATAAGACATGTGAAATGTAGCTGATATGAATATTGATTTTGGTGGTGTAAACGCTGAAAGGAAGAACTTGTGTAAACAGGATTTTGGCTAAATAAAAAAAAAAAAAAAAAAAAAAAAATGTGTGTTCTTGACAGCTTGACAAAAAAAAGAAAAATAAGTTTTCAGGATATTGTGAATAAGTTGAAGAGAGGACTATTAATCTTTACTTTTATTTTCCAGCTAGTTTTTATATACGATATTCATCAGGCTAAAACTAGTCCGTTACCATTAACACCACAGGGATTGGTGCGACAGTCATCTAAGTTGAGTTCACAGAAGCGGCCTGTCAGCCCAGCTGAGCAGTAACAGCTTGGCTGGTCGGGGTCGGTCATCGGGACGCACAATGCATAGTTCTGACATGGGTCACCTGAAAATGGGTTGTATTCATTCTGCCTTTCTAGTCATTCAACTTACAATGTTTAGAGACGACAGTTAATATTTGCGACTTTCTAGTCATTCAAGTTATAATGTTTAGAGACGACAGTTAATATTTGAGAGATTGAGAACAATAGTGGGTATAAATTACTTTTCTTTTTCTATTCCCTGGTTCTCTACGATTTAATGAGGGTAATAGCAGCATGAATTAACCTACACATTTTCTACTTTTTGTAGTTTTTTCTTCTAACATAATTGACCTAAAGCTTTTATCTACTCCAAAATGTGAATAAGTTAAATTCTAAGCAAATATTTTTGTTTAGTACAAAGTTAAATGCCAAGCAACTTACTGTTTGTGCAGAGCTGCTGACGTTCACACCTTTCCCCGGCACGGGAGGCCGGGCAGTCACAGGAGAAGCTGTTGACGCCGTCTATACACCGCCCGCCTGCCGCCAGGTAACACGGGGAGGACGCACAGTCATCAACGTTAAATTCACACCGTTCTCCTGGGTATTGGGGAAAAAAGAGAAAATGAAAGCCATGTCAAGTCTTTCCAAAATCGGTTAAAAATTGTATAAACATTTTATTTGGCCAATATAGGGAAAGAATGTCATAGTGATATTTTTTTCAAACCATATTATAATTTGAACGAATAATTGTCTGAAACGACGCACGCTCACAAGAAACGTTGGAGATTAGATCAACTGCCATGTCAAGCCTCAGACACCTGAAACATTTACAGGCTATTGCAAAAACATGTTGAGTATTTCATACGAACAAAATTTTAAACAAGATAATACTTTAGAGTAAATTAAAGTAAAACAGAATACATTACTGCAACCAGGAACAAATTTTCCTCAATTACCTGCGTATCCGGGGAGACAGGCACATGTGTAAACCCCACGCCCGTCCGTGCACGTGCCCTGGTTGAGGCACGGTAGACTCTCACACTCATTCTGCTCTATGTCACACTGCCGACCGAAAAACCCCAGGGCGCATGAGCAGACATAAGTATTACCCTGGTTCTGGAAGAGAAGTTTTGATTCTGTTTAACATCTGTGTCCCAAAATTTGAACAGAAACTTCAAAGGTTTTGTACTCTTACTGGATAATTTACAAACATACTGAAAATAAAAGATATTGAATTTAAAATGTCTCAAAATTATATCTCCAGATGAGGATATTCTATCAGGTGGGGTGACAGATGTGCATATTTTTGTCAAAGATGTTACTGTCTCCTTTATGATTTGTCTCCTGTCGTCTGTCCATGATATGGAGTTTCAATATCTTTATTGAAATCAAGAGATTTACATTAACTCTAATGTTTTTCAAAATTTTTACACCGACACTATCGTTCGTTCCTGATAAGATTACCTAAAACATATATGACCGCTAGCCTTGACTAAAACCATACTTACTCTACATTTCCCCCCATTGATACAAGGTTCTGAGGCGCATGGATCGGAACCTGTTTCACACAAACGACCAGCAAACCCTACACACGAACAACGTTGAAATACACGACATTCAAAATTATTACATTATAGTCAGTTCTGGTTACAGCAAAACGTACAAGATTGACATTTACTAGGATAAAACTCCCAACTCATTTTAGATAAGGTATTTTACGAAAATAGATTACTGCTTCTCACAACTAGACAAGGTCGATTAATATAGAATAATTAGTTAACACATCACATACCATAGTACACTAGGTTATGTTAAACTGATCTTGACAACATCTGACAATCCATAACTTGCAAACTTCTAAGGGAACATTTGGACTGAGGAACATTCACACAAAGTCTAGTCATACAAACTATAACATTAGAATATGATTCAATGTATAATTCACTTACCTGGCCTACAGTTACAGTGGAAACCATCCCTGAGTGCAGTACATACCCCATTTAGACATGGGTTAATGTTACAAGACGCTGGGTTGGGGGTCGGCAATGTAGGCTGAAAGTCAAATAAGTTTGGTTGAATATAGGCCTATACTTGGCTGCACAGGTGATGAAAACATTTACCATTTTGCATGCTTTTGCCCATTATTCTTTTTAGTCTCTACAAAAGAATTGATACGCAAACACGAAAGTATACCCCTTACTCTACGCCCTATCCCAACAGATATAAAAGGTCAAAAATTACCGATAGAAATACATTTTATATTGAATGTATGACAATCATGAGACGGAAACAAATAACCTCACCTGTGGGTTTACCATTGCCGACGTTGTGCTTTGTGTAGCGGCTGAAAATGTTACAGTGACTGGAGTATTAGTAGTAGATGTAGACAACGGTTGTGGTGAGGTGGACATAACCTGTGCAGTGGCAGATGATGACAAAATCAAAACTGGGGTGCTGGTGATTCTAGCGACACTAGCAGTGCTCGAAATTGTGCTTTGAGTGATTTTCGTGGAGGATGTCGTTCTTGGGGTTGTCAGTGCAAGAGTGGAGGTTTTCTGATTGGTAGTATTTGGCGCTGTAGTCGATTGTTTCTGGGAGATATTCTCACACCGACTACCTGTAAATCCTGGTGGACAGGTGCATATGAAATAGGCAACTGTCACATGCTGAAGAGCAGGAAAGCCTTGACACAAACCGCCGTTTAGACAGGGTGCATTGTCACACGGATCACCTGAATGTTTAAAAGTGGAATAGATGAAAGTTTAATTGGCTCATGCCGAACATAAAAACATAAAAAGTCTAGAAATAAACCATGCAGAAAGGAGTAAAGAGAATACACTAGATTAACTTAGAATATGTCTGATTTACATTTAATGTTCGAACCCGAGTCTACTGATCTATCATTACTTGGGTATCATATGATCGAACTGATATAGATCTAGATAATCTATTATCTATTTATAGTGCGGTACAGGACAAATACTTGAAACGAAAAACAAGAGAAAATTGCATCAAAATCTTTGTTTTAACAGGACATCAGTGTGAAGTACTTGCTCGTGTCATAACTCATACTCATAGAGCTCTCTTAGGCTTACCCCCATTACATGTTTCTGAAGATTCATCTAGTCCTGTTGAACAATCGTTCTTTCCATCACACAGCCATAGTTCGAGCACACACTCTCGAGGGTTTGACAGATTTCCACAAAACACTTGATAGAACGGAGGTAAGCTAGGACAGTCATGCACTAGGGATGGTGCTGTGCACAGATGCGTGATGTGAATAGAAATAACAGAATGACATGAATTGAAGTATAATACATGTATATGGTTGAACTGATGTTAATGGAATTAAATGCAATAGGTCAAATTTCATACACAGGCATCCATAATAAGTCAGAATCAAATAAGGAAATGATCTAGAAAGATGTAGCTACATTTGCAGATCTAATCTGTTTTAAATCCTTTATAGACCCAGGTGCTATTTTTATGGTAGGTAGGTGGAGTTTTCTTTTCTTTTCTTTTTTAATTTACACACAAAGACTCATGCATTATTAGAATTAAGAATCCACACCACTCTCTAGACCTTCAATAATTCTTAGAAACTAATATATATTTCCTGCTCAAATAGACCCGAGACAATAATACGGCCAAAAAGAAATTGTTGTTTTCAGGTTTCCCAACTGACTCTATTATTTTGCGCCGACTTTTTTCGAAGAAAATATCTCTATCGAAAAATGAGGCTAAAATGACCAAACGAACAGTAGACTAAATAGATGATGATGACGTGTTGGAGTTTAAGGTCTATTCAGCAATTTTTCAGCTATAGCAAGACCAACGCCAGTTGTTGTCTACCAATTGGCTGACCGAATCTATGGGGATGGCAACAACGGTAAGGCAAGGTGTTGTAGCAGACAGAGCCCAGACACATTAAATAGATCTAGCTCATACATGATCAACCTTTGTATTACAGATTCTGAGACGTTAAAATTTATTATAGAGGGTGAATCAACGAAGTTCTTAATTTTTCACACTATCTGAATCTATCATTACAGTGAAAACAAATTTTTATCAAAATTAAAAAAAAGACCTGGATCTACCGACCCATTTTATTTTTTATTTTTTTCAGAGACTTGAAACCTGAACACGACTGTTGGATCCATGTTTTTTGGGGCCGAGGCTACCCTTTTCCTGTTCATCCGACCACTTCTCAGGGACGGATTTAGAGGGGGTGGGGAACTTTTTTGTTTTTGTTTTTTTCTTTTTGGGGGTGGGGGGTTTACTTTAGTTTCGTTTTATTGTGAAACTAGCGCCCTCAGCGGGTGCACCAGGACCCTTTTAAATATGAGCACGCCCCCTCCCCCCTTTCTAGAATTCTTGGATCCGCCCCTGAGAACCTCTACTGAATTGGGTTTTTTTTAAAACAAATTCATTAAAGAACGTCAGTATGTCTACGGGGTCAAAAACTCATGATAGAGTAGAGGAGCCAGTTTCCGCGCATCTCTAGTTTCCGCGCATTTTACGCATTTTATGGACACATTTTTTCTCTAGGTATTAGATATGCTATTTTTAAAATGCCAGACCCAAAATAATGTTCTTATGCAATTAATTTGTCATTTTTAATGATGTTTCATAAATATTTATGTATTCTAAGGCCAAATATATGTTTCAATGTCCTTATTATTAAGGAAAATGACAGGATCCTTAAAAAGTTAATATTTCTGAAATAAGGAGCATAACATAATTTTCTTCAAGAAAAAATATAATTTTCTCTTAAAAAATGTCATAGATATACGATCATTTTAATGCCATAAACATAAAATTTCATGGATAATATAGAAAATAGGCCCCTGCGCGGAAACTAAGGACAATAAATTAGACAGTCTCTAGTTTCCGCGCATTTTTCACCTATTTTTCCGAGATTTCCAGATTTTCAAACATTTTTCCAAAGAAAATCAAAAGAAAAATTTTTCAAAGCAAGGTTCTATATAATCTTAAGACACTTTCCTAAAATAACATAAACCAAAGACTCAAAACTGAACTTTTTTTCTCTCTTTAACTGAGGCGAATTAATGCTTTTGTCATATAATAAAAATGCATAAATATGCGTATTTCTTCCTTCTTTTCATGAATATATTCTTTAGATTTTCCCTGACAAGGTAGCATTTCTATTTGCATTATTATGAATTTCTAAGAACTTAACAATTATTTTGTATAACGGATATCAATAGATAATCTTTTTCTGATGCCCCATGTATCATATTTTCTTTCTATAAGATATTTTACTCATTTAATACCTAAAATATGGGAAATGCACGGAAACTGACACCAAAATGCGCGGAAATGGGCTCCAGGTGTGCGGAAACTGAAGAATTAACATGTTAAAGTAAAACCTTAAGATAAGGTATTACAAAAATATTTTCAAACTTTAATCTTTTTTATTATGATTATGTTCATAGACATCATTCCCCTGAATATGGAAGAAAAAAGTATTAAAAATATAATTTTTTTCTTTAAATATTTTGTTAAAGCTTAACTTCTTGCCCTTAATGCGCGGAAACTGGCTCCTCTACTTCTAAGTCGGGTTAGATCTATTTTTCTTCTCTTTTTTTAATGGTCGGACATTACTAGTAGAGGTCTAGCTAGATCTAGTCTGGACCTTAAGCAAATAAAAACTTTTTTTTTCTTTTTGCTTTCTTATCTTTTTTTTTGTTTTGTTTTGCTTAGATCTACCAAAGAGAGGGGCAGTGTTTAAAATAAAAAAGATAGAGTCTATATATAGTCTATATAGATCTTCCTCTAAAAACATCTGCGTGCTGTTTTACGGTTTTCCATGCTTTTTTAGGTCAATTCTTTTGGATTTTGAAGGGGGGTAAAATTCCTTTAAAAAAAAAGGTTGGGTTACCTGAATACAGCAATTTTTTTGATTTTTTTTTGTTTTGCTTTATGAATGACAATAGTCTACCACTGACACTGTACCAGATCTAGATCTAGGCCTAGATCTAAATTATTTGTGAGATGTGTATTTGTGAACTTACTCTGGGAGAGAATAATTCTGGGGCAAAGATGCATGAGCAAAACTGCTCCAAAGATCCACTTTAATCTTATCTGATCTCTGTATTTAGTCGTCCTCTGACATGATACACCTGTCAATGATGTCCCGGGCCAAGTCTGCATGTTGAAGGCAGTGCTGCTGTTGGCGGGGAAGCCCCTCCTCCTGATGCTCCTCCCGATTGGACGCGATTTGTTGACAATGCTTTCCTGTGTAGCTGCCATTCTCAAACACCATATTGAAACCAGTATCAGAGTTCGTCCAGAATTCAATGATTAAACATTTCCACTTGGTGTATTGCAAGAAAGAGACGTGTTTGTTATGATGGGGATGAGGATGCTGATGCAAAAGAGCTCGCGGCACGACCAGATGTAAACTTCCGTTGAACTTCTCAGGTGCCCGTTGCAACGGCTTAGGATCTAGAGACCACTGATAAGCTAAGGAAGGCCCATATATTTAGTATGTCATCTAAATGTTTACCTAATAATTTTCTAAGAGGATATATTTGTTTGATCTGGAATGTATTTTACGTACTTATATTGTGTTAGAGTTCGTAAATCCAGTATTTTCTTGATCTGTTTTATCGGAAACAACTTTTACCGTTTCAGAAACTCCACTGATGGCCGATGGACACGTCGTATTTTGCTAGATTCTAAGTGATTCGGGCTATTATGACGGCATAACTTTACTGTTTTACCTTAATTGGTGTTTATTCAGTAGATAACCATGACGTCCATAAGTATAAATAGGGTTTGTCAGTCGGCATGGGACGATGTCCTTGTAAAAGTCAACAAGTCGGTGGTGTTTCTGGATGGCCCCGCCGCTGAGAGCTTGCACTGGGCCTGGGGTGGGGAACGGCTGGTCAACGCTGGCGCCGTCAACATCAAAGAATTCTCGTCGTTTGAGGTAATGCCTAACGTACTTTAATCTGTAGCATGCAGGTAGAAGTTTTGCTCAGCAAATAGATACAAATGACAAAAAATATCGATGTAACCTGTGCTCAAGGGGACTCAGGATAGGGCATTATTATATACGAGTCAGGACTCAGCCTCAGGCTGCCAGACTTTTCACTTTGACATTGTTTTCAATCACTATGGAAAATGCTCTATTCTATCAATTGAGGTTTTTCCATTAACATTTATTCATTATTTAGGTTGAAATAACAGACATTTGTATGATATTTCACAACAAACTTGATTGGAATGGGCTTACTATTGGACCTGGCTGATTGACAATCACTTAGCCTTAGGCTCCTCGTCAGTCACTTAGGCCCCCATCACTTAGGCCCACACCTTTGCCGGCCTGTATTGCGACATTGGCCGTCACTTTTCACACCTCAAGGTTCGCGAATTGGCGTAGGCCAGGGGTTCCATTAGACATAGACTACCATATCATATCGCTCTTTCCAACACTCAACAGGGACGCCAAATGTTGTAAATTTCATTTCATGTAAGTTAGATCTAGATCTAGATCTATGTGCCTTCAAAAAGAGAATTCCTTCATTACATTAGGTAAGAAAATTCAAACTAGAGGGAAGTTTGCAGAAAAATGTATGTATACATGGGTGACTGAGGACGGGTGTAGAGGCATCTGGGGGCACCTACAGGTGACGGGCTACCCTGGCACACCTCCCGTTAGTTTCCTCCTGTCGGGGCCTAAGTGAAGGGGGGCTTAAATGACTGGACACAATTTAGATAAGGGTAGATCTAAAGGGTGTGTAGAAGTAGATCTAGATCTTTATACCGGTGTTCTGTGAAAATCTGTCCCCCCCGTGAGAAAGTGTCCCCGGGGACACTTTCTCACGGGGGTGAGGCCATGAAAAAGTGTCCCCCCCTATAAAACAATTAATATAGATAGTTTTGAACAATAAATTGTATTACATATGACAGATACTTATGAAAAACATAATTTAGGTAAAAAATAAAAGCTAAATATATCATCCCTCTCTTCTAAACCATATCTGGGATTCAACACTAACCCTAGCTCATCCCTATTCCTAGTCTATGGATAAAATAAAGATCAAATTCTCCATCTAGATATAAAATTGATTAATTAGGTTCGATGTGAAATATCATCCAATAAAAAGAATAACATAAATAGATGAATAAAGTGATAAAACATGAGGGGGGACACATTCTCATGGCCTTGGAACATCTATGAAAAACTGTCCCCCCCCCCCCCCCCCCCCCTCCACTGAGCATGCTCAGAACCGGGGGGACAGATTTTCACGGGGGGACCGTTTTTCACGGCACACCTGTTCTATTTGTAACATATCTTCCTTGGAATTGTTTAATTGTAAAATTAAAATTGGTTTGCCTACAGAGCGGAGGTAAAAATGAAAAGAAGGCCGTTTTCATCCTAACTGCTCCTCTGGCTGGTATGACGCGTGACATACTCAAAGACATTCTGCAGGCCAGCGAATTCCAATACGTCATCGTTGTCACGACTCTGAGTCCATCCATGCATAGTCTTATCAACTTTGGATCAGCAGATGATGAATTCCGGGCATTCCATGAACTTGAAGACTTGTTATTGGAATGGATGGGTAACATGGTAAGGTTCTATAAGTACCTGGAATACATATGATATGTCCCGTGACGTTGAGTTGGGATTCCACCACTATCATTATTAATGGAACCTTTCAATCGTTACTTAAACTATTGAATATGTTTACTGTAACTGTAAAAAGATATATAATTAATGAGTAACACAAATAAGATTGATGATTCAGTATAAGTATATTTATCTTTGCTGATCAAATTGTCGCTAGGTGTAGACTTTTGGTAGATCTATCTATCAAATCGACTCTTACTGCCTGCCCAGAATTTTAAAAACACATTTATGTGAGATTGACTCAATTGATAACAAAAAGTTAGATCTAAGTTTAAAAAATATATGCTAGGCAAATTAAATTTGTATTATTTATTTGCAGAACTACACCGCCGAAGTTGTATACAAACCTCTGATGATCGCGCCAATAACCCCTCATTTATTTGTGACACCACAACACAGCGACCTCTTCCCTTTTCTCCCAACGGACATCCAGCATCTTCAAAAGGTTCATCAGGTTTGTAGTTTGGTCATATACCCAACCACACTTCAGGGAGCTTTCGATGAACAGGTGCCTAACCATTGCCAGTGACCAACATAAACCGTGATCATTTATAAACTAAGAGCACCGTCCGCTGCATCGTTAAGAATACAATTATGTAACAAAGCTTACGTCGTATGCATTGGTTTCAGCCAAAACCTATTTTAAGCATTATGAAAAGTTGTCAAGTTTGTTGAATAATTGTCTCAAATTGATATTTGATTTCAGAAGGATGGATCGGATAGCTTTGAGTTAGACTTTACCCACCTAGGCCGCGAGGCACAACTAGAGCTCAAGTTACTCGTATGTTCACTCAACTCAATCATGGAACAGATGTCAATATCAGAGGATTGCTATGCACTTGGTCCGACGAGCAAAATTCTTGCTACCGAACTAGCTGGACTCACATGGGCAAAAGCTCGACGAAAGGTATGTATAGACGTTGTGCACATGACGTCACAACTCGCAAAATGACCTGGCCGCCATATTGGTGATCACTTTATCATCATTATCATTTGTAATTTTAAAGTATTTAGGATGTGTTATTACACCAAATATCCTTCAAATACCCTCACAAAATCATAATCAATAATTTTTGTGATGTAAAATTGGTAAATTCTAAATATATTTCACAGCCACGTGGTCAGGATCACCACGTGGTGATCACCAAAAAGTGATCACGTGACCATGTGTGCACAAGGTCTATAGCATTAATTAAAATGCGATAATTCTTTCCCCTATGGACATTTCGGGCATATCAACACGTCAGATATGATTAAAGGGAGTCGATTAAATATATTTTTAGGCTGTTATAAACCCACTGGAAGATAGTGCGTATTTAAAGGAAGTGGTGAAACGAATAGAAAATATTTGTAGGTCATTATCCATATAAAAGGCGTTTAATTATCATTTATGTAGGAGTATTACATTTTATGGAAAAAATTAACTATAGATCATTGCAGCAAATAGCGATCAAAAACATTAAGTTGACCTCACCTTTTTTTAAAGAAATCCTCATAATTCTTACAATTTTTGATCAATTTCAATCATCTTGGTATCATTTTCAAGCTAAGAATATGTAGAATAAGAATCTGGATGAAATGTGTTCCAACTAAACATTCCAAATGATTTGGAATGTTTTGAATGTCTTCCAAAATTGACTGAAATTTTGTATTTTCACTGACTTCCATCAACTTAATTCTAAATAAAATTTTCAATTTACATGTTATTTCAATTCTGTCAATAGGGGGTTTAGAGAATTAAATTTGGAATCTAATGATGTGTTATTTACCTATATGAAATTATTATTCAACAAATGAGCACAGTCAGAAGGCTGAGGTGAAATTATGAAATATCACCATTTTTGCAGGTTTTTCATATATATGCCATTTGTGTGATGAACAGCAATTTGAATTATATTATAAAATGTTTGCTTGTTTTTTGCCTATTCTTGTCATATCTGTTATACAATTATCTATAATTACTATCTTACAAATTTTCTTATGGGAAAGTAAATATAAGGGTCAGATACTAAAATTGCATTTATATTTAAAAAAGCTTATGAAAATTACCCCATGATGCCATCAAATAGGCTTTATCAGTTTTATCAGTTTTCAACTATGATACTTTTTACATAAAAGGTGTAAATTCAGCCAGGTTTTGTACGTATTGCAAGGATAATTTGTCAATTTAGCAGGCAGAAATTGCATAAAAATATCTGAAACTCAAAAGAAAGTTCTTTAGTACATTTATCTCTCATAATGTATGCTAATAATTGATGTTACTCATTTCTATCATGGTTCAGAACCTTGGAAAAGCTTAATATGTCTATTGATCGCTATTTGCTGCAAAGATCTATAGTAAACCCCCATACTTGATTTTCTTAGTACCTATTGCATGGACTATAAAATTCCTCTATAAGCTAATTAACTGCAATTGCAGAGTGCCCAGAACAAAGCTTCACTCCTCATCGTAGACCGTACTCTAGACATCGCCAGTGTAGTTGGACATCAAACTGAGACCCTCCTAGATAGAATACTCGGTGTGCTGCCGAAGCTGCCTGGACACAGTGTCGATGTCCAAGTTAATATGACTTCACTGTGTTCAGTTCCAAGGTAGGACTTCAGTTTTATAGTGAGCAATATCTTGAAGCTCTGATGAATGTTAAATCACTCATTTTATCGGACGCAGAGTTGGATAACTTGGTGTTGGAGAAAACTTGGTTTTAGATCTTACTTCCCGTTTGTAAAAGTGAGAGACATGTCTGGACAGCCCCCTACTCAATGTAGTTTTCCGATTTGCAACTATGGTACTTACTTTAATTGTACTTCTCAGCAGTGTCCCATAATGGACACCTGATTTTCACTTTCCAGAAAATAACTGATGTGGTATGCTTTGTGTAATTGAAAGTTGGGAGTTTTCTATTGTCTGATTTAGTATAATACAATTTGCATCTCACATGAACTCTCAAGCCACGTATTCCATCCTGATTTAGTATAATACACCAATGAACTTAAATTTGTTAAATTTTTAGCAACTCCAAGGGTTCTGTTATAGTACCTGGCTGTCTCGCGCATCCTAATGATGGAGGGGCATCACAACTCCTAAACAATATTGCCTCCGTAAAACAAAAGGTAGGTTGGATATTGATAACGTGGATACAAAATATTTACAGACCAATGCTGACTTTACAATAAGATAATACTATCTTAAACACCATAATACGGAAAAGTCTTGTCTTCGCGAAACATGCTCAAGCATAGTTATATGTAACTCGGTAGACTATTTCCATCTGGAAATATAACATAAGAAAAACAACATTTAATTGCAATAAGAATAAAGAGACGTGTACACAAGCTGAATTCACTGTGTTCATGGAAACCGAGGTTTTGAATAGAAAGTATTAGAGATAGATAAGATAGGCCCCCTTGTCGTTTTCTTACAGGAAGCCCTGATGGACCTGAACAGACGGGTCGTAGAGGCGGCCTCAAGTAGCGGATTGCCTCTGAAACTCACCGGGAAACCAGGACGAGTCAATGCAGACCAACTTAAATCTACCACATCATTATTCAAGTAGGTTCGCTGCTTGATTATAACACATGTATCAACTGGTAATGGAATTTACAATAAACGTCATATCGGCCTATCTATACTGAATATGAGGGTCTCAAAAAAGCACATCGCGCACCCACATTACGGCGAAATTGCAACCAGCAATGCTGGGGCTATTTACTATGGGAATGTATGAAGAAAAACAGGTTATTTCGCTCTAACTTTTTAAATATTCGTCGAATCTTCATACAGTAAAGAGAAAAAGTTTGGCATTCATCCCACTTAAGTCATGAATTGCCTCAAATTTGTGCACATTCGCTGGATTTCCAGGAATTCCCGGGGATTCCCTTTTTCCCCATAGGCACCAATGCTAAAGAGCCCAGTATTTCCCGTCGCTACTTTCACTGCGCGATGGGTGAATGACCGGGGATTCCCCCCAAACCTTCAGACTCTCCTGATCCGTATAGCAGTGGTTCTGCTACATTAAGTCATCTTGATATTGGAATGGAAGTATGACAGAATTTTTAGGAAAAATAATTGCTATACAAGTCTTTGAAGTTAACATGTATTCAACCTCTATAGTAAAATGCAGTAGAAATTTAGAATATTGTACATTACATGAACTTTAAAATGCACATGAATGCAATGATTAAATACATTAGGAGTTTTTAATTTCTGTTACCTATCCCAGAGGCAAGTCGTCGGTGGTGCGGCGACACGCGGGTCTACTTCAGCTGGTGCTGGCGGCGACGGAGGCCCTGTCTGACGGCAGTGCGAGCCGACTGGACAGTCTGCAGGGGGTGGAGAAGGGGCTGGTGAGCTGTGTGGGTGAGGAGAGTCTGCCCCAACTCATCTCTCAACTCACACAGACGGTGAACAAGGAGATGGAACAACCCGCAACAGAAAGGTAGGGAAATGCTCCCATGGATCGTGTATGAAATGCATGACGATGTATTTCTCATTATTTTTTTCAAACAGAAGTTAAATTAGATAGCGCATACTCTTATGCAACAACAAGAATGAACTGTGTCCGTTTATAAACACCGATCCTCAACGTTAAATTATCTGTATCTTAAATCGCTGTAAAGAAATTTTGCCAAAACGTATTCCAAACTTCAGATTTCAAAATGATTAAGGTTGTGGTTCTTTTTCTCTCCTTGCAGATTGTATACTCTTGAGGACATCTTTTTGCTGCTAGTTTTCATCTACTCGTTGGTGGATAGTGAGGATGTCACAGCTACCCAGCAAGAACGGATCTTGAGGGTATTGTTTCATATGATTTTACATGATGTATTCTCTTGATGCATCTTTAGCTGACACTTGTTTTCAAAGCGTAGACATATACAGGAGGGTGCCCACACAGGTTTTATTAGGTCTTATTTTGGTTTTGCCATTTATAAGGCTATAGAAAGGTCTTATTTTGGGTCCAGAGGTCTTATAAAGGTCTTATTTTTGGTCAGTCTGAATTTGTTACAAGATGAAATTTTCCACCTGTCATTGTCATATTTACCTCTTTGTAGTAGAATGTTTAAATGTTTAAAAACATGAAAAGAAAATTTCCTAAAAATGTCATGAAACGGTCTTATTTTTGTATGCGACGAGGTATTATAAAGGTCTTATTTTGATTTCTGAAAAAGTGTTGCCACCCTGATAAATGTATTGGTAAATATTTTCCCAGTAGTTTCTGGTAATTTTTCGGATTTTATAGGAACTTACTATATAAAGCCAGCATTTTAAATCTTAGAAAACACTTATGTTATTATTATTTATCAGTCCTATTAATGGTTGATTGCAGGCGTCACTTGTAGGGGCAATTCTAGAAGAAGACCCGGAGAAGCTACCACCGTTCCTGTCTGAACTTTGTAAGTTGTTTCTTTCGTAATAAAAAAAAATAGGAACTATTAAACTGTTGATCATGGTAATCACATTCCGATAACTACAAACATTTTGACAATGGATCCTTCATACATAATGTTTGTGTATTTAGGTACTTAGAATATAGGTGTTGACATCACGTGTACTCTATCGTCGTTTCATAAATTTTACGTTTGTTTCTAGTCATAGATCTTGGGAATTTTGGATATAATCTCGTTAAAGCCATGCACGTGTCTTTCTTTCACAGTGGGGCCGAAATACCGTGAAGATAAAGTATGCCAGGTGCTGGATGATATATTCAATAAGCTTAAGGGTATCGCCACTGCACGAGGGCACCTTAAACAGTTCAGGTAAGATACTAAGTAATTAGTTAAAAGTTACTTATTATGACTACCGTAAAACCCTTAATTTAAGCCGTAGATAAATGGGCCAGAGGAACCAAAGTCGTTGATTCCATACCTTTGATTACCCCAGGCTGAACCTCTACCTTGCCCAAAAAGCGCTACTATAAGCTGAGGTTAGGGAACGGAGAGGGGTTTAAAATCTACTTGCCGTATTTCAGACTAAGCAAGCCAAAAATGATCAATTCTGACAATACACATGCATTGTTTCATTTCAATTGAATAAACCGTAATCAATTCGAAACATGTATTATGGAATGAACTGACTTTTTGTTTTATTACTGAGGCAGAAACTGTTGGCAAAAATATAAGATTTAATCTCTTTAAATAGTTTCCGCCTCAGTTTTAGAGAGGCTTCACACTTCGAGCAGAGGGGAGGTGGACAGCAGATAACCAGTGAAGAGTATATGATTTAAAGGCTTGCTCGCCGAAACCAGCAAGTTGTGGAAGAGCAGGTGGACAAATGTCCACCAAAAATATGTCCACCAAAGGTGGTGCCATCTAGTGTAAACTGTAGATGTTAGTCTACAATCAGATTTCAGAAGCTAGTGCTAGGAAACAAAGGCTGTTGTATGGGGGTAAGGGATGAAGAGGGTAAAGGAGTGGAGGGATGATGTCAACGGGTTTGACGGATTATCACTAGTGCCAGTTCGGACCCACAACAAGCCTATATAAAAGACATAAACAACAAACCCCCTAATTATTTTTTTGAAAGATTGAAGAGTCCGCCTCAGTTTGTAGCTTTGCTACACTTTTAAAAGATTAAATGTTTAAACTAGTTTATATATTAATAAACTCCTGTTGGGTTTAAGCAGTCGTTTGACATTAAAGGTGCAATTAACGTAAAGATGCCGATATTTTTAAATTAACAGGCAGGTATGCGAACCTGGGGGAATTACTTCACCCTCATCACTGAAACCACTGCTGAAGCAAATCATGGAAGCGGTTTTCTCACCTGATAAGAGGGAACTTCCCGACATCATATACAAATCAACCGGATTTAGGGACCTCCTCAAAAGTGGATTCGGGTGTGTATAGGTCCAGATAACTTTGAAAATAAAACATTAAAAGAATTCTTTAGGTGCAAGTTTATATAGCTTTCTTCATTTTGCCTAAATTGAAAAATGCTATAATAATACGACTTGTGCATCTCAAAATATTTAAGTAAAAAAAGTATGAACTCATAACATTTAACACTTGACACCATGTTTAGTTATAACATCTGAAATACTAGATTGAAACGGTGTTTACATGGGCTCTTTTCAACAGGTTGTTCATGAACGTCAGCAAACCGCGCCCATCTGACCACCCCCTGTTGATCGTGTTCGTCGTCGGTGGAATCACGCCCACGGAGGTCAAGCAGGTGAAAGATGCCGTCGGCAAAAGCAATGTTCAGGTGCGTAAACTAAGTTGTTTTTTATAACCTCTAATTTCAATAGTTCCTAAGCATATGGAATATGATTTACAACAAAACAGTTTGCCACAAAAACAATAACCGGATGTGAAAAATTGAGTGTTGCGCTTAAGGATGGAGACGATGGAAACTTGTTTGTCATAAGGGAATCTATGGTCATGAATATTCGAACTACTAAAACAAAATCAAGTGGTTTGTGTCAGGTCTTAATTCACCCGTAAATGCCAAAATACTCTAATTGTATAATGGGAACTTGAGCCGTGATTTGTGATACACGGCACAATTCGTTGGCCTATTCACTAAACACCTCGATCTTTAGTTGGCATGAGTTTTCTTGGGACTCGTTCGAGGACACCATATTTCGGAAAACGGTGTATTATAACTACGCATGTTTGTTTGCAGGTGATGGTCGGAAGCACAAGGGTCGTGAGACCTGAAGACACCCTTCGAAGCCTACTTGCACAAGACAATTTATGTCCAAACATACACGTTGTCTAAAGTTATAATTTATTGCTTCTGAACTTTGCAATACATAACATAAACGGGGAATCAAATCAAAATAAGTATTTCCACTTTGTATTGTCAATTGTTCGGGCCATGTTTGACGCAAATTGTCAATGAATTGTAAATGTGGACTCAATAATGCTGCCAAATCTAAATATGTAATAAGATACACAAATATAATGAAAATAAATAATTACGATGAAATGCTCTGTTCAATGTTTGTTGGTGCCTAAAATTTAGCAACGCCTTATACGCTTAATCATGTGTCCGGGAGCGGGACCTGGTTGAGGTTGATTCTTTTCGTTCAGCTTTTGTTGGAGCTCGGTGATAGTCCTCTTTAGACTGGCAGCCTCTCTCTCTGTTTCAGCTTTCACGTGTTGTAATTTCTGCAGGTAAAATTAAGAAAAGTTCTTGGGCCTTTCTACTAAAAGAAATAAGAATGTGCAAATATTAATAGCACTTATGGAAAGAAAGGGGAGTACGTAGTCTGTAGTATCCTCAATTCAATATACGGCCCCGAGTTTTCACCGACATTTTTTTTTATTAAAACCAAGTCATTTCCCTGATTTTCTCTTACGTGTGCCAATCATGTAGACACTATTTTAAGTGATAAAACTGATTTGTTCTTTGTAAAGTCAAAAACGCACCTTTCTGAAGATATCCTGGTTGATGTTGCTTGACTGCGGGGTTTGTTGCTTTCTTGCATTCTCCTTTTGCAATTTAAGCATTTTTGTGTCGTACTGGAAAAGGAAATATACACGTTCATGTTTTACGTGGTAGATATAGCACGAGTCAGTGGGTATACGTGATATATAGTCGAGGCGGCAGCCGAGACTATGTATCAAGTATACCCACTGATGAGGGCTATATCTGACATATACCACGGGTTTAATTGTTGTTTGTCTGGGTTTGGGAAGGGTGATCAGGCCAAAAGAAATATTGTTTTGTTCATTTTTCCTGACCGACCCTATTATTTTGCCCCGACAGTAAAGTTTTATTTTAAATGAAAATATCCTTTTAAAACATTAAAGTGCCACTTAAACAATCAAATGATCATTTAATTGCACGTACATTATCAAAACATATATTCAATATGCTAAAAATTGTTGCGGGAGGTGATTCATTGAAGTTCTTTACTTTGAGAACCATCTGCCCCTATCATTACAATTAAAAAAAATATTTGAAATAAAAATCAAGACATACCGACCCTAATTTTTAGGCATGAAACCTGAACACAACTATTTATCTATTTAGGCCTCACTGGAGGGCTATAAAAGGGGCTGTGGTCATCCACATATATTCAGTATGTAGTGGTCAGCCTTGGTGTGAGGATCGTATGATTTACAGTAAGGTAAAGTGCCAGTACTCATATCATAGATTTTAAATTATTGTACATTATAGGCGAGCCCAGGGGAGGGTGGTTACATGTGCTAGTGTCACGCCTCGAGTATCGCATGGTTAAAATTCCTTGTATTGTATACAGGAATGTTTTTATGTATTCTAAATGGTCTGTAGGTAATAGAAAAGAAAATGAAACAAAAACGGTTTATGTTGAAGTTGCGTGTGTATGTATCTGCGTGGGTTTAGATTCCTGCGTGGATAATATTCCTTGTATATGTGTTTTTTTATAGGCACTTAACCATCGTGGATATAATTTCTTACACATCCAGAAACTGTATCCAGTGTATCTAGAAACTAGAAAAAGATAAATTCAAAACCGAAATGCATAGAATAAAAAGAAAAGGGGGTTTGGGGGCATAGCCCCCGATTAGAATGCAATTTATATCAATTTATACTGGTGTTAAAATAGGCTATGTCTGCACATATAGGTACAATTGTATACGTGAAAACATACTGCACGTACAAGAGAGGTCAGTTCCCGATTGATGATCCTCGTGCGGGAGGGGGTGTCAAGAGGGCACCCCCTCCCTCCCCACAGGGTAGTCCAGACCCCACGGCACCAGTCTGGCGCCGTGGGTTTATGTGGAGGCGTTCCGCTCCATTGGCGGAATACGTGATATATTCACGGCCTACTTCTTTTGTTCTCCCCGTCAACCGTGGTATATAGTTTTATAAAACATTTCTTTTCATTAAGTTTATTAGGGTTAAGGTACCAGGTGAGAAGTGTGTGTGCCACCCAGATTGACTTAAAGTCAAGGATATCCCGAGATAACGACAGGCAGGATTTTTTGAAGAAAAGGCCATTTTATGTAGACATAGTCCAATTACGTATTTGACATTTGCAAATATTATTGGCGTATATCATATTTATCACATGGTTTGACAGGTGGCTAAATGTAACTAAACGATATGATAGAGAGGACATTTACAAACCTCGAATCTGATTCGCATGATCTCAGTCTGTTTATCCTTTTCTGCTTGTCGGAGTTGTTGCTGTTGTTTTTCTACCAGTGATGTTTTCTCGGCAATGGTTTCCTCTAGTGCTGCTTTCTCTGCATCAGCTTTTAGATTGAAAAGAAACCAGGCTCACTTCTGTTACCTAAGTGTTTAGTCACAGAGATCCTTAAATGGGTATTGTTTCTGACAGATTGATATAATGCGGCAGAGTCAATCTAGTGTCTCCTGACAAATATGTCATCTGATAACCGCATACACTTTCTCTAGTTGACTAGATAGAATAGAATCACAAAATTGTTGATTTTAACCCATATTATCATTACGTAACGACTCACCAACTTGTCTAACTTCTTCCTTGGCCTCTTCAATTTGTACCTTTAAAGTTTCACGCACCTCTTCAATTTCTTTATGAGCTTCTTGCAACACCAGTTGATGGGACTGAAATAATAGAATTTCCCTGGTCATATACAATGCATGTGCATTCCGGGAGAGTAACATCGAATAGATTCACATGACAATTGAAAACAACATGTGCGTTGGGGAAAAAGAGTTCAAATTTATTTCAGCTTGATTTTAATAATAGAGTACAAATTTTACTTGCAATACCTTTTCCATGTCTTTCATCGCGTCCTTGGTATCGGCGACATTTTTTCTGAGTTTCCTGTTTTCATCTGCAATAATCGTTTGAATGCATAGACATTAATACTAAATGAATTCCTTTGTAAAATTTGATATACCAACATAAAACTCAATGAGAAAGTTGTTTGGGAAATATTACCTTCAAGTGCCACCCGTTTGGATAAGATCCCGTGAAGTTCTGATACTCTTCCATTGCAATCTTGTATTTCTGTAAAAGAATTGATTTACAACTAAATGACTGTTGAAGCCTATTTTACAGTCCAACGAGATCGTAAGAAGAACTAAGGTTAAATGTTATACAAGTCGGACTGAGATTTACATTTATTGAAAATTGTGATCCCCTTGATTCAGAGAATGAAATATTTATCTGAAGTTTAGTTTCAACCTCGAATACATGACCCTCAATCAACAGAACATCTGATTTAAAGTCATAAATGTAAAACTCACCTAAGTCTTTCAGTTTATCAGCTTCCTTTAATTCTTTCAGTTCTTTTTTAAATGTATCGATATCTTGTAGCAACTGTATGTTATCGCGGTAAATGCTATATATTTGCTGGAAAGGGACACATTTTGTAATTAAAAATACAACGAGTACTTAGATTCTTTTAGTAAAGAGGAAATTTGGTCAATTGATAGCGAAACTTGTTTCTGTTCATTTACCTTTCTGTTTTTGTTTTTATTTTTTCATTTTTAAGGTGTATTTACAATTTTGCCCGGTCACATATTTCTATTTATTTTGAAATCATGAAATATCGTAACAATATTGAAAATGTCTTACCTTTTGCCACTGACTTGTTCTTTCGACTAGGTCATTCAGATCTATTAAGTTTGAATCGTTTGGGTCATCCATCGTGATTCTTAAAAAACAATTATATATTACTCCAGAATGCATGATTTTCTATCTTATATAATTCCTTTGGAAAAAATAACAACACCTTGTTTTTTTCAAACAAAATATAGCATCTGTACTTTCCTTTAGCCTACATGACCATTAAATATTTGTTATTAAGTTTAAATAATGTTCTTATTCTGAGCAGGGTTAAACGGTACAAAGGTCATCAAGGTTATTCTGAGCAGGTTTAAACGGTACAAAGGTCATCAAGGTTATGCTCAGATATGGAGGTGGCCTGAGTGTACCATTGGTTTCAATGACAGGTCACCTCAAAGTTGACCTCAGAACACCTCACTTCCTGTTTACTAGAATTGTGATGGTCCCTTTTATATTTTAGTTTTACCCAAGTGCTAGTGATTACAGTTGGCCTAGTGTAAGTAGGCCAACTTAGTCATGGGTTAGTTATGGGTTAGTCAATAGTTAGTCAATGGTCAGTCACGGTAAGTCAATGTTTAGTCACAGGTTAGACAATGGTTAGTCAAAGGGTAGTTAATGGTTAGTCGATGGCTAGTCATGGTTAGCCAATGGTTAGTCATGGGTTAGTCAATGGTTAGTTATTAGTTAGTCAATGGTTAGTTGCGGGTTAGTCATGAGTTAGTTGATGGTTAGTCACAGTTAGTCAATGGTTAGTCACGAGTTAGTCAATGATTGGTCACGAGTTAGTCATGAGTTAGTCACAGGTTAGTCATGGTTAAGTCAATGATTAGTCAATGGTTAGTTGATGGTTAGTCACAAGTTAGTCAATGGTTAGTTGATTGTAAGTCAAGGGTTAGTTGATGGTTAGTCAATGGTTAGTCACGAGTCAGTCATTGGTTTGTCACAGTCAATGGTTAGTTATGTTTTAATCAATGGTTAGTCATGCGTTAGTCAATGGTTAGTCATGAGTTGGTCGATGGTTAGTCATGAATTAGTCAATAATTAGTCATGGGTTAGTCACAGTAAGCCAAGGGTTAGTCAATGATTAATAAAGAGTTAGTTGATGGTTAGTCACGAGTTAGTCAATGGTTAGTCACGAGTCAATGGTTTGTCACAGTTAGTCAATGGTTAGTTACGTTTTAATCAATGGTTAGTCATGAGTTAGTCAATGGTTAGTCATGAGTTAGTCGATGGTTAGTCATGAGTTAGTCGATGGTTAGTCATGAATTGGTCAATAATTAGTCATGAGCTAGTCACAGTAAGTCAAGGGTTAGTCAATGATTAATCAAGGGTTAGTTGATGGATAGTCACGAGTTAGTCAATGGTTAGTCGATGATAAGTCAATGGTTAGTCACAAGTTAGTCAATGGTAAGTCATGGTTAGTCAATGGTAGGGTTAGTCAATGGTAAGTCATGGTTAGTCGGTGGTTAGTCTATGGTTAGTCACGAGTCAGTCAATGGTTAGTCACAGTTAGTCAATGGTTAGTTACGTTTTAATCAATGGTTAGTCATGAGTTAGTCAATGGTTAGTCATGAGTTAGTCAATGGTTAGTCATGAGTTAGTCGATGGTTAGTCATAAATTAGTCAATGATTAGTCATGGGTTAGTCACAGTAAGTCAAGTGTTAGTCACAGTAAGTCAAGGGTTAGTCAATGATTAATCAAGGGTTAGTTGATGGTTAGTCACAAGTGAGTCAATGGTAAGTCAATGGTTAGTCACGAGTTAGTCAATTGTTAGTCATGAGTTAGTCAATGGTAAGTCAATGGTAGGGTAAGTCATGGGTTAGTCAATAGTAAGTCATGGTTAGTCACAGGTTAGTCTATGGTTAGTTAATGGTTAGTCACTGATTAGTCAATGGTGGGTTAGTTGGTGCCTTTTTATAAGTATTACATGTAAATATCTTTACTGATAATTACTTTCAGCATGATGCAAATCACGTGAATAGGCGAAGTTCTCGTTATATTATAACGGTATCAATGTGCTCCATTATGATAAAGTCATGAAAAGATATGGGAAAATGGGAGTATTCAATTTTCTTTTCAGGAAATCACGTTTTTTCTCATATTTATCTATAAAAAGTGTTATTGTAACAGAAAATGCCATGGCTTTCATGGCTTCGATTTAGGGGCTGTCCATAAATGATGTCATGCAGTAGGGGGAGAGGTGGGGTTCATGTCTCCATGACCAAGCATGACAAGGGGGGGAGGGGGGGTCATGTGTGTGGTGTTTAGGCGGGAACGCGCTGTCGGTTAACATCCCCTGACCCGGCGGGGTCAAAGGTCACTTCCTGTTGTAAGTAGCGGTAATGGCGGCCTCCCGAACGCAGCACTGTTTGTGGAAACTCTAAGTATTAAACAGAAGATTATCAAGTAATCCTGGCTTTGTCAATGTTGAATCCTACACTGGCGACGAGGTAAAAGGCCAAGGAAGAAGGGGAACATGAAGATAAGTGCTGTCAGTGAGATAAACTGTAAAACTAGTGGTGAACTGGAGCTGGGCCTGACTGCCATGTGCTGTGGGCTGACAGTGGGACTGTCACAGGCTGGGAGGCTGCTTTTCAACTAGTCTAGAAGAGGAAACATGACATCATTGTGTGTGTTGACTGTGAAGCAAGTAGGTCTGGAAAACATCATGTGCTGGATAATGGCAGGTGGACTGTCAGGCATGTGAGGACTGGGAACTGCTGTCACACTAGGAATAGGACTCAGGGCATAGCTGTCAAGGACTGACACTAGTGGTGTCAACTGTCAACTGGAGGTCACCTGGAGGAAGACTGGGACAGTCATTTGGTCAAGGAGTGAGAGACAGTGTGGGGGTGATCTAACCAACATTTGTTTCAGGAAAAGGAGGGGAAATTGACATTGACTCTGAAATTATTATTGACATTTTGATACCTGTCATTGCTGTGTGATTCCCTGTTTGATTATTGATGTGATTCTGCCTGATTGTTGACATGTGATTCGGATTTTGACATGTGATTTTGATTGCTGACATGTGATTTACCGTGCATTGCCTTTGAAATTTGTGTGATTTTGTGAATAATATTGCAGTGGTGTAGGTTAATACTGTTTGACACTGTTTGAATCTGTATTGCCTATTTGTATGCCATTCTGCAACACGCCGCTCTCTTACCGGAGACTCGTCTCTGCGCTGTAGCGACCACTGGGTCCGGCCGCGGCCAGTCAAGCGCGACCAGCGGAAACCGCGGGACTATTTATGGGCCCCATAAACATTAGGCCGCGTAGTAATAATATCCACGGGTGGCGAGTTTTCTCCCTACATAGCAGAGTCTACTCTCACGGACTATCTTTCTGGAGCGGAGGGTGATTCGCCGCAGAGTGTTTGTATGCATTGGTGAAATTTTGATGCGCGTGTGAATTTTGCTGCATATTATTACGTTGGGTAAATTGACACACACACACACAAGATGGCTCCACCCGAGGATGACGGCGCTGCGGGTGGCGGTGGTAATGGTGGTAACCAAGGAGTGGTAAATAGGATGAAATCCCTGGAACTAGGTGGGCTACCCGATTTTGATCCCAAGGGGGACCCTACTACTCTGTGCACGCGGTGGAAAAGGTGGAAACGGGCCTTTAGTTTGTATGTGACATCAAAAGGGGTGACAGAGGAGGAGCAAAAAGTAGCACTGTTATTACATACAGGGGGTATGGACCTGCAGGAGGTGTTTTATTCTCTAGTGCCTGAGGACCGTGACTTATCTCTGCAGGAAAGTGTGAAAATATTGGATGACCATTTTGTTCCCTCTGTATGTTCCCTTTGAGAGGCACCTGTTTCGTCAGTTGGAGCAGGGGACGGAGGAGACCGTCGATCAGTTTGTGTGTAGGCTCCGCCGACGGTCTGCGTCATGTGACTTCGGGGACGTGGACGAGGCGATACGTGACCAGCTGATTGAAAAGTGCCGCGACCAGAGGTTGCGTCGTAAGTTCCTGGAGAGGTCAGGGGATGGTAAACTTAAAGATCTGCAGGATATAGCCCGTGCGTATGAGGCAGTAGAGGCCCAAATGAAATCTATGAATCGCACTACCCCGGCGGCGCAGGTTAACGCAGTACAAAAAAAGGACACAGGTCAGAAAAAGGGTAAATGGGTCGGAAAAGGTAAACCCCAAGGTGACAAAAGTAAATTGCGCAGGGACAAACGGTGCTTTAACTGTGGGCGTGGTGACCATTTTTCAGTAGATCAGGAGTGTCCGGCCAGGGGTAGGAACTGTAATAAGTGTGGCGGTACGGGACATTACGCGGTGTGTTGCCCGAAGGACAAGACTGGGGACGCTAGACCTAAGCCACAGGGCTGGAAGGGTCAGGGAAAACGCAGAGCGTACCAGGTGGCGGACGATTCGCCAGACAACGGTGCCCAGGAGGAGCACCATGCTTTCCACGTAGGGAATGGTCCGAGGGATGGTGTCGTAGACCTTAAAATTAGGGGCGTCATGATTAAGTCCGTGCTCATTGACTCTGGCGCTTCCTGTAATTTAATGGACAAAGCCACGTGGGATGTGTTGAAAGCGCGTAATGTTAAGGCGATATCTCAGAAATCGGACAAGAAACTGTTTGCGTATGGGCAGACCGAGCCCATTGAGATATTGGGGACCTTTGATTCAGAGATAGCATGCGAAGCTAGTGGTGAGTCATGCCAGGGACAGTTCACGGTTATTAAGGGCAAGGGGCCGACCTTGCTTAGTAAGGGCACCGCGGAGAAACTTAACGTGTTACGCGTGGGACCAGTCTCGGAGACCGTGTACTCAATTACTCCAGAGGGCTGTGATGAGGATGTGTGGGCGAAATTCCCAGAAATATTTACGGGCATAGGGAAGTTAGCAGACTTCCAGCTGAAGCTGCATGTTAAAGATGACGTGAAGCCCGTTGCTCAGCCGGTGCGGAGGTTACCATTTGGGCTGAGGGAGAAAGTTGATGAGAAACTTGACGACTTGCTTGCGAAGGACATTATTGAGGAGGTTGCGAGTGGGCCGACCGAGTGGGTTTCACCGTTGGTAGTCGTCCCAAAATCGGATGGAGACATACGTGTATGCATCGATATGCGTAGGGCCAACGAGGCCATCGTAAGGGAGCGACACCCAATACCAACCATCGTAGAGGTATTGTATGACCTGAACGGAAGCACGGTGTTTAGTAAACTGGACTTAAAGTGGGGCTTCCATCAAATTGAGCTCGAGGCAGAGTCGCGCAAGATCACGACATTCGTGACTCATCGTGGACTGTATAGGTACAAGCGACTTATGTTCGGTATTGCCTCGGCCCCGGAGAAATATCAGAAGATCGTGAAGGACGTGCTCAGTGGTTGTGAGGGCGTGGCGAATATTGCCGACGATCTTATCGTGCACGGCAAGGGTGTTCAGGAACACGACCAGCGGTTGTACGCTGTGTTAGAGAGACTGTGTCAGAGTGGATTAACTCTCAACGGGAAGAAGTGTCAGTTCCGGCTGCCAAAGCTGACATTCTTTGGACACGACCTGAGTAAGTCGGGAATCCAGCCGAGTGAGGAGAAGGTTGCTGCGATCAGGAATGCCGAGGCTCCGCAGAGTGCGTCAGAGGTACGGTCGTTTCTTGGTCTGGTGCATTACTCGGCTAAATTCTTGCCGGACTTCGCCGAGGTGGCGGAACCTCTGCGTAAGCTGACGAGGAAGGACGAATGCTTCGTGTGGGGCGACGCCCAAACGAAGGCATTTGAGGAGTTGAAAGGTCTGATTACGAGGGCCGAGACCCTGGCGTATTATCAACGGGATAAGAAAACGCGTATCGTGGCGGACGCTGGGCCAAGTGGACTGGGTGCGATCCTAGTACAGCTGCAAGGGGACAGCTGGAGAGTCATATCTTACGCGTCAAGGAACTTGACAGACGTAGAGAGGAGATATTCGCAGACCGAAAAGGAGGCGTTGGCTCTGGTATGGGCGTGTGAGCGTTTTAATTTGTATGTGTTTGGCCCGAGTTTGAGCTGGAGACGGACCACAAACCTCTCGAGTGCATTTATGGTAAGAGGTCAAAACCGTCGGCTCGCATCGAGAGATGGGTACTGAGACTGCAGGGTTACGATTATTCAGTAGTGTACCGTCCGGGGAAGGCCAACATCGCGGACGCCCTGTCTCGTCTCAACCAAGTCAGGCCGTGTGATGTCAGTGGCGACACGGTTGACTTCGTCAGGATGGTTGCGGAGGAGAGTACGCCCGTAGCTCTCTCCGCGAAACAGGTCGAACTGGAGTCGGAGAAGGACCCAGAGCTGACCAGCGTGAGGCAGTGTATCCAGTCAGGAGATTGGTCGCGATGTAAGTTGCCTCATTACTTGGCGATAAAGGATGAACTGTGTGTGCTGGGCCAATTGGTGTTACGGGGCACGAGGTTGGTCATACCTCATAGCCTTAGAGACGAGGTCATACGGTTGGCTCACGAAGGGCACCAGGGGATCGTCAAGACGAAGAACCGACTCAGGACCAAGGTATGGTGGCCCAAAATAGACGCCGCGGCCGAAAAACTGTGTAGGGCATGTCATGGGTGTCAGGTAGTAGGAGAGTTCTGTGCACCTGAACCTATGCGGCGCGTGGAGCCGCCGACAGGGCCGTGGCAGGACGTAGCGGTCGACCTGATGGGGCCGTTACCGTCAGGTGAAAGTCTGCTCGTGATTGTGGACTATTATAGCAGATTCTTTGAAGTTGGGATTCTCAGATCCACAACGGTTGAGAAGGTGGTCGAATTCTTAGGTCCGGTGTTCACGCGGTATGGTTACCCATTTAGTTTGAAATCGGGCAACGGACCACAATTTATCTCCCAGACGTTTAAAGACTTTCTGGTCGAGCATGGAGTGGAACATCGCACTTCGCCACCGTTATGGCCGCAGGCGAACGGTGAGGTGGAGCGGCAAAACAGGACGCTGCTCAAAGTAGCACAGGTGGAAAGGAAGAGTTGGCGAGAGGAGCTGCAGAAATTCCTACTCGCTTATCGCAGCACACCACAAGTCAGCACTGGGGCGACACCTGCTTTCTTAATGTTCGGTAGGGAAATCCGGACAAAGTTCCCCGAGTTAAGGCGCGAGCCGAATGCTGAAGAAGTACGCGACAGGGACTGGCGGAATAAGCTGGCACATAAGGAATATGCGGATAAAAGGCGTGGAGCACAGGAGAGCTCCATTACACCAGGCGACCAGGTGTTGCTGAAAAACACCAAAGCGACAGGAAAATTAGCGCCGAATTTTGAATCCGAGCCATACGTGGTGACCGCAAAGCAGGGACACGAAGTCACCATATGATCCAAGGATGGGGCCGAATACCGACGGGTCTCGTCTTTTGTAAAGCCCTATCAGTCGGACGAACCAGGACCGGCACCTGACATGCCCGAGGTTGTCACCAGTGATCCACCCACCACCCCGCGTAGAGCGACCGTAGCGGCGCCACCACAGCTGTCGAAATCACCAGCGCCGAGAGCTACGAGACCAGCGCGTGAGTCTAAATTACCACCTAGGCTCAAGGACTACGTGCTAAAATAATGGTGTGTGTGTCAGGTAAATGTGTGTTATGGACAATGACCCAGGAATGTGAAATGGACTGAAAATGAACAATGGTTTCAGTATGGACGGTGAAAATTATGGACGGTGAAAAATATGGACGGTGAAATATCATGAGTGATTTCTGTTCTGAGAAAAGAAGGGAATGTGGTGTTTAGGCGGGAACGCGCTGCCGGTTAACATCCCCTGACCCGGCGGGGTCAAAGGTCACTTCCTGTTGTAAGTAGCGGTAATGGCGGCCTCCCGAACGCAGCACTGTTTGTGGAAACTCTAAGTATTAAACAGAAGATTATCAAGTAATCCTGGCTTTGTCAATGTTGAATCCTACAATGTGGTGCATGACATCATGTAAAAATGTTAATTTCAAGAATTTCAGAGACAACTTTAGGTTAGGTCAGGACAATGAAGGCTGAATTTTTCATTTTCAGTTAATTCAAAGATTTTTCTATGGGATGGTCACGTTTCTAGGCAAAAAAAACACATTATTTTTCATATTATTTCTCTGATATGGGGGAGGGGGGTCAACTTGATATGATATCATTTTTAGAGGGGGGTCAAGGGCCACATGACAAAACATGACAAGGGGGGGAGGGGGTTAAAAAAAGGTCAAAAATAGCATGACGTCATTTTATGGACGGCCCCTTAACCATGGTAACTGAGAACCTATCCTGCTGATGAAGAGCTCTATTGATAAATTGGTCCTTGTGCCCAGTTCAATTATTTTCAATTATTTACGGACACCATGCTTCTAAAATCAAATGTCATCTTTTAGAATAAAATTTATATCTCAGATTTTCAACTGTCTGTCCGTTGTTTCCAAGTATCTCATTAGTATATAGCGAAATATTGAACACTGATTTTTTTTCTCGCGAATTTGTGATTTTTTTTCTTTTATTTATTTATTCCACTCCCTGCATATTGTACTAATAGCCTAGTACTTTTAATATATTATCATACTTTATATTTTAGTTAGGATCAGGCCTAACCATACTACTTCTGAGAAGAGACGTTTTACGCTCCTAGCGCCACCTGTTAACCAGTATAAAAGGTGTTGCAAGGTAGGGAGCGAGTCAGTTTAGTTTGGAGTTAGTAACTAGTAGAAAGTCAGCAACGTTAGCTGAGCAGCTCGGAGCTATACCTACCAGCTCCTGCGTAGTATCCTGGAGTTTACCTATACCAACTACCTCGGACAAAGGATTGTGATAGAGCTAAGCGCTAGGGTGGTCTAGGATGTGCTGGAACAAATTGTATTCTAATGTGGTTGATCACTGAGTAGGAGATGGGAAGGTGGACAGATTGAGACTTATTCACTGTGGCTTTGACGCGGGATGAGATGTTTACTTGAATAAAACCCTTTCATTTTAAGAGCTCCCTCATCGTCCATTTCTTTTGAACTATTGGGGGATGGATGAATTAACTTTGAGCGCAGTCTGATTGGCTCAATAACTCGGATGAACGACTCATGGATAAATCAATTATATAAGCTACGCAACGTCCTACAAGTCTTAAATCAAACATTAACAATAGTTCAATATGTACACAAAATCTTCTAGTGGCACAAATTTTAAAGTGACTTTATTGATGAATTAATACAAAAACTTTAAAATACTCCCCAAAATTCAATTTTCTACAGAGGTACAATGAGTTATTTCCAAACTGGTAAATCGGAAACATCCTGTTTCACTGGATGATCGCCCCATCACAATTTTATTTTCTAAACAATTATATATATATGAATATATAATTTCAAGTCAATATAGATCTACTCTAAAGTGGTGGGGGGCGGCACCCTATATGCCCCCTCACTGGATGTAGTCGATCTGCCCCTGCACCGTGATAGGCATGAATGGTCCATGCCATGGTTGGTTCATTTCTAGCCTGCGCCGCAAGCCCCTCCCCTCCTCTGCGGAATGCCCCTGGAATGGCAATATCCAGGGACGAATACTTTGTCTAATTCATTTCATGACGTGGTGGGTAAAAAAAAAAAAAAGTTTAATGATTAAATGCATCCTCTAGTTTTACACATGAGGAGTTACGATGGATCAAGATAAAATCGAATATAAAAAAAATGCAACAATATCGTTGAAAACTGACTTTCTTGAAGATTGAAAACCGCCCCTCCCCTACACTGGTACCCCGTGGACCGCTTGGCAGACTATACTTATGTAGCAGGGCGAGAATTAGCGCGAGGTACTAGTGTACCCCTCCCCCGTCTATGCCAAGTTGGCACAAGGCACAAGAGACGTAACGCTGCTGACATTGCCGGTCGCGCGGACAGTCGACACCGTCACACGATTTGACAAAAAGAACCAATGCCAACTTATGAAATGTAATGATTCATCATCAAAAAGTAATGAGGAATCACGTATTTACAAACTCCTTATAGATCGTTAACAACAGAACACCAAGCGAAACACATAATTACAAGGTCTGACAACCAAAACCAACAAACATGCCTAGACACGACAAAATCCGTCTGCTAAGTGATCAAAACTGTTTCATCGAATGATTTGCGTAATAATAAATATTCTACTTTTAAGATGTTGTGGATACTCTCGTTAATTAAGACAAATCTATTGAATCATTTCAAGAAAGGATAAGTATATGAAGTATGCTATGTTTGTATTTTGCTATATCATGGAGATATATAAAATAAAATAAAATCCTAATATTCTTTATAAGGACAACATTGCTGATACACCGAGAAAACATCATGGCCGCTCGGCGCTGATTTCGAAGATCGTGGAATCAACAAGAAATGCGAAGTGTCCGCTGGAAAAAAAGCGATCCGTCGCCGCGACGACGTCCGTCGCCGTGACATGACGTCCGTCGACGTGACGTGACGATATGTGGCGTTCGTCGACGTGACGTGACGTTCGTTGACGTGACATGACGTTCATCACAGCAAAGCAACAGCAGCAAAGATCTAGTGAGCCTGCTTTGGTGAAAGGCTCTCCTTGTTGCAGTTTAGGTTTCAGCTATCAGCAGAGAACAAATTCCCCACAGCCCTCTGTTAACTGAACTCTGATTGGTTGTTCCTCGACCTGGTGACCAATTAGAGTTCAGTTAACAGATGGCTTTGGGGAATTTGTTCTCTGCTGATAGCTGACTCTAAACTGCAACAGGAAGTGATCTCTTCCAAAACGAGGCTCTCACTTGTGTGAGACCTAATTAATGGGATAAAACTAATGATAACTAATTCTCACAATCATTTGAAAAATCATTCTAAGATTTAAATGTATTCCATAATTATGATCAGCTGAAGAATGTACTCTATTAATGTAGTATTGATGCATTTTCTTTTTCCAAATACACTGACGTTTCGCGGAAAAAAAGCGATCCTACTATGAGAATGACGTCCGTCGACGTTACTACGTCTACGACGTCCGTCGACGTTACTACGACGTCCGTCGACGTTACTACGACGTCCGTCGACGTTACTACTACATTAATCAACTGAACCAATCATATTTCAGATAAGTGCAGGATTTGGAGTATTTGTTCTTTGCTGATAGCTGAAATAACTTTTAGCCAATGAGATTTCAGATAACAACTGGATTTTGGCAAGTTGTTCTCTGCTGATAGCTCCAACCTAAACTGCAACAGGAGGCAGCCTTTCCCAAAACGAGGCTCTTACTCCTGTGAGACCTAAATGTTGGCATAAAACTAAGAATAACTTGTCCTCACAATCATTTAGAAAAATCAATCTACTATTCTAAAGGTATGATAAATTGTAGATATTATATATTGATGAAGCACTAATGCATTCTCTTAGTCCTTGATGCCTGGTCTAATATTCAGTGATGTGAGACCTTCAGATTTGCCCTCACCATGAATTTTGGACAGGGGGTAAAGCGATCACGTCGCTACGCTCCGTTGCGGCTTCGCCGCGGATCGCTTTAAAAAATACGTTCAAATTACAGGTTTGATTAAGTAAGTTGATAGGGTTCTTAGCGTCAAGTGTTCCGGGAGTAATTCTGCATCAATGGTTTACAAAGACGCAGGACATATAGTTCTCTTGTTACGTAAACAACGCTATTTGTTTCCAAACAATCCAGTCTGGCACTCAGACTCAGTGGCAGTCACCAGTCGTCCAGTCAGTCAGTCAGTGGCAGTGGCTTGACTTGAGTGACGACCCAGTGCGCGGAAACTCTGTGCTCTGAGTCGTTTTCTATGAGTCTTTTGATGCATTCAAGTTCAAGTTGGTTTATTTTAATGCACTTTTACAGGTATTTTTTAAAAAGCATTATACGACTACATATACAGTGTCACAGAGGTAAAATACCGTAAATAAAGAGAAAACTTGAAAAGGACTATATTTCTAGTGTGGCTACTATAAAAAATATATAGTACATGCCAGGCCTATTCAACAATCTTTTTTAGTACAAGATGAAAGAGAAAAGATGGCAGCAGAACCTTCTTTACCCTGTAAATAATGCAAGAGGGTGGGTAAACTGGTTATGTAATAAGGTTTTTTGTTTGTTTTTGATTATGGCTCCCCATTTACACGATATACAATGGCATCTGAAATGAAAGATTGAACAGTCGAGGCTACTGGGGATTCGGTAGATTTCATATGTAGATAAATTGTTGTTGTCTGTCTAGCTCCATAAAGGAGGGCTCATGGCTCATGATGTTCTGCAGCATTTTACTCATTTCTTTCTCATGTACGTGTATTTTACTATGCATAACAAAATGTTTTTCATCCTCAGTTTCATTGCATGTCTATTGTCTTACAAATTATATTCTTGTGGGTGAATATAATTATGTTAGGCTAGGGTTGTATCTTAGGGAATATAATTATGTTAGACTTGGGATGTATGTTACCCTACGTGAAAACGCTACATTGTGGCCTACACTGTGTTAAATTGCATGCTTTGGTTTGGTTACCTAGACAGAGTCAGAGTATCCGTCACTGTAGCCTGGGCCCGACGGCTCGTAACTCCGTAGAATGATTAGGACACACTGTCATAATTACCTGAACACCCCTAATCATCAAGTTAATTTACCTATGTAGTTAGATTAAATAATTGGTCGCAAATCATGATTAAGGAGGATGTCAGACCAATGAGAATGCTTGTTTCAAATGATCTAGGGGGAGTTACGAGCCGTATCTCCTAATCGTGATTAACTTGTTATGATTATCCTACCTAATTTAATTACGGACATTCAACGTGATTAGTGGTGCTACAAACCGTCGGGCCCAGGATCTATATTGACATTCAAGAAACTGACAGAAGCACACTGCACAGGCACCGTTGTCGACTCAGATGGCTGGTCTGTTTACCTATGATACACTCAAGGGGGGAAAGTTAAATTTAAATGAACTGCTGGTGCCCTGAGAAGGGCTTCACACAGTGTGACCTGCCGGCAACAGGCCCTGACGCCTGTGAACGTCCATGCTACTCCTCCTGTGATATTTTTGTCGGAATTCCCTTAGTAAGACAAAAGATATGGAATACTTTCATTTACCAAATCATTGCCTTATAAGTTATATGTTGGCGACATCACTGATAGTTTAGTATTTGCAAATATTTATTTTTAAACCACTTCCTGAGGGAAAGGAACTTTTGTTGACATCACGGCTGAATTGCTAACATGGCCACCTTCCCACCTTTACTCTTGCTCTCTTGCTCACTGTGTTTCAAATGTTTTAGTAAGTTGTACAACAAACTAAATTTATCATGTATCTTTTAATGTTTCTTGAAGACACTTAATTCTATAAGTGAAATGCATGTATGTTTTGAATCCAGGATAACTTGTAAGGATGTCGTTCGTCAAGATACCCCGGAGAACAGCAAGACCATCTGCACCTCATCAAAAGAGGAAACCAAAAAGAAAGCCAGCATGGGATGTAAGTTACATCCGCACATACAGGGGTGATATACGAGATTGTGAACATATCTTGGATTTTGAAACAAAAATTGATACGTTTATGAAGCAATAAGATGTTTTTGTAGACTGTAGATTTATTATTATCAACTCATCTCATTTAAAGTTTAAAGTCTCGTCTCAGTTATAATATGTTGAGAGTTACGCCATGTGTAAACTATAGATGTAAAATATTATCATAACTTGACAGGTAAATATTGTTAATATCATAACTTAACGAGAAAATAATGGGAAAGCAAACAGATGTTTGAATTTTGTCCTACAGTACCCTGCAAAATAAGAATTTGCTTTGATAATATTATTGCTATGCCTCTTCTTGCTAAGCCAATGGCGTAGAATAGTTGCAAATAAGCCATTCAACCTTTTTTCTGATCTTCTTAGCGCACCTTTTATGAAGAACAATGTAATTGATTTACATATGTATGTCTGTTCAAAATGGACCGAAAAAAGTTTCCAATCGTTATTGCGTTCATGTTTTAGATAAAAGAGTATCATGTATAACCATAGTAACAGGGTAGTCGCATATCAGTTTTGAGATACATGACCTATGGAGTTAAGTAATTCCTGATAGACCGCAGAAAAGAAAATTGTATTTCCTTGTAGTGGAACGTCTTACTTGTTATCAGTCTCATTTACTTTTGATACCAACAGGATACAAATAATGACCTGTCTGTGCATAAGGCTACACCAGAGGAAATCGTAAGTTGGATTATGTTTCCTACCATCTTACTCTTAACCTCACTTAGTTGATTGCCCGTCACGTTTTACCATGCCTACGACCTGTGTGGATAATATTGACCACTTGGCAACTAAAATGGGGCATATTGATACGTCAGAATTTGCTTTCCATTTTCACAGTAACTTTATCATCATTGTTGTTGCTCTGTCTTGCGTATTTATGAGATGTATATTCTCAACCCGTCTTAAACTTTCTTCGTAACAGGAAAAAAGTGTTGCCTAAGCTCTTGATAAAAGTATATGAATGGTATAACATTCACAAAGAAGAGGGTTTTCTATCTTTAGATCAGCTATTTGGCATTTAACTCCCTCTGTATGTTCATGTTATGTAGGCGAGGAGGAAATATGTTCACCAGTCGAAAAATGCTGACCTTGTTCAAGCTGAAAAACTGCACAAGAAGATCAGCAAAGGTAGTATAGCGATATATTAGAGTAATCTTCATGATGTCTTAGTATTTCTTTTCAATAACTTAGCACCGCAGCCCCTATATTTCCTTATATTCCTTTTTCAAATGTGTCAGAAACAAAAAGAAACTGCGTAACAGCTAATAGTAGTTTTGCCTGTTGCGGTCTTAAACTTTCGCCATCTATAGATACATACACACAATAATTTCCTTTCCACCATGTAAGTCCAAATCTACTGTGCTACGTATGGTATAAACTCTTCGAATTTGAGATAATCACATAGATGCATATTATTTCTATGCCACTAAGTTGAACCATATTGATAATTACCTGTACTTTGTTTGTCAATTAGCAAAGCATCAAAATAGGACTCCGAGTGGAAAAAAACAAATGCCACTTCTACGTGAAGTGCTGTATGATCAAAATCAGGTAATGCATTAATAAATATATAACGCCTGAAAGGCTACGCGTAGTTTTGGCATTATTTTGCTTATTTACTACTAGCTTCTCACTGAGCTCCATTTTGTTGTCTCGTAAATTGTCATAATATATACGAAATTTCTTAATCTACTATTAATTCGTTAATCAAACATAGTATTTCCACTTTATTGTCTGAATGATGTAAATTTTACCTTGAATTTTCCAAGCTCCAAGATGTTCTAGCCAAATCAGATCGAGCAATGGCGGTCGTCAGAGATCTTTTTGGAGATGACCCAAAGGTAAACTACAAAATTTATTATTTATTATCCAACCTGTTACCCCTAAATCCATGGAATTAACCACAACTAAATCCTAAGTTATTTGTCATCTATTTACCTTATTATCTTCAAATCTTACTGGGCAACCACATTTTGTAGCTGGGCAACCACTTTCTGGACTCAAGTTGCCCAGTGGGCAACCAGGTTTCAAATTGATTTGTCAAGCCCTGTAATACAATTTATTTAACCCAAATACTTGATGATATTCCTCTCGATAACTGCCTTTGGTTGTTAATGTGTACATATAACCATCATATTCTATACATTATCATACGTTTCTAGCTATAAAGAAAAAATATATCATCATATGCATAATAAGTTGAATTTCTTGCGCATATGTTTTTTTTTTGTATACATTTTAACATCTTTAAACATGTTTGTTTTCAGCGTTACCGTGGTCTGCCTAATGTTACGGCCGCGCCACACCTAACTTATCTAGATGGGTAAGATACACTCACATTTTCACTCAAATACTTGAATCATTTGAATAAGTATTGACATCTGTTGTCTTATTTTATAGGCATTTTCCATTTCCTAGAATACTATCGTAATTTTGCCATACGTGCTTATCGATCCCCTACCACACAAACACGGATATTGACGAGGAAAAAAGTGTCAAGTTAATATTGAACCGGGTTATATAGTGTGCAGATTGTACATTGCTGAACGAATATAACTTGAGTCTTCTTTTCAAACGTTTTTAGCTCACTGCCGACTGGGACCACCATAGATGGGCCGTCAAAGCTGGACGTTCTAAGTGACACTGTCATGGACAAATCGGCTCTGAATGACTTAGAACATGTCACTGAGAGCGAAGGTGAGTGATATTTATACTTCAAAATAAGTTAGTTATTTTTGCCAAATGGAATTGGTGCTGCGGTGTGCCCTCTTTAATACATAAGTTCTTGTTATCATTATGTACTTTAAAAAATATTCTTCTCATAAGAGCTGTTTCCTTTTTCTGTTCAGACGAAGAGGGCGAAGCTCTTCAATACAAGCCTCTTCTCGATTTTGGTCGATTTCGCAAGTTTCTTGAGGCTGAACAAGAGCGTGCGATAAAAGAAGATAATCCCATGAAAGCACAGGATGCTCAACTAATGGCACAACGACTTGAGGCAGAGATGGCAGAGCTAGGCATTAAATCTCCAGAGGAAGGTTTGAAATCTTTTTCATACTTGTATTGCGTCGATATCGAAATAATACAGCTATGCATCGAAAATTGATATAGAGCTCACAGAGACCTTTTCAATGTCATTATTTGTTACGTTAGTGGAATTCTTAACACACTAATTCAAATTAACTGCTTTTACTGGGCAGCTTGATTCCAAACAGGATATCAGTGTTGTGTACATACTGAACAAATTTATTTATCTCAAACAATCTCAGACCTCGGTCTGGTCTCCCTCATGCCTCAGAGTACTCGGAGTTCTCAGAAAGTAATTTTCCTCCGTATCCAACTGCAATCCATGTTTTTGTGTTAGATATCTATACGTTTCACAACCTAAGCGGCTGACTAGAGTTTGCTCCTATTGGAATCCTTATATCTTGGGACTTTCGTTTATCATCTCTCATGCGGGTTTCAAGTTTTTAATGAACTTGTAAGCACAAACTGTATCATGAGCGAGACCGGGACCAATGTGTACTGATTGTGACCAGTTTAGAAAAAAAAGTTCAAATTAAAAGAAATAAGAAAAATACCGTCATTCAAACCTTTCTTAATTTGCTCTTCAGTGGACCTGGGTCCTGGAATTCCTGTAACATCGCCACACGATGGAAGTTTTATTGAAGAAAAAACACCAGCGACAACTCCCAAGTTGAAGGCAATGAATGACACTGGTAAAGTCAACCGGGTTAGATCTCGCCTTGGTCCCTCCCAGTCAGAACCGGTAAACCAGGCGAATACTACAACTGAAAGTGTCCCGGGACACAACAGCACCCTGGGTGGTACCTTTAACATGGACGACCTTAGACGGGTAAGATCTAGAAATGTATAAAAATCTACAAATATTATCTAGTAAGATGTTTGATTTTCCTGCTGTTCCACCCCTGTGACTGTGTGAGCCAAGGATTGCTGCACCAGAACAAAATTCGCCGTGCTTTGTTTTTTAACTGAAAATACCGAATTCTTTCATGTCGAATATTATGTGCTAACAAAAAACGATTTGTCAAACCAGAGTAAACTATCAACCATGTTTATTTCTTAGTCTAAGGCAAGATACTTCAAAACTTCCACCTCAGAGACGTGATTGGTTTTGAAATACACTAAAAAAAACATCTGTATTACCATTGCTGTCATATCAGGTGCTAGACGGCCTAGAGGGGAACCTGGCAGCCTATGAGCGTCAGACGGGCCGGGCACAGGTTGCGAGGAGCGCCCCACCTGAGACCTTCTCAGGTTACACCATGTCTCTTGTCACTGCCGTCAATAAACTCACCGTCTACCTCAAGGAGGTAAGAAATATTTTCAAGTGAATAATCCTATGGCTTTGTGAACGATTTCAATTATTGTTTCCGACTAAGCAATTGATTTTCTGATGACCCTCTTGGTAAAGAAAAGTTTCATATATGGGTTCAAATAGATAACAGGTTAGAATGATGTTCAAACCTGGTTGCTACTAAGTTTACTGATCTATTCTTGTGTTGTAGAGTGAGATTCGACTTCGGGCAGAGACGACGTTGAGGGAGCAGCTCACCGAAGATGTCGACCAGTTGAAAACCTTACTGGATAATTTAGCCTCAGTAAGTCCCTTATAAAAATGGATGATTTATTAAAAAGCGTTAATAAGCTTTCAAAAAAACAAAAAACAAATTAAAACTAAAGTATTCAACAGTAAAATCACTTATGAATATAGTTATTGATAGTTACGTGATTAAGATATTAGTTTCGTTTTCAAACACTAAATCTTCTGTGATAATCTAACGGACATACTCTGACAAATTTTCTCAGACCATGTCCGTTATTTTATTACATAAGGCATACTTCATTTAACGAAGTATGCCTTTGATTATGAGGAAATGTTTATAGTTGTATATATCATGAAAGTGTTATCTATTGTTCAGGATATGGTGACGATGCAAGATGATTACACCTCTGTTCAAGACGAGTTCTACAAATATCGATTGAGCACACAACAAGAACTGCATGTCATCAAGGTTTGTATCATCGATTCTCAAGTTACCTATCATACAAAACCGTACGACTTGAGTTACACTGTTTTTGGTTGAATACCAGTAGTATTCAAAAATTGAGTCATCCCTCATAGAACTAAATAACGTTTGGTATGTTGATAAATAAGTCAGACGTGTACGAATGTTTTCAGATATTTTTGCTGTTCTTTCTTTCCCCAGACCGCTCTAGTTTCACACGGAATTCCAGTGGGGAACCATTTAGCTGAAGTCACAAATGGACAACCTTCTGCCAATTCTATCCCAAATGGTAACCCGATAGCTCCTGCGTCCGCCAACGAGAACGTTCAACCTGAGAGGGACACTCAACTACAGCAAAGGCCCTCACACCAACCAACTCAACAGCAGGCTCTACAGCCACACCACAGCCACCAGCAAGAAGCTCAACGAGCGATCCAACAGCAACAACTGCAACAACAAATGCAGCAACAACAACAAATGCAGCAACAACAACAAATGCAGCAGCAGCAGCAGCAGCAGCAACAACAACAACAACAACAGAAGTTTCCTACTCGCGTTACTCAATCCCAACAACAGCACCAATCATTGCCACAAATGCAGAATTCTCAGCCAACCGCCCCGCCGTTTGGACAAACTCAGGCAATGAACTTCAACAATAATCTCACCAACCAGCAAATGCAAATGATGATGTTACAGCAGATGATAATGTCTCAGGGCTTGTCTGGTATTCCCATGACCACTCAGCCTGGAACTCAGGATTCACAATTGTCCCAGCAAAGCCTAACAGAAGGTAATTTGGCTATATTGGAAGTCTTTTAGTCATATAATATAATATCAGACTTAGATTTAGAAAATTTGCAATTTGATAAATGTTTTTCCCTTGTCACAGATCAATAAGTGGAAATACGTTTACTGTATTGAGATTCATACATATACTGAATTGTTAGAGAAATTAAATATCCACCTAAAATGCATTAAGTATAACAGTATATCATAGTCGATAATACTAGCGTTCTTCTCTTTCTGTTAAGACATCGTGGGGCGAAGATACAGCATTCTATTAAGATCTACTATAAACAAATGTATGTTATAGACAGATATCTATAGGTTTAACAATCCCAAGTTCTTTCCCTACTTTTCCACCCAACCCCAGATTCCAGCCTGGAGCAGCACCCACTGAGCAGCTCGATGACGTCACAGAGTACGGTGAAGACGGTGTCCTCCGGTCTGCCCGTGCCCAACCTACCCCCAGAGCTGGGTACGGCCTCCGTCCTACCCGCCACACTCCTCACCCCGCCCAGACAGGGCAACAGCCCGCAGGTCACCGGTAAGAATAGCTTGATGTTCTACATCCGTGACTATATCTGGGATAGTACAGATGTAAAAGTGTGCTACATGTTTCGTAATAAGATGAAAAGACTCAATAATATTATAAGCAGTTAGGCCTGCTTCAGGAAATCATAACAAAAAAATAATAAACACTTTATTTTGATTTTTGAAATGAAGTATCACGTTTTATGTAAAGTATATCGATAGATTAGGTAATGCTTGTTACCAATGCAATATTTCCTCAATTCATATATACGTGGACCATCAATCATGTGACCAACGGCAAACTCAGTGCCCAGAAATATAGCAGGTTTATCAACAAAAGGTAGATTGTAATGGAAATTATATATTTTTCTTTCAGGAAAATCGTTCAATGGTCAAGGACAAAAACTAGCCACTGCAATGGCCATGTTCAGGCAGGAAGGTTTGCTTGACCATTTGAAGAACGTCGCCGCTAGTCAACAAGCCGCTTTACAGAACGGGGGTAGTGGGATGGGAGCAGGAGATGACCAGAACAGCCCCCAGGCCGGTAACGGTCAGTTCCGGCCCATTCCAGTGGACACCCTCTCCAACTCAGGACAAGGAGATCAGTCCGAACCCCAGCCAAACTATTTCAGGCAGATGCAGAATAACTCGCGACCCGCTCAGAACCCGCTCGCAGCTCAGAACCAGATGAGCAACTCGCAAAGGTCAGCTGTCAATCATCCACTGATTGCAAATTCTCAGAACTCACAACAGCAGCGCCAGGGTGACCATGCAAATATCAGCGTGTTGAGTAGTGTGAGCGGCGGTCCAGCAGAGCGCGTAGTGATGAACCGCGAGCTGTTCGCCAAACAGATTGAGGAACTGAACCGACAACATGCCGAGGCCGAGGACAAGTTGGGCAGGTTGCTTCAGCATCAATACTCAGCAGTAAAGGCGTTAACAGAGGTAAGACGTTTTTCCTTCTTTTTTTTTCATGTTATCAAAGTTCTTATTACATGTCGATGTGTAGAGTTCTTTTGATGATAAGCCTATTCATAAGTTGCTGCTATCACATTATGCACATTATTTGTATCCAAAATTATGTTTTCTGAATATATATAATATATATGCTTATTATCAGTCAATCACAATACGAATTTTCTTTTTTCTTTTTTCTATTGAACATTATGAATAGTTGTTTCAGTTACTATCAATCACCATACCTTAGGTTCTAGTTTAATATAAGTGTCAGATATAAACATAATGGTACAGATGTAAAATATCCAACTTCCAGGTACTATTCCAACATATTTATAGGAATTCTCTTTAAGTCTCATGACTTTGCTGATGTATGATTTTGCTGATCTGCTTTGACGTGCAATTAATTGATGATTACTCGATCGAGTTTTGATGGATATATACAATTTCTTAAAAAAAAACTGTTATCAAATGCCAAACCACAATATACTGAAATCTAAAAGATTTATTAAACTGATTGTACTATTTGGTCCTTAAATCACTAGGTGGCGCCACCAAACCGCGTCTCCCCTTCTATCTCCCCGATTCCCGCGGGCTCCGAATCGGACGTCGGTGGGAACCTAATGTCGGACCTCAGCTCAATTAACTACTCACGGGATCTGAACATGCAGGTATGTGAACAGATAATTGTCGTGTTGGCTACGTCAATATATTCAGTATGCATTTGTCAGAGTGATGTATAATTGTACTATCTTCTTTATTATGTAAACAGAACGTAAAACAAAAAAAATTCATTTGAAGTCTCAAGGGGACTTTTTAGGGGGTCTCTTCTGTAAGTAATGAGTATTTCTCAAATTATAGTTCTGGAAAATTGAATTAAAAAGTAATCCTCTTTTATGTTTTTATAAGAAAAACGTCAAACCAGAGACCAGAGGGATAACCGTCTCGCTCCCCCAGATGGAGATGTTGAATTGGTCGGATACCTCTACCCCCACACTTGCAACCAGTAGAACACAAAGGTTGGTTTTAAACATATTTCAATAGATTTCTCGTTTGGTCAGTAGATCCCATAAAACGCGTCAACATTAATTTTTGTCGACCAGTATTTTCCTGCAAATCTAGAATTCTATTTTGTAAATGATGCACTTTTTAAAGTACTGTTGATTTGCTGCGATTTGTAATTTAATTCTGATAGTATTGATTAAATATTAGAAAGAACTTAGAAGAGAATAGTAACAACTTATACAGTTCGAGGGTTAGCATTATCTCTTTACTTCTGAACAATAATATTTAGCAAATTGATGATGATTGATATAACTGCCAAAGCATTACATACAACATAGGCTTACCAGTGACAACATAACCAAAATCATTGCTGGTACATGAATATAGATTGAAAAACAAATCTATGCTGTTCGTCTTTGATAAATATACACAGCACATCAAGTATCCATCTTATTAATGTACATGTATATGGTTTTTATCAGAATGAGCACTTTCTCATCACAAGGAAAGTAGTTTTCCTACGATGATTCATGTGTCGTGAATGTGTACCCTAGGAAAAATCTAATAGTAACTAAAGCTTGTGCCAGATGACACAAATATTAAGTTTTTATGAATATGATTGATTGTCTCATTTATTCTATATTCATTAAGGATCGTCCCATTCGTACATTTCATGAAGCGCTTTCAGATATGAACATTTTTATTCGTTGGGCGAATCCTGTTGACCTGATTATTTCTCCTCTCCCTGCCTGTAAATAAGTTGCAATACTCTTTCCTTATCAGTAAGGTAATACCAGGCTTGATGTATGGTGTTATAAAAGAAAACAAAAATCCGTTTTCATCATATTACTCGGAAATCGCAAAACTTATTTGTAAACGGTGTAATCGGAATGAAGGGCAATTGATAATTCAGACTTTGCCAATAACCATATATGTACAAATATGGTGGAATATACGTCATGGTCTGCCCACAATCTTCACCTATTTGAGAACAAAGGCAGATAGATTGAGTCCAACAAAAATAGGCAGCTGGGGCAAAAACTGTATGAAATAATAGATGACTGGTTTAGATTTGGTCGTCCTCATCATAAATCTCAGTTGTATTCAAGTTACATGACGGATGAAAATTGGCCAGGGAAAAAGCCGTTGACAAGCAGTTTAAAGAACAAGGGGCATATTGTGATTGTTGGCAAGTGTTGACAGTAAAAAACAAAGTTTTTCTAGTAAAGATAAATTGTGATAAAGAAAACCTGTCCACTTCTGACGTCTTCCCTCACATATCTGTCAGCTCAATATCTTCTTTTTATCAACAAATAAAAGGCAAATTGTTTTCCTCTTTTTACCTTTTTTCTCTTTTTCAATATCAGGTCCCTAAAACATGTATTTGCGTGTAAAACGTGGCTAAATGAGCTGTGATGCTACTGCATCTGCTTTGAATCTTAAAAACAACAACGAACTAAAACATGTATTCGTATAGTCCTTCTCATGGCAAGTAAACCTCTCATGACAAATAAGACAAATAACCCTGTCATACAATTATACACTGGTAGTTCATTGAATTCAGACTCTCCCACCATAAGGCATCCGGTGGGAGGCATCCTGGACTTTGTATAAACCTGAAACCTTTTAGGGCACGTCGGTGATCTATGCCCTCCGGACTGGGAACCGCCGACTAAACCATAGACTCCCATAAGAAAAGTGCCCGTTCGTGACCGTCTCTTAACCACATGGTCCTGGTGCCGTGCCCTGCGGACATTATTGATACCCTGGAGGGCCCAGCGTGTGCTACATGTTACAGCTGGGGGCTAACAATACTTAAAGTACATAGAGCGCTTCTTATCAGGCTATCCCACTATACTGTCCTTATGCCAGGCATGTTTTGTATCAATAACATTGAGTGCTACGTTACACTGGTTCAGATGTTGCAAGTAGGCAGAAAATGGCCTCTTCTATTTGGATCCCGGCAGACCTAGATTTGGTACTTTGACCATATCGCCCTCTCGCCTTCACTGTTGGGTATGCCTTTTTGGGGACTAGTCGCAATGGGTGGAGACTAGATTCGTAGTTAAACTACAAAATGTCATCTAGAACAATAGAAAAGCTTCCTTTTAGTAAATATCTTTACTATGTAAGCTGTGTTTCCAAATGATCAGTTACTCTTTTGCATACAATTACATTACTTGTTCGGTTTGCTTCGAACATTGTGACTGTGTTATAACAGGAAAAGATAAACAAATATAGTATTAGGATATTTGTTATTTAAGATATTGATATTTCTTATAAAGTTTATTGCAAATTTCAGACAGAGAAAGAAAGTGATTAAGTCGGTGCCGTGCAGGTTAGTTTACAGTTAAAGCTTAGCTTTTACTTTATGCTGCAATTAAATGTTTTATATTCCTGCCTCTTTTAGTTGGCCATTAATTTTAGGTATGGCTTTATAGTGTATTCAAGGATGCCATTTTTCCTTCTTTTTTCCGGATTTCCGGATTTTTGGCTTGATAATATTTTTCATAAGTCAGTACTTTAAGGATTGACACCGGTGGTTAGGCAGTAATTCGCGGTACTCAGGACTATTGCATTTTTCTTAATGTATTTCTCCATCTACACAGGTGTAATGGATATAGTTAAAATGACTAGTATGTGGTCTATTAGTGATATAAGCTATATGTAAGAGTGTTAAGGTGCTTTTAATTTATGGTCGATCAAAGAGAAAAGTTAATTTTTTCACTTTTATTTTTTGAACAAAGATTTCTCAGTAACTATCAGAGATAGATCTCTGAAATTTTGAATGCTTGTTCACAACATTCCCCTGGAGGGAAGGCTGTCTCAAAATTTTGTTATCTTTCTTCAGTCTTTTTTAAAAAAATAAAATGTAAAAATTAGAAATAATTCAAATTGCAGTTACCCGTTTTGGGGCATAAAATAAAAACTAAGCCCTAAATAAGAAATCTGAGACACCCTTCCCTGCATTAGAAAGTTATTGACATGTTTGAAAAAGATTGGACATGTAGCTTCTTTAGTTATTGAGAAATCCTTGTTCAAAAAATAAAAGTGAGAAAATAGGTATTCAGTTTACAGTTTTTCAACTTCTAGTCTGATTTTCTAATACCTTATGTCACTAAATAGTGAAAAATCAGACCTTTCAAATGATGTATATGATAACGTTGTAGCTAACTTAGTACAGAGTTACACCCCAAAATGTGAATCATGGCCCAACCTCCGGTGTCAATCCTTAAAGGGGAAAAAAGAATGGTATTTATGTTTAGACAACAGATAACATAGTCTATAGCGTTTCTGAATGTTTTTTTAATGTCAGAATGAACGTAATGTATGATTCCATTCCTTCCTTTTCTTCCTGCTTAAAATCCAGGGTGCCCACGCAGGTCTTATAAGGTCTTAAAAGGTATTATTTTAGTTTTGCAATTTATAAGGCTATTATAAAGGTCTTATTTTAGGTCTTGAGGTATTATAAAGGTCTTATTTTAGGTCAATCTGTTTTCATTACAAGATATAATTTTTCTGCCTGTCATTTTCTATCTTCATTTCTTTTTGGTGGAATGTGTAAACACCAAAAAGGTTAAAAATTGTTCTTTAAAAATGTCATGAAAAGGTCTTATTTTGGAACCCGACAAGGTATTAAAAAGGTCTTATTTAGGTCTTATTTAGATTTCTGAAAGACCCTGAAATCCGGAAAGGCTGTTTAAAGGGATTAAGAGGTGTCTGCATAAGCGCCCCCTGGTGTGAAAATTTAAATTCCTTAAATTTTCAAAAATATTTTTTAGACATGATCATTGGTTAAATTATAACTTATGTCAATGTTAAAACAAACATAAATAGCAATTAAACATCAAATTTAAAGGTATATTGGTCTTTGCCCACTAGCGCCACCTGGTTGGAAAAATTTCTAGAGTGGCATCTCTGTATTACTGCAAGTGAAAAACTCGTTGTATGTTTAATACAAGTTTCCGCTAATTCTCCGATTTATTGTTCAAGTTACTCAACTAGGATTGGGCAGTGACAACTTGGTATATTGCGAACGTGTAACCAATTATCCAATACTGCGGGCATTTATAAATAAAGTGTGTCATGTCTTTGATGTAGCTTTTTAAAGCTTATCTATAGAGCTTTTTTTTCAAAGGCTGGCTTTGTTATTGCTACTGGTGTTAGATGCCCTATGGCCTGGCCTGCAACCTAGAATTTATTTATCTCAACCTAATTTGTAGGTTCCTCATAAATTGTCTTCTTTTTATTGTCCAAGTGACAGATACCAGACAAACTTTAAAGCGTGACATGATAAACCTGTCATTTGTATCGAAAAATTTGTATTTTTCAACATAATTATGTGTAAAGGCTTATGAAAAAAATCAAGTAAACCGATAGGTTTAGATATTGATTTTAATTGTAATCTACCTATTTGATAAGTTATATAGGCTAGATTAAATTTATCGAATTTATCGGTCAATCCAAATTTGGAGACCTCATGCCTCTTCTATGGGTGTGTTATTTCCTGGACTAAAAGACAGAAAAACAGTTTAAAGTGTCTGCCATTCTTTTGCAAAATCCTAGATCCACCATTCTCTCTATTTTTAACGGCTTACCAAGCGTAATATGTACTAAATGTTTAAAAGGTTAGTTTTTTTAAAGAGAAAATGTGATGTACCTGCCATCCGCTCGTTAGCATTATTTTTTGAAGAACGACAGTCAAGCTAAAGATGCTTCTTTTCCCTGGAATCTGGATTTCTATATTGTTTTGCTTTTTCAAAAAACCCTAATTTTAAGAATTTCACCTTGTATTTTGATTAAAGGGAAAAGACAACGTTCATGAATGATCTTCCTTAATATCTGGCCTGGTATGATATTAAAGGATACTTTTGTTTAATGGTTTCCGACTCAAAGTAAGAACAGATGGCGTTTGATGTTTGTAGAAGTGAAGGCTAGAGATATCTATATTCAGTCGAACTTAATTCTATTTTGTAGCCGTCGCGATAGCCACTCGCCGGTTCCCATAGTGACCGTTAGCCCTAGTGGTAATGGGCAAACTCCCTTCAAGGACAATCAGAAGGTAAGGCTTTCTTCTATACATGTATGTGGCTTTAACATAACTTTCCTTTTTTATGCGCTTTTATTTTCGGTGAGGTATATGATTGTGAAAAAGTTCTTCCTGTCCAGGGCCGAATGCTTGTCTAAAATCGAGCCCTCAGCAGGTACCCAATACAAAGATGTTCTCAGTGGTCTAGTTATATATGCACAGGTGTCCTGATGGCGGTAAACAACCGACACTCAAGAGTGTTTTGTGGTGCTCACGTTTATGTGCGATATAGCCTATTACCTCATTGCATTGCAATGTAACAATTAACTATACTTACTTCGTTTTCCAATATGGGATTAATGAATGATAAGGAAAATGAGATAGTTACTAGTTTAATAAGAAAGCTATGATGAAAGTATACTTTTCAAATGGCACTATAAGATACAGCTGTTAATTATAAGGTTTCACAAATAAACATTAGGAGATAGCGACTTGCATTTTAACGTTGCATATTATCATAGCAGATAGGTTAATAGTTTCCAAAAGCATCAAAGGTAGCTCCTAATAACTCTTAAACATTGACGGAAATATGTGTTCACCGGAATGGAACTGATCATGTCCTTAGATACTGAACCATCCAAGAGAATGACCAACTTATATAAATACTTTGGTGCAGCAGCACTCTCAAAGGAGAAACACTGGTTTGTATTTACATCACATATGGCAACACGACCAAACTTGACACACAAACCTATAAAACCACCCTGTATTTATTAGCATCTTTTTCAAACATGACAAGCACCTAGGTGATAAAGTATTTAACGCACAGTCAAATTTTTTCATGCTATAGGATACAAAGATTGGCATGGTCTAATTCTGTCATCTGTACAAGAACAGCTGCTGTCCTGTATGTAGTTTATGAGAAAATGTTAGATATGCTGGGGCTCAGTTTGTTTTTATGGCCTATTATCCTCATCTAGGCATCTGTTGGGGGGCGTCGGCAATGATGGGCGACGAGCCTGCCATGATAAATCACTAATTGTCAACATCTATTGACATTAGTAAGTGAGGACCATCCAGGACAGGATCAACGTAAACTATCACCCATCGCCACGAACTCACACCATAGCTTTGCTTTATAAAGAGGAACCATGATTAAGTTGCAATTTTTTATAACATTTTTAAGACATGCTCAAATAAAAGGCATGGGAAAATGACACAAACAGCATTCATACATCTGAAGGGCTTGAGGTTAAAGTGTATTGTATGAGGGGAGATGGGGTGGGACGTCGTGGGCGCTGCCAGCAGGTAAAGCCGCATGTCAACACTCCCCAGTCCCAGCCCCTGTGTCCACACCAAAGCCCCTGTTTTTCTTTTGTACCCATGCCAGGGGCTTCGGGTTACTGGGGCAGATTCGGAGATAACTTGCCTTCCAGAATGATAAAATGCAGGGTATTTTGGCTCTTTTTTGTTTGTTATTTTGCACGCACATATATCACTCCGATCGTTTCCTTCTTGTGTATTCTATCGCTTCTATTATTGAAAGGTAGTGTTTGAAGTTTAGGTGTATCGGAATAAAGAGCTGACATGAGAGGATGTTGTTGGAAGATGATCCTACTTGCAGGAATCTTGTAATGCTGGCAAAAACATGGAAACATCAAAGGTTTGCGCTGCTTTGGTGTCAAAGTTCATTGGAAAATATTAGCCATTTTACTGCGTCCCCGGAATTATATTAGTCCGTTTGACACGATCTCGAACATAAAAAAGCATGAAATATTAGTCCTATAACGTTTGAACCGTCATATTCACCTGCAACGTTAAAAACCTTATTTATGAATCTTAAAGACCTTTGTCAAAGACCTTGACAAATATTGGAGACAAAACATTAAAGCCTCGAGTGACATGGGTTTTAACCAGGAAAACACGGTTCTTGTGGAATCGGCACCCGGAATAGGCAACTGTCCTTTGTTCCAAGGGGTAGGCTCCGAAGGTTGTTGTTTTGTAACCGGAAACTTCTCGATTCCTTCCACAAATGCCTCCCTGTCCCGACCGGGCCAAGGCTATTGTTGTGGCTGTCTAATACCACTCACAATCTTTTTTTTACTCCAAGCCATTTTTCCCCCTCTCCTCGATGTTGTCAGAGCTAAACACTTGCGAGGTCCCTGAATTGTTTGGACATGGATTGAATGTTGTTGCTGAGCGGCGTATGTGTAGAATGCTGTATATATGTAAAGACAGGCCTAGTGTATGTAGGGACAGAAGGGCGGCCCTGGATGGGTACTGCTGCACTGCAGGGACTCGATCCCAGGCACCAGTGACCACCAATCGCTAAGAGGTTGGTTGATTGAGGCCCTCTGATGGTTACCCGAATGCTTCAGCATAAATTAAACATCATCCCTTAACATTTTAGGGAATGTTATACAACATCAAATATTTTTCCAACATAATAATTATTGCTCTGACACTTAAGCGAAATTCTGATAAAATAACTCATTATAAGTAAATCATTTCAGACTATCAGTGTCAGACCATGGTTGACTTGAAACGGTAATTTTTCACGAATCTATTTATTAAGAACAGAAGCCCGTAGCCGTTACTTTTCCCCCCAATCATTTGAGCCTATATATTCAATAAAAGTTCAAGATCACGTTAGGGTGCTGTATACTTTGATTGAAGTTTCTACGGAGAGAGGAAGTTCAGGCCCAGAGTCACATACCCAACCAATGCATATAGTTATTTGACATGTTCTATTATTATGCATTGCATCAATTATACATATACTGTCGAATCCGATTGATATGCTTCGATGCCTCCTCGTTCTTTATTTCTGGTGCCGTGTACATTGAGATCAGCTGTTTATTTCTGGTATCCATTGCTGACATGGAAAAACCTACGTAATAAAGCCGGCGACTCGGCGAATAACCAGCAGGCTCTGAAAAATTAATGCCACATCACATGGATGTTGGCGTGTACCCACTACTTAACTTTGATAGCGATTGGGGCGGAAAGCTTGCGTCAGAGTATGCATGACCAATATCCTGCTATAAAAAGCAAGCAACTGGGAAAACCCGGTGTCTTCAAAGGGAACCGTATTAGGCAATTTAACTTCCATAATTGTTGCCGCTCTTTCAAGGTGTTTAAATGAGTCACGTTTGAGTTGACACCTTTTTATTAAATTTTAATGAAACAGACCGCCGGGGCCAAAATAGTTTTCTTGGAAACAATTCCCATAATGCTTCTAATTAAGTCTCAAATATGCAATTGGGTTATTTAGAAGAGCAAACATACTTATGCTTATTATTATCCCGGCTGTTTCATCGAATAATAAAACTATGATGGCTGTATTTTCAGTATATGTGTTTCAGAACTTAGAAATGACACATTTTGACTATTTCATTTAGTGAGATGCGGGTTTAAGAGATCAATTTGGCGTTTCTATTGTTCATCAGGTATCAGATTCAGGTATCTGTATAAGTCTGCACATTTCATGATTTACTCAGCCATTATGGAAGAACGCAATCGAAATTAACGATGTACGATGATGTATCTCTTTTATTGGTTTCACAAGGCAGGTTGCTAAATCCAATAGCACCGTTCCTCTTTTTTGTTGTTGGAAAACCTGGATCTGACAGATGCAGAGGGGAGGGATTGTCCAATGGATATCATGTGGGACCTCTGTGTAGCAGGCCCGGGTTTGGTTCCTCGAGGTGTTTATTGGACCACCTTTACTTGCCATCATTCTCACTCCCTACATCTGGTCATCAGTACTTTGTACAAAGCAAAAACGTGAACTGAAAAATTGCTGAGTGTACTTCAAAAATTAACACCATCATCTGACACAGGATACAAATAAAACGGTTTACTACTCTTTCTTCATGTCTGCACAGTCAACACAATGAATTGGGATGTCCATGAGATGACATCAGTGGGGGTTTTCTCACCTGAGCTCATAACCAATGCTTAGTTGAGAGCTGTCTTACGTCATACTGAGGGGGATCTCCCGGTCCTGACGAACTGAAAGTGATCGAGCTTGTTTCCTCCAGGTTGTCTCCGGGGGCAGTCTGAGCGTTATGTATTGATTTGGACTGGGATATTGGTAGCTGATTCAGAGGCTGGGGGAATCCCCGTTTCTCTGACTTCAGATAAATTATTGTGTAGTAAGCACGCATTTTCCTCATTCATTACATTGCAAACGCCCTCTTCAAAGTGTTTCATTGCACGCCACGGTTTATCCAGAGGACATACAATTGAAAAACAGTTAGGAATATTCGATTTTTTTGGCATGTATTTAGAATACGTTAAAAATGATTAAGTACCCGGATACCGGACCTGACACTGCTATTTGCCGGTGACCTAAATGTTCATTGAATATAAATAGTCCTCGCCCTTTTGGTAATTAGGAACCTACGATATGTATGTAATTATCCTTGGGACATATCGCCCAAGGCCGCCTGGCCTAATTTGACAGAGCCGGTTTATCATTCTAATAAGGCAGGTTATAACTATTAACACTCAACTTGTCTCAAGCAATATCAAAAAGCGATACAGCAGTAGCCCAAAGTGTTTATTGAGATACAAGTGATACTGTCAGGCGTTTCTCTACGTCAAATGGTTTCCTGGTACCAATTAAGATATTGTTTTTTTAATTACTCAGTCACTTAATAGACAGGCGTATTTAGATGACATTGGCTGTCTTGATGATAGATAACAAAAAACTGTTCTTCATATCAGAATGTGTTTTTCTTTTCCAAAATTACAGTTCTGTGTAAGTTGCTATCACTTGTTATTACCATTTAGGGCGATTTTGGCACTACACAATGATTGTCTTCGTGATTAAAACCGCTTTTTAATAGACATAGGTACACAGAAAACCACCTAATATTATGAAGAAATGCACCACCATAATGTCCCCATGGAGACATTTAGCCGCGGCCCACTTCCTCACCTCTGGCAGCCTCAGGCAACGTTGACAAGCATGAATTTATGCATCCAACTAAAACTATAGCGCAATATGGTGAACCAATAGCGCAATATTGAGCTGGGATATTCATATAACACATATGCAATAAGGTTATATAATATAGCCAAAACGATGGGCATGTTTACCAGTAAAACCATGTTTCCTTCACAATACTGTGTGCTTTATTGCTGTGAAGTATCGGATTGACCGTCAGAATAAACACCGTTTTTAGACCTTTACCCATGGACCTCCTTTGAAGCATGTCAAATGGGTCACCTGTTCTATGGATTTACGACAGGTTTTTAGTGTCTTTTTCATAATAATATACCAATTGGTTTATAGTTAAAAATGTTGTAGCGTTTCATGGAAAGATGACGTTAGAGTCCATCTGTATCCGTGAGGTGTTGATGTGATGTCGACTATTGCGCACATCCAGGTGCCTGTACTTACTTATCTCAGCCTCTCACAGTGGCCCCGGATAGTGTTTCCAAAAGTTCACTGGCCGGAGTCCGGATGCTAATGCCTGCTGTGTCGTAAAGTTCCCCATTTGACAGTTAACTGAAAGCAAAAGACTTAAGTGACATCGACGCCTATATATTCAGTGAATACCTTCAAACGCGAGTTTTTGTTGTTGTTGATTTGGGGGCATTGTAACGGGGGTGGATTATTGAAACTAGTGCAGATGTATATTTAACATTGTACAGTGTTGGTTAATTTGTGAAGGTTCAGTACGTGGATTACACAATCAGATTCGCCAAAGGTTGGGTATTTTAGGTTTTTACCTTAGCATTTACTTACAGACGGTACATTATGCAGTACACCCTAAACACAGTGGGCTTAATTAGATACAAGATGGCCTATATATTTGATTAAAGTATGAATTCTTCGAGTATTTGTAATTATCATAATAGCTTTGTGATGTCTCACAATCCCATTCTATTAACAGTTCAGAGAGGAATCTAGAATCCATTGGTTATAGGGATAGTAGCCAGTTTGATGTTAGTTTGTATGTGTTGGTCTCTTAACAAGTGGAAATTGTTGACAAGAGTCACGTCCGCAATTTACATCTACGTCCTGCAACTGTGTTATTCTAAGCTATATATATACCTATTTTGAAGAGTTTGTCAACACAGACCAGCTGCTTTATGTGACATGTGGTCAGGTGCCACTCTAGAACGTCTCTACTGAGAAAAAATGTCATTGAAATAGTGTCGTATCTATTCCATTCTTCTAACAGTAGTCAAAGTAAAATGGAATAATCCCATAGCTCACGTAGATAGCACTAAGTCTTGTACGTGTATTTGTATCTTCAGGGGCGGATCCAGGTATTTTAGAAAGTTTGGGGGGGGGGGGGGGCTATAAAAAAGGCCCAGCGCCCACTTCAGTGGCGCCAGTTTTACATTAAAAAGAGCCCGCCCCATGCGCCACCTCTAAATCCGCCCTGAATTTTAACTATAGATAGTTGTTAAAAATAAGTCAATGACAAAAACTGGCCTCCAGTTCTCGCAGATTATCCTAGCCTGTTGCCGAGGTCAATGCTCTATGCTAACCCTCTGGCTATGCAGACATATAATCGTGACAGCCAAATTAAATTGGCTTAGGCTTGTTCCGGAAGATGATTTGTTACTTGCCATGTATAGCCCTTCTTATATGACAGCAAGTCATTTGGATGGTTTATGATCCACTTAACGGTGCAAAAACAAGCTATGTATGTATTAACGGCCTAGTAACCTAGTAAGCGGGAAAGACTTGGACCATTCCTTCAATGTTTATATCCGATTGCCAAATGTTAGTTAAAGTATCGATGTGACAAATATTGTTGTAATACAGAACAATACTGAAAGAAAGTAAACCTGTAAGCTATTGCTGTCAGTTTGGGGAGACACACTCATTGCATTGCCAAGTCTTGTTATTTAAATAGGTGCAAGGTATGAGGTATAGAATATATAACAGTCATAATTGAGAACACAACGATCTTGAAACTATTAGAACTTATTATGTATCTATAAGTTGTCAGGGCTCCTAGTTAAGAAGATTTGTATTTCCGTCTGAGATAGCATGTTACATATCTTCCCTCTTTTCTGCATCCATAGGCACACGCCAAGTCATCAATAATAACTGAACGCGTGCCCTATTTGGGTTTGTAAAGCGCACTTTCAACGCTGAACATGCAATAGCGATTAGCAACGTAACATGTCATAGTGCTATAGTTATAACCAGGGGATGCACGCTAGGCTCAGCCTCCCTGATAACTGCGCAGCTTCTCGTCCTAATAGTTTTTGTATCATGACCCTATGAGCAGTGCATTCCTCACCAGTATGACAGGGTATGCTTGCCTTGGTGGTCCAGGGGATGTCGTATTTACAGTAACTGTAGGCGAGGCTGTGAGATGGGGTCCTATTCCGGAAACAACTCTTCTAAGTGGAACTCCTCATTCCACTAGCTTCTTCTGTGACACCCTCGTTCTTTATTGATAGTTAATGGGACTGCTTGATGTGGACCCTTGTTACATGTACACCTTTGGGTACACGGGAAGAGCAAGTGCACTAACTGTTTCTGTGAAAGAGAATGATAGGCATCATTTTTATCAGTAATTCAAATGTTAATAACATGGGAATGAAAAACATGATATCTCAAACAAACAATGTTTAATTTCCCTGTAACTTATTTAGATGATTTCTTCGAACAGTTATGAAGCTTCCAATACCATTGCAGTGATTCCTACGTAAGACATTGCGCTCAGGAAACGTAAACATACGTTGGGAAACCGAAACCGAACTGGTAACATGCACCTGCAGTGTTCCGGTTTCTCATTCGAAAAGATAATAACACGAGTCAGTTGCTCTAACAAAGGTTACTGCTGTTTGTATAGCTGGTTTATTGTGTGGCCCTGGGTGGTGCCTTATGGTTTTTGTCGGCGACCCGCACGTGGTTGTCGTTGGCGGCCAGAGGCATGGGGGCTCCTCCAGGCTCCTCCAGGCGGGCCTGGGTGATTACCGCGCTGTATCCTCCAGGGTGCTGGGCTTTATATTGCCGGACTGTGACAGCAGGTCTGTCATAAGTGATGAGTTGCAGCTGGAGCCTTGGAGCAGTAGTCACGTCCGGGGTGCAGGGGTTCATCCAGTGGGGTCGTGCTTAACCGTATTCATAATCTACCTCCAGGTTGTGTTCTATTGAAAGATTATAGTGAATGAGTTGTGTTCAGTAAATTCCAACATGCTGCGTGCAGTTAGGTAAAATGTCCAAATTAATCCTTAGTATCTATAAACCCTGATTAAAAATGTTTGTAAACAATATAATTACAAAATGCATAGAAAATAACACAATCCACATGTATCCGTATCCTGACTAGGACAACAGCTTCAAAATAAGTCCTCACCAATATCATTATTAAGCATCTTTCAATTATGAAGGAATACTTGCAGTGGATATTACAGTTTCTTAAAAGATAGTACACACGCTTTATCTCAAATTGGCGGAAAGTCAATAGTTAGCGGGGGTAACTTACAGATACCCAGACTGTCAGCGTTTTACTGCCCTGGAGATGATGAACGGTCGGCCCAGAATGGCTTTGTACCGGACGACCCTACTTCATTACAGCATGGGGCCTAAAAAACTAGATCTAAACGAGCACAGCGTGTAATCTCTCATTCCCTATAGCTACATATAAAGTACATGTACACACCACTAACAAGGGGAGACCCATTCCTATGATGATCAATACGACTGGTACTAAAGTCCTGAACGTATCGTTTAAATATTCATATTATTATACCCTTGATAACAGGGGGATTTCCATTTCCAGGAAGCCTAATCAACTGTATACACAGTCTGGACTTTCTTAGAAGTGTTTGGCAAGCTGCGACGGGAATGCAGCAACTTATACCTGCAATGTATAGCAGCGAATATGTAGAGAAGAGAAACAGAGTGTCAGGTTAATATTTGATGGAAAAAATTGGAAATGACAAAGCCAATCTTTCATCATATATATGCAGAAGAAATATATATATATAATTGTATGGTCGAATATTCTAAGAAAATCTAAAAGAGAATCATTCATTATATATGCTGAGAAGAGATAGAAATCGCGGTGACGAATATTTCAAGACAAGATTGAAAAAAACAAGTGAATATTTATTACAGCTCAAAGTGTAAATTTTGAGAATTCTCATATCAAAAATAGTATCTGCATATCGACCATTGCATTTTGTATAGGATAGTAATAAACATTTTGAATTCATGCCCCGATGCTAGTTTAGTATAGAGGCTGTGTCCCTTTGTCAACACCAGACATGGTGAGGTCAGCATGCATTAAGTCAGCATATCATTTGAGAAGGAGGGGGCGTGTGTGTTTTTTGACCCGCATCATGCAAATAAGGCCCCAACTTTTAACCTGCTTTCTAACCATGAAATTAGAGTCGGCATTCATTCTGGTGCCAAACCTGGTATGTAGATTGCCCCTTGAGGTAAGACTGTTGCCATGGAGGGAGAACTTGTCTTTAATAGACCGGAATTGATTCTAATAATGATGATTTGTTCAACTACCGTGCACAGTTTCTTCTTCTTGTTAGCATCGTTCCCGATGTGGCCCATTCAATAGTAGTGCTATAATAAGGTGTGCAACCAATGCTTACATGCGCAATACTTTATTTCTTTGCTTCTATTATCTATTATTTTCATATTAAACAGTAAATTGATATAATCATATATATATTGGGGCAGTAGTGTTTTACAATAAAATGCGATCTGGTTACATCACGAGAACTGTTTTCAATACACAACACGCAGAACATGTGACATGTTAACAAAAATAAGGATGTAAACGACATGAGTGTGATAGAGATAAGGTCAGTAGGATGACCTCTCCACCCCCAAACATATCCACAGCGGCGACCTTTGGACAATGTGTGTTGGGGACCTATTCACCCAGTGGTGGCAGATCGCGGGGTATGTATTACGCAGGACCGATCCACCTTCTGATCCCGGAGGCTAGTACTTGTGGTTCCTGCAAACCCCTTTTGAATGAATGTTAGCTTCAAACTAGTCTTGTTTCTGCACTGAAGTCAGGGTAGTTCACAGAAGTCATGTTGTTTTACTTTTGTACTTATACAGTACGGCTGGTACGTGTAGTTTCTTAAACGCACCACAGAGATTCCGACAGGGGCTTTTCTTAAATGAAAGTGAATCTTCAAAACTGTTTTTACAATCAAGTCAAGACAGTTTATGATGTGTCCTTTGCAATTCACATTTTCAGAATTCTAAATTGTAACAGTGGCATCGCTGAATGATTATTTTATGCATCATAAACATACCAGGAGGCATCCTACAGTTTTATACAAGATAGTCATATTCAGCCCAGAGTTGACTATCTTGTCCAAGTAGGTTTGTGCCTCAAGGTACAAGTTCGATTATGACTTCCAATAACACATTTCCGACGATCATACTATGGTTATTTAGGACATAACATTTACTAAGTATGTCCCAGAGTACCTTAATATATCCCTCAGTACCGATTTAGTAATTACATTGATTATAGTACCAGGTACCTGTCTATAATTTTGTTCGCATACGTCAAAGTGGTAATATTATTTAGATAACCCCAGCTTTCATGTTATGCTTGTTTTGATTTATAAGAGAAAAACATAACACTGTGCCTGAAAAAGAAAGTTTCGACACAATATATAGCACCACAAGAAATATGAAATGACCTAAAAGCTGAACATCAACTAACCTCGTGGCAGATACTATAATTGCTATGACCTTGGTGGATGTAGGTTAAATATAAATATGTTTACATTTTGTTATGTAGTTCTGGTGGCCACATGTTTCATGATTCAGGGAGATGCAGGTTTTCTCCGCAGTCTGGTACTGGGTTTGCATATCATTGCATACACCGACAACCTGTGGCCACTTTTATAATAGGCGACATGTACACCATAATGTGGCCACTAGAGCGACAGGTTTATGAATTTTACGAGCTTCACTTGTTTTCGCTCAGGTTAAGTATGAAATGAGCAGCTCAGCCGACCTCCAGGGTCTGATCCTGATTAGCGGGGCCGGCCCCTCACAGGTGTTTTCCCCGGAGGAGGGACCACCTCCCTGTTTACCTGTTGTATTTGTGTCCCTGTACAGCTGGCATGTGGCAGGGTGCCGACATCTTCAGAATGTGTGTACCCTTACCAGTCAGTCGCCCACATAACGGCTATAAACCCCATCATGTTCCAGAACCGGAACTACATAATCTGTAACCGGAACTAGATTGTGAACTTGTGGAATTTGAAATGTTCTAATTTGATACATTTCAAAAATAAAATAGATATTACTTTATTTCAAAAAGATGTTTTTCGCCCCAACGTATTAGGTTAAAAAAGAAAATACCATCCCAAAAATGTTTGAATGAAAACAATGAAAGAAGTGAAATGATGGAACCCACCTAGTCTGTATACACATCCCTTCTCCAGGACCCTCCAACCCCCACCAATGTGCACAAGCGCCTCTCTGTTCTAAACAAAAATCTTTAAACATAGAGAAGGGAGGAAGTGAAGACCCCGATAAACGATATGGTGTCTCAGAGATAAGGTAGTGTTTACATTCAGGATCCAGAGGGATTTCGTTTAGTCGGACGCAAAAAGAAGTCACCTTATGTTTTTCCCTCTCAAATGCTACAGAGCCATTGGACTGTTCTAGTATATGGACACCCGGCTATAGGACACACACTTTCCATCGTGTTTGCACGGATGGCTCTATCATAATATTATGCGGGTACTTGTTTTCCTAGCCTTTTTGGGAGTCCCTAGTTATATCTATATAGTATAGTAGCTAATGGTGGGGACTCCCTCAATCAGTCATGTCTTTAGCCATTCAATTCTTTTTGTTCTCAATGACCAGTTACACAATCTCATGTTCAGCAATTGAAGGGCATTGTCCTACAATGGTTGTTAGAATCAGGCAGTTTGAGAAGCTAGAAGTAGGTTACATAACCAATGCCTGAGCAAACAGCCCCTACCCCTTCAAATTGGGACCACCACTGTCACCTGCAGGTGGGCAGTCCCAGGTTGGTAGCCCTCTGGTATTAGAAGGGCCTTTATTTTACTGAGGGACAACCATCGCTCATGCATGAGCGGAACTTTGTAGGTAATTTACTTCTTGTTTTATGTTCCACATACAGTTTCTTATTGCGAAATCTCATTGTGAGTTTTTGTGCCCTTTAGAACGACACCTTTTAAGTTTCAACAACCAATTTCTTCTTTTGCTTCTTAATCGTCACCAGTGTAACCCCTTGTTCTTCCAGATGATACAAAAATGCACACATAGATCTGTTTCAACAAAGATATAATCGTATACATGCATAATCAGGACGAGAAATAATTGAAATAGGCTTCCATCAGCTGGGCCCCTGGGAGATGATGATTATTAATCATAGGTGATTCATGGTGGCCCCGTGACAGTAGGTACTTTTCTCTGGTCTGTCACAGGCTCACCATCCGTCACGGACGTCTCATCCGTCACAGGCTGATGATGACTCCATATGGAGTCACTGCGGTTTGTGGTCACTCCCGGCCGTACGCGCTTCATTAAGTATGCCTGTCCCTACCTGACCGCGTCCTGAACCCATACATCATCTGACCATCAGTGTACGTGTATCTATTATGGTTATCCTCCGCAGTATATTGGCACTTGTAGGTAACTTACTTGCAAACCTGAGCCTAAAACATAAGTCATATGAATTTCATCATTATATTGTCCATGTAGCATGATAATGTTATGATAAATAATTGAATTCGCCATATAGGATTACTATTACTATTTACTATCGAAAATATAGGGTTCTATGCAAGTGATGGTTTTAGCTTACGTGCAGAAAGGTAAGTTGATATTCGGACACATAGTTCCCAATTAGGTAGATGAGGATAAATATGACACGTGCATCGAGAATATACATGATATTTTAAATGTAAAATGCGCCTCAAATCGAAAATCATCAACGTAGAGGTTCGCCCTTGGATGTCGTTTTAGCTTTATTTTATGGCATTGACGCTTATGATTATACGTCCTTTAACATTATTCTGTAGCAGTAGGCATATGTTCAGGTATAGGAATTTTTCCAATGTGATAGTGTGTGGCTCTCCTACCTTTCAATTGATGAGGCAAACAGTATTATAAGCGCGCAATAATTTACACATTGCAGTGGTTTTGGTTAACTGAATAGACGCTATTTTATGTGATACCAATAGATATTTACAGTACAGTTAGCGTAGTTCGGTAATACACCAAGCCTTGCAGTTGGTTCTATGCTGTGGCCGATGTATATATATGTACTAGTGTGGTTCGATTGGGGCAAGGTCGAAATGGATGAAAATGCAATGTTTTCGCAGTGAAAAGTTTCAGTTTGAAATGGATCCTTTTTCTCCCATCCTCCCTGTATAAATCGGCCTAAAGGACTTGTAATTGCTTTTATATTTACGTTTGTTGGCATTGACTATCTACTTGGCGATCAAATTTGGAATTAAAAGTGGCCTCAATTATCTTTCATCAACATTCTACTAAATGTATGTCAGTAGTGTTACCAGATCTTAAACTGTAACGTATATCATTTCAACTACGTTATAAGCAGTGTTCTTCCATGTAGGTGTAATTAATAGAAACAATTGATATTTACAAAAAAAAATCACACAATAAAAAGTCAGTTGATCAGATTATATCAGTGTGTTCAAGAGAAACACAACACCACACATCTATAACCATGACAGTGTATACGGTAAATAATGATGGAACGTCGGCCCTGAAATGTATAATAATATACAAACCCATTCGACTTCCAATTAGTTCAAGCGATATATTCTGTATGCATGGAGGTTTTTGGTGTACCTTACCTTGTGTGACCTTTCAAATCAATATTTCAATGCTATCGACATGAAGTATCCTGGAATCTGAATGTAACTAAACCAGCAGTCAATCATAAATGTAAGCTACTAGTAGTATTAAATACATAGACTCCTGGTGCCTACATATATATCTATGATCACATAAAGAAATTATATGGAAAGATAATGAACTCATAAGCAGTGAATTTCAATGCAAGAAATAGTATTCTGTTAAAAAAAGATACCTTAATAAATATCTTTGGAAAAGAAATATATTTCTTTATAAGTAGACAGGATTTCCTCCCTCTCTCTAGATCATTCTACAGAATCCAAATCCAACAAAAGTAAAGGTGCACACCAAAAGGGTATTTTCAAAGGACAACAGTAAATTATATTACTTGAGGTTCACTTTGAATTCACTCTGTCCCAAAAACTCCGTACACGATGGATCACAGGGCATGTGGTTTTAGAGCATCATCTATAGAAGCCTCCTGTTAGATAGGTCGAGTATTAATGGATAATACGTGCGGCTATGTCCCACTGAAGGATCAGCTTCCCTATAGTCCTCCATCTTCACTGTACATACTCTAAGGGTTTACGCTTCACGGACCTATGCACATCTGTGTATACCTGGATCAGCTGATCCAGGGCCAGGTGGATTTTTATTCTGGACACGAAATCAAATTACTATAATTTACCGCGCTCCTTACAATTACACTCATAATAGCTCCCAGCCAGGGGTGGCGAGAGGCCTAATGTCGGTTTTTAAATCGGTAGGGCTAAATGAAATAGAGAAACGACATTAATCTTTTCTTTTTTTAATTTAATGATCGGGAAGTCGCTTTTCTTCTGGCTAGTGATGTGGTGTATACCTTTGACAAAAAAAGGAGTAGATTAAAAGTACGATATACGTTAGATTTGTTGTAGATATTTAGTATATGTCATAGGCATTATTGTCGTTTCAAATGATCCCATCTTTTACTCATCATGAATGCCAATTTACTTTTAGATGTCGATAAGATCAGTTTAAATGAGCAGCTAGATGTGTGTAATAGATTTTTGCCTGTTATATTTTAAAATAGAGCCGGTAAAAGACACCATAAAAGAAACTTCCAAGTAACAGATTGTTTTCCCAAAGTACCCTGGCTGAAGTCTGCACAGTCACCATATAAATCTCAATTACCTAAAACGTATGACAAAAAAGGAAACATATCTAGGGAGCACATGAAACTATTTCCTTTTAGCTCCAAAGGAGCATGTGGAACTATACATCATAGGGACAAAAGCTTTCTTTACGTTACCATCGGAGTGGGAACTAAGTTGGTCACCTACTTCCACATCCAGGCACTGAATCGATTAGGTAATACCTTAGGGTGAATGTACTGTTGTAAAGTTGGCATCGGTTGGACGTAAATAAAACAAAAGTTTCCAATAGACCTATCTTACTAACTGTTGTCACAGTAGACACGTAGCTGGAACGTTTTCCATTTCAAAATGAACGGGTGTGCCTCATTTTTATGCATCTGCCTTTTATACCATTTTCTATATGTCAAATGTTTATCAAATTTAAACACCTTTAATCGTTCTAATAGATCACTGTCACTAACGGACATGGTATACATTAAGTGTATAAAAACGTCATCAAGATTATAGCATTTCTAGTCCTGCTTAAACAGTTTTGTATTCGTATGTCTTTGTCCGAGAATCACTGTTTATACTTCTACTCGAAAGCCCTCAGGGCATGCCTTGATAGCATACAGCAATCGTTGACACACATCTTGAGACCCTCCCCCTTCCCAAGGGCCTTGTTTCCATAGACAACTATTCGCTAAGCGAACCAAACAGTCCACTTAACAGTTTCTTTAGCATGTCCTACGTTAGTTCCCAAGAAATTTGTAGGGCCCAGTTCCATGTAAGATCTGGTAGAATGATTTGGCCTGCAGCTTCCCAATGTTCCTTGATTTGTAAATAATATATTCTAGATATTTTCTGACTTTCAAATACTGTAAAACTATGTTCTCCTATTAATTCATGTTATCGAATTAAATCTATCCAAACAAATATCTATCATTGGATATACCGCCTTTCTTGTTACCATGTGAAGTACTTTGATTTGTGGTTTTACTGCTTGCCTGGCACTTGGTATGAAGTAAGAACCACGAAACATGACTGGTCGGCCTTGTATCAGTATAATGTGACTGGATTGGGTATCATGGTGGCCTATGACATGATATCTCAGTGAGGCAGCATTATAAAGAAGGCAATGGGTCCCACTGCTCAAATAGGTACCTCATTTTCGTGGATCTGGTCACTGCCCATGTGGCATAAGACTAACTGAAAAGCATTACCTTGTGCAGTCTAGAAAGAACCCTGAAGGGTTGGCTGGATGTTAAATTACCCCAACGAACTAAGACCCAGGCAGTTAAAGATTAACACATGTCAGTTCCTTGGCATTCACACCCCAACGGAAGGGTAGAGCATTCAAACTTCCCTTACTCTTAATTTCCAGGGCAATGGTTGGTCCTCCCTGGCCAGTGGCCATAGGGGTCAGTTTAAAGGTCAGGGTTAAGACAAAGGCATGTGGTGGCTAACAAAGCCTGCACCTAATACGTAATAGTGTAGCACTATTGTTTTATACAAATGTATCAAATAATATGAATTTTAGATATCATTATATTGTGTGATACTAAAGTGTATTATTAAAAGGCGATCCTCCGGGAGCCTTTTACTGGGCCTTAAGTCACTTGCAACAGTTGTGATGTCACAAAAGACCTTTTTGGACAGTGGTTTTCCTATAGTATTGGCTGTCTGTAATGTCATTTTGTCACCAAATTCGGAGGTAAAGTTTACTGTACAATTTTATTGAAAACATAAAAGCACTATTGGAAAACACTTCAACGTTTGAACTTGGGCATACTGAAACAAACTATTTTCTCAAAGCATGATAAATGAGCCTTTTTTGTTAGTGAATTTAAATGTTCTTGCTGCTTTTATGTTAGCATTTCCAGGTTTCAGTAGATCAAAGGCCCAGACTGTTTATCAACAATTAGGAAGGCATGTGTGTTAATTGATCTAGCACATGATGCCCTTGGGGGCAATTGATCTGGCACATGTTGCCCCTGGGGCATGGGTGTTTTACTGATGCTTACACTGTTTATCTTATACAAACAATTACCCTAGTGAATCTAGCACATGTTGCCCTCTGGGCATGGGTGTTTTACTGATGCTTACACTGTTTATCTTATACAAACAATGACCCTAGTGAATGGTCTTTTGGTAAACATGTATACTGAAAATAACTTACATGTATATGAAACAACCAAATCAACCAATACAGTTTACTTATCTAACTACTTTGCATGGTTTTGACATGTGAAATTTGTTGGTTTGTTTCTACTTTTTCATAAGCCCAAGCACCCAGAAAATTATCACAATTTTTTAAATCCCCTAACTTTAATTGGTAACCCAGGAAAATTAAATAGAGTTATTTTAAAGTTACATGAATTGATCCACAAAAGAATTAATCTGTGATCTTGTAAATATGCAAAGTGTTAGACCTTGAGGTCAGTAAGAACTACCAAAAAAAAAAATCACCTATCCTTTTTGTTTGCCCAGGAAAATTTTCAAAATTTTGTATTGATTTAAAATTATGATAAAAAATTGAGTCCAAACCCTAGATACAGGGATCGCCGATTGGGTAGCTAGGCTATTAGATGGCCGGGCTCGTGCTTCTTGTTCTTTGAGTACTCATATTTTTAAAACTGCCATAATATAACGATATTAAATTGTGTAGCGATACCTAAGCAATTTATTTATTTCGGAGTAGGCGTGACGTCACCGCCCTCCGTTTCCATCGCTACGGAGATTGTTGTACCTCGACTATATAAATCGCCAGACCTTGACCGTTGGTCATTCTCGTTCCAACCACCAGAGATTCAACATCGCAGCAGAATTTTAACAGAGATTATTTGAATTATTTCAAGGCTTTAAGGGGTTAAGCCGTGCTATTGATGCGTTTACGAATTTTCTTACGCATGATTCCAAGAAATAATTAATTTGGACTTACCAAAATGACCAAGAAGAAGAATTTCTGTGCAAAATGCCAGGCCAGGCACGTAGCCCCAACGGGGAAGAAGTGCAATCGTCTCGACGATTCTGCAACAGGGGAGTTGGATGACTTCCCTGGCGATTTTGGTGGTGGGACGAAGAGTGGGAATCGTCCATTGGGCAATTTCCAGGAGGCGGTCCAGCCGCCTCCGAAGGCAGTCGGGAATCAAGTTCTCAACGATCGAATGGGGGCGATGGAGAAGAATATCTCCATGCTGGTAGGCGCCGTCAACCGTTTGGCTGAGAAGGATGGTGGATCCAAGGTACCTCCAGGCGACGATTCCGACGACGACAGCGATGGCTGGATACAGGTATCACCCAGAGAGTCCAGGCCTAAGACGAAGAGGAGGGGGAAAGTGCAGGCATCGCCCAAGCCGGTCAGCGATGCCGTCGAGTCTTCAGGTGATGAATCGGGCCAATCCAGCGATCATTCATCCTCTCCTGCGAAAGATAAAGGTAAAACAAAGAAATATGCCCAGAAAAATTATTGCAAAGCTGGCGATAAGCCGAAGAATGTAGAGGAAGTTCTGTTAGTTGGCCTAAAGACGATTGAAAAGCTAATTCTAGATAAAAAAAAAAGACCCACTCCCCGCTGTCAAACATGTAAAATTTTTGGCAGAGAAGGCCTCAAAGCGTTTGTACACGTTTGATACGTTTAATCAGTATGATATCTCAGTAAGGGAGAGAGCTGGTAGGCTGGGACACGAAGAATTTGGTAATTTTGATCAGGAAGAAATAATGTCATCTTTTTCTTTCGACAACACGTTCAAAGCCTCTTCGGGTACCAAATTGTCAGGTTACAAAGGTAAACAAACCCAAAATAGTGGCAGGGGATACTCAGAAAAGATATGCTTTCGCTTTAATTCTGAGAATGGATGTTATGGGAAATGTAACCTTAACCATGCTTGTATCGTTTGTGAGAAGAAGGGCCATAGCAAGAAAGATTGCGGTCGTGTAAGCAGCGATAAGAAATAGGAATGCGTTTTCAAATCTGAGAAGATTCAAGACGTTGAAAACTTATCTGATAGTGACGTCACGGGTACATGTGAATCTTCTCAGTCGTGTCCTTGCTCGCCAGCAAAAATTGTCAAATTATTCAGTATTTCAAGGCCTTCCGAATGTAATGGTGGATTCCTCCGTGATCTAGAGGTAGAAAGTAATAATCCAGCCTATGGGGAAGATGAAACGTGTTGTATTTCAAATAATATGTCCGATCTTGGTATGATCGGTACACGCCGGTACTTCACTGCACCGGGGTCAAGCCCGGGTCAAAGCACCGATACCGCTGACGTCACGGGTTTACGCGTCGAAAGTATACAAGCGGTGTCGGGGCAGGAGGATGAAAATGTCAATCGACAAGGTAACTTTGTTCAAAATATGGGATTTCTAGCCGATACATCTTGTCTAATGGTCGATAGGGAGGGAGTTAAGGTCCTTGCCGATAGCTGTCCCAAGTTTGAAAGAAATCTATCGGGTACTTCCAGAGATATTAAATATTTTGCAAATAATCTTCTTATGTCGGCGCGCTCGCCAAGTGGGAACATTGTCAATGTATACGAGAAATGCGCTCGGGGAGTTTGCACTTGCGAATTCTATATCAACGGCGCATTATCTCAGTTGAGGCCGTGTAGATTTGAATATCTCCTATCCCTTGGGTCTGATGGGTGTAAAAAAAGATTTAGACCAATGGTAGATGGGGTCACGGATGGATTCAAAATTGTTGATGATACAGTGCCAAGCGAGGGTCTAAGTTATGATTGCAGAAATTATAATTCACTATTTGTTGATGGTAACCGCTAAAAAATGGACAAAATAATTGATTAAGGGATTTTAGTGTATAAATATGTCCTACCGATTTTTAGGTATGACACATGCATTACTATTCAATAATATGGATTACGATATTCAATTCCAGTGGAATCAATATTAACGCATCAAATCTTGCTTGCCTGGTCACAATGGTTTAGTTAATGCGCTATCTTGGCGGATTTAGGGGGGCGCGGGGGGGGGGGGGACGTGCGCCCCCTCCCCCTTTTTTGTCTGCCAATTTTACATTTTTTTAAATGTAAAACTCGGGCAAAAAGTAATTAAAGAAAAACATTTCCAAAAGCACCCCCCCCCCTTTTTTTTTTCCTGGATCAGCCACTGTTTTCATTATATTTCATATAAAGCAATCCCTTTGGCATCCTATCTCATTACCAACAGGATAGGTAGAATCCTGTAGGATTTGCCTTAACGTAATAAGGTCACATATCTCTGCGGCTACCCACATCTTCCTATTTCGCTCTGTGATGGCCGGCGGCGGCTCCAGGCCCTCCTTGCACCTGACCGTGTTTACTGAAAAGGTGAGGAGGCGAGTCTCCTCCAGGGCCTGCGTCCACCAGGATGGGGGCGGGCGTCCACTTGAGAGTGGCGTCACGTCGTCCAGTACTGTGCCTCCTGGTGCCAGTCTCCAGGAGACGGCCACTGGTCGGAGGCGTAGTACCCCTTGTTGATGATGTGATATGATGGCGGTTCTTTGGTTTGGTTTCATTATTCTGCTTATGTCATTGGGTTTCGGATAGCCTGGATAATGACTCGGTAGTGATTCTAGGTGCTTTGTTCGTGATTATTTTGAGCATTTACAGTTTCAAAATTAACTAGAACAAGGACGAAAATTCTTCTAAGGAGGTAATTCTAAGACATCATTAGGCCTACTCAAAAGAATTCATGAAAACGGATAATTTTATCAAATGTTTGTTATCAAAGTCCAAGAGATTCAAAGAGCAGCCAAAAGCTCCCGAAGACTAATGATAATGCATGTAACTGCATGAGTTTTCCATGCAGACAACACATCAGCTTTAACTTCCATGCAGACAACATAATAATGTAAGCTTCACATCGAGCATAAGTGGACATAAAGGACCTGATTATATTAATTCAAGAGACATAAGCTGTATTTTTTCCTCGTCGGCGATGCATTCTTAGGGCTTAAATGATGGCCAGATATATGTATAATGGCGTATATATTTCAGATTTTTGTCAAGCATTTCTGATTGATTGCCATCATGAAGGTAGCTGTTGGCGGTGAGGGTCCGTGTGGGGTTAGAGTTGGGTACATTGTAGGAGTAGGCCGTCTATTGTGTGCCGCTGGCATAGCGCCTGCATTGTTACCCCAACACCCATAAACTCTACCCATTGTTATTGCATATTGGCTCGGACTATGCGACCGTCAGTATCCCTTTCTATATTTTATAGCAGAATTGGCTCAGAAAGGAATAAATAGCTTGTAATTATGTGCAGGCCCGAATCTCGTTCATTCCAATTTTGAGAAGGCACGAATCATGAGCAAAAAATCATTTTTGCACAATCCGTCATTGTCAAAGTAACAATAGATACGTTTTGGCACGACTAGATATTGCATCATCAAATGAACTCACAAGGTTAGAGCTACCTCCCAGATATCTCTTGTGTCCAACGAAGACTTTTGTGAAGTAACTTACTGAGATACCAGTCCAAAATAGGATTAACTCAAATTTGCGCAGGTGTGCAGCTTAGAAACAAAGATGTCAAATGAATTACCTTATTGGTCTTATGCAGTCTGGTAAAAGAACCCAGAAGGGTTGGCCGGACGATAAACTAATAGTCCAGGAGCCAAATCCTGAAATCAGTCAAAATAAGGATTTACCCTCCGCGGTGAGCCCCCTGGATTTTCTTGATTTTTTTCATCTTATAGCATCCTAGGGACCATGAATCAAGACGGTTCCGAAGAATTTAGGTATGCGAACACTGTCTAATTACGCGATTTGTGCTTAATTAGCAAAAATTGAAAAACGCGTTATTTCTAAATTTCTCTGGTACTATGTAAGATATAATAACATGCTATATGTCATCTGAAAGGTAATTTTTTTCCTGATTTTTTGGTATATTGTTTGTCATTGTCATTAATCATGACAATGAGTAATTAAAGAAAAACTGTTGTTTCAGTCATAATCATTAAAACTTAAGAATTCAAGATCAAACTTTGGAATTGATAAACCAAGTGCTAGATATACTTAAAGGGGATCTTTAGGCAGTTTTTAAAGAAGTTTGCATCTGATTTCATTGGAAATGTAAGGTAGAAATCATTTTCTGCTGATTAAATTCTAACCGACTACGAGCTCATTTTGCACTTATATTTTAAAAGGAGAGATGGTATCATGAAAATAACACAATATATCCTAGAGAGATGGGGAAATGATAACCACTGTCTCCCTAAGCTGGTATTTCAGTGCTTTCTGAGCCATTTAGTCCATTGTATACAACCCTGGAGCTGTAAAATAAGTATACATTAGCTAGAAATATGTGTCCATGTAATTTGCAGACAAGCTCATCTTTGTTGCCTGATCGAACTAGTATAGTCATTTATTTATTTACTTAAAAGGGTATGGATGGCTCCTTATATTGCCAAAGATTCACACATCAATTGATATAATAATATGCAGCAAACTTCTATTTACATACCCCTGTATCCACTCACCTTTAAAACCATGTTCCAATAGGGAGAGTGGGAGTTCTAGGCTGTAATACTCTTTTAAATTCCCCCATTGTTGGCCCCAATGTCTAATGTTTACCTCACCCCTGGCAACAGATAAGGCCTGGACAGACAGAGGAATGATAAAGATGGCAGACTAGGGTTCTTATATCCCTGTTGTGTGAGTTAACACATTGGTAAGACACTGTGCTTACAACCTAATAAAGGATCCCTCAGAGGGTGGAGCAGGCTTAAAATTTGGCTACTTATAACTGTCTTATTATTCAATTTTATCACATAATTCCAAAAGGGGCTTAGGGTTGATCACTGTAGCTGGAGAGAAATAATAAAGTTAACTGTTTAGACAATGTTGCCTTACAGCAGTAAAATGAAGGTAATGGATCTTCAGAAGCTTATCAGTGGTGTAGAGGTCTAGCCTTTCCCCTGAATGACCTGAACTAGGGGATAAGGACATGCATACATGCAGCCTCCTATGGTACAATCATTACAGGCCTATATAGTGTGCCGTAAACTGTAAGATTGCTGACCACCTGCTGTACTTTTGTTAACATCCTACAACCAATTTACCAAATTAAACTTTGTTATCTTTTTGCTACTATTTGATGGTTCGCAGCTCCAGGCTGTATGGGTTCATTGCTCGGTTAGCTTTATATCCTGTTGTATTATGGACTTAGTATTCAGTGTTGTATTATAAGAACTGATCATAGACATTATTTATATATTTTACTCCCTTAGTTTTGGGTCTCTAAGCTGATATTGACCTTTCCCTTAGTACCTAACTATAAGCTGTCTCTTGCTGTAGGCTGGGGAAATTGGATCCTTGTTCATAGCAGTTTAGGAATGAAAATGGTCAGTTATACTTTGATAAGGGAATAATGTTGTTTCTGAGGTTTGAGGAACAAAAAGTTTGAGGTTACAACCAGAATCACAGCAATTTGTTGCTCTTTTACATTCTCCTAATACTATACTGCTTGGATATGGCCCCACAGCAAGGGTGCTTTGCACATGCTGCTCAATGTGGTAATGCTACTAGATAGTATTGGGAAACCAGTAATGGCTATACCAAAAGTTTGTAATTTTGAAATAGAAACATATATCAGGTACTTCTGTATTGATATTTATTTGAGGTCTTGCCAATGATATTGATATCTATATACACATGCAGAGGTCTCAGTCCCTCTGGTACACTTCCTGATAAAATTAGATATATGGCAGAATCTCTGTAGTTGATAGGATGAATCTGAGTGAAGTATGACCAAAAGCTGGTCATAACTTGTATTGGTAATTTGGGAAGATTGGAAGTTTGACTCTTAGGAAATAAACTGTGACTATGATCATAGTTTGATATCAAATTACTAATACTAGTAACCCATATATAGAATGAAATATAAGATATCCATTTTGTGTATGGTCAAGCCAAGTTACTCATTTATATAAGCACATGGGTCTAGAATCCTAGAGTGCAATCTAGTAATTTGTTAAAACCAACAATTTTACACAGGTAGCACACCTATCAAGTTTACAAGTTTAAAAAATAGCATGCTTGGTATTTTTGCAGTTGGCAAATTGATACAAGGACTCTTTTCTGAATTTAGAACCCTTGATATATGACAACATACTTTTTGGGATTCATCTCTTCTTTAAAGTAATGCATAGAGGTTCCTCATGTATACCCTCAGAAATCTGGATTGGGGTTGGGTAATGGGTCAGTCTGCTATGAGGTATTCTTTTCTTTATGTAAACAAGAAGTAGAGGGAACTATAAGGGACATTCCATTTAATAAGTACACACATTTTCAAAAACCTCAGATCCCCACCCTCCTTTGGTCAAAAATATGCATTGGCTTTGTACTAGAAAGTACACACATTTTTAAAGATTTCATACCTCCCTCCCCCCTTGATGCATATATACTTAATGTAAGGGCCCTAATAAGATGGTTTGTAATCAAACTGAAACATTATCATGGTAATTTCCTGAGGAAAGAAATCTTGCTCAAACCATAGTTTTATTGTGACACATCTTTCACTGTGATCCAAAATGCTCTCCAAACAGCTACCATATTATATACAAGTGCCAAAGTGGCTCAGCAAGCACTGAAATACCAGCTTAGGGAGACAGTGATTATCATTTTCCCATCTCTTTAGGATATATTGAGTTATTTTCATGATACCATCTCTCCTTTTAAAATATAAGTGCAAAATGAGCTCGTAGTCGGTTAGAATTTAACCAGCAGAAAATGATTTCTACCTTACATTTCCAATGAAATCAGATGCAAACTTCTTTAAAAACTGCCTAAAGATCCCCTTTAAGTATATCTAGCACTTGGTTTATCAATTCCAAAGTTTGATCTTGAATTCTTAAGTTTTAATGATTATGACTGAAACAACAGTTTTTCTTTGATTACTCATTGTCATGATTAATGACAATGACAAACAATATACCAAAAAATCAGGAAAAAAATTACCTTTCAGATGACATATAGCATGTTATTATATCTTACATAGTACCAGAGAAATTTAGAAATAACGCGTTTTTCAATTTTTGCTAATTAAGCACAAATCGCGTAATTAGACAGTGTTCGCATACCTAAATTCTTCGGAACCGTCTTGATTCATGGTCCCTAGGATGCTTTAAGATGAAAAAAATCAAGAAAATCCAGGGGGCTCACCGCGGAGGGTAGATCAGGATTTTCAGGTTTGGCTCCTGGACTATAACCCAACAAACAAACAAATTGGTCTTAAAGGAGAAATTTTGCATTGAATATTGCTATTTTGATAGCCTAGACTTTTCAACATATATACAGCTGTAAATGCATGACCCCTATAGAGATCCAGTGTGGGAGTTCCCACTGGAACAGCCCTTTAGAGCTCACTGGGAAGAATAGGTCTTCAGTAACCCCTGCTCATTGTGAAAGGGGTTAGACTAAACTACCAACTAAGAAGACTGTTGAGTTTCTTTCCCGGATGGAGTCCCCCAAGGGTCTGGGAACAACTACAATGATTTCTTGGTTTTAGTTCCCTGCTGTCCATCCCTGTCACCCTGTTGACCTAACAGGGCCATTGAAGGCCGCGTGTGTGATGCCCTTTCTATGCAACATTGCACATAAAAGTATCCTTGTCACTCTTCAAAATAGTAGGGTAGCGATCCTGGTGGCAGGTTTGTCTTTAATCATTCCATAGATATGATCACTGGGAGCTGACAAGCATTTCCTTGTGCATTCTGGAAAGAGCCTGAAGGGTTGGCCGGATGTTAAACTACCCCCAACAAACAAATGGGTATGCATGCATACTGCCTTCAAATAGAAATTTAGAACCTTACAGGGAATAATACTTTTAAATCTAGTTTAGATGCATTTACTTCTAGAACCTCTCATATTATATTGCTATTTTTTGCCTTCCACCCATAATAATTATGATGAATCGTCCACAGTGCAACGTCAATAGTTATTACATGTTACAAAAGGACTCCAAACGATGTCTCTGTTATGCATGCACACGTGTGCAAAGTGCTAAATGGAAAGTTTATGTGGGACACTCATAATTAGTTAGTTCTTTGACCGATTGAGAAATTATTCTCTACCTTGCCTGGTTTGATCATGGATCCACTTTCTGTATAACGTCAGGGATGTAAGTTGCAGGTTTCAGTGTACTTTAAAATTAGAACGAATACTGGTTTTATAATTTGGATTTTTCTATTGTGCCCCAGACACCCCTGTACTGCTAAATGTGTAAGAGAGTTCAGATTACTGTAGAATATAAAGCGGTTTTGTCTGCTTACACAGTTCCACTCTGCATATAAAACCATATTTCACAAGCATATAAATAAGAGTCGTGCTGTTGATCTCAGGGTCGTCCAGGGTCCGAAAGGGTGATGCGCACAGTGCCCTGGATATGGGGGTGTTTCGCTATATGATAAAGGCCTCTATATATAATTCAACTGTGCTCATGGGTCGAGCCACTTAGCGGTAATTTATCATATATTTCCATGTTGTCACCCCTCAAAACCCCTGTATTCAGTTTTTTATGTCGTCATAATACAAGTTGAGATCGTAGCAGTGTTGGCGGTCTGTGTATTTGTTGGTGTTTTTGGTCATGTATAGGGGCATACAAAAGTGAGATGATGCGCAGTTTATGCTTATATGAACTGTATAGTCTATAAAAGTATAGCTTTTAAAAGCTTCACTCAGTTTAAATTTTACTTACCATTAAAGTGCCTAAGTATCCCAAATCCCTCAGAGTGTAGGAAATGAAAGTCAACATTTATAGCTTCTTTTGGAACTATATTTCTTTAAAGGTTTTGTGGCTTTGACATGCAGAAAACACCATGCAGAAAAACATAGTCCAGGACAAATTCCTTTCTGGATTCGAACCCACTCTCTTCAGGTTTGGAGGTGAGGTTACTAACCTCTACAGCATGAGGCTAAATAGAGGATGAGATTGGAACTAAAATGATGGGGTCTTAGCCTAATTGGCTGGTTCCCACAGATTCTTAAATAAGCTGTTTAACAAAACAGCAACCAGATGGGCAGGCTGGTAACAGCCTATTTCGCTGGTTTTTGCTATGATCTGATGCAAGTTCAGTGTGTAGAATGCTACATGCGAAAGGACATCGTTTTAGAAGTAGTAGGGTAATAATCATCAATGTTTCCCTTGGTTTTCCCTTGGTTCTTTTAATATTTGGAGTTGTGAGACATGAAGGTCTGCCGAGTCGGGAACTTCCAGTTCGTGCGGCAAGTAGAGCACATGGCCAGTTGGGGCTGGAACAGTCTGTTGTATGAACTGTAGAGAAATAAATGATTTAAATACAACAGTTCTCATATTAGATTAGGTCTTAAAGTGGTCGTCAATTTTGCAGCATGATTTTCCAAGAGTCACTCCAATATCAATATCAGCACATCCATATGTTAATACCCTATTTCAAAACAGCTATCTTTCCACTTAGTAACTTCTAAATTACAAATGGGAAAACATTTTACTCTTACAGACTAACCCTGGAATGCGCATTATCATTATAGCAATTTTGGACTGTCAACATATATGCGTATTTTGAGGCAAGTTTAATATATTCATCTAGCTTCGGAATATGCACATTATGCTTCAGGAGCCTCCTTGGAAGAATGTGTCCCCAGCAGCCCTTGCTGTTTGTAGAAGGTGACAAATGGGGAGACCAGACTCGGTAGTTCAATTGGTAGGGTGCTCGCTTCAAGTCTGGGAGGTCCTGGGATTTATCCCTGGCCAAGTCACACCGAAGACTTTAACAATGACAGTGGTCACTGCTTGCCTGGCACTCGGTACAAAGTAAGAACCACAAAACATGACTGGTCGGCCCGTTGTCAGTATAAAAGGACTGGCTGGGGTATTGTGTGGGCCTATTACATGATATCCCAGTGTGGCAGCACTATCAAGAGGGCATTGGGTCCCACTGCTACAAATAGGCACCTTGTTTCATAGATTTGGTCCGGCCCTGTGGCATAAAACTAGCTGCAAAGCTTCACCTTGTGCAGTCTGGTAAAAGAACCCTGAAGGGTTGGCCAGACTTTAAACTAACCCAACAAACAAATGCGCATTTCGTATGTATATATGTATTTATGTTATTATCCCTATATATTTTTTTTTATTTGCTATACAATTCTGGTCATGCAGTCATCGTAAGCTCATGTTTGTATTGATAGCTGTTCATGATATACAAAGAGAACAGTGCTAATCTATACCATAATATGTACTATGGCACTGCATTCCCCAGCCAACCAATGATCCTATTCAGAGGTATCAAGATTTGCTGTAGAACCCCTTTATCTAGGCTGTTTGAACCAGTTCCAACAGGAATATTCCAGTTCAAACAAACCATCATAGCACTAGTGGCACCGTGGGTGCAAAAAGTCTGGGTTTTGAGGCATAAGCTATAATAACGAGATATAATGTAGCAATCTTATCTATTTCCTAGTTACACGGACGTCAGCGCCAAATTCCCGAAATTGATACTGCAATGTAGAACTGTGTACAAGTATACTGTGCTAGTTGTTGCCACAATCAAAACGAACTTTCTGAACCGGTTCACAGCCGTGCAAAGAAAAAGGTGAGAATCTTAATGAACACATTGAACGCATTTCGAGAATGTAAAGAAAATGGATGTTCATATCCAATCAAAGGGATGGTATCTTCCACTCTATGACGCAACAGTTGTGATAGCATTGTGTAAACTGCTAATCTATAGTCAATAATTATGACTATTTGAGCTGCCTAGAAAAGTGCCCTAGTGGTCATCGTCACTGCATGATGGTTATACCAAAAACAGTTTTACCCTTGTATATGCTGGTGAAATATATATGTAGAAGTTTTCTAGAAGAACGTTAAAACATGTGGTATTTAGGGGTATAAATTTAGAAATCTATGTAATTGGCAATTTCGGCCCTCACAGTGTACAAGTGGGCTTTATGCATTCACAAAACGTAAATTTCTAAACAAGTGGCTATAAGGTCACAAAATGTAAATGTCTGTACAGTTGGCTGTGTACGGTCTAACAATGCTACAAAATGTCTGCACAGTTGAAGTCATGTGGTCACAAAGTGTAAATGTTTGCACAATTGGTTCTACACAGTCACAAAATGTAAATATCTACACAGTTGGAATCATGTGGTCACAAATGTAAATGTTTGCACAGTAGGCTCTGTGCTGTCACAGAACGTAAATGTCTGCACAGTTGATTTTGCGCTGTCACAAAAACATCAATATCTGCGGATCTAGTCAGTCATGTCTTCACAGTTCAGTCTTCACAAATAACATGTTTCTGTATTTCAAATTCTAATTTTATCACAGAAACTGAGAAGGCCAACTCCGAGAACTGGTTATAATGTATGCCACAAGCCCAGTGAAACGTTGGACATGCCTTGTCATTGTTTTTCTCGTGATAGGTTGTACCTCTTTAGAATATGAATACATATCATTCGAATATGGGGTAATTGGGCGTGGACATTTACTGCTAGATCAACAGAATGATTAATCGCAATAATGTCCTTGTATCATGTAGGGTCTGCACAAGTGTGTTCATGATATTTCAAAACCATTTGTACTTTTAATCAGCAATATTTGAAATGCGGGTGTGCTGCAGAGTACAAAGGAATCGTCGTATTTATGTGTACACTGATGGTAGTGCCATATTGATATACTAAAACATTGATAGAAAATAATAGCATTGAGTCATGTAAGTGATAATGTAGTGACTGCATGAGTGATCATTTCGTTCAGCATAACCAAGAAGGTGATTGACCTCTGCATTTGTAAGTAACCATCTGTTATCATTTAAAGTGCAGCGTCGTTGACATTAGGTGAAAAGGTGAATTGATGATAGATAACATGTACCTATAGTTTTATCCCAAGAAAAGAATAATACATGATAAATATGGCAGAGTTTGTGCCATTGTAACATGCATGTCTTTGTCCCTAGAAAATCTTTTCCTTCTTTGATAGATAAACAAATGTTTAAGGGCTCTTATGTCAGAATGGTTGCGATTACATGAAGCGTTCAGCGCTAAAAATTACATGTACATCAGATATCTTAGAAAATATGCCACCATTCAACCATTCCCTCCCCCTGCCATTGCACTCGGTCTTACAGTGGCCATGGCATTGGAGTCCCATATTATACAAAGCCACTAAGACTCAATATCTTTCGTTTTCGTATCAGTTAGATTATAATAATGCATCTGTACTAAGTTCCTTCCTCCAGGGCCGGCTAAACACACTCCCGCCAGGCCCCTCTATACTCCGCCTTCTATGTTATTGATGGCCACTATACGTGAGGGCGTGGCGTTCTAACTTAATGGCCGGCGTTTTTCCTAGTTGAATACTTCTTAGTTGTTCCTATGCTTTTTACCCCTGAGTTGTTTCAGCTTTTTTCAATTCTGTCCCTGGACTGCTATATAGCGTTCTATCCATAGTGTTGTCATTACATCAGGTTAGAAAGAACATTTAAATGAAACCAGTAGTTGATATAGACTGATAGCAGATCGCGAAACAGTAGAACTGTACATCACTTAAGAATTGTACACTCTAAACAGTGTGTTTGTAACAATGATCATATATATATATCTGTGGACTTACGAGATTGGGTCTTGTGACTCGGTTGTGGGAGCGAGAGATGGTTTCACAAAATTCAGCGGAAAAATCTATGCACAAGCGGGTAGTATTTTTGCCATGTTCTATATTTGAGCAAATATCATAGTTTCAACTCCTCGATTTGAAAAGTAGTTAGTGTAGGCCTACATGGTCTGCCACTTAATGAAAATATGTCCTACTGATGCTTACTCGTTAATACTCAATTATGAACATTACTCTGAAGATATGATATCCGAATATGATCGCGCGGGCGAAAATCAGGACGAAATGGAGATGTAGGCCTACATGCAGAGGACCCAATCCAGTTATAGAGCTGTTGATATAAACTTGCGCATGTTAATAGGGTCTAACGTTCTTCATTTTTATGGAGTACTAACCAATGCATTTTTCTACCTCTAATAAGAAATTATTTAGAAAATGATGAGGACGATAATGTTTTGTTTTATAACTTATTCGGGACTTTTTGAACAAATGGTGGTGATATATTATGCGGTAGGCCTATATAGGCTCATTTTAGCCTTATTTCAGTGCGCTTGCCATTTCTCATATTAAAACTACGGCTTCAGCGGGAGCCATTAATAGGTCATTATCTTTGGGATTTTATCTCATGGATTAGATCGTAATGCTCTGAGCAGTAGTATATGACTTGGCTAGAGGCACAAGAGTTAGTTGGGGCCGGCAGTGGTAAAGCCGCTCCGGAGTGGGGGAATCCGGATGTTGTTGACTCCAGTGGTGCCAGCCCGGCCAGCTGAGGCTGGGCCTTCCCCGGCAACGGGTCGGGCCGGCCTCCACGCGCCCGGCTATATATACCAGCAGCAGCAGCAGCAGTAGTACCACCAGCTGGAGGACGTCATTATTAATATCACAAGCGGGCCTGTTCCTGGTTGCTGCCAGGGCCCTGGATGACCCAGTTGTGCGCGAACCGCCCCGCATAGGCCCTCCTACTCCTCCTCCTGCTTCTCCTGCTAGCACATGGCGACGACTCATGTCACGACGCGCCAGCTGCAGGGCCCGGGGGTTGGTTGTGGTCCAACTCCACCTGACGGCCTGCTCGGGTGCTGGAGCAGATTACCTGAGTATGCTAATGACCCCTACCCCCCAGCAGTACCGTGGGTAAAGCGGTTACTGACCTCCCCCACCCCCTCCAAGTCCCACCCCACCCCGGTGCCACTGCCAGCAGCGGCGCCCCCCCCCCCAGCAGTGGTCAGCGAGTGATCAGCAGGTTCCGGGCTAAGAGCCGCTGAGCGTCCTGCAAGGGCCAATCTGGGTTAATTATGCAAATAGATGGCGCCTGGATACAAGCGCTGATTGGTCGGCTGCAAGGTGTGCCTGGCATGGCCGGCCGCTGTTGGCTGGTGGGCGCCGGGCGGCAACCATCGATCGCCACCCGCCCCCAATAGGTGGGTGTTGCCTGCCGCCGCGCCCGGCGCCAACTGCTCAATTCACCGGTCAGCGACTGACCAGTAGGCCCAGTAGGAGCTTTGCTCTCCACCACGCCGGCTCCCTCCAGGGCCATGCCCTGCCAGCCCCGACCTAAGAATAGCCGAGCAATGCCCTCTTGGGTAAATCTTTGATTCCAGGAATCAATGCCTCCTGTAGGCATTTTCCAATGCCCGATTGTAATATACCCCACTACCCCCATAATCCCGGGCCCATAATACACTTTTCCAACCATCAGCATCGACCCTGCATCTCACCAAGCTAACACCATACTGAATGGTCATTACTAGTATTATTGGTTTCAGAAGCCTAGGCCTAATACTTTAACAGATCCCACATCGATAGGACCTATACAACACACTGGCAGCAATACTCTGATAAAAAGCCCATTGCAATCCCCGCCTGGAGATATCATTCATGATTACTCATACAAAAAACAATACCTCATTCCTATCCCTAAATACATGCATAATGCGCCCATCTCTACCCTGCTCCATTCAGCGCGGCGCGTACGCCGCCCGACGACCACGCGGCGCGCTGTTGGAGGGGGGCGCGGTCGGGCCTTCCTCCCATAGCTTTGCATCGACAATGAGCGCCAACTACCTACCACCACTAGTAGTTCCTGGCACGGGCGTCCTTGACCCAGTTGCGCTGGTTGACCCCGCGACCCGTCAGCTGAGACGCCGTCAGCTGATCGCCAGCAGCAGGCAGGCCTGGCCGCCCGCTCACCTTCCTCTTTGTGTGGGATCGAGCGGCGCCCGGCAACAGGGCCGGGCGGTAAAAAGACCCACAGTACGCCCAGAATGTTGAAGTTTAAAGTTAATGGGGGTCCTTTTTGAAGAATAAAATAAGCGACATTTAAAATGACCTACGATAGCCTGTAGTTAATGAATTAAATATTGTCCATATCATAATCATAAATGTGTAGGCCCCTATATCCGTTTTCAAAATCCCCAATTCTATAATGTCACTATACAGCTCATGAACATGTACAAATGTAGCCAAGTATATTTCGAATGAGATTACATGCATGTAATTTAATGCTAAAGAACTTCAACCTATGGATTTCCCTGCTAATAATTAAGTCATATCTCACTCTATTTTTACACCAAAGGAGTTTGACGGTCTGACAGCAGTTATACATTTGCAAATTTTACCACTAGTCGGACTGGCTGCTGTCCAACGACCGCCACCGGTAACGCGTTTAATTATATACATGCATTCTCTTAGCTATGAATCATTCACTGGCCCTGTCACATGGTTTGACTGAACAACACGGTTGTTCCCATGCAGCACATTTAATATTGTGTCATTTCACACAGGAGTGATTTTGAAACTAAAGTGCGCTTTTCACTTAAAGTTATCCACTCCATAAAGTAATACCTTTACTGTATTATACGAGACAATGAATTGCCAAAACAAAATGGCGCATAGGCGAATCTATCATTATGAATTGTAATTACACAACTTACTTAGTGTTAACCAGCTGGAACAACATGTATTTCTGTAAGTGAAGTTGAATAAATTTTTTAAAAAAAGTTGACAGAAAGTTCTTCTAGTGTAACTACTGCTGCTTTTGTGAAAGTAAAAGGCATATAACGTGCAAGGAAACCCATGACACCCATGGCCGCACGTTGTATTCCACGATTAGTTCTGGCTAATATTTTGACAGAAAATGAAGGATCTGATTTTCGTATTACCTTTTCATCTCAAAACGAATTGTGATTCAACTTTTTTTAAAGGACCATGTTAATAGCAGGGCGACAACCAAGCCATATTCATCTGTTGAAAAGGTTTCTAGCAACAGTTTAACTTGAACCTGCAACCACTCTATGATATAATCTAAGAACTTCGCCCTGCCTATATAGGCACTCAAAGATTTCACGTATGATTTACCTTCATTCTTACGGATCGACAGAAGTGAGCGGTCCGCGGGGTAAACATGTTTGTTTTTCACTGAGGTTGGATCATCAGCTTATGCTAAGTCCCCCATAGGGAGCTTTGCGCCGGGCCCACTGGGACCTGTCTGATACAGCGACCAGTGGGCGATTACTCCGACGTCAGGCAGTCAGGTCAAAGCTCGAGTCGCTTAACCCACCAGCAGGACTTCTCACTGTTTATCAGAACTCAACCAGGCTGTGAAACAACTTATTGATAATACTGATATTTTACATAGATTTTGAATAAAGATTGTCTAAAAAGTGCAATGAGGAAGAAGAATAGGCCCTATACCCATTATGTTCATTGATGGATGGCATTTCTTTGCATTTTTTGTAAAATGAGATACATATGATTCCATTTTATCATACCGTTTGGTATCTTATTTCACTAAACTTACTAACCACTACGCCGACGACTAAAAGTTTTACTAATAAAAATCGTGAATACCTTAGGACATTCTCATACATGAAAACCATTCATGAGGAAAGCCCCCCGAGTAATTAAATACTATGATAACCGAACTATTTTGGTGGGGATAAGAACATCATAAGTTCGCAGGGGTCAGTAGATTGCACTGGATCAACCTACCAAGAATAGGCGGCGGCGCCTCCCCTTAGCCACCCCCACCATACCTCCTACCCCACCTCAGCACAGGAGTCAGCCGGTTTATCGCTGCTCACCACACCCCACCCTATGGAGGATCCCCTCCTGTACACGCGAAGGGTAGTGTGCGGACGCCCGACCAGCCTACTGCTACCTCACCAACCAGTGTGCCCAACTTAGTCACTACAATATCATATTTGAATTTCATATATTTGACCCCCTACTATAGTTATGGCTGTGATGTACAATTGGCCCAAATGAAAGAAAGCCCCTTTATATGTCTGAAAAGAACTTCTCTGATAGCTGCCTGAAATACCGAGCATATCACCAAATGGGGTAATGTAATAGACGGCGCTAGTTTGTTAACCAGACAGCCCATGATCTACCAGTACAATATTTTTATTTACTCACTTTGGCTAAAGATTAGAATCTAGAGTCGTAGCAGACTGGTACACGGTAGTCATCGAGCAGTCACCATTTATATAGTGAGTAGACACGTATGATGGCTACTTGAATATTTTGATCTCATTAAACCTCCAATTAGAGACTTTATGTTTATCGACGTTATGTGCAGCGTGATGTCTTTTCCCTTAAAATCACAGTTTACAGCAAATTTCTAATAAAGAAGCATGCTATCTAATATTCTAATGCCATTCCATCTCTCTCTTCTACTTCTAGTTCTCATCACTTCTGTCGTTGTCACAATTTATCCGGAAAATTTTTCCATTTTCAAGGTTTAATTACTATCTACACAGCTTAACCTTGTCCAATCCGTATCTCTTCTGATCATCAAAGAATACCCAACATATCACGACTATCAGCCCCTTTTCATTATATTCCAACTTTTAGACACTCATAAATGGAACCCGTGCATATAATTATGTCTTTAAGAATGCATATATGTGCGTGTGAAGGTGGGTAATTGTAAATAAAACAAATTAAAACCCATTCTTGAGATGATGCATCAGCTTAATGGATTCACCCTTTATTTAAGACCCCTATCTGTCCTTATCACATAGGACACAGCCATACGGGCCCCAGGCCACCAGCAATACTTTTTCATTAAATTTTAACATTTTAACACTCTTTGTCTTTATCAAAACTCTAATCTTGCACTCTTTTTCCCCACTTTAACCACATTCATTCTTACAATGATTTTCCATCCCGGTGAAAATAACATGTGGTATCACAGTGAAATATACAAGTTTCATAGATTATTAGTATATATCTCATAAATTTAAAAGCACATTAATTGTATGGTAAGTATAAGACTGGTCGATTGTCCTATCCTACTCCGAATCGTGTCCAATACCTAGGACACCACCACTACAACCACCACATCCTCCTCTTCCCCCTGCTCCTTCCTCACCAGCTCCTCCGTCCTCCTGCTCCTCCTCCGTCTGGCCGCGTGCCACAGGAATCAGCTGGCCCGCCCTCAGCTGGCACCCAGACGCCCGTCGTCCCCTTCATAAAGCACCACCCCACCAAGTCACGAGCACCCAGCATGGCGTTTTCCCACTGGGAACTCCACCAGCGTGATCTTTAACCACATCCCAACACTGATAATGATCACGGGCCAATTGGTCCGGCTCCGGATGCCGACCAAAGCGGTTGACGCCGTTAACGCAATTCAATATGCCCGCACCACTGATCATGTTTAATACTTATATATAATGAATGGAGACATTATAACGGTAGAGTTCAAGCTGAACGGGTCGTTTAGTGGTTTCTCGGTTGGTGCTTTTCGCACTGTCTGACCTGACTTAAGAAAGTACGTGTACCGTTGGGAAGGTACTAGACAAATCAGTTTACAGACGCTATTATGATAAGGCAATTCAATATTTCCTCGTTCGCCTATACTCACGCAGCTGATGTCACGCGAATATCTAACATCTCGATCCGTGATGTGAATTCATGGTTTTACAGAACCATAAATCAGTCATGATTTTGATAGATACAAACTTGTGGTATTCTTCTTTGGCAGCAGTTCATTTCCACATTTCACTACAGAATTACAATCTGTTGGATCACAAGAGTGCTGCAATAGTGATGGGCATCTCAGAATCATAATACTAATTCCCCAAGACACTAATGCTTATTTTAATGAGGTACACTGTCAGGATTAGATGAATAATTGAAATTGCAGGCAATTATGTTGCCATTTAAACTTACATCAGTATGTCAGAAATTCACACTAGTAGCTTTCGACAGGGTATGCAATCGAATACGAAACGTTATGAAAATCAAATCAGCAAGCTTCGCAAACACCCTCCTCATAAAGCATTGTAGGTTATATGGAAACCATATAATGATATCCTTGTGATATTCGTGAAGATTTGTAAGAGGGGTTATTCATTATGAATATTCTTTTAGTGATAGGTTATTTTCCATAACGGATTCCTTATCGAGAGGAGATTGCTGTGAATGTCAATCCTAATGATGTAGATTTATTCAATTTCAAATTAATTAAAAAGATGAAGATTCTAGCCATCAAGTATAACTGTGAACAATGCAGAAATGAGTACTGATTAATCCGTCTGATGAGAGGTTAGCGCTATCGGTACAAATCAGGGACACCAATTTGATCTGGCTTTGATGGCTCTCCACGAATTGGCCCCAGCACGAGGACCTTTCACCAATGTGGTCTGACATTTACGTGTTAACCACCCGGCCAGACACCGATATTTACCTTTGTTTACTTATCTCTGCACCCTACTCAGGTACACCACCTTGCCACACCACGCCATGGGCCGCAATGCTGGTCCGGATTATGGCCGCTGAACCATCTATATAGGATGACAATAGAGATTAATGTAAATTTACAAGTTACTGATGTGGCATTCCACCCATATGTCCCATTTTTACATTTAGATAGCTTATGCATAAGTGATAGTAATCGCGAGAAACTTTTGTAGAAATGACACATAGTAGGTACCTCATTTAGATTATTGATGATGGCATTTGTTGGCGAATGAAGGGTTTAGCCTCCCATAATTTAGGTCATATTGATTGAAAAGGGTCTGTGTTCAAATGGCGTCCTGACATTCTTCATTCTATTGTGAGTGACACAATAATGTCCCTTACAGACTAATGCGGATGTCGTGTACCCATTTTTCTTTAGCATACGTACATGGGGTTGTGGTTCACCATTTCAGCTGTAAGCAATAAAGTATTAAGAGCAAACAAGAGATTGGAATGCATGATTTTCAGCATTTCTTTTTTCCATTCTTTTTATCTCCTCTTTTTCCCCATTTTTTGGGGGGAATTGGGGAAATTAGTAGCTGTGGATTGCCATTATTATCAGTAAATACCAATGGAATTTGAGAAGTAATAATGATTTTAATATCTGGGATTGTTGCTCTATAGCGCTGGTTTCTATTAGTTACTATTATTGTGTAATGTATGGAAATATAATTAAATCTCGAGTGAATACGGTGTAAAATGACCTATAAGTGATGATAATTGTAGTGTATCGAGGCGGGAAACGCCGCCGGTTAACTCCTGACCCGGCGACCGGGGTCAAAGGTCACTTCCTGTTTAAAGTAGCGGTAATGGCGGCCTCCCGAACGCAGCATGTGTTGTGGAAACTCTCAGTATTAATACAAGCTTATCAAGTATTCCTGGTGTTCTTTATTGTGGATTCTACATTGGCGACGAGGTGAAAACCCAAGGAAGAAGGAGGAGGCCGAATGGAGAACTGTCAGTGTGTATTTTGATTTCAAAATGGTGAAGTTGGGACTGAAAGTGGAGCTGGGCTTGACTGCCATGTGCTGTGGGTTGACAGTGGGGCTGTCACAGGCTGGGAGGCTGCTTTTCAACTAGTCTAGAAGAGGAAACATGACATCATTGTGTGTGTTGACTGTGAAGCAAGTAGGTCTGGAAAATATCATGTGCTGGATAATGGCAGGTGGACTGTCAGGCATGTGAGGACTGGGAACTGCTGTCACACTAGGACTAGGACTCAGGGCATAGCTGTCAAGGACTGACACTGGTGGTGTCAACTGTCAACTGGAGGTCACCTGGAGGAAGACTGGGACAGTTATTTGGTCAAGGAGTGAGAGACAGTGTGGGGGTGATCTAACCAACATTTGTTTCAGGAAAAGGAGGGGAAATTGACATTGACTCTGAAATTATTATTGACATTTTGATACCTGTCATTGCTGTGTGATTCCCTGTTTGATTATTGATGTGATTCTGCCTGATTGTTGACATGTGATTTACCGTGCATTGCCTTTGAAACTTGTGTGATTTTGTGAATAATATTGCAGTGGTGTAGGTTAATACTGTTTGACACTGTTTGAATCTGTATTGCCTATTTGTATGCATTGGTGAAATTTTGATGCGCGTGTGAATTTTGCTGCATATTATTACGTTGGGTAAATTGACACACACACACACAAGATGGCTCCACCCGAGGACGACGGCGCTGCGGGTGGCGGTGGTAATGGTGGTAACCAAGGAGTGGTAAATAGGATGAAATCCCTGGAACTAGGTGGGCTTCCCGATTTCGATCCCAAGGGGGACCCTACTACTCTATGCACGCGGTGGAAAAGGTGGAAACGGGCCTTTAGTTTGTATGTGACATCAAAAGGGGTGACAGAGGAGGAGCAAAAAGTAGCACTGTTATTACATACAGGGGGTATGGACCTGCAGGAGGTGTTTTATTCTCTAGTGCCTGAGGACCGTGACTTATCTCTGCAGGAAAGTGTGAAAATATTGGATGACCATTTTGTTCCCTCTGTTAATGTACCCTTTGAGAGGCACCTGTTTCGTCAGTTGGAGCAGGGGACGGAGGAGACCGTCGATCAGTTTGTGTGTAGGCTACGCCGACGGTCTGCGTCATGTGACTTCGGGGATGTGGACGAGGCGATACGTGACCAACTGATTGAAAAGTGCCGCGAACAGAGGTTGCGTCGTAAGTTCCTGGAGAGGTCAGGGGATGGTAAACTTAAAGATCTGCAGGATATAGCCCGTGCATATGAGGCGGTAGAGGCCCAAATGAAATCTATGAATCGCACTACCCCGGCGGCGCAGGTTAACGCAGTACAAAAGAAGGACACGGGTCAGAAAAAGGGTAAATGGGTGGCCAAAGGTAAACCCCAAGGTGATAAAAGCAAATCGCGTAGGGACAAACGGTGCTTTAACTGTGGGCGTGGTGACCATTTTTCAGTAGATCAGGAGTGTCCGGCCAGGGGTAGGAACTGTAATAAGTGTGGCGGTACGGGACATTACGCGGTGTGTTGCCCGAAGGACAAGACTGGGGACGCTAGACCTAAGCCACAGGGCTGGAAGGGTCAGGGAAAACGCAGAGCGTACCAGGTGGCGGACGATTCGCCAGACAACGGTGCCCAGGAGGAGCACCATGCTTTCCACGTAGGGAATGGTCCGAGGGATGGTGTCGTAGACCTTAAAATTGGGGGCGTCATGATTAAGTCCGTGCTCATTGACTCTGGCGCTTCCTGTAATTTAATGGACAAAGCCACGTGGGATGTGTTGAAAGCGCGTAATGTTAAGGCGATATCTCAGAAATCAGACAAGAAACTGTTCGCGTATGGGCAGACCGAGCCCATTGAGATATTGGGGACCTTTGATTCAGAGATAGCATGCGAAGCTAGTGGTGAGTCATGCAAGGGACAGTTCACAGTTATTAAGGGCAAGGGGCCGACCTTGCTTAGTAAGGGCACCGCGGAGAAACTTAACGTGTTACGCGTGGGACCAGTCTCGGAGACCGTGTACTCGATTACTCCAGAGGGCTGTGATGAGGACGTGTGGGCGAAATTCCCAGAAATATTTACGGGCATAGGGAAGTTAGCGGACTTCCAGCTGAAGCTGCATGTTAAAGATGACGTGAAGCCCGTTGCTCAGCCGGTGCGGAGGTTACCATTTGGGCTGAGGGAGAAAGTTGATGAGAAACTTGACGACTTGCTCGCGAAGGACATTATTGAGGAGGTTGCGAGTGGGCCGACCGAGTGGGTTTCACCGTTGGTAGTCGTCCCAAAATCGGATGGAGACATACGCGTATGCATCGATATGCGTAGGGCCAACGAGGCCATCGTAAGGGAGCGACACCCAATACCAACCATCGAAGAGGTATTATATGACCTGAACGGAAGCACGGTGTTTAGTAAACTGGACTTAAAGTGGGGCTTCCATCAAATTGAGCTCGAGGCAGAGTCGCGCAAGATCACGACATTCGTGACTCATCGTGGACTGTATAGGTACAAGCGACTTATGTTCGGTATTGCCTCGGCCCCGGAGAAATATCAGAAGATCGTGAAGGACGTGGTGAGTGGTTGTGAGGGCGTGGCGAATATTGCCGACGATCTGATCGTACACGGCAAAGGTGTTCAGGAACACGACCAGCGGTTGTACGCTGTGTTAGAGAGACTGCGTCAGAGTGGATTAACTCTCAACGGGAAGAAGTGTCAGTTCCGGCTGCCAAAGCTGACATTCTTTGGACACGACCTGAGTAAGTCGGGAATCCAGCCGAGTGAGGAGAAGGTTGCTGTGATAAGGAACGCCGAGGCTCCGCAGAGTGCGTCAGAGGTACGGTCGTTCCTTGGTCTGGTGCAGTACTCGGCTAAATTCTTGCCGGACTTCGCCGAGGTGGCGGAACCTCTGCGTAAGTTGACGAGGAAGGACGAATGCTTCGTGTGGGGCGACGCCCAAACGAAGGCATTTGAAGAGTTAAAAGGTCTGATTACGAGGGCCAAGACCCTGGCGTATTATCAAGGGGATAAGAAAACGCGTATCGTGGCTGACGCTGGGCCAAGTGGACTGGGTGCGGTCCTAGTACAGCTGCAAGGGGACAGCTGGAGAGTCATATCTTACGCGTCAAGGAACTTGACAGACGTAGAGAGGAGATATTCGCAGACCGAAAAGGAGGCGTTGGCTCTGGTATGGGCGTGTGAGCGTTTTAATTTGTATGTGTTTGGCCGCGAGTTTGAGCTGGAGACGGACCACAAACCTCTCGAGTGCATTTATGGTAAGAGGTCAAAACCGTCGGCTCGCATCGAGAGATGGGTACTGAGACTGCAGGGATATGATTATACGGTTGTGTATCGTCCGGGGAAGGCCAACATCGCGGACGCCCTGTCTCGTCTCAACCAAGTCAGGCCGTGTGATGTCAGTGGCGACACGGTTGACTTCGTCAGGCTGGTTGCGGAGGAGAGTACACCCGTAGCTCTCTCCGCGAAACAGGTCGAACTGGAGTCAGAGAAGGACCCAGAGCTGACAAGCGTGAGGCAGTGTATCCAGTCAGGAGATTGGTCGCGATGTAAGTTGCCTCATTACTTGGCGATAAAGGATGAACTGTGTGTGCTGGGCCAATTGGTGTTACGGGGCACGAGGTTGGTCATACCTCAGAGCCTTAGAGACGAGGTCGTACGGTTGGCTCACGAAGGGCACCAGGGGATCGTCAAGACGAAGAACCGACTCAGGACCAAGGTATGGTGGCCCAAAATAGACGCCGCGGCCGAAAAACTGTGTAGGGCATGTCATGGGTGTCAGGTAGTAGGAGAGTTCTGTGCACCTGAACCGATGCGGCGCGTGGAGCCGCCGACAGGGCCGTGGCAGGACGTGGCGGTCGACCTGATGGGGCCGTTACCGTCCGGTGAGAGTCTGCTCGTGATTGTGGACTATTATAGCAGATTCTTTGAAGTTGGTATTCTCAGATCCACGACGGTTGAGAAGGTGGTCGAATTCTTAGGTCCGGTGTTCACACGGTATGGTTACCCATTTAGTTTGAAATCGGACAACGGACCACAATTTATCTCCCAGACGTTTAAGGACTTTCTGGTCGAGCATGGAGTGGAACATCGCACTTCGCCACCGTTATGGCCGCAGGCGAACGGTGAGGTGGAGCGGCAAAACAGGACGTTGCTCAAGGCGCTCAAAGTAGCGCAGGTGGAAAGGAAGAGTTGGCGAGAGGAGTTGCAGAAATTCTTACTCGCGTATCGCAGCACACCACAAGTCAGCACCGGGGCGACACCTGCTTTCTTAATGTTCGGTAGGGAAATCCGGACAAAGTTCCCTGAGTTAAGGCGCGAGCCGAATGCTGAAGAAGTACGCGACAGGGATTGGCGGAACAAGCTGGTACATAAAGAGTATGCGGATAAAAGGCGCGGAGCACAGGAGAGCTCCATTACACCAGGCGACCAGGTGTTGCTGAAAAACACCAAAGCGACAGGAAAATTAGCGCCGAATTTTGAGTCTGAGCCATACGTGGTGACCGCAAAGGAGGGACGCGAGGTCACCATACGATCCAAGGATGGGGCTGAATACCGACGGGACTCATCTTTTGTAAAGCCCTATCAGTCGGACGAACCAGGACCGGCACCTGACGTGCCCGAGGTTGTCACCAGTGATCCACCCGCCACCCCGCGTAGAGCGACCGTAGCGGCGCCACCACAGCTGTCGAAATCACCAGCGCCGAGAGCTACGAGACCAGTGCGTGAGTCTAAATTACCACCTAGGCTCAAAGACTACGTGCTAAAATAATGGTGTGTGTGTCAGGTAAATGTGTGTTATGGACAATGACCCAGGAATGTGAAATGGACTACGAAAATGAACAATGGTTTCAGTATGAACAGTGAAAATTATGGACGGTGAAAATATGGACGGTGAAATATCATGAGTGATTTCTGTTCTGAGAAAAAAGGGATTGTAGTGTATCGAGGCGGGAAACGCCGCCGGTTAACTCCTGACCCGGCGACCGGGGTCAAAGGTCACTTCCTGTTTAAAGTAGCGGTAATGGCGGCCTCCCGAACGCAGCATGTGTTGTGGAAACTCTCAGTATTAATACAAGCTTATCAAGTATTCCTGGTGTTCTTTATTGTGGATTCTACAATAATGTATTTGGAAATAAAGGTTAACGTTATAATATTTAGGACAGGTTTTGTCGTTTACAATACATTTTACAGAATAAGTTGTAAGGTTACTATAATCTGATGATATATAGAATTCTTACATGTGCATATGGTCGGTGTCAATGTTTAACCTCTCCCAAATGCCAGATTGCCACGTGTTCCACAATTATACCGTTACGGTGACAGGACACTTACCCCCTGGACACTTACCCCCTAGGACACTTACCCCCTGGACACTTACCCCCCGGACGCTTACCCCCCGGACACATACCCCCTGGACACTTGCCCCCTAGGACACTTACCCCCTAGGACACTTACCGCCTAGGACACATACCCCCTGGACACTTACCCCCTAGGACTCTTACCCCCTAGGACACTTACCCCCCAACCTTGGAGAAGTTGCTCTAATGATGTTTTGATGGGGTGTCTTCAAATGGACTTCCATTAATCCCCTCATGTTTACTTTAGGCCGGGCGACCGGTGGCCCTCCCCTGGGAGGGGGCTCTCGAGGGTGAGGTGAAACAGTCACATGTTGAATTTAAGTATATACATATATCAGAAGAAAGGGTTATATATCTAGTTTACTCCCCATTATTAAAAACTGTGGAAAATAGTGACTAGGAATAAGGATGAGTTAGCCTTTTAGGTATGAATCCTAAAGAACTATCAGAAGAGAGGGATATATATTTAGTTTACTCTCCATTAGAAAGACTAAGTTCTTACCACATAATTTCCTCTACATTATAGGTTGGGGGGGTAAGTGTCCTAGGGGGTAAGTGTCCTAGGGGGTAAGTGTCCAGGGGGTAAGTGTCCAGGGGGTAAGTGTCCTAGGGGGTACGTGTCCTAGGGGGTAAGTGTCCTAGGGGGTAAGTGTCCTAGGGGGTAAGTGTCCAGGGGGTAAGTGTCCAGGGGGTATGTGTCCGGGGGGTAAGTGTCCGGGGGGTAAGTGTCCTAGAACCTCCGGTTACATAAAGCCGGCGGCTTTGATAATGACCATGTTAATGTGATCACCTGCTGGTCAATTCATTTTGTGTGGACATTGGTCAGCACAGAATGTAGCAATACATGGTAGTGGTCGCCCCTATGAACTATTTGAACAATGTACCATGGACGTATTTATGTTCACGGATATTGCTTAATAAGCAAAATAAACGTCATTCTTTTTTATGCTACGGAAGAGTTTTAATCCTCAGTTTCAGTTGAATCATTCCTGTCTGGATGTCACTCTGTGTTCTGTGATTTAAGAAATTGTTCTTGTATCATTTCTGAATTGATATTAAATCATATAAAGTGGGGTTTCTATAAACCTTGAAGGGAAAAGTTTGAACTAATCCAATGTAGGTTTACTGACCTTAGCGAACCGAGCAGTTGTTGTTGGTACATTAATGCGAGCAGTATTCCGTAACCTCTTGGCAGGCCTCTACTGCAGGGCTTAGCAATGTTGTTCTAGGTTATGTCACTAGACCAAGGCTACAGAGGCCCATAGATCGCACTGAATGCCTGGATTATTGCACGTTTTGCCAGGACAACAGTCATTAAAATCTAGCTCTACAGATTGGTCTTGGATCAAGCAGAGTATTTTCCACGGCATTGATGGCTCATTGATTTGTTTTAAAAGGGGTAAAGAATTAGGCCAACTCGATAAAGGAAAGCTCTGTTATTTGTCCCTTTAATACTCTTTGCCACCGTGTCATTACCAATATGGTATCCATCTAGATTTGCTACATTGTTAGGCGCATTCAACCCGTACTGATTTGCAATGGAAGTTCTTTGAAATTGAGCTATATCTTCCACATTCTTCGCTCCAGATTTCTGGAGGTTATATATTTCGGTAAAACATTTACTTGAATGGACATTCGTGTTCATTCAAAAGCTAGATAATGAGCATGTGCCTTGTAAACCCAATTATTAGATATATGGGAAAGTAACTATTCCACCTAGATGGCCTTGCGTAATGGATAATTCAAGTTGCATTGATCAATCTTGGTGAGTGTCCCGAAGTCCCCCTTGGGTTAATTACCGTCAGTATACCCACTTTCTGTGAAGGCCTTTATCAATAGGTGTATGTGTGTAATCTATATCTGACCGTTTCACCTAGTCTGACCCTAGTTCTCGCATTACTTCACGACTTTCTTGGTGATGTCTTACAGCGTGAGAAAAGTCCTTCTGTTACTTTGGTTCATGAAGTCATAAGGGAGGCTTATCCATTGCACTGACTTTATGCTGTATTGCTACCTAAGGATGCATCACGAAGTGAATAAGTTTGTTATTCAATCATTTTTGATAATGCATCTGTGATTATTAAATCTTTTAATTAAGAGGATAGAGACCCTATCCCTACACATTACCAAAGCGAGGGTTCTTTTATTTCTTATCCGTGTAGTGCACGTACCAAATTTTACTGATACATTTAGTTCTATTGCAATATTAGCTTTTCATGTCAAAGTTTGCCACGTCCAAGGCAATCTCTAGCAAAAATCGCATAGTTAGATGTTCACATACCTTTTGAAACAAATTTAGCAAAACTAAAATCGATGACTTGACACCAAGTTACAACCTGCGCGTAAACTTGTATTGTGAACCACATGTCCAATCATCTAAGCACTTAACAGGATCACTACCCATTAAGCTTAACCGCGGTGACCCTGTTGCCACTATGTAAAACCTGTGGTCAGAGTATTTGACCGGTGTCCTTTTGGTGTCGTTTCAGGTGAACCCCCAGTCGGCCTTCTTCGCACTGACCACTCACGTGTCCTCCTCCTGAGTGAGGTGACCTCAGGTCTGAGTAGGTCACTTACCTGCTCCTCCTACTGACCAGCCGACAACCAGCTGACCTCATCGACGACCACCCCCTCAACCCAAGTGACCCTTATACCAAGAATACGTTAATAAGAAGTAGGCCAAGTATAAGTTAATAAGCAAAGGAAGTACATTGATATTGGTTAATATGAAGAGTCTTGTAATTCATAAGGAAGAGTTGGTCTGTAAAAACTACCCCAAACATCAAACCCGATATTTTATTGTTTATCAACGTAGTATTCTTGTGTAAGAAATTCCTGTTATGTCAGATATTTGCCCGTATGTAATTCATTCAAATGAGGTGATGATGTTGGCTGTAGGTCTTGATTGAGAGAATCCCCTATCAGTGTTAGCATTCACTTATATCAGAAATGACTATTTAAATGCATATAATAATCTCCTAATTGTATATGTCAACTGTATAACGAACATTATTAATTCAATGTGACCCCGCTTCTACATGCAACCGATTTGTATAAGATTAATGCCTAGCTTTGTACATACATTACCGCTATACTTGAGCACTCCATGTCGCCCATTCCACGATATGACATGCATTTCGCCTCCGTCCTTTAAAAGTGAATTCCCACCAAGATGACCTTTTCCAAGGCCTTACAAGATATGGTATCTTCAAGTATCTCTGAGAGGTCGGGCCCATGACGTCTTCCTTATTCTTAAGTGATATCGGTCGTTGACTGTTGTACATTTAGATAAACCAACTACATCGACTTGGCCTCGTTATGTATTAGGAAAGAACTTGAATTGTACTTTAACAACTTACCATTTTAAAAATAGTATCTTAATGGCATGCTATAATTTTATTACCAATATTTTGTGGTCAGTATATTTTATGTATTGTGAATGAATTTGAACTGACTTAATAACCAGTTTGTAAATATTTGTATCTATTTTATTTGTACTTATGAGGTATGTGTATCATCATCAGTAGTATATATCTACTAGGGTAATCATTATTCATTTATCTTTAGATATTTTTTGTAAATCATAATAATTATGTTTAGCTTGACCGAGTATTGCAAAACTATGTGCGACATTTGAATTGATATGGCTTCATGAATGTATATAGTAAGAGGTGAATCAATTAGTCGTTTTCTGCGTTTTGTAGAGGCAAACCTTCATATATTCGTCTTGTACTAGCTATATTTTTTGATACTTTGTATTGGGAAAACGCACGGCTAATCTTAGAATAAAGTTACATTATAGCAGCATAAGTAAATTGTATGTATGTTGTTTTTTAATAAAACATGAAACGTATTTAAGTGAATTCGATGCAGTTGGGTCGATTCAATATTGTGAAAACGTTAAGATCTCATAAAAAGCTTCATTGATAGAATGGCAAATAGAGATATAATATACTACGAATCATCTCATATAGTAACATCCTTTATTCCAAAAGGTCATATTGTAACCACGCAAAGATAATGCGTTATTGAACTAGAAGAGGTGACTTGTCTTACCGTGAATTTAGTGGGATGTGCGCAAAAGACTGACATCTTAACAAATATTTACAGATATATTAGTGGTAGGGAAAACAGCCTTCCCATTTGTAATAGTTCACCGTATGTATTGGATCAGTATCTGATAAGTTAGCGATGCAGTACAAGTACCATGGATTTAATGCTGAGATATTTATTGACAAAATCAATTTATGAGTTAAAACTTCATGAATATGAATAATATGTTATGGACCCTTCTGCCCAATTAATGGATTCATCGATTTGAAAGAAGTTTTAAGTAGAACATTCAAATTGAATGATATTATATATAGGCCTATATATATTCACGCAAATGATTGAACAACTACTCGGATGCTCTGACAAGACGGGATACCGCGATTACGCAATAGCTCGCCTGACGCAACGCCTTCTTGTTGATACTACTTACACGCAAATGCTTAGAGAATTTCGGTGCTCTTCTTGTAACTGAAAATGGCAAAAAGTGAAACCTGAAAATAGAAACGTGCTTATCACTAGACACATCACACATCTTCATAGAATACAATTACCATATGATACCAAGACTTATATTCAAAATAGTACATTGTACATAATGGTACGCGGATAAACTGTATATCATACTTAGATTCAATGAACTAAGATACACCTTGTGATTATTCATTTGGTCATCCCGGTAGTTAAAATTTATATAGAATTGACTTAACGCTCCTTTTAGTTGTTGGATTTTATTAAGGGAAAACGTCATGCCGGGGAAGAATTATAACTCCATGGGACTGCCGTTGCCAAGTTAAAAGGCACTTTGCCGCATGAATTTCCTAGACAATAGACGGACCAGACGATCTTACGTAGGTATTTATTTCCCGGATTGAAAAACCGCAGACTACCACAATAGGGCCTACATAAACGTGCCTCTACTTCTTCCAGTCATATAAACACTACATAAATTGGGAAATTGGTCAAGATAATGGTTATTTATGATAAGGGTATAATAGTTCCCATATAATGAAAAACTATTGAAAGGAATGATAAAAGATTAGGTAAAGAAAATTAATGTTACACTGATGGTAAGTGATGTATTGGAGTATAGCCAATAGTAATATGCCAATAGTTTCTATGTGAATAGTAGCCGTTCTGTCTCACCAAATATCATTCATAGAGACTATGCTGTTGTTTGTCGTTTTGCTTGGTGATAAAACTGTGCTGAATCGAAAGAGATATCGGATTCAAGCCGTTTACGTGACAGTGGACATGTAGTCAGAGTTTACACGAGTGGTTCACAAAGGCGGACAGCTCTCCCAAACCACACCAAGGCTGTACTAAGGATGCAGGGACTGGCCTCACATCCCCTTTCCATCAGTGACTAAGACCTCGACACTCCGAACATAAAGACGGGTAGAGTTATCTAAACATAACCCTACCACTTGATTTCACCGTTGTGGTGTGGCCAGGCACCTTCGAACGAGATTCCTGAACGCGTTCAAGGATTTAGTCCAGACAGGACATAATTCTACCACCGCATCCTATTCTACCCCATGCAGAGTGAAATATGGTTTTATACATACCAGCATACTTTGGTATGTTCCCACAACCACTCCAAATCATCTGACTAGGTGTGCTACTTTACATTGTAGTCAGTAGCCACATAAAACATGTTTTAGCAATCCTGACTCATGACTTTAGTAAACGAAAAGTTTATTTTATCTCACCAGTAGTTGATGGTTGGTTTCAGATAATCAAGAAGAGATATATTGTTGTGATTACTTCACCATTAAATCATGAATGATATATTCAAGTACGAGAAGAAAAAATATGTTATTCAATTACAGTAACCAGGTAAAGTATCTCGCTGTGCTGCAATTGATAAACTCCATGATATAAGTGTCATATATATAACCTGCAGCATGTGTAACTTTTTTCCCTTTTTGCTAAGACTCAGTTTCAGTGTCTGGTACTCTGGACTCAGTAACGACTGGCTCCAAACTTCAGACCTATTGAATGAATCTATTGACAATGGGTCGGTGAATAAGCAGCAATGCCAAAAGTTATAAGGTTACAAAGATGAATGGTTGCGTTCCTGGAAGTCTATGACTATAAAATATAGATTGTTTGTTCTTTATTAACAAACTTGCGAGTCCGTCGCGCCTAATGTGGTTAAGATCTGTTGCTTTTAAAACGTTAAGAAATTTGTTAACATAATGAAACATAAATATGTTTAAATTGAGTCCAATGGCTCACGTGACAGATATAAATAAATAAGGCCCAAGCATCGTTGGTGTATCATGAATAAACACATCACCATTCCTTACTTCTTTTGCTGTCGCACTCTTGTGGTTTAATGTAAATTAGCCCAGAGAAAGAAGTATACACCAATAAAAAAGACCTAAGCATCAGGCGATCCATTATGGCATACGTGTATTTCATTCCCATGCATGTGTTTGTAAAATATTTGCAAATCCAGAGCGATCTGCATATGCCAACATTTGCAAAATACAGTGCCTGTGATTTGTAAAGAGACTCGCCATAATACGTGTGAATTATCCACGTTTAGACCCACGTGAATATAATATTATGTAAGCTTAGTTCGCGAGCGAGAGTGGAGAAATAATAAGGGGCAGGCATTTATTGACGTTGGATTTTGCTGAAGGCAGACCTTACCCCGAGCGTCTAACGGTACAAAATAACCATGCCGCCTTTTCCAGGAACTCAGTTCATTTTGTTTACCACGAGCACATAGCTCACACAGCGAACGGGTTAATCCCTCCTTTAAACACGTTCTACGGGACGAAGTACACATGTTTAAAAAAAAAACTGAACTCACACGTGCATCAAATCACGTACGTCAAGACCAGTTAGATGACAGAGAAAAAGGTATAATCCGTTATGGTTCTGAAATAGATCCTGCTCAGTGGATCCTGTGGATCCTAATCGACAATGTGTTCCCGAATGCTAGAAGTAATACTTAGGATATGATTATCACACCCCTTAACCCTTTATTGATAAAGATGTAATAATAATTGAGTTATAATAATATTATTTCCCTAATTACCAAAATTTGAACTGTCTTCATTAACCCAGCCTCTTTTGCGAATTTGGGTTACTTAGATGCACATCCCTTCTGCTCATCATATATAATCTCTCACACTTGAGCGGGACCTGTCCATCACCCCCCTACCAGGTTACCTACCTCTACGGGCGGGAAATGAGTTCCACTTCCCCTCTTGCCTGCTCCATGCCCTGTGTGCTTTACATCCAATCATATAGGCCCACGCCTATACCATTGCGAATAATATAACCTTTCAATTATACCTATGATTCATTATGCCATTTGATTCTTCATCACTAACTTTTCAATTTTCTCATATCTTATGCTGAAAGGTTATAGACTCATGATTTATGGTCCCAAATTCGATTATCCTTTACATACTGAGCTTTCCTCATAATACAAATAGGTGAGGTGGAGTTCAGGGGATGAGGGATCGCATTGCCCCATTCCGGTGTGGGATGATTGCACGCTCAGTAATGCCCAGATCTAGAATTGCTTCATCCCCCCACTCCCCCCCCCCCCGCCATTTAGGCCTATTCAGCTTCGCGGGGGGGGGGGGGGGGGTGGCTGACTCCTTGAAAGTAATTCCACATTCCACATTCAATTGTTTTCTAACACTTCCTCACTGTCCATAAGCACGTTGACCAACAGTTTTGTATTTTTATAACAAAATGTTGTAGCGATCCTCGCGAACGCAGCACCGCCGGAAGCGGTCTGGTGTTTTGATAAACGGCATCATTGCTCGTAACGCACGATGCGTCGAAACTACCACTAGCCTGTATCTTAAAGTTAACATTAAAAGAACCTATATAACCTCATGAATCTGGTCTTAAATCATCACATGGTGGCAGCTAGAGGACAGTGAAGTTTGAAGAGAAGATTGGGCAGAGTGGTGAGAAAATTTCAAGCAGAAGTCAAAGTAAACAAACCAAAGTGGCCCAGCCTGAAGTACACAGCCTGGCCAAAGTGAAACCACAGTGAAACTATTGACATTCTATGAACTTTTGCCATAGCTGAGGGTAAATAACCTCACTATATCCTGTGTTCACGAACCTAGGAGCATACATAGTGGTGTATAGACTATCTTCAGTGTGGTGACAGTCAGGAAAAAAACAGTGACAGTGTGTAAAATCAACACCACAGGCATAGATCAGTATAGGAATTCAGCCTGAAAAAGTGACAAAATGGAGGGAGCTTTGAGGCCAAAGATAAATTGGGCAGACCCCGACCTAGCCAGTGCAGTAAGCATGTTTAAACAACAGTGCGAGCTCTATTTCTCCGTAAAAGAAGTAAAAGTAGAAAAGCAGGTAGACCATATTCTACTGTTCAGTGGGGAAGCAGGCATTAGAAAGTACAACTCTTGGAGACTCACAGATGCCCAGAAAAAGGATCCTGCCGCAGTATGGGAGAAGTTTCTGGGGCAGGTCGACACAAAAGAAAATTGGCGCGTAGCTAGACTCTATCTTCAAAAGTACAAACAAGAAGAAAAGGAGAACATCGACGCCTACGTGTCTAGATTAAAACTTCAGGCCCTAAAATGTAAATTCGCAGACGAAGAGTACGAAGAGAGGGTAATCGAACAGATAATTAGCGGCACACGTTTCTCTGAACTTCAGAAGACGTTACTTGGGAAGGATAAGCTAACCCTAGAAGAGGCGGTAGACTTAGCGCGTACCGAAGAAGCGTCAGTCGTACACATGGCACAGTTAGCCACCGTCCAGACAGCGCCAGTCACTGTGAATGCAGTCAGCCATAAGACCGGTAAGCCGTGTTGGTTTTGTGGACGTCACCATGCGCACCGACGGGAGGCGTGCCCAGCGTATGGCGATACCTGCGTCCAGTGTAAAGGAAAAAATCACTGGAAAATCGGATGTCCCCAGAATAAGGACAGCGACACGAAACGCGGCGAACACGCCAAGGAGAAATACAAGGGACAGCCGGGTAACAAGAAACCACAGTATAAGGGGCAGTATAAGAAGAAACGCGCAGTTCACGCCATGGGTCAGGACTCCGACGATGACTCCGACGAAGACGATTACGGAGGGGAACAGTTCGAACATCTGACACTTGACACCATAAAAATGGCGAGTATCGACAGGCCGACAGAAAACAGCGAAAATCGTGACGAGGCCTACGCGTACATCCAAGCAAAGCGTGACAGCAAGTTGATCGCAGACATACGGGTGAAGGTCGATACAGGCGCTCAAGGCAATACACTGCCGCTCCGGATGTTCCGAAAACTCTACCCGGAGAAAATTGACAGTGACGGAAAACCGAAACCAGACGTGGGAAAGGACAAGCGCACGACCCTCACAGCATATGGCGGAGGAACCCTTCCCCATTATGGGTCCGTGGCCCTCCCGTGCCGTTACAAGGACAAAGACTGGAAACCGACCGAGTTCTTTATTACAGACGTGGACGGACCAGCGATACTCGGTATGCCGAGTTCCGTAAAATTCAAACTAGTCACGCTTCACTGCGAAGTTAAGATGAGCGACAAGAAAGTAGATTCGGTAGAAGACCTAAAGAGGATGTACCCGACGCAGTTCGATAGGGTCGGTGAGTTCCCGGGGACGTACCACATCGTTCTTAAGGAAGGAACTCAGCCGATAATACACGCACCACGGAAGTGCTCAATCCACCTGAAGGACGAGCTGCAGTCCGAACTCAACAAAATGGAGAAGGAGGGGGTAATCCGAAAAGTGGACGAACCGACAGACTGGGTGAGCAGCCTCGTGATGTCCCGAAAGTCGAACGGGAAATTTACGCTGGTGCCCGCGCCTCGAATGAAAGGGCGCAGGTGGAGCCCATTGTGTCGATGGATCGGATTGGTCAAAAAGTGGTCACGTGACGCCGAGTTAGCCAAAATCTGACGAACTGGGCGTTAGGCTGAACCCGCGTATATTCGTGACGTTCAGCGATAGCGTGAGTTCGATGCGCGGGCACCAGCGTACGGGAAATTAAGGATCTGTCTCGATCCCAAGGATCTGAACAAGGCGATCATGAGATGTCACCATAAGACTCCGACACTGGACGAAATCACACACAAGTTCAGCGGAGCACAGTATTTCAGTAAATTAGACGCAAAGAACAGTTATTGGTCGGTCGTCCCTCCTCACGACATTCAACAGTCCATTCGGGAGGTACTGTTTCCTCCGAATGCCGTTCGGGCTGGTAATGAGCCAAGACGTATTCCAGCAGAGAATGGATCAGTTCCTGGAGAGGTGCCCAGGGACGGTAGGGATAGCGGACGACGTCGTTGTGTACGGTAGGACGGAGAAAGAGCACGACGAGAACCTACACAACTTGATGACCAAAGCGCAGGAGTACGGACTAGTGCTCAACAGCGAGAAATGCGCGATTAAGACGACACGAATCGAGTTATTCGGTATGGTATACACAAAGAACGGCGTCAACCCCGACCCTAAGAAGGTTGAGGACATTAAAGGGTTGGACCCACCACAGACAAAACGCGAGCTGCAGGAGTTCCTCGGGATGGTGACGTACATGTCCCCATTCATTCCAGACCTGTCCGAAAACACAGCCGACCTACGAGCTCTACTGAAGGAAGATGTGGAATACACCTGGACGTCGTCACACAGGAAGGCGTTTGACAAGGTGAAGTCCTTGATCTGCAAAGAGACGACACTGACGTACTTCGATCAGGATAAGGAAACCACAATCCAGGTAGACGCGTCCGGAAGAGGACTGGGCGCAGTACTGACGCAGAACGGAAAGCCGATCGTGTTCGCCTCAAAGTCGCTGACGGACACCGAGAAGAGGTATGCGAACATTGAACGTGAACTGCTCGCAGTTGTGTTTGGGTGTGAACGATTTCACACTTATGTCTACGGGAAACACTTTATAGTAGAAAGTGACCACAAGCCGTTAGAAATGATCCAGCACAAACCCCTCACCGCGGCCCCTCCAAGACTACAGAGGATGCTGCTGCGACTCCAGCCATACGATGTGACCATTAAGTACCGTCCAGGGAAGGAGATGGTCGTCGCAGATGGACTATCGCGGGGTTCGAGCAGGAACAAAGGCGTGATCAACCTAGACATGCAGCTGAACATCGTACAGTTCACAGAGGAACGTCTGAACAACATACGCGATGAAACATCAAAGGACCATATCCTGTGTGAGCTCAAGGAGATAGTTGTACATGGATGGCCCGCAAACATCAAAGAGCTCCTGAACGAGCTCCGACCTTACTGGTCGTTTCGCGATGAACTGTCAGTAGAGGATGGACTCATTCTAAAAGGTGATCGTGTGATTATTCCGAAGACGGTCCAGGAGCGTATCCTAACCAAACTACACATGGGACACCAAGGTATTGAGAAAACCAAACTCCGAGCCAAGGACTGTGTGTACTGGGTGAATATCAACAAGGATATCGAACAGCTCGTGCGAGGCTGTGACAAATGCCAGGAGTACCAGAAGTCTCTCCCACACGAGACTCTAAAACAGCACGAACTCCCCACGAGACCATGGCAAGTTATTGGCACCGATCTATTCCAACTGGAAGGCCAACCATTTCTTATCGTAGCGGACTACTACAGCAAATTCCCGATCATCAGGAAAATGCCACAGCCATGCACGAGCCAGGTGGTTGTCCACGCCACGATGGAGATCTTCGCAGAGCATGGGATCCCTGCAAAGGTGATCAGCGATAATGGTGGACATTACGACTCCGTAAACTACAAGCAGTTTGCCGAGTCATGGGGATTTACACACATCACATCCTCACCCCACTATCCGCAGTCAAATGGATTTATCGAGCGTACGATCCAAACAGTGAAGAACACCCTCAAGAAAGCTCAGGCGAGCAACTACAACAGCCAGATGGCGCTGTTATGCCTGCGCACGACCCCCGTGGACAGCGTAATACCGAGCCCTGCCGAGCTTCTGTACAAGCGCAAGATCCAGGGAAACGTCCCTGTCCGCATTAAGAACTCTGTGGACCTAAAGGACCAGGTCCGCCTCAGGATGGAGGAACGACAGGCGACTCAAAAGGAGTTCCACGACAAAAGAGCGAGGGATCTAGCACCGCTCATTCCAGGACAGACTGTTCGTGTTCAGGACCACACATCGGGACTGTGGGCCCCGGGCAAAGTGTTAAGCAAGTGCCCTGAACCGCGATCGTACACGGTTCAAACACCTCAAGGGGTGACTCTACGCAGGAATCGGAGGCACCTCCTTGATGTCCCACAACCCCAGCAGGACATGGGACAGAACAGCGCAACACCTACGACTAGGCCTGATGTGCCTGGTACACCCAAAGGTCACACCGTGAGACCCGTGACCACTGAGAGTAACAAAACTGCTCTTAGCCCACCTAAGCGGCCGAGCCCGCCAGCACTGGAAGCGGTCCCGCGCACTACTCGCTCTGGAAGAGTAGTGTCGAAACCACTCAAACTGGACCTGTGAAGATGTGTTGTGTCGAAGAAAAAACATTGACTTATTGCCATGAAACTTGATAACATTGATGTTTGTTTCTATTTCAGAAAACCTTATTATCCATACCTAGTCATTGAGTAACCTAAAGTAAAAGCTAGTATTAGAGCTATATGAACACATGAACATTGCCAGAAGACCGAGACCTTTGAAAAGACATTTATTGGGTGCTACTTATGAATATTTCTTTCAGCTGAAAAAGACTATACCAAAGACTATGATAGTAACTATACTAAAGAAGGGGGATGTAGCGATCCTCGCGAACGCAGCACTGCCGGAAGCGGTCTGGTGTTTTGATAAACGGCATCATTGCTCGCAACGCACGATGCGTCGAAACTACCACTAGCCTGTATCTTAAAGTTAACATTAAAAGAACCTATATAACCTCATGAATCTGGTCTTAAATCATCACAAATGTAACTCACTAGTGATTCTGCTGTTCTGTTTCAGCCGGATTGGGGGGGGGGGGGCAGAGCTTGATATCTGGAAAAATAGACTTTTTACAAAAGCAAAATCTAGTCCGAAAATTGAAAATTAATACCCCCCCACACACACACTTTTTTTTAACTTTCAGGGTTCAACTCTGCCGGAGAACAAGCATCACTATTGTAACCCTTTTGAAACAAAGGTGCCCCCCTCCACTCTCCGGAGAAATCAGTGAACTGCGGAGTTGATGTAATGGGTCTGAAGGTAGTCGGTTAATGCCTGATCCAGCTGTTTCCCGATTCATGTCCTGATGGACCATGTACGTCACACAAAGCTCAGTTATCTATACAGAGCGCTGCCAAACAATCGGGAAAGCTTATGTTTTGGCTTTAGATAGTGCGTGGTATATGTCTACGAGCACGCAAATAATAGATTGCGCATGAAATTTAACCACACGATTTCGTGTCCCCTGCCAGATTTATACTTTCGTTTTCACACTTTATAGTTAAATTGAAAGAAGAAAGGAGATATTGAGCATTGTTTTAATATTAAAGTAAGACGTAAGGTATATAACAAATTATACATTACATTCTATATGCTGATTATTTAGTAATGTTTATAGAAGGGGGTGAGGGCCCTATAATTCAGTTAGTTGGCAGCCTGTCATGGATTAGATCTCTGAATGGTGTTCAAATCTCTAAATCAGCTGTAAATGATGTGCAAAATAACTACATGTATTTATATAAGTGAAAGTGACTCCAACATTTGCACATATATGGAACTGGACAAATGTTATCAAAACTACAGAATATTAATTCACACGTGAACATCCGTGAAATTATTTTCTGTATTTTAGTCTTGCAATTGATGCATATCTTCTTTTTCAAAAGATCTTCAAATTGACAAAGCTATTACATGTTTAGGTACGAATGTTCTAACTCAGCTATATAAGTGATTCTTCCAATTGCAGAATAATGCAGACCTAACACCATTTATGTCTAAACTAGCTGAATTTAACTAAATTGATTACAAAGAATTCAGAATAGAGGTCTGAGGGTTTGTTGTAATATCTGTAATCCACAAATTATCACTATTAATGATCTGCATATTTTATGTTAAATTGATAAACTTGATATTTGGGTTCTGTCATCTTATGAATACTTTGTTCAAAACAAAGGAAAGGTATTGCTATGTTACCACTGACCAGTTACTCGACTGTCAACACAATTAAAATTCCCAGTGTCCAAACCAACTTCAGATTGTGACATATAACCCATACGTTATTGGATCTGAGATTTGGACCAAATTATCAGGGGAAATCAAAGAAGTGGATGCACTGCACAATACCAAAAGGGCAACATAACTACCCTGCATGGTTAAAAGAAAACCTGTAAAGTCAGATAATTTACATAGATATCTGTTTTCTATTACCAAAGCAACTGATCTCAGAAGCCTTTGGTGATTACTGATCTATCTATTGTAGTTTTATAGTATAGATTACGCGTACCCTATGGGATCATCCATTCTACATGTATTTAGCATAAATCAGACTATCCTCAAGAAAGGTTTATGGATATTTGTTATTGTATGTCCTATGGTTTATTTTCCATAATAACACAATGTAATTAGATAAAAAATATTATAACGTTTGAATATTTATGATGAACATAGGTCCTATATTAATGGGTTTTCAATCGTGATAAACTATGTCCATTTACCGATACAAGCTAGGGCTTTAACCTGTCCTTAATGTTTATAATATAATGTCACTGGCATTAACCATTTAGTTCAAGCACGTGGACTATAATCCTATACCATTTATTCATGTTCTTTGTAAAAGGTGTATCTTTTTGTATTTTTTCTATAGGTCTATCATAATATTCAGGTATACAGCACAATATGTACCATTACAGATGGTATTTTGGTGTTGATGTTAAATGTAAAAGTTCTGCCTGGGACAAACTCCATTGATTGGCACAGTTTAAACTGAGCTGCTCCAATATAGCACACTGTACTATATCAGGCATGACTCAATGGGGCGTAGGAGGTGAGCAGCTCCTGTACATAACCACTGATATAAATCGAACAGTAGGAACTAACCTAGGTAGCATCCCACACCCTTCTCTCGCCCACTCCCTCGCCTATTCCACTACTCACACCATCCCGTCTCCACCTACTTTCATAACATATCTTCCACCTATGACGTCATTCCCGGAGAAACCGGTCCGAGCCGGCCGGTTGCCAAGTAGACCCGGATGGTTGCTAAGGATGTTTCCATGGCCACGTGGATAGGCACGTGGCGACACGTGCCTTGCCTTGGACTACTAGGGCTAGAACCCACCCAATCTCTTAACTCTCTCCTGCTCTTTCCTCAACTTGCCATTGACCTACTAAATGCCCTCCAAACAAATTGTGAACACCATAGGGCCTATGTATAGGCCCTACATAATCTTAGCACATCTCCCTCTGCAAGTTGAGAAAAGACTGACCTATGGATAGCCATTGGACCTTTGTGTCATTTATCATGTACAGGGCCCATTGGACAGTAATGCCCTAGAGGGATTTAGATAGGGACTTATCTGCAGGATAAAAACCACTTTGGATCATGGCCAGCCGGATCTCTGGTGACATCTGACATTGAACCATGGGGATTTGTTTATCAACCATCGAGGATTATTTTGATTTGAAATGGAACACCAGTAGGTCTGAAAACAATATAGGCCTAACTGCCAACATCCTTTTTCTGAAATTTGCCCCTCACACAACCTATAGGCCTAGTCACTGCAACCACACAAGTATCAAGGGTATTTAGAAGGTTGCCCTTCTCCTTCCCCCCATTTTCCAACATGCTGGATCCATTACTTATCGTGTCTTGGATCCTTGACCCATGATTGACCATTGCTAAACCCATTAGATAACAATGCCACACACCATGATTCTCATCTGCACCGTCAATTTTAAGTCATCAGGTCTCTGTAGCATAATTCCATATATAGGCCATTTACTTCAATGAATATATGAATAACTTTATCTTTGAATATTATTTTGTTCCTGTTCCTTTCATCGATTTGACATAGGCTTATTACACGATGCTTATTATATGCATATTAGTTTGATGGTTCGGGGTAAATGTTAGTTTTCACCCCCTCGACCCTATACTTATAGTCTAGTATATGGCGCTTGAAGTTGCTTTTATTTTCAGGGGTGGATCCAGAGTCATCTAGGGAGGGCAAATTAACCCCCCTATAAAAAAGTGGGGGGGGGGAATAATTATGTCAGATTTGTACAAAGCAACAAGCTTAGATTATTTGAAAAAAAATCCATTTGGTTTAGGGGGGGCAATTGTCCCTTTTGCCCCCCCCCCCCCGATCCGCCACTGATCTTGTTCACCTAGAGTCAGTGTACAAGACTCCATCAGTTGGAAATAGGACGGGGCAATGAAATGGCTGACGTTCAGGAAAGTTTATGTGAATAAAACTCATTCTTTGTACAGGAAGTTCCAGTAAATTCTTATTAATTTTGATTAACTTAACCCTTTGACTGCTGAATATGCCATTCTACAGTCCATAATTACAGAGATATTGCCCAAAATAATTATGAAAATTAGTCTTTAAAAATGTCTAAAATCAAAATTTTCTCAAGATTTCTCTGGTAGAATTAGTTTGTATGTAAATTGGATGAAAATATTCCAAATGTTGGCACTGTGCCAATTGGCCATACTTGTCAATATTGGTAATATCTGCATTATGTTCCAATTATCGGTTTCCTTGTTAACCAGCAATATTGTTGGTGTAATGGAATACTAATTTTATTCGCTTCAAAGAGAACAAGAAAGGTTTAGTGTTTTTGTGCAAAAAAAGGTTTGTGATTATCATAAATGAAACCAAAATTATGACATTTTGAAAATCATATAATTGTTCACAAATTAACATATTTCTATGAATTTTGAATAATGATGGCAAATCATCTTTATGTATATTGCTACAAGGCTGCTCAATTGCAATTCAATTATTTTCTAACGAATTGATGCGGGAATATTCAAATAACCATATCTCTGGTTCTAATTGGAATTTTTGGAAAATTCTTTCAGTTTTTGAAAGCTTAATCACTCCTCTTTAAATGTCATTCCTATGGGATTTTACTATAAAGCCACTTTTGTGGCTTCCCGTGGTGAAAGGGTTAAACCTTGCCTCTCTTCCAAAACCGCCCGGACTTGCACATGTTTCTACAGTGTTACTGCCAACTTAATGTATTGGTACATTTTCAGTGTTTATTTATTGTGTTCATCTTTTATTAGAAAAGGGGAACAGTAAATAGCAGAACACCTTGGACATTGAGTTCCAATTTACAGATTGCAGATTTTAGGCATTAGCCTAATCACTTGATTAATTTACAAAGCTGCAGCAGCTGGCCATGTCTCGTTACTGGAGAGTTCCAGTGTACTTTGACACCTGTAGAAGATGTCTGGACTCTTATCTCCGGGTCAAGAGCCCCACATCACGAGATACGGTCGTCACGCTTGCAGAGGAGGGGTAAGTCAAGAGAGTCGGAGAGGGGGCAGGATCCAAGTGGATCCTACTTGGATCCTTGACCCAGTTCACCGAGAGGTCACCAGTGCGGCCGTTACGTGGCCTCTGGCTCTACGGTCACGGGGGCGTAAAGGGACTTAAGACAGGCCAATGTTCGGGTGATAAGGGTCGGTTCAACAGCGTTTTTTTAAAAAAGTTTTCAAAAGATTTTACAGTGACGTAAGCGATCAGTGGGTCTGCATGGTCAGATCAAGAAGAAGATAGATGAGGGGAAATGTGTGCAGCTTAGCTAGCAATTCTTACTTTTATTTTTACAATCCATTTATGATAATCACGAGGTACACATTTTGAACTGATGCTTGAAATGAGGTGAATCATTCAGGGTGGAGATGTAGACTCATTTTACAGTACATGTAGCCTGATAAATCGTCGAGGGTCTCACTGATAACATTCCACCGATAAGTGAGAGTCCCACTTCTACGTCGTTATATATAGGTAAGAGATTATGGATCAGAAAACAGATCACTAAGCTAGTGCTCCATGGCAGTGATATGCTTTGAAGGGGACTAGGGCAATGGGTAGGAAGCTGCATTTATCAGAAAACATAAAGATCTCATATATGGCATATCACATTTTTCTCTTATGTCACTACTAGAGTCCAATCCAATTTAGGAAACGGACATATTCCTACCCTGACGATTTTTGGGGTCTATATCCATGTTCTTAAGAGTGAAACAGCCATCTCTATCTTATCGCTTATTATCGAGTGTCCTTGTAATGAATGGGGATAAATAGGACCTTTACGTTCACGTTCCGTCAGTAAAATAGTATCCATTGTTATACTGGCGGCGTTCTCAGTAACACTGGGTCTTACTTTTGGAGCAATGGTTTTACCCCAAGGACGTTGATAAACTTTTTGTACGAGACCTTTTTTTCAATTACGATAATGACAACCACAGTTGAAGTAACAACGGCGAAGTGAACTTACGGTTTCTCTGTAGAATATCTATGATGGATATAAAGGAATGTGGAACTCCAGGATAGAGTGTACCAAACACTCTAGTGTAGCATCTATAAATCAGCAAGAGCCCTGGGAATACAGGTCCGATCTACAGGCCGCAGAGTCTAAGCGAACTCACCTTCTACCGCAACAAAAAATACTTCTCAGTATCTATGAGAAACCATTTTGACAGGTGCAACTATGTGATAATAAAACACAAAAACCTGACGTGCCTCTTAAGTTTACCACCAGTCAGATGTAGTACTTATTCCGATTATATATTCAGCCGTATGAGTTGTGATAATTCAAATAATAAACTGAGAACACAGGCAGAGGTGCGATGCTTTTTGGTTGTACGTATACAGAGATGGATAGTGGGCCGATTCGAGGCCTGGCAGGAGTACTGGCGAGGTTGGGTGGGGGAGTGAGGTCCAGAGTCCAAACATATACATATGTGCCCTGGAGGTACGTCAAGACGTACCCTGGGAGTGTGTGGAGGGCTTGTAGGGGTCGACTGCGGTCGGCTCAACCACAAGTGTGGACCCTGAAATAGGCCCGGCCTCTCCACGGCCAGCTGGAGGGGAATGTTATCTTATCTGGGCTACAGTACTGGCAGGTCGATACCAGGGGACTAGTCGATATATCCTGACTTTCTTTCGGACTTGCGAATATATTCAAGTTCACGCGCGTATTGAGCATTGTAGAAACCCTGCCCGCGAGGCCTGGGCTGATATTGAGCTGCCGGTTTTCCTTCGGTTCCTGAACAGAGAACTATCTATTTTTAATACATTAATCCGTTGAATTGCTTACATTTGAGATGTTCTTGGGACATGGAACATGCTTGCTTAACTAGTTGGGAAAAGAAAAGAAACCCGTGTACAGTTGGTATCATAGGATTAAAGGCCGTATACTACATTAAACACTGTATTCTGTGTTGTTTAAGTATCTTTGTTACATTATGTGTTACTATCGCTATTAAGATCATATAGATATTTACTTGATCACGTTGTATATTCAGATTGCTCGAAATAAACGATACAGCAAGAAAAACAATGGGTCAAGACATGATTTGAAATCTCATTTTATTAAAATATCTACAATGTTGTAAAAATAACAAGTTGATCAAAGTAGAAGTCTTATATTTCTATACCTAGAGTGAAAGATGTTGCTTGCTTTCAAGATAGCAACTCTGCAGCAACATGAAAAAAAAGAAAGTTTCTCCCCTTATTCATATACCTTGAGGTACATGACACAACATAATGAAAAGACCAGACAAGGTCTTTTACTTTTTGACAAATGAACTCTTTAACTATTTTAATCTATTCTCCCCTTGTTTCTGATAGGGTACGGTGCGGGTGGCCAAAAAGGAATCAATGTATTGGCCATTTGCGAGTTAATGTGATAGTAGTTGTGGACCGACCACAAACCAGATTATGGACCTGCTATATACGCAGTAGAATAGTTAATCTTCAGCAACCAAAGACAGCTAGGCACAATAAAACAGCGATTCATATACATATATATTGACACACATAGTGTTTTCTCCCTGATAATTGTATCATTTTTCATTTAATTTGTCCACATTATCGTCACTATTTCCTCTAGGAAAGAGAAGCAACAATTATGCAGCCGCGCCTGATCACTACGGGTATCGTATCAAATTTCACATAAGGAAGGACTGCAACACCGACAAGTTCATGTAAAGACATTGGGCGACGCTAGAAATTTTATACAGCCTCTCATTGTCATTCCTACCTTTTACTCAATTATGTTTTTTACAAGCAGAATGTTTATATCCCGCTTTCAAATTCATGGAAAAAAATACACATTCAAATGGTAAAGAAAAGATAAGACTACTACATAAGTAGCATGACTATAATCAGCGTGATATAAAAAAAGAAAATAGATCGACAGTCAACTTTTCACGACTCTTCTTTCCCTGTCACTGGTTACAGCTATTATAGTCGATCATAGCTTAATATAGGACTAAAGACAGGACCAGCAACCAGTGAGATGGTTGATTTGTGCCGATTCATCATATCATGATTTACAGAAACAATGCGTGTGATTATTGGACATACAGTGGGTTTGTGGGAAATTGTCGACACTAATACTGTACAGAAGATCATCAACCTTGGCTTCACGAGTCTACTCGGGACCACTCTCCACGCGGCCGCAGCCCAACCGACACACACTGTGTCTGAGCCGCCTCACTGACCCACCATCATCACACGATGGGCAAAATGTGTATCTCTTAAAGTCTGGGGTTACATTTAGTTGTATGGAGTGCATCTTTGTGAATCTGTAGTTTTTTTGCTTCTCTTGACAAATGCAGAAGCGTCATCTACCTGCATCTGTATTACATTAAAACTTTGTCCTCGTTTTCAGACACATGCACCTAGGTTGTACACTCACATCATTCACACACGCTAACAATGGGCACGTTTATCCCACCTGTCCCTGTTTTGTTATGGAATCATATCTGCAAAGTCATAAATGATGCTGTGAAGTTTACAAACATCATTGCTTCTTCGCTTTTATTTCAGTTTAATGAAGTTATTCTAACTTGACAGCAAGGCGACCAAACTTGTAACAAACTTCGTAGATCACAAATGTAACTGTACATGGTGAAGGTTTCGAACCAGTTCTATGTCCACCGTGAAACTCGATCAATGAACTGCTAAGGACAAGAACTTCAACTCGAGACTGTGAAACGCGAAGAGTGAGACCCTTATAGGAAAGTTCTTTAATTCAAAAATACAAAAAGAAACACACTTTACCAGCAGCCAATGTGGATACACAAGTTAGAGACACGTTCAAATAATAACTTCCATATACAAATATATATATATACACGTGCACTAATCCTTGTCCAAAAAAATAAACGAGGCTATCATTCACTTCTTTAGCCTCAGTTTTCACATAGCGTTTCGTCCGACCTAGCTGCTGTCAAATGTGTTCCGACCAACCAAATAAGAACTTCATCTTTTCGTTTCACAGTCCTCCCCTTCGGACCAATATAATAGTGTCTCTTTTGAAAATACTCTTCAGTTTGCGTTAAAACGTACCAGCTCGCTAAAACAATTTCTCGTTTTTTAAACGATGTTATCTCCTTTGCATCAACTGTTTTCTAAAGGATGAAAACATCAGTCTTTGGTCTGCGTAGGAAGTATTTTTGTTTGATACCTAACCTTGCTGTACTGAAATTTTTACCACCGTCTCAAGGTAAACTAACTGTTGACTGAACCCCTGACCATACTGAGAGCTTGGCATGCTCAAACCGTGGCTACATCTTAAAGTTCACTATTTGTAAAGCCCTTCTGAGGCATCGTGCTCTGAATGCCCTTGATCCTGCACAAACTCAATACATAATCTATGAAATACAAAATGATTAGAAGAGATGATTCTCGTGACAGATTACGGCCAGCCGAACCATCTGTCAACATGCCCACAGTACAATATACAAAAAAAAGAATAAAGAGAAAAAGGGGAGCTCAGCAAATCCCCCTTTCCTAATCTAACAACCTTTATATATCATTATGCGTAAGCATATATCGGAACCATAGCCGTGTACTATTTCCGTACAGCTACAACAAGAAAGTTCATATACATATATACTCTTTCCTTAATATTTTTTTCTCATTTTCATACATATATATATATATATATCTTCTGGTAATATATAATATATTCTTCTGTGGCGGCTGAGCGAGTGGCGTGTAGCCGTGGACTGGGGACAGATGGCGACTTGGTGACCGTCCTACCAATTGTGTGGATGAGTAAAAGCCCTACTTTATGTACAGAAGCTACTGAATGGGGGATGGAACTGGTCGTAACCAGCGGTGATGGTGAATGAGACGACGATGAGGTGAGCACGATGCTGGTCGGGCCGCGAACTTTTAGATGGCTCGGCAGAGACCAAAGCGGGACACTAAGGCTGTTAGCAGGAGGCCAGCGAACCCATCAATTATTTCTCCATTTTTCCCCACACATACATACTCTCATGCCAACACTCCCATCAAACATACCGCATTCATTCTCAAATCCTAACCGACTCGTAACAAAGTGAAGATCAGTAAATTACAAACCAACTGGCTGTTGTCAACTAACAGCTAATGCCCGTGTTCAAAACATACGTTTTGCGTGTGTGTAAGTAACAATACATTCACTTCTCTCACTTCTATTTCTGTGATTAGTAGATAAAGTGACACACCTGAAAGGCCTGTTCAAGATCAGTGGAAGAAATGCTCGAGAGTACAGACACACTGCTTCTAATTTTGCATATCCCACACACAGTTCATTACATATGCAACGGCACTATAATCAGTATTTTTCTCTAGCCTTGCAAATTGATTCCATAAATCACAACGTTTCACTTAGAGAGAGGATTAACCGACATATTCTCCTTTGTTTTCAGCACGTGTCCACTAGAGGGTAGTTTGTATCAGTATATAACCTAGTCGACCCGTGTATAGTCATGCATATCCCCTGATATTTCCAGTGATGACTCCCTGACTAGCACAACTCTGAACTATCTGTAAATTCCCGGCCTGTGGCCATCATCAAACTCCCCAGGAAATCAATAGTATATCACATTACATATAAGCAGTACCGTAAAACCCCTAATTTAAGCCGCGGCTTAAATAAGGGTTACTTTCTGAAATAAGGGACTGGAAAGCCTCCACTTTAAGGGTGCGGCTTAAATTAGGGGTTTATACAACCTTGAATCCAATGGCATTCATTATAGATATTATGAAAATATTACCCAGACATAAATCCAATTGTTGGGGTGCGGCTTAAATTAGGGTGCGGCTTAAATTAGGGGTTTTACGGTAAGTTCATCTTTAATATAGCGAGTTGGGGTGAGGCGGCTAGGGGACAGCCAACAACCGGACAGGCACAGGGGCTTTGTGTGAGGGGTCGACCTCGGTTAGTTCTGAATACATTCAATATTAGGCCAGTATGTAATGCATACAGCTGTGCAAACCATGCAAGCAATTCTTTAGCGTCCTTTTGCGTTCCCCTTTATTTTAGTTTCAGACCAGTTCTATGGGAAATACACAACCCTACCTCATAAATCAATTCTCAAAGCCCATTTGTGTGGGGTTGGACGTTACCCCTTTGTTACCCATTTATCACAGCGTTAGTTTCGGACTATCAAAAAGGCCCGTGATGAACTACCCGCATCAGAGAAAATGTGTATCGCGACTCCAGTGGACACGGTCCCAAATAGAAGAAATGCTGGTTGAAACCTCATCTATTTCTTATCATCTGTTTTAAACACAAACACACACACACATCACAGTTTTACCAAAAGCAGGATCTCTCGAGCATGTCTTCCAGTGAATTCTCACGACCAGTACAAAGTATTAAGCGTGGGGGGTTTTGTAACTAGCAAACATTAGCAATCAAGCTAACACTGGTATTGTGATACTTTCAGTTGAAAAAATAAACAAAATAAGCTTAAAAGGAGGAGCACCTTTGGGTATGTGATTCAGAAGCCCTTCGCACATTTGACACAGAAAAGAAAAGAAACCTCTCGTATAAATCGTTCATACTTTGCTTTTTTTTGTGCGTTTCTGGAGCATGTCAATTACATTTGCAACTGATGCAAAACAACGATATTCAGGTGTGGCACAAGTTTGCAAAAATTACAGAAACTCAAACAATGAGTGGAGGCTACGTACTTGACACAAGCTACATACAATAGCACAGTACCTGCCGCAAGAGCTCCGAGCTCGGCGGTTCATAGAAAACCATTCAGTAGAATTGCCAATATTAACACATGGTTCGATGGAAACAATCTTTGCTTTGAGTGCGCTCTGCGGCTTCATGTAAGACGAAATTCTTGTTTGATGATGTCAATATTATAATATCTTAATGTTTTTCTCCCTTCTGTGAAAGTCCTTTTCAAAAGCATGAAAACGGAACAATGTTGCATTGATGCAGACAATTTTGTGCAGTAGGCTCGAAGGAGTTGCTTTTAGCGTTGATAAGCACTCACAACACATGTAGTTGATTAATTTGGTTCAAATACACGATGCAGTACTGCTCACTACAGTACCATCACACGTAGATATCGTATCATAATGAGCGTGGTTGCTATGTTTAATCCCCTGAGGCTGAGGCCAGTGTCCGATCCTATGGATGGATCGGTCAAAATAGAGAATAAGAGATACGTCAAATACACAAAGTTGCGATCACAACGTCCCCTCAGGTTGGCAGAGGGAGGGACAACAGATGGCAACACCTTAGGAAGTTCAAGCTAAGTCACTCCACAAAAAACTACGTTAAGTTCTCCGAACTTCAGTAGGGTTTGAAACCGTGCTGTCGACGTTGTGAAGACGCTCCCAAGCCATTTTCTGTGAGTGCTGCTTGGTTGGTTTGTTTAAAGCACGTGTAATTATGAGTCTGTGTTCTTCTTTTGTCCTCCACTTGAAACTACACGGCGAGGAATACTACTAAGGACTGTGAAGTAACTGTTTTATATATCTATACATCAGTAGTCTACAGGTTTCCATTTGGTGTTTTTTTTTTTACAAACCTAATCCATCTGTGTTTGTCTTATGCATATTCAGAAATAGCATAGGGGAAAAAAATGACTATGGGCATAATGAAGAAACCAGGCATCACGTTAGAGTTGCTAAAGCCCGGATCCTGCCACTTTCATGAAATCACCCGCGAGCTTGCGTTTTACATAATATGATATATCGAACTTGGTTAGGCGCGTGTCCCATGTTGCAGCCGGGCACATGTGATCAGTGTGGCGCGCAGGAGGCAGTTACAGGTAGGTAGTTAGGTAGGTATTGTGGTAGGTAGTTTGGTAGGTATCAGGCACGGTTGTTGGCGTGCAGCAGGTGGTATAAGTAGTACATAGTAGTAGATGTAGTTTAGCCCCTGGGACCAGAGGTGCACTACACACCTTCTCCACGGTGGTGGTGGTGGTGGTGGTGGTGGTCTTGCAGGTGGCGGTAGAAGTCGTAGGTAGTAACAGTAGTAGTAGCGGTCTCATCCTAATAATAAGACACAGGAGTAACGCGTATTCTCTTGGTATATTCAGGTAATGATGATTATGTTTGCATCAGCGTCTGCGCGACGGGCATCGGGCGCACCGACGTTATCGAGCCGGTTCTCTCCTCAGACGTACACAGGCAGCCCCTTATAGAGATCCTTATACAGGGTATCCTTGCTTTTATCATACTCGTCTATCTCCCACTCCATGTTCTGCATGATAAATTTTACAACGAGCTGGTAGATGGTATGCTTGGCCTTGATTTGCACGGACATAGCGATAAAGAAGGACACAAAGAAGAGGACGCCGCAGGATAACGTGATGATCTCCTCCGTGGACAGTTCCACGTTGTTGCCGGGAGGGGTGTGGTTCAGCGAGCCCTCGTCCGACAGGAAACTCATCACTGTCGCCACAGCGCAGCCGATCATCATCACTAGGTTCACGATGAAGATGATGTGCAAGATCTTGTCTTGCCGAGACACTCGCGGGAACCGCCAGTGGTGGAACTGCAAGGGTAAAAGGAAATTGGGTGGGTTAGTCTCTTGTTCACATTCAGAAAGGAGGAATATTCTATCATATACAGTTTTATAAGGTTCAAAAGCTAGGGCATGTGACTTTCTGATGTGGCATGTGACTTTCCGATTACAGTAGGTAGGTAAGCATTACCCTTAGGGGATTCAAAATACCCCCCCCCCCCCCCCCCCCCCGTTTCTGATGCCAGTAGACTGAGGGAAAATGTTTTAGGGCTGACGTTGATTCACGGTGTAATCACATATTTCGTTCTACATTACCATTTTCCTTTTAAATTTTGAACCGTGTGACGGGGGGGGGGGGGGGGGGGGGGGGGGGTATTGGCCGACATTCTATCGCTTTAAATTCATCCTCGAACAACCCCTGGCTATGGGCTACAAAAGGGTATCCCCGTTAAACACATACACGACAGAATTATCTACTATGTGAAAGTAGCCAATATGCGCGGTACATCAGATGAGGCTGACCCGCGCTGGGTGGGCGTACTAATTAAGAGGCCTAAACGAGCACGCGTGATTGACCTTTACATGATTCCACGAAACGGAAACATTTACAGCATCGGACATCCTACAAGTGTACAAACACGTGCCTTACGCAACTGTTGGTCTGAATGGTCACAGTAAATGGTTAACTTATTAAATCTAAAGCAGTGAAAATAACCAGATGATAGTTTCAGTGCGATTCACTCAACATGGTCTTTGACATTTTACTATCTTTGTTCCCAAATGAGGTCAAGATATTCTGCACGTGCTTGCTTTTCTGTTCATATCTCAAGAACTTATGTTAAAAGAATGTCTGCTTCCGAGTCACACAGGCTTGAATAACGTATGACATCTTAAAGTGTGAATAATGGACTAATGGATAGGTGATATGATATACAAATTATTTGACACCCTTGCTCAAAACTAAAAACAGGTGTTTCTAAAATTACCTAACGTTCTAAAAGTGTGTCTCTCCCCTTTCAGGCAATGCACTATTTTGATCGAATGAATGAAGTGTCAGCAAAATAAGGAGGCCTTGCTTGTTGTTCTGGACCAGGTGAATCAATGGCAGGTTTAAAATACAGGTGCAGAAGCCACACGAGTGACGTTGGCCCTGACACAGCTACCTGTCCACCCACAACCCTCGGCGCTAACCTATTTCCTTTCTCGTCAACGGAGAAGATCAGGCCTGTCTTGACATGCTTCTGGTACTAAGGTTTCATCGATTGAATCCGCTGAGAAAGGCTATTGTTGACGTCACATTGGACTCTCGGGAATCACGCATTGAAGCCAGTGTTAGAGTCCATTATGGCCTTCTGTTATTTGAATCCTGATTCCTTCTCGTTGCTGACAGAGCTGGGTTAATGTCACCGACTGTTATCTTTATGTCATGTTAATAGGACCTGTCAACCTGATTTATGTTAGGGGTGAGGACAAAAGAAGGGGAATTGTGTTTGTGGGCTGGAGGGCGCCGGGGGAGGGGGTTGAAGGCTCTGGTACCCTATATCTTGTAGTATAAGGTTTCATGTATTTTCTACCATATTTATTATGGTAATGATTAACACGTGTTTAGAAACCTTTTCATGTACTAGGGAGCTTGACAAGACTCCTTTTAGTTATCAAAATGACCTCTATACAGTAATATTCTTTAAATCTAAATGTGTGCTTGTGTGTTGGGGGGATGTAACTTGTAAGTCGTTCTCGGAAATAGAATAGTCATTGTAGGTAACACCTGCCAGCATCTTGGCCCCACTTTTCATCTTCATCCCAAAACATCCCCATAGCAAGGACAACAGCGAACAGGCGCCCTTTCGACTTTTTGGCAACCGACCAAAGTAGACCAAGGACGGCGTTGGTGGACTCGGCCAGTACTGGGGAACTAAGGAGGGTAAAAACCTCCGCCCCACCTGCCGTCCCCAGCGGGAGGGGCTGCGGTGTTTGGGGACGTCCGACCCTGCTACATGTACCTGACAGCGGTAAGGGCGTGGCCGATCGATCACAGTCAGGGATGAACGTCCTATTGGGAGATGAACCCGGCATTAGCGGGGGTTCACTGTTAGCCCACTGACGGCTGTCAAATTATTACCTACCCAGTCCCGTCAGGATCACTGCCCACTGAAACCATTACCTAATGACGAAAGCCGCCCAACGTATTTATATAGCAGATGCATGAGGAGACTATTGAATTTTCTTGACTTGCAAATAATGGTTCTGCGTGGGAAAAGTTAAATTAGAATGGAAGGAAAGTTAGGAGTAGAAAGACACTCACCTTGAACTTTTTGTGACGGTGGTATTGAAAGTGACATAATTCACATTTTGGAGGTTTTCGCGATTTTTTCGTCAATATTTCCAACCACCTCTGCAATAAAGAGGAAGAAGGTGCTTATGAATACAGACTGAGACATCTTATTGTTTAAAAGTTAAGTCTTTGATTATCGTGACGACAGTTTTGAATATCATGACCTATTATTTGCTGGTATTGAGTCATTAACATCATCAAAATATAACTAGGAACAATAAAGACAAAATTTCATTATATAGTTATGTAGATAGATATTGTGTCCTCTTTGATACAAAAAGCTGCAATCAAAATGAAAAGCAATCTTTTCATTTCCGTCATTTTACATTTTAGACTGCCATAGATTGCGCCCAACCATCCAATATTTAACTTCGTACTGGCAATGCATGATTCTTATATATAGCAAACGGTAGACTTAGTATGAATGTAGGATGAAAACTTTGGCCCCAATTATTGGAGATCAAAATGCAGCGATTCACAAATCATGTTCAGCTCTGATTGCGCAGCTCTGGAACTGAGGTACAGTCCTTAATATGCTCTTAAATAATTAAATTTACCACTGGGCAACCAAGGTTCTCACTTTAGTTACCCAGTAACACTTTTTTGTGGTTCGGGGCCATTGGACACATGATTTGTCGAGCCCTGAAATGTCAAACAGGGCTCACCAAACTGGGTGCCAAGGCGCTCTTGACACATAAATCGGTGACAGGCAACGCTAAACATGATGTACGAGATGCTTGTTGTCCAACGGACAACCCCTTTACTTCACTTTCGCCAAAAACAGTTGACCGCAACCTCATCACATTTGACTTTAGATCATAAAAAAAGACAAGCTGCATCATCACATTACTTATGACTAGTACTCACCATTAAACACGTGTTGTGGATGAACTGTAAGGTGCCCGAACACCGGCACGGACTGATGAGGATCTCGCCCTCCTCGCCGTTCATGTGGCATATCCGACACAGCGGGCCCGACACCGAGTTGGTCTCCGACTTGGGGTCCGAGCCGCTCGTCGAGCAGCCTGCCGTCGGCGGCAGAATGTAACTACACGTTTCTGACTTGGACTCCATCAAGGGAGTGCATAGTGTGTGGAGCGACGTCCCGCTCTCCAGGTAGGAAGGGAAGCCGCTCAGGGCGTGGTGCTGGGCCGGCGTCATCAGCCGGCCCAGTTGTGGCGTCGTCATCATCGCCACGTCAGACGTCGCAGGCGCCGTCGTCGTCGACGACGGCGTCATGGACGCCACCACTACTTCCGGTATATCCGGATCGTCGACGTCGTCGTCGTAATCGTCGACCTGCACCAGCGGCGTCCGCGCCGTCGGCGAGGACGGCTCCCGTCGGACGTCGTCATCGTCTATGTCTTTAGTGTTATTATTGTTGTTGTTTGTACCGGCGCTGGATGGCGTCGTTTCCGTTTCCGGGACGCCGCCATCGTCGTCGTCGTCGTGGTGCGCGACCAGCGGGGTGTAGACGGTGGGTGGCGGGTCGGCCACGCCTGGAGGCGTCGGCGACCGCCGCCCGGGCGAAGGGGGAGCGCTCTCACCCATCTCTCTCTTCACCCGCACGCTGTCTCCAGCACGTGCTCTGCAAAGGACAAGGGTAGAGGTGGTATTAGTGATCAGCTAGTTTCAACCGAGTATGTCTGCAGTGTTCGAAATTAAGGATTTATTCTGTGCACACGCCGGGTGCATGCCTGTCTAAAAGCATGCAACCTGGACATTTATCATGTGTACATCAGTATTTTAAGGTGTTTATCCTATCAAAAATGTATGCACACACCGGGTGCACAGCTCTAAAAAAACATGCACCCTGCAGCCAAATTGTGCACACCGGGTGCAGGGTGCACCCTTAATTTCGAACACTGGTCTGATATGTTGTCGTATTGGCGACCATCTAGTTTCATCAAGGACTTCGTGTAAACTATGGAAGAACTTCGTGTAAACTATGAAGAGATGATTCAATAAAAAAAAAAAAAAAAAAAAAAGGTAACTTAGGAGAATGATGATGAGTACATCTACTTACGTTTGATATAACTGTTTTTCATAGTTTCTGTGTCATTACAGTATAATCATGACTGGATGGTCCGGATATTCCTATATAACCGGCCACTCAATTCAATATAATTATATAGAGAATCAGCTTTTATGAAATTATAGCGCTGACGTCGACTAATGTATAATTGTAACCTTGCTTAGTTTATTTCTGCAAACAGCAGACAAAAAGCATATCCTTGTGTAAATGATGTAAGCGTGTAGAGACAATCCAAATATATATCTAACATATGCAAGTATCACTGCTATTGGCACTAGTCAGTATGCTAATAATATCTGACGGCACACACTTAACTATAATAAAATCTTTAAGGGGTACAAATAGGATCTACTTAATGAATAAGACACTGAATGTAAAAACTTCAGTTGATCAAATAAATATACAAGTCTTAAAAATATGAAATAACCTTGAAGTTGCACCGTTAAAACCGCGTTTAAGCTCGAAAATAGGGTCATATGTCACTCAGAATACTTTTGAATTAAAAAGACCTGCTTCAAGTTAGTTCAGAGAATGGGCTCAACTAGTTCTACAGAGAATCACAGCACACAGAGTGAACAACAGACCCATGGCTCCGACGTGGAGAGCTGGCCACCCCGGCAGTGGCAGCGAGCAGAGGGGCCCTGTGCCTGCTCCGCAGGGCTGCCAGTGGTGTGGGCCGGCCGTTACATATACACCTACATATATACGCCACCCAACAAGGGTCAAATGATCCCCTTTGGCCGATCAATCCCGGGCCTGCCCGGTTACCACAACCAGCCAGCGACCTGCGAGGGCCTCCCCATTCCCAGTATCCCGGAGTTGGCCGACCACGACCAGTGTTACGTCAACCCCACGTGAACCTAGGATCCAGTTCCCAACGTTAACCTCACGGCACGCGGGCAACTCGTGGCCCTTTGAGTGTTTACAGAAGGTCAGTGTGGTTTAGGTTGCACAATTCCATTTGGGTGCCCATTGACCTATTTCTGTCATTCTGCTTTTATCAAACTTATTGTCAATATGAACTCGAATGATTAGCTGATGCAGGGTAGATTTTATTCCAAACTGTGGGAAAAGGAAAATAATGGTTGTCCACTGGTCGACAAAGTCATGAAATCGTATTCCAAGCAGAAACATGGTTGTCCAGTATTTTTGAAAAATAAATATAACAAGTGTCCCTTTCTGACAGCCTTGAATTCATTTGAGATAGAAGCTGTAAGTGTAAGACTAAGAGGCAACAACCGATATTAAACACAACTGAAAACTGAGGTCACTGATCGAACTACTTTTCCATTACAAAGGAAATCTTCATGAATTCACATCTATCTAGCTCGGATTACACGTGTCAGAAAACATGGTTCAATTCTAATAGCTGACGTTATAAAGATGTCGCTACCTTCACTTGAATATACCCTACAGGACGACGAACTCAGTCAGTGGTCGCATGTGGCCACACAATCAATGCCAATCTGCCTTTATCAGAGGTGATTGGGGATTCAGATCAGAGAGGGCCCAGGACTGGTAATGGACGAACATATACGTCCGCCATAGCGGCATGATGCGATCAGTTGGGGCCTGTTCTCACTGTTCGGCAAATAGGCTGGAGTCGGTCCAAGTCAGAGCTCGAAAACATCAGCTCTGATATTGTGTAACTGCACCACATCGAATGCATGCTGTACAGATGGCCTGATTCTACACAATGGGCCCAAACCTGGTATGAGAATCGAAGTACTGCAGGTCCGAACATTTGGTGTGAATTAGTGAAACCACGTGTTGGACTACAGACACTGTATCAAATTCACCCAAAGTCACATTTTATTATCATTTCCATGTGTGTTTCCTTGTATTCTGCTTTTTAAGGCATTCAGATCACTTTGTCTGTCCTAAGCTAAAACCAAATTGTCCCCAGAGATGATCAGAAACAGATGATTCCTGTTCAATCCTCCTCCCGAACTTTATATAAACTTTAAGTATGATCATAAGGAGTGGCAGATAAGCGTGATGCAATATGAACAATTCTCCTTTTTTTCAAAGCGTAAATGTGATGCAACTGGCAATGTGACCTGTAAGACTACCTACAGAACTGGTTATGCACTTTTAAAAGCACCATACTAGTAAATGACATTTACTCTAATCATAGTTTGATTTCAGACCTAGTCCACCTTGATTTGCAATGTTGAAGCTTCTAAAGGGCGAGTACGAAGATCGAATCATGTATACATTATTCCAAGTCATTGTGTCATACATGGGACAAAGGCGGGGACAAAGGGTTGTGGACCCTTTATCTTATCATCTGCTCCAGCATTGTATCCCCTTTCAGGTTAGTAACCTGTTTTCCCACAATGATGTTCTATATTTCAGACAGCTGACGCCAGGGGTTGACAAGGCAATGTTTAACCACACGTTAAAAACGCTTATGTGCATAAATAACGTACAGGGACCTGTACAATGGCCTTCACATAGATGTTAATCAACCAGCCGTGCCCATTCCCAAAATACCCCACAGCAACCTTTAATACTCAACCCTATTGGCATAGAGTATATAGCTAGAGCCTTTTTACCTGTTGCCAACATCAACCAGCGAATGATTAGGACGATCTACTGATCTACAAAATAAAAAACTCAAACAATCTCAGAAAACCTACTACCATGAATGTATTACAACAAACTGAGTAATGATAGTAAAAGTTGTAATATCACATCATTCTCTGATATTCCTTTTTCGGGACAATTGATAACCGTGATTAAAGAAAACATCCATCCTCCTGTTTAATCCAGGAAAAGATGGAAATAACCCCATGTTTGCCATCTTAAAACCTATTAAACTGGCAATGTTCTACGTTACCTTAAAACAAGTGTATATAACGGCATAAACGTTGCGAGTGTGTGTATGAGCTGAATCCCCTTGCACTCCAGTTACCAACCCCCGAGTCGACGTACGTAATCAGCTGTCAGTCCCACGTGCCGCAGCTGATGGGTTCGTCCCTACCAGGGGCTCTGACCGCAGGCACACAACATACCCTATCCTCCAGAGTCCCGGGTGTAATCAGCACAGTAACGATGACCATGGACTCCTGGTGTGCACATGATGATGATTTCTCAGTTTATAGCACTGCAAGTGCAAGGTGGCTGCTGGTTATAGCACCACTGCCTCGGCTGCTGGCAGCTAGCTGCCTTCAATTCTGGGTGCTGCCAGCTCGGCAATAATACTGGTTGTCTATAACGGCGCTGGCTGCACGGTCACAAAGGGGCGGCAGCGCGGGAATTATCCTAATGGTGGTGGTGGAGCGGTGGTGGTGTGGTGGTGGTGGGCTGGTAGCGGCCGCGGACAGCTGCTGCTGCTGCTGCGTGTTGTAGCAGGCATCCTCCTCCTCCCGCCCCACCAGTGCGGCCCTCGGCAGAAGTGTGTCAGTGGATCAGTGAAGTAGTAGTGGTAGTAGTATACCACCAGCACCCGACTCTTTGGGCGCGCTGCTCCTTCTGACACACACTCTCACACGGGCGCCCGCTGCTTCCCCACTGTCACGGGCATCAACGTTATAACCATCACCAGCTGATCTGTGTATCAGATCTTCACTTCAGGAGGGCGCCACACTTCTTTGCTTATATATTTAAATTCTTATCCTGCACGAGCTAATTGTACTCCACTACACATCCGTGTTTTTGCACCACTGGAAAAAACAGTTTTTCCATCGCACCCTGAGGCTACAGGCTCTACTTTTACATTGAAGCTGGTTTAAGAATTTTGTGTCCTACATGATATCTGATGATAGATAAATCTTAAATGATTTAATTGCGGAAACAAATTTCAAAGTTTCATGGTTTCTTGACTTTTTAGATTACATATCGCTAATAGATCTAAAATATTAATATCGCTCAATTACTATATTTCCTTTCACATCTCAAATATTTGTAAGTACCCCTTACCTAACGCCTTCCTCGTCTTAACGGCCAATATCCATAATGTTTTTCTCATTTACTCATCTAAATCTAAGACCAAAGTATCCATCCGTAACTTCTGCTTCTATTGGCATGTGATATCTACCAATTACTACACCATCGCCTACGGCCAATGCGGTGGACGATTGGTTTAATATCTAATATTATGTATATCCAACATAATATTATATAGATCTAGGTCTCAGCATTCTTTTTCATAGAAATCTTACACATGTAGCTGTCACAATTTGTAAAATATGTAACGGACATTATATATTTCCAAAATGATTTGGCATAAGGGAGGAGAATCCTACGTGAGTGTTTCTAGTAAACCATGTGGCCCAGTTGAAAGTAATATGTAGGCCCCCTCACCTTCTGTAACTATTAAATATACTTCACCCTGAATTTGGGGGGGAATTCAGGCAAAAAGAAAGAATCTTACTTGTCAGTATCTTACCTTTGGGAAATCTGGAGGAGTTTCAAATACCCTCAGAACTCCACTGGGTACGCCACTGGCATACGACCTACAGTAATTACCGGTATCATCCATGAATGCACCGTTTTACTCAGCCATGACTATCCTTTCGTTCACGCAACTGGATATACACGATAAATCCAGTCAGCCAAGAAGGTGCCTCTATTACTAGTTATCAGAAGGAATATAACCTTAATTATGGACATTGTAGTGGTCATTATAAACAAATGTGTTGACTATCTTGTTATAAAGCAACTTAAGTTGATAATATATCACATTGGCTACCACCATTTCTACTTTTAAGTAAAACTATTAGGCATGGACAAACATATTTTCTTTTCAGATTCAAGTAATTATAAATTAACGAGAATCACAAGAAACGATGTTACACAATCTGCCCTCACTATAAAAGAGCACACTATAAGAAACTAGAAACTACTGATCTGTATTCATCTGGTTGGTAGTAATGTAGATCTAAGACTGAACGAGCATTTTTTGCAGTCCTACTAATTGATCATTAGTAATGACCTCTACATCACTATATAAAGAACTCCCTACATCCACCAGTCCCGTGTTGTTTACGTAACAAGCTTTTTTGTCTTCTCTCGAACATAGAAGACACAACAGAGCAAACAGAGCAACAGAACACAGAAAAAAAGAAAGGTCACTAACAGAAGATTTCAACCTAAACAAAGTAAAAGTGAAAGTTCTGGGTCTCCACAATTGCCACAGCAAATTGACCAATTCAACAAAGTAAAAATATACACCTTGTAAGCAATGGCGCTCAAAATATCTACAAGTATTCAATCGATGACCTGCTATAGCATATTGCCCTCTCGTGCTTCAACCGACACTCAAGGAGCCCCATCAAGCAAAACCATAAGTATAGTCACCAACAGGAAGCGAAGTCTTTAGGGCTATTTCAACGTCTCTGAAACTCAAAGGTTGTTTACAATCTATTTAATAGAGAGGAAATTTCCATCTTGCCTGTCGCTGAATCCCTCTCTTTGGGCCCCTTTAAGACCGCACCATCTGGTGTATCTGTGTATAATGTATGGGGTCGGTGTCCCCAATCCCAAGGACAGTTAGGTTCTGGTCCAGTGCATATGGGTCAGAGCGTAACATTCAGAGCATGACCGACATAAATACAAACACAAAAATAGGGAAATCTGCCGAATGCTTGAAGGCTACTTCCCCCCTCCCCCCTCACACCTGCCTGCCCTAGTAAAGTCGAAAGATACTGAATAGATCTCGTTACACTGTCAAAGGCCTCATTGGTTTCAACTTTTTCCATCATCATCCAAAAGACACCCATCGAAGAATTATGGTCTGTAGACTGTAGTGGGAATGAAATTCAATCCCTAGAATCTTATCAATATTTCTCCTACTAGACTTAAATCACAAAGAGAGGGCTGTGTTGATGCAGCTAAAACTCCCCAGGCCAGTAGTACACATACCTAAATACCTGAAATAACCTAAATGTTGGCAACCCAATAGTTGACTGACGTTTTTCCTTAACGGTCAATGATGTCCTTATAGTGAGTCATTGTAAAACAAGCTGGTTACCTGACCATGGTCTCTAGGCTCAGCGTTGACCGACTGTCTCTTCTCCTAGTCCTTCCAAATGTGTCAATTGCTACTGGGGTGTCCTGGGTCACTGCCCGTCCAAGCGAGTTTACACTGTTTGCCCTATAACTCACTGGGCAATGTTCTATCTGCTGTCACAATCTATTGGACAACCCAAACTGCTGTCGGGGCCCATCTAAGAAACGAATAGCCCCAGGCGGTCCAAGTAGCTCAGTTAACTCTGGCCAAGTGACGACGTATTTCTGGATCCTGGGTCAGATGGACCACCAACCTTGTAGTATCTAGGGATCAGAACTTCGCTCCTCTTGTCACAAGATAACGTCCCGTGTGGTTCTTGGGACTGATCACGTAAGCGAGTGCGATCCACCGATAGTCAGTGTACATTTTATCTTACGTCTGTTTTAGTGTTGGTTGGAAAATATTATTCGCTAATGGATACCATAGCCAAACCATTAATGCAAATTTTTCAATTGCATTTATACTACAAGAATTTTCCTTTATTAGCACAGTCTGAATAATGAATACAGTAACCTACACAACTGTCAAATGAAAGTTGCTAAGACATAGCAAATGATCAAGACCTTAGTTTTGGAGACAATTAGACTACAGTCATGTAGTTAAATGTTTAAAACTAAGACTGGGTAGCACAGGTCAGTCAAGGTTGCGAAGACCAAAACTGATCGACATAAATGTTCTGGGTAATCCTGTTTACAGTAAATGATTTGAGTATTGATTTCCAGGTCGAGATGTTCAAGTAGCTGCTAAGGAATACGGGTCACCGTTCAGACGACCTAAGTACATTTCTCAGTAATTCTTAAGTTTTCTAGCCATAACGGATACATCTACGTAAACTTGCTGTTCTTCTTAGATTTCACAATTTTGCGATTTTACCTTTCCTCGTATATCTAACTCACAGAATTACAATTATACACAGCGGTGTACATCTAGTTGTTGGAATTAAAGATCGATCGTGTCAGAATCAAGGACCTACATTGATACATGCAACCAAGTCAAGACAAAAAAAGTGTGGATAATCCTTAACACAGACATGTTTATCTCTACCATGACCCTGGTCGAGAATTATATCAAAGTTATCAACAAACGTACATTGATTAGTTGAGCTATGTTCACTCCACAGACAACCAGAACCATCTAGACTGGACCTGTCAGAGTTGATACAATACTATCTTCAATAAATGTGAATATATCTAGATACCGTCTTCAATCAATATGAATTTAAGATATTTACTCATTCTCTTTTTTTGTGAGCCCGATAATAGGCTGATACATTATGATATATATAAACAAACTTAGATCTACAAAAAATTATATGAATCAGAAACACCCAGACTAAACAAAGGTTGGATCCATAGTAGATCTACCTCCAATTGTAATTTTGGACGGACTATCCTATTGATGCAGAATGCGGAAAAGATGGTCGATCTATTCTTAGATCTATAGTCTTTGCATCATTTAACATAGATTTGGATGATACCGGTGACTGGTGATACACGTCACTCTCTCGAATATAATGGTACATATGGTTTAACGATACAGTCCAATTGGTTTGTACTAATTCATTTCAAATTAGTCAATTCATTTCAAATTAATCAATTATGAATTTAATTGATTTGATGGCCATTGGCGTCCAGTTTCTAAATAGGGTGGCTAGTCTACATATCTAGATTCATTTATATAGTACACGAATTTCATTATTTGCTGACCAACGCGACTAAAAGATTCAGACCTAAATTTAGATCTTGATCTGCTTGAAATTAGACAAATCAAGTTATCAACGTCTATGATCTAAACCTAATTCTAAACGGCAAATTTCCTGCACAGAAAGATTCTGGGTGGAGACTAGACTACGTGCACAGCCGGCACGTGTGCCATCCTGCAAGCGCCTCAACCTGACGCCGGTGAGTCAACATTTCGATCAGCTGATCCAACTGCCGGCTCCAGCAGCACCGACGTGCAATGGCAAGGCATGGGATCCATAGCAGGTAGCCGGGCTGACATCACTTGACGCCGGGTAGATCCAGACTCACTCGCCGGTCTTTCTTTGGTTTGAGCAACTCCATATTACCACCCAACTCACTCTAATAAACGATGTAAAAAACGAAAAATGCTCATCTACTGTTATAGATTGACAAAACGTGAAGTTCTGGTCAAAATTTTACCCCTGTAGCAGATTTGCGAACTGAATTTTGGACAAAGGAGCGCTGTGAGTGACTAACCATTCCTCCCGGTCGGTACGCGAGCACTGGCCGGCCGGGCTCACCGCTCAGCTCGCTCCCCGCCACCGTCCCCTTTTTAAATCTCATTAAATGCAACTAAAATAGCAATGTCAGTCCCTAAAAACTGCATGGACACTCAAACATATTAAGCGGTATGGATAGGCGGTATGCGACCGAGTACTTCGTTCTAAAATCCCGCAATTTGGGTATCGTTCTTGGGTGGATCCATGGTTTCGCAACCGGCGTTTCGCCATGGCTGCCATCTTAGAATCAATGAACAGCTGACTGCTAGGCTCTCGTTTCGTGGCTTCTCCTGGCGTAATGACGCTGACAATAACGATGAAAATGGGAGAAAACGTAAAAACAGATCTTTCAGATTGGACCACACACAGGAACACACATGAAAGTATCAACATGACATTTAAAACTGAGCAGAAAGGTTGAGCGCTTACCTCCAGCTTGCTTGCGTCTTGCCGCAGGTTCTCCAGCGATCAGCTGATGACCTATTTTTTCCTTTGTGAGACTGAGAGCGGCTTCGTAAAACCACTGTCCCTGCACATATTAGTAATGCAACGCCCAGCAACCGTAGTGCATATCCTCCGTAAGGGTACTCCTCAACACATTCCGAGCCGTAAACGCCATGTGCAAGCTTTATCCCGGGTAAAAGTGGACTTTTCTGAAGGTGCGTTGACAGATGCGCCCAATGTCGTGGTCACGTGACTTGTGGTAAAACGTGGTAAACAAGGTGGCACCACTGTAGGGCCGCTGACCACAACGACAAAATATCATTAAATATTTTAGCTGCCCGTGCAGCCTTTCCAAGTCGGTTCAGGCCAAAATTCCGTTGACATCGTTATATTTTATTATTGTCTACTGATCTTTTAGCCTCTGAAGGACTGATTTGCACGAGCTGATAAGCAAGGAGCACGTGTTTCGACCTCGTGGAGGCCTTGGAGTCCCAAGCCGATGAAGGCTAAAAATAGAATCCGTTGCTGCGCACACAGCTGCTGGATCATTATGAAGTTCTGGCCACCAACGCCAGCGCGGGAACATTTTAAACAGCTGTGAACGTGGTTCTGCACGCTTGGATAGACCTATTGATTCTGCAATCACTGACTGAAAAGCGATTGGCCTGTTTCTTTGTTTTTAGATGTAGGCCAAGTAGCATTGTGGAGCAGGCGCTATTGGATGCTCATGTGAGCAGCTCGCGGGAAATGTGAGCAGTTCAGAGCGCGTGGCCACGTGCTCAGCTCAAGACGCGGTCAAGGAACAATCGGGGGAACGATATAATAATATAGGCCCTATGCATATATAGGGCCACTACAGGGCATATAGTAATTCAGGGGCGGATCCAGGGGAGTACCCTTTTGAAGTAAACTGCTTGAGTATAGGCCTACAATGGACATTTGGGTTGATTATTTTCGAAACATTTTGGAACTTGAAAGTAGATTTTTTTTTTGCCTAATAACACTTTTTCTTTATTTCATGGTATAATACAAAACTAATAAAGCAATTTGGTTGACAAATTGCTCATAGCATTGGTAAATTGCAGCTTTATAATTGGCCTTTTTCCCATAGGAAGAATCAATGTTAAAGCCTGTAGATCTAGGCCTAGGGCCTATGTGAGCCCTGTGGGCCGAACCTACAATGTTCAACCCTGTTTTCAATAATTTTGCCCTGGAATACTGAATTGTTATTGACTGGCAAAGCTGTAAATGTGTCAATTGATGAAATTTAAGATATCATAATGTTCTAGCAATACTTGGGAATAAAGAAAAATATAATCTACATTGTTATTTTGTGACTGAATGTCCAACCCTGGGATACATCCAATGTAGGAAGGGCTTATTGCATGTGCGGCATTGTAATTTAGCACATAGCCCCCCCCCCCCCCCCTGGAGGCCCCCTAATGGCAAGGCGACAATGACTTCTTAAATTCGACAGGGCCGGCGACATTAGGAAAATTTCGCCAGGCCAGGCATCATGGTATAGGCCTATATATTTCACTCGTGGATTTCGCTTCACAATTCACTCGAGTGAATTACTCCACTGATCCACTCTTGAAAATATTTCAGCTGACATTCACTCTTTGGGTTTTACCTATGTAACTATTGGTAAACCTATCATGATGTGCATCCCCATTTTTACATATTTTCCATTAAAAAAAAAAGAAAACAGGAACGAAGAAATGGGAATTTAACCCCTCGCTTTAATTCACTCTAGTCTTAGATCTATGCATAATCAATTTTGATTTGGGGATCCCGCTTGTCAAAATTCAGGAATAGAGAAAGAGAGGGGATTAGAAAGAAATGGCAAAGCCTTTGATTACCCTTAGGGTAGGAATATAGCTACTATAAACTTGGCCTTAATGTCTTTCCATTGTCGCAACTAAAAGCTAACTTGGATAGTAGATTTGAATATTGCCACTTATTTTTCAGCTACTTCCAGGGGCGCCAGTATATATACAAAGAGGGGAGGGGCGCCCGCCTCCCCCTAGATCCGCCCTAGCTCTGTTAGCCTTCCCTGTACCGACGGGAAGTATACCGTCGATCGTTCGGCTAGATCCGCCCCTGACTTTTGATAAGCATAGGATATTGCAATGTTACCCTGATTGTAACCCCCATTCCACGGCCCTATCGCATTGAACATTTAAATCCAGGAATGAAATTTTGGGTTGTAGAAAAGCATTTTCCCCGTTTATAATGCTATATGTTAAAACAGAATTTTCTGCTCTTCCCCGCCTTTTAAATGTTGAGAAACTAAAAAAAGAACAAGACACAACATTGGGATGGTGGTGCCACCTGGCGATAAATATGATTAGTCTTGGAGAGTCTATCAAAAGATAGTGAGTGCTGCCATGTAGAATTCTTAAATTCGGCATCTGACCCCCCCCCCCCCCACCCCATCTACGCCCCTTACAACAATATAGTGCGAAAAGTGACAATATTTTGAAAATTCAATACTGTGTAGAAATATATTCCATTCGGTGTAATATAAACTGGCTCTAATATCATTAAAATACCTTAGTATTTATAACTGTACACAAGTAACTGTGGACCAACAAAAATTACCGTTTGACTATGAACTAATTGAAATTAGTTCTCTTATGGAATTCCCATATATGGTTTAAGCTAGTTTGCAAGGCTAATATTTTACAACACGCTTGATTTAGACTAAAGAGTATTGGAAAGTTTTTTTTTGTTGACATTACACTACTTTGTCACTTTGAAGTACAATTCTTTTGGCTCGCTTTAACTTGGAATCTTACTCATAACCACTCAGAATTTGGGGAAGCCTACAGCCCTTGATAGCACAGTTGCACAAAATAAGGGGGGGGGGGGGGAATCCATAACCGGGAGAATTAGTCACAGCTTTACGACATCTGGGGGTAAATGGCGAGCTGTCTTACCCATGACGGGTCGAGAAAGCTTTCGAATTCGTATGTTCTATTCTACATAATACAAAGTTTCAACTGCCAAGAGCTAGCTGGAGTTTTATGAATTCGAGTTTATTCACGTATGCAGTAAGCTACACAAGTGTTGCACTCAAAACAAATTCACTTTGGTCGATCTAATTTTGTAATTACACATAGGCCTATATGCACATTATTCTTTCCGTGTGATATACTATAGGTACTGGTAGGTTAAATCCCATAATGATCTTACAAACTATCAAGATCTCAACAATGATAGTTTAAAAACTTCGAGATAGCCTTGTCTTAAGTAACTTGTATGTGTTCATTTAGTTGTCACAATCAAATTCCCTCACTGTGCAATAAATTACAACAGACTAAAGTTCTTTACAGCAAAATTAAGGATCATGTTTTGCTCTACTAACAACTTTCTTTGTCAATTGAATTATTACTATTGACATGTGAGATATACTACTTAGGCATAAAGTGTGGCCTGATATTATAGTATGATGAATAATTATATACACACATTTTTACTACTTCACTTGACTTGCTTTTCAATTTATTTCATTTAACCATAAACCTTATGAATGAGATCAAACCTCAGGGCAGTATACCTCATTATGGTAAGAATTAATATGGCTCAATCTAAATAATGTCTTTTATGGTCCGCTCGCCCATTTCGGAACTAGTTAACAAGATTGGACGAATGGCAGTAATGATATAGGTTCAACGAAGTAAAATCTCAGTAATACTAATAGTAGTGACGCATATGAAGATGTCCGTGTAATCTGACAGGACCAGTAATACACAAGTAAATAGAGTTGTGCTTCAGCATTATGTCTCAATACAGAACTATATATTTCAACTTTATAACTGAACACATAATTAGGGCAGGTAACTTCAAAACAGGTAATGGTGTAGGACAAATGTTCAGTCACCTACCGGCTTCGACGTGTCAGAGTAACACTTACTGCTAATAGTCGATTTTGAGACTAGTTTGTTCGTGCCGATGTGTGTTTGGGTAAAATGGTCATGGCGGTGGTGTCTCGGGTTCCGGTCCCATAATACGGCCTGGACATTAAAAAGAGACCTGTCATCATGCTTATCAGCGAAAAACCAAACCTATCTTAAATACAGATATGTAAATCTAGAATGATCTGGTTGTGAAAAGAACTTTACAATACGCTGTCAGTATTATATGTGACTAGTCCCTTAATCATTATGACCTAAGTATGATCCTGTGCACAAAACAATTCTTAACAATGACCAGAGGCGGAATCAAAATTGTTATTTCGTTCATAAGCCTAAATAAACTACTTGTATCTGTCTCTTGTAACAGAAAGGTTGCATTTAATGACCTGACTAACTACGTGGCTGGAGCAAGAAAATGTCTGTCTACCCACATTTATATACAAAATCATAGAAGAGTTCTGTGTACTTCAAGATTTATAAAACCTTACAAAAACAGAAAACAGAAATCCTTCTGTCTGAGGCATTTATCACAAACGTATCCATGCATAGATTTAAGCATTGACAATAAATATTCAAGAGGTCTCATAAGCAATGGCAGTGTATCAGCATAGCTCTACAAAAACAAAAACAATACAATTCAAAGGTCAACTAGTTTGCTGGTCTCAGGATAAGCTATAACATTATACAATTGGCACTGCATATTCCTACCTGCAGGATGCAAATGCATGGGTGGCCCTATAATAGAAGCCCTGATTAATGATTAAATCTTAATCAATTCATGTAATTTATAACATGATTGTCAATGATAAGATGGCAGGAGATAATGTTGGTTTACAATTCAACTGTGGTTAAGAGGGAAATTCGGAAACTTGACGACGTCAGTGGGCCAGACTGCAGTCGTTGATGGCAGATGTCCTGGCATTTACGTCACTTTTGTTGAAGACTTGGAGCGTCTCCCTTCACCGTGATGACGTGATTGACCATGATGCCCTTTGTCCCTAGAAATCAAACAATAATATTCAGGGTTAGTCTTACTAAGATGCTATAAACCTAACCATTAAATCTTAGATTCTTTAGAAACACATATAACCGACTAGTAAATCAATGAATGTTACATTTAAGAGAGAATAAACCTTCTAACAGTGGACGGTTAGTTATGAACAAAATACGTTTATTGATTATCGAAATAAATCCAGCAATTTCGAGTAAACTTTAATCAACAAAAGATTTAGTCCACTACGTAATTCAGTATTGGTGAAATTAACAGTCCAAATTTGATTTAGAAAATGACAAAGCACGGAGGTTCAGATAAGAAATTCAAACAAGGAAGATGCACATGGGATGCCAGAATAAAGTAAAAGGAGGAGAGCACCTGATAAGGGAAATAAAAGTTGTCTCTTTTTCCGCTTCTAACCATATTAAGGCAATAAGAAAATGTCTGGTTCTAGTTCAAAGCATAAGAAAACGGTACTTGTTACTAACATGCTGTTTCTTATACCTCTTATTGTATCAAACTGTTCGGGCAGTTCTCACTATTATCTAGGCCGACTATTATCTTTTGAAAACGTTAAAATATGCATTAGGTTTAGCTGATTTTAACATTATACGAGCATTGTAGTTAATGAAATATCAAACTTAAAAAAGAACTATCTAATAGATCACATTTTGCTAAATTCAGATTGTTATGAATTCAAAATGTGTTTTTAAAAATTAGAAGTTTCTTCCATTAACATAGTAGGCCTCAAATACCCAACTAAAATGCTATACTTTATTACTTGATCGATATGGCAAAGGTAAATAAATTCTTTTTTCTCTCTAAACAACGAAGTTGGTATGCCCTAACCAGTACCAGGATTGTTTTTAGACTTATATTAAAATAGTTAGGGGTATTCTGATGTGTCTTCAACGACGATGTCAACAAGTGTGTATTAGGAGAGACGCCACACAGAGAAAGAGCAGCCATCACATCAGAAAAACACACTGAGAGTTGTTTTAGAAAAGAGTCTACATCGATGTGAGTGACTATGATCCAACGACTTAGGTATGGCATGAACATATTATCTTCATTATTAGTCATGCTAATTCTAGTTTTAGACATGAACAATCTTCAGATGCGGATCTCAGAATATCAAGGTATTGTTCACGTTCATGCTTGTTTCAGTATAACTTTTATAACGCTTTAGAAAACAAATCTTCTTTAACTAACTTGTTCATATGATATTCGTTGTCATTCTGGAAATTGGTAGATGAAACTGATTTAGATAATATTATTTTCAAATGACGAAAACTGAACATTAAGGCAAGCATAGCGTTGAAACTAATAATAATACAAAGACAGAAAAAAACTCATTATTTAACCTTCCTGTTGAAACAAACTTACATCTTAGGTTAGTGAGAATAATACATTCACAGAAGAGAAGAGAAGTTTTACGTCAAGTTTTTGGTAGCTTATGCACCCTATTAAAATACTCGAATTCCGGTGTGGCGAAATCCCGTCAATACATTTACAGAAACCTTCCGAATGAAATATTGTAATATTGGAAAAGCTTTATGCCATGCATTATTGAAAAGCTTAAGTAGACGAGCGAGTTTTCCGACCGAAACAGAGACGGGATATTTTGTTTCAGTTTCGTCTTTATATGAGAAGCTACCGCACCTTGGCTATAGTATGGGAAGCTATGTTTGACCCTTTTTGGCCAATTAGAGAATACAGAAATATTAGTAGTTGTGAGATAAAGACGCCATAGAAGACACAACATTTAAAGGAAATGTATTGGTTTATATCTATTCATTATAAAACACGCTTGAAGAAAAGTCCTAATTAGGCTTGTCTTGTAATAATTTTGGTATTTCAACTAAACAATAAAAAGATGAAAGATAAACTAACGAGTGATTCCCTTGTGTTGTGACCAACGTGGCAAACAGAAAAGAAGAATAGAAGAGCAAAACGAATATCAACAATAGTCAAACCTCCCAAAGTCTTAATCGGAAATACGCGAAGAACATAACATGGCATTTTTAAGAAAATTTATTTTAAATTCTATATATCCAAACGAAACACACCCATGCCCCCCAACCTATCATTCACCCTATTCTTTCTGCATTTATACATGATTGCATATTGGGACGGAGAATTAACATGGAAATAAAGAAAAATAAACTTTAAGGAAGTAAAAGAGTATTGTAATACGAGAGCAGGTTCTAGTAGTTCGGCTCTAAGCGGCAACGTTTTCAAACTTCAACAACTGTATAGCTATGGGTGTACCATCGGAACAGAACACCGTGGTGCTGCCATGGGCTACCATGGAACAAGGTAACCTTGGCGGTTCTTGTTCACGACACTTACCATAATACTACTCATCTACAGAACTGAAAGGAGACACACAGCTTGTCCGTCATACTTCAGTGAAACACAGGTAGGGTCATTATCCAACCTAATAAACTGGCAGGCCTTAGTTTAAATCAATAGTATAGATCACATTCGAAATGAAATTTATATCATTCTAAATCAGTCGGAATCTTAAAAATTCTTCAAAGTGTCGTTTATTTTTGAAGTAATGTATGATGAAAAATACATTCGAATTTTAAATGTCTATTTCCAAATTAATTTGGGATATTAGAATCAATAGTTTGTTTTTCTCTCTGTTATTAGCGTTTACCTCTTGTGTCTTGACTTGCTTCGTGTGCGGCTGGCTTGGGAGGAGATGAGTGGGTTGAGACGGTCTCTCACACTGTGGAAGTTACGTTCTAATTCTCGTTGGTATTCTTTCTGGTCTTGGCCAATCAGCTGTTTATTCTTGTGTAAGGCGTCACTGCATCTAGATAAAAGAAAACGTATTGTCCTTTAGTTTCTTAAAGGTTTTGCCGCTCACGAAACTAAAGGGTATTTGTGTTTTTGGAAAAAAAGACGTCGCTTTAATGTGGTCTGTTTGCAGGGTGATCATGCCAATGTCGATGAGTGTTTTTAATAGACTACGTTATCTAAACAAGTTGGCCGATTGAGGGGATTGAAAGGATTGATCATTTGATGAAATGAGAATTTCGCCCGATTGGAATTAACGCAGGAAGCTAAGCCTAAGAGTAAGAAGAGATATTAATGAATAAAATATTTTGATGGTAGGTCCGAAAAAATGACACTATAGTGACAATTTCACAAATCATTTTAATCTTTGAATCTGTCTGACAGCACCGGAGAACTTATTGACAGTGTGACGCCTATGTTTTAACATTGAATGAGAATGATTCAGACACTGACAGTGACTTAGGCCTAGACATATTAAAGTTCAGATTGAATATTTTGATGGTAGGTAAGTAAAAGTGACACTATAGTGACAATTCAACAAATAATTTAATTTTTTGATCATAAATAATTGCTTTCGGAGCATCCATAATACATTGACAGTGTCGGAGGGGGCTTAGGCCTATCTGAGTGCAGTCATTTTTTCATACCATCTGTAAAATATTCTTGCAAGCGTTTCTAGGCCTAAAAAGATCAAACTATATGACAAATAGGACCCTCACATATATGAGAACATAGATATATACATGGATTTCTTTTTGGTAGGGGTAATAAGGCCTAAAATAATTATTTTTCAGATTGCCAGTGTCCGACCACTGCGTGTTAGGCCTCTAGCCGAGTTTAGGCCTAGATTTCAACGGTATCATTCCAAATGCTGGGGAAAAGATATAAACTAACCGTTAAGGCCTCTGCTGGAGTCCTCAATGCGTTTCAATGCGTATATCCTCCACAATTGATGCGTTTAATGTCATCCTGGTTTCCTGATTTCAATGAATCGGTGCAGGCGTGCGGGGAGAGAACCCGGCCAGGATGACTCCATGATTGATGGGTCTGACAGCGTGTCCCTGTCAAGCCCTCCTCGTGTCCGATCGATCCAATGTTTTCCCTTCGATACGAACGCATGGTTCCCGCATGAATTGTCAATGCGTTGTATGCGTTTAAGGGAATCAAGACGTCCAAAATATATATCTTGAAAGCATCAGATACCGCGGTAATCCAGGCTAGAAAGAGAGAGCCCCCCTTGCAACGGTCCGCTCGGGACGACTGCGCCCGGCAGTCTGACAGTGACAGGGTGAGGCGGCCGGGCGGAGGCCGAAGGATTACCAAGAAAAATAGCGCGATGAATTTGCGCAAATTGTCGCGTTATTTCGCAAAATATGTCCTCCTGGACTTTGACATAATCATCTATGTATCCAAATCTACCCCTGTATATATATTTGACCCATAAGAACGACCGCTTTCATGGTGAAATAGGCCTGCAAATTTGTTGAATATTCATAGTTTGACCCAGATCCCTTCCTCCCCGATCGAAAGCGAGGCTGGTGGGCGTTACTTGACCCGGTTAACACGGCGTCGGATTTCTGGTCTAATTTGCTCAAATATCGATATAAATGGTCAAGTAATGGTGTTATAGGACCTCAAACATCATGTACGATCCATAACAGTTAGGAAATCGATCAATTCTATCGGATTATATATGTTTTCTGAGGTGAGTACGGCCATCACCTGTCACGTGACGAGCGGGTCCGCAGGTTTTCGGCGGTTTTGCGAGGTTATGCAGTCGCATTTTGCCAATGGCGGGTCACGCCACGACCGTTTTACCGGAAATATCGGTAAATAAGACCTGGGTAGCTTGTTCCCGCAATCATAGAAATATATAGAAAGTTGTATCCAAGGTAAGGAGGCACCAGCATAAGGGTGAAAATGCTGGATGTTCCCGGCGAGTCTGCAAAATGTCACTTATTCTAGTTTATTGCTTGTAGTCGTACGCGAAAGTCCGAGCGCTGTCCTTTAGAGAATTCCGCCCGATACGCTTTGATTTGCTTTCATGCTGCTTTGATCGCTTTGGTTACCAATGGCGAAAAACAAGGTATCTAAACACATGAGTAGCATTGAAACTCAAGAAACTTATATATTGATATTTTGACTGGCAAAAATGGTCATATATATACTAAATATATATAACATTGAATATTTCGGGGCTATGTATTTTCACAACGCATTGCAACCTCTCAAGAAAGGAACACAAAGCCACTCACTTTTTGAGGAAGTCCTTGAAGGAGATTCTCAGCTTGTGATGGTGCTTGGAGGCGACCACCCGGCCGTCGACCACCTCGGTGAGGAACACGGAGGCGATCTCCAGCGGGCCCTGGTTGACTGTGGTGCCGATACAGCCCTGGAGGACCATCTGTAACATCTTCGGGTCGGGCGGCTCCTGGTGCAGGGCTAGCGCCAACTCCCGGGTCTTCTTCTGTACGTCCTCTATGGCCACCTCGATCGGCGACAGGATCACCTACAGACAGGAGACCGGCTTTTAGTAATTTACCAGAATAGCGCATGGATTTCTGGGACGGATTTAGAGGGGGGCACCCGAGGCGCCCGCCCCCCTCCCCAACTAATTGTTGCCAAATTTATATTTTTTTATGTAAAATTCTAGCCCCCGGAGGAGACGCCTCGAATTTGTATACTTTAGCATTTGGGTGCCCCCCAACTATTTTTTTTTAAATTTTCTGGATCAAAAATTGTTTAGAAAATTTTAATATTATCTTTATTTTCTCTCCATAACGTTTGGAAATAAGACTTGTATTTAGAGAGAAAAAAACTAGATAATTTAAGAAATAAAAAAAAATAGATAAAAATAGGTAGACGGCGTTATGAATCACTGTTAACTGTTCCTTTCATGGCGTTGTTCAGTTGACCCCAAGAAAGAATTATGATATTAGATTTAGACATCAGAAAATAAAGGTCTGTTTTACGATTTATACAATGATTATTAGATTGTATTGTATATTCGCCATTATCAAAAAGATATATAAGCCTCGTTTGATGCAGGGAATATACCAACAAATAATTTACACCTTAAAAAACACAGGTTTTAACTTGCTGTTCATACCTGTTCTCTAGCAATGACAGCCAGCCGTGTCTTGATGTAGGGGAAGGAGTGGGACACGGTCAGGATGGTCTTCCTCTTGTACTGCTCATGGAGTTCACCGTGAGCACGGCCGTCAAGCGTGAACGGGGTGGCGTACATGAAGCGCTCTGCAAGAGGGAAACAATTAATGTAATTAAAATGATAAGGGGATTTTCCTGATGGCATTATCCTTTCACCAATCTCAACTTTAAACAAAATTCTCCACAGCGGTTACTAACTACCACATCTTGTTCATTACACGATCGTCTAACACCTAAGTTATTTTAAACCATATAAAAACTATGGGGCGACTTTGGTACGATATCCGAAACTAGTAGATACTGGTTTATAAATGAAAATGTCAGATTGGTCACTTAATCAAGTATTATCGCAGAAATCAAGTGGACTTAGAGAACCACTTATAAAATAATATTTGGTGTTACCCATTAACATTGAAAGAAATGTTAACAAAACGTAAGGTCTTACTTATATTGTAGTTCTTCTCGAAGTAAGTTACCCTGTCCTTGAATTCATACAGATCAAAGTAAGGTTCCACGTATGTGATCTGGATGTAGGCCTGGAAAAGAATATTCAGTGCTGTGTAGAAAATCTAGTCATTATGAAAAATCGATTTTTGCAAAATTCACAACTGCAGATCATTACAATAATTTTCACATTGTTCTCATGATAAAAGCACATTAACTATATTGGTAAATTTGATACACGCACTCACCTTTTCAGGATCGAGCTTCTCACGTTCAACTGTGTTGGAATCTTTAATCATTTCTATCACGTGCTCACCAAAGCGCTCTAAGTAGAAACTCTGAAAGAAAGGTAAAGTCATCTATATGAAGGTCTTATCAAACAGAACTAGTACCTATGGTTATTGTATATCGAATCCAAATGTGTCGATTGAGTCATAAACATTATCCGTAAGGACAGAGACTTATTAGAATTAATTTTTTTTTAAACAGATTACATGGAAATATATATCTTTATTTTAAGTATATAATATACTAGGGTTAACTATAGAAATTAAAACTGTCTTTACCTCTAGCCGGTGAGATATCTCCGGTAGTTTGGTTATAGCTGGTTCTTTGTATATAAACTCCTCTCCGTCCAGGTCCCCAAAGGCCGAGCCATAGAAGCCCACTCGGAAATAGGTGCCGAATACTCTCTTTCCTTCCTATACATGACGAATAAAACAGAAGATAAACGTTATTCACAAAACCATAAATCTATGTACGCTCAGTCTAAATCTCATATTAAAAACTTAATTACCGCGGACAGTTAAGTAAGTTCAAAACTTTCTAAAAGGCTCCTGTATTGTAAGAATGACAAAGTATTAATCTAGACGTATAGCGGTAAAAATATGTCGATAAATAGGGGACAACTGAACGGGTTCATATTCATTTCCAATCATTCAAACTATTTCTTTTACTCGTAATCGTGCCGCCCGTAATACTTCCACACTTGTTATGACAAAGATCTTCTCATACGAGTTATCAAACATTTTAGTTTTTCAGTGTTATTTTACGTTTCTCATGACGTTATTGAAGGCATCCTGCAGTTTCCCGTGGATTGCTGCCAGCTTTTTGTGGTCTCGGTTTGCCTCGTGGATGGGGATGAGCACCTTGTACACACTGTTCACAGCTTCGAACATGCCCGCCTGGAGGAGGACAACGAGTTGTCAAATTAGTTTTACCGACTACTATGTTCATTTCCAAATCACTGGGGAAAAACATCATTTCCGCATCACGTTTGTATGTTTAGATGTAACTCTACAAAACACGTCTATTTGGTTGAAGAAATTACTATAATTTGATTTTAAATTATTCCAAGGTTTCTACAATTATTTCAAACAGGATAAGAACAGTTATTCAAATGCTGAATTCAAAGTATGGTTGTCTTTGGGTTATACTTGGTTGTTTTCCGAAGATTTTTTTATTGTCCTTGTTTTAAAACCGAATGGTCCAAAGATCACCTCAATTCTTTTTAAAGCCTACAATATTGAAATACAAAAGTGATTTTATTGTTTTAGACAAATGGGATTTGTTATAATTCACTCTTCAATTGATTTTTAGGGAATATATTAACCACCGCGACTACAGCACTAAATAACTGTGTTCTCTTTCACGAGAGGTGCTAATTTCTTAAAATGTTCAAGATAGAACTTTATGCCTCATATTATAGGCATGTACCTTGAATCTCACAAAGTCCCGACCCAAGGCTTACCATGTTGAAGGAGCTGGCGGCCTGTTCGAGGAGCCCGATGAGCCCGCTCTCTGTGAAGTATTTCCCGGTACAGATGCCCTCCTCGTCCGGGGAGACCACGTCGTCCGACACGGCGCTCTCCTCCAAGACGTTGTTTGTAATTTGCTGAAACACGAGCAAACAGGTATACGTTATGCAAATTTACAGGCTCCTTGGTTCAACATCACAGAAAAGTTTCACATGCATATTGATTCTGTTGTATATTTCCTCTTGGAATTGTGATTTATCCAATGTCATGTTCCTCACATAATTATCAAGCATTCCATAAGGCCTTAAAGTTCTCTATTGCGTATCACAGTGCAATTATATAAGGGTGACACTATGCTGCAAATTGATGTCTCTCTTTGTTCTTTCTTCAGTTTCATATCTCAAAGTTCATAATATCAGACGTACTGAATCCAACATATATCACAATATTATATGTAGCTATAATAGTTATACCTGGAAAGCAACACAGCCCACGGGTAGGTGCGGGCGGTCTTCTAGCATGTTGAGGTACTCGGCCACCAACCCCGCCGCGTGAATCAGACACTGCGCCGCCTCTGCGTGGTTAGACCGCTGCAATCAAACATGGAAGTTATTTACTTGTAAAAAATGGTTTGCTTTAATAGTGAATTTTATTCATCAAACAAACGCACTTACATTATTTTAAAAGAAAGCCGATTCGATAGTTTTTGCGTTCCCTTCTTTGATTCCACAATGATGGTTGATATGTTTTTACATTGGTTTTCATTATTTAAACCGCTGTTTATTAATTTCACTGATTGCATTATTTCTAATCTTTACGCTTACTATCTATAATAGTATCTATAGTATAGTTGGACAAGCAACGTTGCGTCATTTGTACTTTATATGAAAGTTCTTAAGTCTATTAAGAGAGCATGCAATATCCAGCTTTTTAAAGAACACTAAATGACCTGCACACTTAACAGCTGGATTTCCGTTAAAAACGGTTTTCTCTTCTTACATTATATTTTCAACTTGTTTGATATCAAGAGGATGACATTTCAAGGACATTCCATCATCATCAGTGCTCAGAATCTAAATGGCTTGAAATGCAACGATCGAAATAGGTGTACTCAGTCCTTACTTAGAAAACAAGACTAAGTAAGACTAGCATGTTTGATATTTCATAAGCATTAAGTATTTCAGAAGAGTGGACATCGAATGAGCTTGATGTAAAGCGGGGATCAGTGCCATCAGATTGTGGCATTCGTGCTGCACGTACTGTACAGAATGGAGTGGTAAACGAAGAGACACTTTGATCATAGACACTTCAGACATGAGACCAACGCCACATTGTTTAAGGTTTACTGGGCTCGCTGATTAACATTATAAACCCTTCACTAACACAGTCGGATATTTCTTAGCAGTTTAGAAAAGAAGCAATTAGTATATTGGAGTTGTTTGGATGAAAGCTTTTATTCCCTGTCACTATTGCTTATTTCTTCCCTTATCTTTCTTGTAGATAAATGGCAAGCTTAGACAATTTAAAAGCAAACACCACTGTTTTATGTGAAATGCATTATGTTATCAAGGTCCCTGACAGAAGCCAATGCAAAGTTTAGGGTCTTGCTTATGACAGTAGAGCTTGAAACTGAAATACACCTAGTAAAGTTGTATGTTATGGAATTTATTTTTTCAAGGCCCACATTTTTGTAACTGATTAGGCTAAGTCAGCCACTAATCAGTGCTTTATAATAGGTGTCTCATGATTTGCAATTCTGCCCTTTTTAGTGTTATTCTCAATGGCATCACTAATTTTTGCAGACATAATTGCTTATCATGAGAGATTAATTGGCGCACTTCATCAGTGACTGATAAGCCTAATCAGTTACAAAACTATGGGTTGAAGTTTGGATTGCTTACATAATCTCATATTCCTTATGATATGCTAATATTAAATAGTAATGAAGAAGTACCTATCTAAACAAACTTTATAGAACTTAAGGTCTGAATATAGTTCTCATTCGATGGAGCATTTGATAGCAGCTATCAATAAACAAGATTATCCTTGTTCCTTTTAATAGCAGAAATGTTAATACAGGTAAACAGGCACAAATAACGACGTATCACATAGTGCATTAAATATGTGACATCTCACTGTGTTGATAATGAATGCACGATACGAGTTGTACAGTGTATAGAGATAGAGAAAAGCTGCATCACTATAATGAGAAGGAAACGAATCGGACACTACCCTCAGGAGAGAGCTTTATCAAATAAGTATCATTTCATAAAATGTTCAAAGAAGGGTGCTTACTAATTTCAATTTTTTATTTCAAGACTTGCTCAGACAGACCAAAGACCACAATGGATCTTGAAATAAATCGAGATTATCATTTAAAATTACACCATAAGCAAATGTTAGGAGCCCCAAAATACATGTTCTACATATGTACAATTACGTTACACAGGAAAAATTCCAAAGCAAGTGCATGGGTATTAAGAAAATTCTGGTCGGACTTTTGTTAAATTCAGGATTCAAAAGATTTGCTGAATATCTAAAGAAATCAATGGCATTTTTCATGACCTTGGTAAGCACCCTATTAACCACACGTGCCCAAACATAATGTGTATTTTTTTTGACAAATTCGCCCGTCTCTAGTTTTGGGAGCAGCCTTAAGTGAGGGTTATATGCAGGTTGTAAATGTAGACCGTGATTAATGGTTGATGGTGTGAGTTATAATACATGTCACTTATACCGATCTTACCCTCCTGTTAATCCGTCCTTTTATGACGTGCTCCTGTTGGTGGACGTAATTAGGTGAAATTGGTGCAAAAAATAGTAGTGCTTCCACGTTGCAACTTGATTACATAGAAGTAGTTGTACAAGTACTTTACCACTGAGTCTCAATACTCCCACCCTATCAAAGTACTGATGCATAGGTTGCTACAGTGCTCAGTGTGAAAGGCTCACATAAGACTGTTGTCGAAAAGCCCCAGTGAAATGTTAATTCATAATCAAATCAAAATTTCATTGACAACATCGCGAGTGAAAAGCAAAATTTAGGGTAGCATTAAAAGAAATATGATGAATTTAGATAGCAAAAAAGAAATATCATTAATGTACTGCCCGATGCAACAAAATAGCTGCTAACGTTCTGAACTATAGATTATTTATTATACAAAAAGGTTTTATGAACAACAATTGCAAATTCAAAAGTTAAATTGAATCCGTTTCCCAGTAGATCATTTATAATACTAGTCTTAGTTTTCTAGAGCAATTCTATCAATTATTTCCAACTACGGTCATTTTTTGTCTGGTCTACCAGTCACACAGCTTATCATACTCCCTGTGTATTCAATCATGAGTTCACATAATCTATATAGCTGTATACACCTAAAGCGAACCTACCTCGCTGTGCTTGGCGGCCATGTTCTGCAGCCAGGTGAGGCGCAGGTCGGGCGACGTCTGGTAACCCTTGGCGATGCGGTACATGAGGTCGAGCAGCATCTCCGGGTCCTCCTGGAACTCCTTCATCTTCACTGTGTCCGACAGGATCATGTGTAGGTTAAACACCAACTCCCGCACCTGGAGGAACATGGCAAACTTTGTGTCAGAAGACATGGTGTTATTTTTTGGGGTATTTTCTGTATGCTCACCCACTTTCTCAGGGAGAGAATGTCAGGAAATGCTCCTTCGTGTTACGCCAATACTTGAGTATCTTTCTGGTAGATTATCTGTGCATGTGTATCACTAATAGCGCTAGACTAACACTGATGGCAAGTTGCAATTGCAAATTACAATGAATTGTAATAATTTTAACATCTTTTAAAATGAGGAGACAAGTAGATAAACTTGTAGTAGATGGACTGCTAACAACATTTGATACACAATTCCTGGACGCAACCGTAATAAGTCGTCAAGCCGGGGTCTATAAAACTAGCTGGCTTTTGTATGGACTATATCGGTCTTACCTGTTCAGGGAAGGTGGTCTCTTGTAACTCTACGTCTGACTCCGCATAGGTCAGGATGGTCTTCAGCGACTTCCTCAGGTATTCTTCGTTGAAGTTCTGGTTCTGTCCGACCAGGGAGGACAGGGACATTGTCACCTGCATCTTCACTCTTGCAAAATTCTGCAGACAAAACAATCAATAACGTTCAGAACCACTAAAAGTACTTGCATCTCAACTAGAGCACTAGAACTACTACAGCGAAACTGTCCCGTTAGAATACTGAACCCCTTTATTTCGAGTTTACACATTTCGAATAAAGTTACACATTTCGATTAACTTTAGAGTATTTGAATTAATTATTTCAAGTCGACTATTACCACACTTGGCAAATAACCGAACATCTAAATTAAGTGTATATACACTGATTCAATACTCACATTGCCAATCTCGTAGTTGTGTCGCATGAGCAGGTAGAGCGAGGCGCTGGCCTGTGAGCGGGTGGCCGACACAGGCGAGCTGCAGTGACGGAGTAGGCGCAGACAGAGGTCGGCACACAGCTCAGTCTCCTCCTCAAACAGGAGCTCTGGGAACTAGAGAACACAAATAGCAGCGTTATCAGACTGCTAGGTTCTAATTTCTAAGTAAATGCACCGCTTTTTATGATATATAAGTAAAATCATATCCGAGGGTTTATATAGTGGAACTGATAATGAAGGAATGATTCATTACAGATCTTTTTCTCACAAATAAATGTCCGTTATTGGTAAACATAAAGGAATACTACATCTTGTAAAACATGTACATGTATCTTTTAATGTTACCTAGACTGGCCTGTATGATCGCTTTCGAATTTTATGTCGGCCATTACTGAAACAATTGGAGGGGAGGTCTTATCACGTGGACTTTGTATCAATAATAAACTGGATGAAACCAAATACTGATGATGCTTACCTTGGCCACGAGAGCTCGCTGAGTGGCGAACATGTTCTGGAGCACCACTGTACTCTGGTTGAGGGCCAGGGCATGGAGCAAAACCCGTAGCACTGGAGCCAGGAGACCCTGGAGGGAGTCGGACGAATTGATCACCTGCAAAAAAGAGGGGAATTTGTTATCAACTTTGCTGTATATGCAGAAGATCAAATATAAACAATAGAATGGTTTTAGAAAACCCACGAGGTTATATTGCACCCTCTTACTCCAACGGGAAAAAGTACCTATACAGCTGAATGGTGCTTTATTGAGTTAAAACAAATGTCTTTCTAACTCAAGCTAAGGTTCTTGACCATGTGTGGTAAATCTCTGTACCAAATAAATCGTACAAAATGCAAGACTTAATATATTCCTGTAGCAAATATAGTTATTGAACATGTCCTACTTACCCCAACAGTCAGTTCTAGTGTGTCCAAAACGACCATGGAAACTTCTGCGGCCAGACTTCCCTCGGTGTGGGCATCGACCTCTATTTGACTCTGGCGCCGACTAAAACACAAGAAACAGAATCAGGAACAGGAGATTATGACACTATGACTTTCTTGGACAAACTGGATAAATCAAGAAAGTGTATGAAACTTATGTTTTATAGAGACACGACGCATGACTGCCAGTTTCTTTTCCTGATATCCATAATACAGTCGGATCTCATTGAACATAGTTATATGAAGATTACTTCGAAATGGATTCTATGTTTTATGTATAGAACTAGGTATATTTTTAGTCAACTATTCCAGTACCTGTCACTGACATCGCTGGTCTGTCTCCACTGTGTCTGGTCCTTACGCCACCTAAGGCGGGTACTCTCCGAGATGGGGGAAGGCGGGGCACGCTCAGGGGCTGCGAAAATGAAGGAGAATAATTTGAATTTTGTTGAACTTTTTATAAAAATGACATAGTTTTTTCAAATTTTTCACAATTTTAAAGAGATAGACAAGATTGATATATTGTACCCTAACGATAGACGATTTGAAAAAAGAATTCTGTTGCGATTTGTTGAATCCAGGTCAAAAGCCATGGAGAGCAACAATCTACTCTTCAGAGAGGTGGCCATCATTTTTCTGTCTATGTACACAACAAATGGTTACCTTGGTAAAGTTGGGTCGTGTTGCGACGTCTCATCATAAGGTCACTCCGAGCGCTCCCAGTCCCCAAGATGGCGTCCTCTAACTTCGACTTCATGTCAAAACTCTTTTTAATGGTCTGCACCGAAGCCATGGCAGCAGCTTTCTTGCCCTAGAAGAGAATCATTAAACCGTTTTGAATATGTATGCCGCTTATCAAACCACATGCGCGGGGGATTTCTTTCTCATATTAATTCAGTTGGGTTTGAAGCCCATATACCGTTGATAGATTTTGAAAGCGTTTTGCTGGGTGTTTAAAAAGAAAACAAGAAGCAAATGACTATCAAAGTTCCGATCGTTGGAACGATCGATGTTCGCCCTCAACATTACAATGGACATTTCATTGTGTTTGAAAGGTAATTGAACGAAATGTCAATATATCTAATGTATGTAATCTATAGCAATGGTGTCATTCAATAAACTGAAGGCCTTCCTACAACCAGAAGGCTATATGGGCTATGAGTAGTGACCACCACCACCACTGCTGCTGTCACACACAACTCAGGGAGGGGCTTAGGAAAGGGGCTCCTCCTACTAGTACTAGGTCCCCTGCACCCACCCACCTGCAGGTGACAGTGGAGGTCCTAATGTGGAGGGGTGAGGTTGATTGGCTCAAATACTGGTTATTTAACCCACTTCTGGCTTCTCAAACTGCACCCTCCCCCACCCCCACTCCTTGAACTGAGTTCAAAAAGTGGGGGTGGGGGAGGGTGCAGGGGAGAGGCCTGCCCACTCAATTACACTTGATGCACACTAATTGTCCTTGCTTACAAATGCATGCCGGTGGACAAAGGCCTGTAGCTACTTGTATGTAAGATTGTGTAACCGGGCAATCAGATCAAAGCCCAAATACCTACAAAAGACATGACTGATTGAGTGAGCCCTTCCCATAAGCTACAGTACTAAAAACTATAATTAAGGGCTCACAAAAACCATAAAAACATACATTACCATATACACGTGTAACTGTCCATATCTGTTTACGATACTACACACAAAAAAACTCCATTATAGGCATGATTTGGGAAATACATATCAAATACATTGTAGCAGTCGTGTCGGTATTCAATATCATCTTTCCTCAATCACTAATCGCCGTACCTTGTACTCAAAGTTGGAGATGGCAAGATAGAGGACGTCAAGTAGTTGGGCGAGGCGAGGAGCGGGCAGGTCGGCCCACCACTGACGGAGCACCCGCTGGTCCATGTTCTTCACCACCCAGAGGAAGCAGAGTAACAGGTTACGGGTCGACTCCGCCGTCAGCACGGACTTCCGCGTCTGCAAGCGAAAAAATGTATTCAGTCACGTTTTTATTTACATAGCTTGATTTTATACCTTGGCGGGTTGCAGAATGTAGACTGGGTATCAGCACAATGGAAAAAGAATATATTATTTTCCTATTATTTTCTGGTTTCATTCAGTAATGATAGTACTGACTATGGGAAGTAAAAAGAAATATTCAAGAACAACTTTAGGTTCGCTGAACTAATCATGTATACTCAACTACTACCGGAAGTTACCATCCTATACTATACCACGACTAGGAAGAACACGAATTTATGATACGTAAATATTGATAAACTTTCATAGACTCTCACGTACCCTAGGGGTCGGGTCGTACTCCTCCGTGGGGCTGGCCGGGACGCCAGCAGCATGAGCCGGCATACCGTAGACACTGGAGCCCGCGATGGCCATGGCCACGTTCTGGGTGATGCCCTGCTGCTGTTGCTGCTGACCCTCTCCAGGCTCGGCGGTCATCGTCCCTGACCGGGGCCGCACCTCCAGGGTGGGGTCATACAGCTGGTGCAGCACGTCCATCACCATGCTCACCAGGGGCAGGTAGAGCGCGGCGATGCGGGCCCGGATCTCCGGCTCCTGGAAGCGCGGGTCCGTGTCGTGGCTGTCCATCAGGTTGCGGATCATGTTGATGGCTCGGTTGTGTAGGCCGGCAGTCCTGCAAATTTATTGTAAGATGGTTAATTATTTTTCAAGGTAATTAGCATCGGTATGACAGCGATCTTTTAAAAGAAAAGTTTGTATGAGACAACGTCAATTATTATTTTCCTCCAAATTTTAGAACCACATTATTAAGCTTTGACAAAGAAACAATTTCACAATATCCTTACCCGTATGTCCATGAGATGGAAAAAAACTTAATCCTTAAGGCATAATTCTAAACTACCAAAAACGGTATAATAATCTAATTATTACTAAATCTCCTTTCTGAGAATGTTGTGGAGCCTGCAGTTGGCTTGTACCCTATTTGGAAACACTTCTCTCTTTATTCATTATTTAGCATCGTTATAGAACACTTAAATGTAATGTACTTATGCAAATCAACAGATTAACTTACGGCGTCTCCAAGGTCATTGTAAGATCCGAGAGGACCAGCCCTGTGAGGAAGTGCTGCATGCGGTAGTCGGTGGAGAGCTCGGTGAAGAGCCCGCGGTCGAGCAGCGTGTTGGTGGAGGTGAACGACGCCTGGGACGTGGAGCTGGCGATGGACGGGCAGGGCGAGGACGGGGCGGACGGCGAGAGGGGTGTGTTGAAGGGCAGGTTGAGGGTCACGTAGTGCTCGTGGCTGCACACTACCCGTAGTAGGTCCAGTTTGAACACTAGTAAGGTGGTAGCGTCGGCCAGCTGAGAGGCCTTCATGCCCACCTGTTTGATGAGTGGAAGTTGGGTATCAAGTTAAGTCATGGGATGCAGTTTATCCATGTAGCTCTATGTGTGTCATCGAACGGAACGTATTTCACGACACATATATGTACATGAAATATCATCTATACATCTTCTTTTATTTACTGAAACTACATGAAATAATTATGATTTAAGATATGTGTACGTACGGTTTTGCAGTACAGTCTCAGCAGCTGGAAGACCAATCCCCGGTCCATCAACGTGAAGCAGTCCCTCAGGAAGAAGGCAAGGCTCGTGTTGAGACTGCGGATCAGCGCTGTGTCCTGGAAGCAAAGACCCAGTATTTATGACAAGATTTAAAAATAGCAACATCATGTTCCGGTTGACGAACATTGCAGGCTAATTTATTTTTAAGCATACAGTTTTAGGATTTGATACTTATCCCTTTTTTGCAGAAAACTTTCACTTGCAATTGACCAGATACCCAATTTAGTTTTTCTATTTACTATCATGAGAAGTTTAATAATTTATAATAAGTTCTTTCTAGGTAAAATACAAAAACTTTTAAAAGTGTGGTTTATTAACACACCTTGTTGTATCTGTCGGCGATATCTTTGCTGATGACATTTATGAGTGACAGTATATCGTCCGTGAACTGTTCCGAGAAGCGCAACTTCCGTGGGGCTTCAATCTTGTCGGTCCGTGCCAGATGCTCAGCCATGCTTTTAATCTGTTGACGACAAGTGGTTGCACTATCACTATATTATTCTTTTCAAGAGTTAACAAAATTTAATCAAATTGATTCACAAGATTGATGTAATATTTCATCTGAATATTAGAAAAAGAACATCTAACTATTGGTTATATTCGCAACTTGATTATCTTAATGTTATACCGTGTCAGAATAGGACCAGAACGAGAAGTTATTTGATGGTGTCTTACCATAAGCTCAAAGAAGAACCAGGCATTATTGAGGGCAAGTTCACGCGTCGATCCACTGGAGACAACCCACTGCAAAACTAACTCTTCGTGAACCAACTGGAACAAAGTCAGGAATAACCGTCAATGTACAGTGTATAAGACTTATGATGATCTAACGCAATACAAGTATGCATGGTCACCTGATCATATAAAAAGGGAGGATCAAGTTTTTGCAGTTTTATATACATATGAACTTATTTACTACTTTATCATCGTAAGCCCCATACCCACTAGGCGATTTTACTGGCAATGGGTTATGGGCAACTGGGAGAATCAGCCGATTCTTATGATCGCCTGTCAGTACGGTATATTGAAATGTGCATGTTTGATCTGAAGCGGCGCTGAAATCGACCGATTCTTTCAGCGCCGATCCGTCGGCCGACTGTGTAAAAATGTCCTAGTGGGTATGGGGCTTTACTTTGATTCACAACAAAAGGAAAACTGACAAGTTAAGATATTGAACGTACCTTCCTGTTGTGGATCTTGGGGAAGAAGTGCATGGTGTCCTGATACCTGAGGCTTCCAGACCTGTCGATAACCTTGTTACCTATGGACACAATAGAGGTAGGAAAATGTCAGGAACATTTTTGGATCGTTTCAGAGAAAAAGTAGCAAATTAAGACACAACATCTTAGATCATCACGGGAATGAGATGATAAGGTTAGTAACTTAGTTGAACAGTGTGTACAGTATACTTTTTATAAATCTTACTTCAAATGGAAAAGACAAAAAAAAGACTGTTTACCTAGGAGGCTGGCGACCTCAGCATCAGGAGACCCGGGGTTGCTCCCTGGGAGGTCCGGGTCACTGTTACTCCTGTGGTGCGTTGCCTTGGAAACCGGCAGCGACACAGGGCGACCCAGCGTAGCATAACCTCCAGGCGCCGCCGGGGTGGCTGTGTTTGGCAAAAGATAAAGTTAACGATCACAATATTTCATTATAGTTTGGATGACATTTGTGTACGACTTGCGTGGTTTAGACTTGCACTCTATGCAGAAAGCTTAGTGTTAAACACTTAAGATTTCTATCTGTGCAATGCATTCGTCGATTCATGGCTTCAGTGAAAACATGTACTAATTTACGGCTGTTGCCAGGAGAATATGTTCAAAATCAATACACGAACACACTGTGCATTTATCTGATTATATTCAAACTAGTTGTGTGTGGTTCAGTATAGGCCAAACTGATGAAAGCGACAGACGCTACTTCGGACATGTTGACATTTTAAACTCTCGACAGATAGTTTTAGTAGAGGAATCGAACTGAATAATGGTATGAGGTATTGACTTGGTTACAGTAAAAAAGAGAAACGCGATTAATGAGACATTTACAACATTTAAAGGAAGCAACCTTTGTGAGAAGGAATGCACAAGCACTTTTTACAGACTGGTGACGACATCCACTGACGAGAAGGGTAGGATACATAATGTACATCGACTAGACTATAGTTAAGAACAGACACTTATAACATCTATTCAAGATCAGAACAAAATTACGTTAAAACAGATGAAATCCACAGAGGAGTATACACGCAGTCATGTATATCGAAAGCGTTTAGAAAATAACCTATTATTTTGAATTTTGAAAACTTAGTATGGGGTAACTGCATTCAGCATTTGGGGTCCAGTCATATCTTAAACTGCGGTTTGCAATCGCACTAACTGCCTCTCTTAGCATGCATCAAAATGCACGTTTCAACTGAAGCTGGGAGAAGCGGGATCTTCTCTTCTTAAAACACTTATCAATTCTGATATCATCGCTTGGTCCACTTCTACAATTTGATATGTGTATTAATTTACGTTGCTCTATTTCTTTCAAACTGTATTGCATAAGTTTGGACAACGTTCCGCTTGGAAAAGTACCATTTAAGCTCATCGCTTTACACCAACCATATATATGCTCAGGTCTAATGTGTCTCCCTGGATCACTCAATCAGAGAAATTAGATTTATGTTGTCAGGGAAATTAGATTTCCAATTTATTATGATTTATAAAGATGTCATATGTTTTATCACGCCGAAAGTTTAAGTGAACATCGTAGTCTTATCAGCTTGAATGGTGTTAACTAAAAATAATGAAATACACTGAACATAGCATTGAAGACACTTATAAAACTGAACAGTAAAGGCCCGCGTGTACAACATAAACCGAAGACACGTGGTGACCGCGGTGCGTGGGGACGCGCACCACGGGGCAGAATAAGAAGCATCATTACGATCTGCTTGGCCGGCGGCACTAGTGTAGCATAGCACAGACTCGCTTCGGTTACGCTGCAGACATTCGCTGTATGGTGCTGCTGGCGACACATCGTCAAACGATGCCCACAAATTTCCAAAACCTACCACCGGGAGGAGATACAGTCACATGATCATGACCCAGTTTTGGTGCAGTATTCAGGTCAATACAATCACAGGGATCATGACCTTATATAGATATGTTGCAATGACGTAAAACACCCATCCACAATTAAATTCTGTTCCGATATTGATAGTTATCTCAACGGTAATAATTCTTATGTTAATTTGCTTGTGAATTAGGGTTTTACACATCACAAGTACATAATGACACCGTGTTGAAATTAGAAGTGAATTTTGGTGATATACTAAGCTTTGTGACTCAGTGGATTGACATGTACCTTTGATACACATAGGAAACGTTTAGTTGGGCTGAAACACCGGCACAATAAAAGTTGACTTACATCGAATGACTCTTAATATCTTAATTCACGGGGGAATTTTTTCAACAATATTCTTCATCATTAAGTAACACAGGGGATACATTTACAATGAAGGGAGATTCAAGGTAGTGCTTGGCGTGGTCTGATAATCCATTAACACCCACTTAAGTGACTAGTGCAGCCCCAGAATATCAATTATTTTAGCCATCTAGGGTGTCATTTGCCTTGATACTATCTTATGAATTCATACCAAAACGTTGTCGTTTGTAAACGGAGGTGAGAGTATTGTAACCACGAGGCATTGTAGGCCACATAGTCTCATCTGAAAAGCGGTCTTCATGCGTCAGAATAGATTCAACAGGTGTTTTGTAATAGCTCAGTGTTTGCTTGGCAAACAGAGATCCTACTTGTAATAAGGGGAGAATTTTGAAAATTGATAGCTCATGCATGCTCCAATTGTATCAAAAACGTTTTTGGAATCATGCATAATGACGTTAGTTAGAAAAGAATCTAAGGATGATACAAAGTAAGGTTAGAGCCTGAACGTGGATGTTTTTAATACAAAGGAATTTCTTGAAAAATAACTTTTTTTTATAACTATTTATCAAATCAATATGCTTCTCAGGAATATGATCACGGACTAGTACTGTTGTACAGATGAAAGTTACTCTTCCTCATTTTTCTTTATTATGAAATTCGACAAATTAGAAACTGTAAGCTGTGTTCTCGACTCACCTGGTTGGGTGGGTTCTGGGTGAGGGAGGGTACACGAGTATTCAATGTACGAGGTGAGCAGGCCGTTCCTGCCATGCATGTCGTTTTTGCCCTCCACGATCAGTCCAACCCGTTTGACCACTTGTGCGATGGATTCAAACGATGCTTGGCCAATATTCACTGAAATCATATCAAATCGTATCAAATCACATTCGTAGAAACGTTCTCAAATCTGTATCTTTCATATATACTTTTTCTAAATATTTCTTAATTTCAATATATACTGCAATATTTGGATAACACAAATCTCAGAAACACTTAGCATGAGCATTTCTGATCATTTGAGTACACATTAATAGAATTTTTCATTCTATCATTCAATATCTGTAATGCACATAATGCATGTATGCAATTTTACAAAGTGGATTTGATAACTTACATAAACATATTTATTTTTTAACAATATTGAATTAGAAAACATTTGCATGCTTTGCTTACCCGCTTGGCCGTTGATAATAGGCGGCCTGACTAGCAGAGACAGAAGTTTGTCAAAGATGAGCGGCAGGAACCTGACGAGTGGGCCGCTCTTGGCCAAACTGATGTCAGACACGGATTTCTTGAGCTCGCCTTCAAAGTTCCCTTCTCCAATACGTGGAGGGATCTTGTGTTCCTCAGCCGCGTGGACGAAGTTCAAGAACCGGTCTAGGTGTTCATCCTATGAAAGAATGATTTTGATGATACAAAAGGATTTAATCTCTCCACCCACTTATCTGTGGAAGAAAGTCTTTATTCTGCAATACCGGCACACTTGGTGAACGTCTGAGAATTGTAAACATATCTTAGGTTGGCTGATCACCATTAGTTCCTTTTTTTTCATTTACCCTAAAACAATGAATTCGCATTCGATTTTAGTTTATGTGTAGAGAAAGAGGCCTTAAAACCACTCTCCATATATTCATACTGCTTATCAACCTGTTTAAAATACAATGAATTTTGAAACTAAAAATGTCTGATTGTTTCCATATGAATAAATGCAAATGTCTGGCTGTTGTATAGGCAGATATTACTAGTTGAAGAAACTTACATGGGAGACTGATAAAGAAAAACTGAATGAGAATAAACCTACCAGTGTGTAAATAGACGACACGGCCTCCAGGCTGACGTTAAAGAGCCCCTTGTGGTTGTCGACCCACCTCATCCCCGGCAGCTGCACATCAGGGTGCAGCATCGAGTAGCTCGGGGGCGGCTTCTCCACTGACACGGGCAGCTGGAAGTCGCCCACCACCAACCGCCCGTCCCTCAGCAGGGGCAGCCAGGTGTAGCCGATCGGGGTCTCCACCGGGCCCAGGTCGGCCTTACGCTGACAGGAGACGTGGTACATGGTGAACAGCAGGTGGTGCGAGTCAGTCAGACGGGCTGGCAGCTTCATCTTAACCTCCTCGTAGAAGTCGGGGCTCCTGAGGAAAAATTGCTCTGTACAATTTATTTTTTCAAAAATATTTTTTTTCCTTTTACAAAACGGTAGATATGATATCATTCCATTATCATCACAGATTATGTAGAAAATTAACGGTTATTTACTGGTCCAACGATTCTGCAGTCAAAATTATCTCCCCCTGATTAATGGAAATTATCCCGGGGAGATTTGTCAGATAAAGAATGTATATTTGTGAATTCTAAAAAAAGACCCTATACAAGATTAAACGGAACAATATTTTTTAACTTACTTGCTGTGGTAGGTGACGGATGAATATACTTCTTTGGCAAGTTCTGGGCAGCTTGACTTCCCGAAAATAACCTTGTAAAAGCAGAAAATCAATCATGTATTCTCTGATCTGGAACTCAATTAAGTTAACGAATAGATAAAGCTAGATATTTTATTTAGAAAATCAACTCCTGTTAATTTGAAGATTTTTATATTATATCAGAAATATATGCATTCATACGTATTATGAAAGAAAAGAAAAAGATTCTGAAGTATAGCTTACGGGGAGAGCATGGGATTCTTCCTCGCCGCACATGAACTGGACCTTAACAGCAATATTGCGGGCAGATCCTTGGCGGTTGGCAAAGTTTAGGTATTTGGGATAGACGTACATCAGGTGCCTGAAAACAGAATATATTTCTCTTCAGTATGTTTAACATATACATTTTTATTGCGAACAGGTTTTGTAATGGATGAAGAAGTACAAATGCCCTGCAAATATTGCCATGCAATATGCCCAAGATATCATAGCTACTGTACATTAATACTGTTGTACCTACATACATGCAATTCCATGTGTACTATTCAAACGACAATCAATTAGAAATCACATATTTAAGTTTCTAATTGTACAGCTTCAAAAGTATTTCCTTAATGCATTTCAATAAATATGTGGTGAACTTATAGTACATAGTAAATTAAACCAACCTATATGTAGTGTAGGGCTCATAAACATCTCGTGTTGGGAACTCTAGAATTTCTTTGGTGGGCCGACCCTTGTCGTCAGGATAGGGGTCAATGCGGTAGAGTTCTGGGGTCAGGCAGTATTTGGGTTCCTCCGGGCAGGGCGAGACGTCAAGCTTAAGGATTCCTGGAATAAATTAGATTTTAAAATAAAAAATGTATAATAAAATGAATATCTGTAGTTAAATGACTTGTGACAACACTTACACAACTACCGATTCGTAAAAAGTATACATATATAGATCTTTGATTTATCTATGTCCCTTTAGAAGGTCCCAGATTTTCAGTAGCATCACATGCGACTGTTGACTGCATGATTCAGTTAGTACAAAATAAGGCAATGCATTCACTTTGAACTTTGAATTACTAATCATCTAAAACGAGACCCCTCCAAAATCCCACCTGGTATGCATTTCAAGCGTTTTAACAGAGAGGTCGGCCGTTTGAGATCCTGGAGGAACTTGTAGAGGTCGTCGTCGCTGAGTTTGTCTGCCTCCTGCTTGAAGAAGCTGGAGACGGTGAGTGTGATGGGGCGGAACGTGTCCAGGCCTCCCACCACCTCCGGCTCCAGGTAGGTGCTCGCCCTCTTCTCGCTACCACTTCGTTGGCGCTCCAGTGAACCGTGACGCAGAAAGCCGCCTGGGCCGCCGCTGCCGCCGTCCTCTTGCCGAGATCTTTTGCGGAAACTTTCATACTGACCAACCAGGCTGGAACGGCGATCTGGAAAATGCACAGTTTCCTTCTATTAATTATGCTATATTTTCGGGGCAATTTCTCATGTTTCAGACATATAGCTGTTGAAAAACAACCCATACCATATTTTATTTAAATGTAAAGTATAAACTACACCGTTAATCTACTAAGCTCTTCAGGCCTAAGGAAACAGCTTGATCCATTCTTCAATATCAAAAATTATTTTAGATATGTAATTATTGTGAAACAATTCCTTTCTAAGATCTTAAAAATAAAAAAGTCGGAAAAACTAAAATTTCCTTAAAACTAGCAGCCTGACCCTACCTGGGCTGTCCATCCTTGCGTGGTGCTCCCCGACCTCCCTCTCCAGGCTGTTGGCTCCGGTCACTATGTTCATCAGGTAGATGGCCGTCCACGCAAACGGCATCCTGTACTGGCCCAGGCGCTCACAGTAGTAGGCAGCGTTCATTCGGGCTTTATCACGGTTCTATAAAGGAAACAAATATGGTTACCTGTCGTTAACTGTTTTTGATAGCTTCTTCTTTGAATCAATTTGTTAATCCAGTAAAACACAATATTTTACTCCCAAATTGTTTCCTTTCTAGTCTTTTTTTAGCGACATACGCTGAAGTGGGATCGTAGTATGTTAAGAAGAAATAGTTACTTAATACTGCTCGTTCTCAAATGAAAAAAAATTCCAAAAGTACTGCAAAGAAAAGCAGATGATGTTGCTACTTACTCGTTCGTCTTTCATATAGGGTTCTGCAACTTCACTTATATCGCCCTGTTGTAATACTTTCTCTAGCTGCAAAAACAAATGCAATCCAAATGAAACCAGTTAGATTATTCGGAGCTGAGTTTCACAATTAAATGACATGACGGTCGTTTGTTCAACAATTAGATTAAAGGCACAAGATGTTTCGTTAGATTATTTCAAAGTTTGTTTAACCTTGACGACGAGGTAGACGTCGGGTGACGGATAGGTGATGCTGAAGATGCAGGAGCGACTCAAGGTAGAAATGTCCTGGTATGGGATGTGAGTGCCCAACATCTTCTTCACCGGCTCAGGGGTCAGATCAAAATAAAAGTTTTCCGAGATCTGAAAAGAAAAATACGTTGAAAATCGTAAGGTACGTTGATTTATTCCAAACTGACGCTAGAACTTTCGGGAATCTGGAAAGAAAGAATTTCAACAAGCTTAGGCATCCTAGTACAAATTGGTCCGTCAATTCAAAATCCTAGATCATGAGACACTTATAAAATTTCCCTGATAAGCCTAATTAGTTACGAAAATATGGGCCTAGTTGACGTCGCTAACTGACTGTGTCATTTATTTAGCGAAGTCTTTATGCTTAATACAATTTTAACTTACCAGTTTGTCTCTGGGGAGGTCTTAAAAAAACAATAAACAAAGAGCTAGACACATACGGCCTTTTACATACATACTCAACTCATACTCACCCTTTTTCTTTCTCTAGCATCATAAAGAGCCATTGAAGCAAAAACTGGCTCAATTTCTAGTTCCAATCTGAAAACAGAAACATCATATGATACACAGTGTCTATAGAAAGGTTACAAACATAACAACCAGCAGACTAATATGTGATTTATTCTTGCTGTCAATACCTGACGAGAACAGAGAAGGTAGGCCTCATTTATGTTAACACTTATGTTTAGTTGCAAACTGTCCGTTTAAAAGTGTATAAATAAAATCGAAAAGAAGCAAAAAGAAAGGTTTTGATAAGAAAAACTTACTTAAGTTGTAAACATTTGACGAGAATTCGGTGACCAAAATGTTCCGCTGGCACCAATGCAGGTTGTCTCCTCTCGATAATTTCCTCCTTGAAAGGGTAATATAAAATACAATTATCATACGAGCACAATGAGCGAATTCTAAATAATAAGTAAAAACAGGCTAAAATAGCTACAAGTAAAAACCATATAAACTATGAGCTCTGGTAGAGCTCATATTAGTCAGGTTTGAGGCTATTCTTTCGATACATTACCAACTTATATATACTAGTGGTGATATAAAGGGTATTTCGTCTCGACGTATTTACAATAGTGCAAGATGTCTAGACAGAATTCTTCTTCTGATCTTTCCTACACATAAGATCTTTAAGAGATTATACTTTGCACTCTTGAAGGACATTTAAAAATCAAACGAGAAATCAAACATGAGTACTATTAGCGGCCCTTACAGGGACTTGTGCAGGGTAAAGGGTGAAGATGGCTTCGCTGCGTTGTCTCTGTCGGACGTTGGCGTTGATATTATCCATGTCCTCGGTGGGAATGCGGTCAAAGAGGTTAGGCAGAAGGGGGTCGGCCTGAGAGTTCTTGAGATCGAAGATACTACTGGCCCAACTGCCGCGCGGCGTGGTCTCGTTGAGGCTGATGGAGGAGTGCTTTGTACTCGGCTCCTGATTTGGACGAACACAAATATCTTCAGTTACATCACTCATTTTTACATTCACGGGAACAATTGTCACATGATAGGTGTGTATCACCTAGAAAATATCTTTAAATTATAAATGATCATGGACAAAATATCCATACAAAATATTTTTTCATAAGGCAAATCGATTTGCAATACCTAAAAAAATAAACTTATTCTAAGTACTGGTACATGTGTTTGGATTTGTATGGCAGTATGTAGAATAGGCTGTCCATTTCAGATTCTCGGGCAGGTCTCTTTTCTTACCCTCTCTGTTTCGGCCGACTCCTCATCCGTGTCCACGTCCACCTCATACTCGTGGCGGGCCACATCGGGACTCCCCTCACGGTGCCAGTGTTGCCTTGCTGCATCTTCATACCTATACAGAAAAACAAATACATTTATCCACATGCAACTCTTTGTGAAAATCCAAGCGACATACATACTGAAAATAATTTAGTATTTTGAGGCAAATTGTTCTGCATTAAAACGTCTTTGACGAAAACGAATTATGGATATTTGAAACAGATTTTCATACATTTTGATATTCAGATCGTCGGAATCGTCGATAATATTCCACTATTTATTTGTATTTTATTACTAGAGTGGTCCACAACTGTTCCAATTGCCTAATAGGGATGAGAAATTGGTCAATTTCTCTGCAGTAAATGGTAGTGGCCGGGATATAGGGGGAATGTCATATAAGCTTGATAATAATAACATTCTTGATTGAAAATTAAAATACGAAGAACTATACTTGTTTTGATACAACTAAATAAAGTTACATGCTATGCATTACCTTCTATTTACGACGGTGTAATCTGAGGTGTAACATTTGATGCAGTCTCGTACGTGGGGATCGGATTCGGCACTGAAATGAAGAACACGGCCAATTTGAATACGTCCCTGTGGTCAATTCAAATGTTTAGATACATACTCTATTTTCTAAGGGCGAGATACATTTGTGCGATACGGTAACTCTGCGTGCGGTTGGTCTCCTTAAGCAAACTTGTCATTAGCAGCGTTTTAAATCTTGTTGTTGTTGCGGTATCATTGGTTATCCACTGCACTTAGCAACACATTTCCCATACTTTCGTAAAAGGTATTCTTTTTATGAGTCTTCCATCTGTTTACATCATTATAGCGTACCAGGCTTACAGTCAATTTAGAAAAGCAAATTTAAAGAAAACATTGGTAAAAACTAGCTAGAAGTAGAACCATTTTGCTATTTTCTTCACACTGTAATTGGGAAAGAATATCCATGTACGAGTCGCCGCACTGAAAGCAAATATCAAGGTAGTGCCATATATAAAAAGCATAGTGTAGACTTATGTAAAGAGTGCCAAGCGCATATCGTTGATGAAGGAGCTCTTATAATCTACAGCAGTTTATCTAACTTGATATAACTGCTGACATAGAGCACCGTCGATGTGTAGTGTGAGACTTGCAACTTGGGTAATTCGCACTGGGATGAAGGCTAGGTATATATGTTCACTCGTCTCCCAAAATACAGCTATATTTATACTGGAATATAGCCGTACGAATACATGTTATCGGATACGGTTTTACTTGATTACAAATTGTTTTATGACTATCATTTCTCTTTAATCATACTGGTAACGATCGGTCACAAGGGCAGGTTTTCTTTTAACATCCAAATTAATTACGAAGTCAATTTATAATAGTTACAGGTAGTTTAAAAAACATATTGGTAGTAAAATGTAATCCTACATAACAATATGTGTTTGTAGCTATATATGTACACGATGTAACCGTACATGTCTTTTCTGTATTCATACACTACCATCCCAGTGCGAACATCTTGTTCCGAGAGACTTAGGCTACGATAGGAGGCGTACACACATCAAACTGGTGACGTGGTGCTGAGTCCATTTACCGGGATATTTCGGTCGGTGTTCTCAAACAAGTATGTGCATGAAGCATTGGTAGAGACACTTATGGGCTATTTTACCTGGCAATAAGATCTGGAGATTTCGGCGGTATAGGTGTTGGAGAATCTGGAGATCTTGAACATAATAAACCACTTATATATTGTAACCCCTCGTCCTTACCAAGGTAAAAAGTCCACATAAATACTGAAAAACTGGTGTATGATTATTTCCCTTTCTCCCAAACCACATTCGAACCACTTGTAAAAAGAAAAATCTAATAACACAAACTTCATTAAATCAACTAATGTACCATTCGCCCTGAGGGTGTTTCGCGCACAACTAAAATAACATTTCTTCAAAAAAATGTGTTTCGTCAAATACAAACACGATAAAGGAATTACATGCAGAAGATTACAAATGGTTAAAGGTTTGCTCTTGTCATCTCAGGGGCCTTCCATTTAGTACAAACGCATCAAAGGGGGGGTCCGAGATTTTTGAAAATGTGCGTACATTCTAGTACATATTCAATGCGTATTTCTGCCTCAGGGGGGTGGGGGTTGGGGGTCTGAGATTTTCGAAAATGTCCGTACATACTAAATGGAAGCCCCCTTAACAAAACTATATAACGAACGCTCGAATTTTAACGTTACAACACACAGATATCTCACCTATGTTCTGGTATGACTGGAGCAATTGTCCGGCAGTGCCGACGCAGCATGTCCACCGTGACGTCATCGGGCGGGAACTCCAGCAGGTGGCGCAGTGGGTCCCGGTCCACCGAGTTTTGGTGGGCGAAGACATAGTCCTCAAAGTCAGGTGGGTCAACGACATCACACAGAGGAACCTGAAATTTATTAGACTATGTATGAATATGACACGGAAAAAAAGAGCAGGTTGAGATAGGACAACCAAATTAGTTGCCCTGTAGTTTGTTCTCGCATCAACATTTTGTCACCTTACTCTTTTGCTAAAATCATCGAGAATGTTAGATGCACATATTACATATTCAAAAGAATCATGAATGGTATCCTGAAAATTAATTGTTGAAATAAGATAGAAACAGAAAAAGACCATTATTGGCATTAAGCCACCCGAATAAATGTTCGATTCTGGCGTGGTCTGGAGTTTTTTCTTGCCCACTCCAATATACAAAATCAAGATCTACAGTAACACATACGATCAGTCGATTGTGAATTGATGACGATAGATCTATATGACGATCAAACATGCCCATGTAGCTTTGGACTAACAGGTTGTAATATTTGGACATAAAAGAAAGCTTCAGATATCTAAACTATAACTTACATTTTCAAACCGACCGCCTTGTGCAGCTGCTAGGTTCAGGCCACTCACACTCTTCGGGAGATCTCCGAGATATGCTGAAGAAACCTGCTTCCTAACCTCTGCCGCAGATCCTTTCCTGAAAGTTATTCCATGAAATTAGAGGGAAAACTTGAAAAATTACATTAAATAATTGACACATGTGCATTCAAAGAAGCTAGGGCTACACAGTTCAAAAACCGTTTATTTGAATAGGTCGTATCTATTATCATGTTACAGTTATATTATTTTTCTCATGGTGTTTTATTCAAAATTCACAGCAAATTCTATGGGTGATCGTATCTTTTTGACGTGGTTTCTTCCTGGGTCAAACTTGTGTCATAGAATATATCTGTCCCAGCTGTAGAGTACATAGGGCATAGATATAAGGGAAACCAGTGATATAAAAATCCAGCACTCAAACAAAGAGGTAACCAATGCTAAATTCAGATAGCAAATAAAATTGGTTCTTAATAAATTTTGATAACTCAATTAAAGCGATCGCATGGACAATACCTAGATCGAAAGTGGGCGGGGCACCTGTCATGACTGAACCTTCTTAGGAGTGGCTGGCTGTTGGAATGGGGGGGGGGGGGGGGGTGGTGAATAACACACACACACAAGCAGGGGGGGGGGAATGTTTCAGCGAATCAGTCGCGAAGAAAATTTTACAGTAGGCTGGTCCAGAGCCTCTGGCATTTTTTTAATGACGGGCCAATTTAGGTGACGAGGTAAGTACTGTATTAATTGCAGCGATATTAAACTACCTAGACGTAGAAGGCTAAATCTAAGTTAAGTTCTAATTCAGTTACAGGAACAGGGGATACCCCTGTAAACTTGTGACTGAGATGCTACTTCCAACTGATGAAAAAGTAAGATATATAAGAAGACTTTTCCTACTTTTATTTCTAGAAGAAGCAAGGGGGGAAATGACCTTTAGAAATAGTGACCTAACATTGAATTTGTGTTTAAATAGCTTGGAACTGAAACAAAAATACTCTAAAACATATATCAATGTGTATATGATGTAGGGAAAGTAAGTTGGGCAATTCAAAATCACCCAAAAGTAGGAAATCCTCCTAAAGTAGGAAAAATGACATCTCTGTTTGTTATCAGCAGACCCTTCTCTGGTTACACATGACCCTGGGAAAGCTGCCTCATGAGGTCAAGGCAACATGCCTTACAGCTATAGGGCCCTTGACTTGAATGAGATCTAACTGACGACAGGGCTTGACAAATCGGGTGTCCAGTGGCCCAGGACTACCAAAAAGTCATATTAGGCCACTGGAATGTGTGCCTTGAGTTGCCCAGTGGGCAACCAAAGTCAAGGTCTAAAATCTGAGTCTGAAAATTATGAATATCAACCCTTTACCCCTAAATCCATGGAGTCAACCACATCTAAATCCTGAGATGTTATTCTCTTCAATATACTGGGCAACCACTTTCTGGGCTCAAGTTGCCCAGTGGGCAACCAGGTTTCAAATTGATTTGTCAACCCCTGTTACAGTAACTTCAGCTTCAAGTGCGGGCTAAGCCTAAAACTCTGTTCAAAACTGAAACAGTCAACTCAACCTTAGCACTAGAACTCTAGCACAGCTTAACAGACTGTGTATAGAGTTCTAAAACACTGGATAACACTCCTACCATTTAAGTTTAAAATCATTGCATATACAAATGACATACTTTATGACTGTATACATGTACTTACAAATCCCTAAATATGTAGTAGTTTATCCATAGCACATAGATCTAGTAATGCTCCATAAATGAGTTGTAGGGCAAAATCAGATTGCTAAATTTTCATTCCCAGCCATTGGCTGTCATATTTGATTTTAAGCTTTTCACAAGTGTCATATGTCACTGGAAAACTCAGTGGACCATGCAGTGTCCAGCCAAGAACCAGCTACAGGGCTTTGATCACATGACCTGGGTCTTGGGCATGCTAAGTGCATCAATAGCCTAAAAACAAAATGGCAGTTGGGCCAGATTTTACACTGCCACTTGACTTTACCTATCCACATTGGATATTTATGACACTTGGGAGTTTTAAAAAGTAGGTAGGACAATTGAAAACTTACACGAGATTTAGTACCCCGTGGGGGTTCCAGGGAAGAATATAGGCCCCCAGTAGCCCCTGCTGATCATATAAGGCGACGATAGGGGGGACCCTGCACTGACCAAGTGGTTCTTTGGGTTCAATTTCCTGGTTGGTGCTTGGTTCACTAAGGGATGCGGTACAGCAAAAATGATTTCCATGTTTTATCCCCTGCTGTTTGCCCGCCCTGTCACCTTCATCTCATAGATAAGATCATCAAAGACAGAATTCGTCCCAACCTGTTTTCGCTGTGAATATGACCTTAGTTGTTGAAAGGGCGTAAAGCATCGATTACTCACTCACTCATGAGATTTAGATCTAGTTATGCATGAGCACTGGCCCTGACTTATCTTTATTAGTGAATTATAGACACTTGAAGTGAAAAGAAGTGGGATTTGGCAGTTTACTCCATAGGGTGTTCCACAGCCCAGTTCTTAAAACTGAGGTTAAGCCTACAGGCTACACAGCTAACTCAAACTTAGCTCTGTGGATCCTTCTATCACATCAGGTTAGGAGTGGAGAGTTGATCATTCGGCTAACTCAAAGTTTGAGTCAAACTGAGTCAGAGGGAGAGGAGGTTGCCACTGTCGGAGGTTGCACCCAAAACTGAACTTATTCCAGTCAATCCCCGAGGTTACAAACTTGTATTTGATGCTAAATGCATTCACCCTAGTAGATCACGTAATACGTACTTTTGTATTTTCTGGGCAAAAGCCCTCTGTCCACCTGACATTTCGTCGTTTTTGCTCGTAGCATCCGCATTTATCAGGAAAAGACTGTTTTCCGCTGTCGCAACTTCCTGCTGAATGTGCGCCACTCAAAGTTTTGGAAGTACCCGTTGCAACGCCGACGTTCCTGCGAAGTTTACCATTTTCAAGAAAACATCACAAGACTGGCAAAGCGCTCGAAACTCGCGCAAATTTAATGAAAAAGAGCAAGTTTGCCAATATTTTTAAACAGTCAACTTTGAATGACAGAAGGTAGGCAGTCCTGGATCTAATAGTTTGAGTTATTCAGGTTTTAAATAGGCTTTCTGCAAGGGAAAAAGGTCTTCCCGACGGTACTCGGTCGCGACAAGCAACTTCAATAGGCCGGTGACAGGTGCGCGGCGTCACGGGGTCACTGCAGCTGGTTTAGGTAACCAGTCATTAAGGCCATACAATCATCACTTGATGTTTGGAGCATGCATATGACTATTGAACTTATATCATTAAAAACGCTTGTGATAACCCTGTCTACTCATATAAATTATATTACAGTGTATTGAGCCTTGCCTGAATGGTTGTGCCGGGGACAAAATCTTTACTTTTATTTTTTGAAAACACATATCACACTTATTATTGCTTCTGAAGCCATGAAATATTTAGAGAATGTAGATAACATTCATTACTGGGGAAGCATGTCTTTGATTTAGGTCCTAGTTTATATTTGATTAAATGTAGAAAATGTATTTGAAAAAATTTCAAAAAAGGTTCCCGTTTTTTGACATAAAATGACGACTAAGGCCTAAATAAAAAAGATCTGAGACACGCTTTCCTCCATACAAATGTTATGAGTAAGCTTCCAGAATGTTATAACAATCAATAATGCGGTATCTCAGATAATCATATTTAAAAAATAAAAGTAAAAAAATCATTTTTTCTTGTCTGGTTCCTCCAGTATGGGAGTGAAAACAATTTACATTATATCAAAAGATAAAGAAAAATGTGTTCTATTTGTTTATGTTAACTAAATTACTGTCCACTTAATAGAAAGAAACGCAATATGGACTGACACAAATTACTTACTGAGAGGTGTTGTCTATCCTAAGGGCTGTGGAGAGTGCCGATATTTAGAGTTTTCAAGGAAATGCACAGAATACTTTGCAAGTTGGGCTCATTTTTGGCACCAAAAGTACAATAGTGGCTGTCAAACGTTTCAAAATTAAGTTCACATGCACCTCATACATACAAGCGTTTCTGTGTCTAGCTACACCAATGCACTAAGTGAAGTTTGCACTGAGTCTTCTGTGACTCCGATGACGTCATCAATCTTAAATTAGCCTATACCTCAAGTTAGGGACCTGAAGTGTGAGACTGGCTTCACAGCTCTATAGAAAGGCAACTATACCAACGTGAAGTAGGTGCGAACAGCGGTTATTTATTGATAGCCTATTTAGAGTAATTCTTGACTAATTCCCAACCTCAGTAGAAACTATTATGTTATCACTTCGGGTGAACTTTAAAATGTCTTTTTTTCCCCTTCAAATTTAAGCCATTCGAAAGGTCTCAAGTTTGACAATTTTGTAGCTAGAAGTCTAAAAGGTCTTAAAATTGATTCTTTTGATAGATCTAAGTTAATATGCATTGTGGATCAAAAACTGGCCAGTACTTTGTAGAAAACTGGCCCAAAAAAAGTTTGGGTAGGACCACAAACTTTTTTAATTTTTGAAAAAATATTCGATATCATTCAAGTAAACTAAGATCAACTAAGCTTAAGGGTAGATCATGGGGGACCAGTCACCTAGTCACCACTCATCTGCTCATAGCTGAGTGTAGACAATTGTATAGTCTAATTGTCATAGAAAGTGATTCACGATACTCAATTGATGTACATGCTTGAAAAAGTAACTACATGAAAAGTGAATCGAAATTCTTCGTATTATGGTTCCCCTTTACGGGCGACTGTCGTGCGAGACACCACCAGATACAAGCAGTCTCCTGCCTATTCTTAAGCACTGTCAGCAACGTTTTTAGCCCAGCAACTCACAAACTACTGGAGATTAAACATTCATTTTTCAGTATATTAAGATCAGATATATAGCCTATCTTGTCAGAAATATCCCATTTTACATAAGTTTGCCAGAATTATGATTGCTAGACGTATCCTAAAAACTGAACTTGGGCCCCTGGAAGGTATTTCTAGGGCGGCCACAAGATGACCCAATCCTCTAAAGTCTCCATAACCATGTAACAGTAGAGGCGAATGATGAAACAAAAATAGCATAGTTCCCCAACAACCACCCCTAGTTAGCTGCTATTGATAGGGTTATCACATTTATCACATGATGTGTCAGTGTATTGAGTCACTGCTAGCAGGGCTGTCATAGACTATATCATAGCATTCAACAGGGTCTGTGTGACGTAATAGGCCTCTCCCTCACCGAATTCCGGGGCCTGAAAGTATTTTTAGCTTTTCTTTTTCAAAGTTGTTAAAAGCATGTAAATATATATATAAAAATCAAATTGAAAAAATGTTTCAATAAATTAAATGAATTCTAATTATTCATCATAGTTATACGATGTACATGGATGGGTGACATATAATTATGAATATATTAGATTGAAAAAAAAATTCAAATCGAATAGGATCCATAGGAGACAGGTGCTGCCATCTACTGTAAATGGAGGGGTGGGGTGGTCTAGTGGGTAACATGCTGGCATTGCAGGTGGCCGGCCCGGGTTCTATACTCAGTACTGCCTGCTACACCACCTTGCCATCGTTCTCACCCCGATAGCTTCGATCACCAGTACTTTGCACAAGTCCAAATCCATGAATTGGTCCTAATAATTATATAGCTGAAAAATTGCTGATGGACCATAAGCTCCAACAATCATCACCATCAACTGTAAATATGGCACCCCTCGCCTGCATCCGGTGTGCATGGATCTAGAGCCGGGTGTGTCGTCATTCATACCATTTTGAGATATGTAAATTTCACTTGGTAGCTCTAAACCATGGCTTTTTGTTCCTAATTCGACTCAGCCTTGATTACCAGACTATAAACATCCTCAACATTGTCGTGTCGTTTGCCTCACAACATTGTCCAACCCCAATTCCGTAAATTGACATTTCATTTTCAAAATCGTAAGATATTTACTCATATATGTATGTGCTAAAGATATACATGGATATTAACAATCTGATTTCTTATTGCTTTGTTTCAGAACTGTCTTTTAAATTTCGTCAAGAGATGACAAGAAATCTAGGGATAAGAATAGAAGCAAATGATGGACCGTTCACAATGTATCTTCTGTCTGCTGATCTGTCTGACCATAATTGTTAGTGCTTTGCAATCGTGCGAAGCGGAAGTGGTGCCAATATACTACTACAAGAGATTCAGCTACAGGAAAAAACAGAAAAACGTAAGTATATCCTATAGTTAAATGACAAAAAGCCCGTTTGATTAACCGTATCCGGAGCAAATGTTTATTCAATGTATGATTTAGGACACACTAATGTTGAAGATGAAAAGGCTTTTTTTTCAAATTTATCCTTTCCCGATGTTCCCCAACGGTAGCCAGTTACAAATTGCGTACTTAATAAGTTACACGCTATGTACGACATCTCGCGTTCTTTGTTTACATGGAAAGTTATGGGAAAGAAAAGAAATATGGTGGTCGTATACACCTTTCTACTGAGTGTGTAGGACCCTCCAATAGACACCTTGTTACTAACACTTTTAACATGGTTCGATTGAAACCAATTACACAGCTCTTTGGATCAGACATATCCGCTAGTAGGACGCCAAACTAATGAAAAAGGTCTATAATTTTACTTAAGTCTAGCTTACCAAAATGGAGTTAAATACATTTAAATAATGAGTGGTTTTAATTGTACACATCGAACTGACACTTGCGTGCACTTTCAGGAGAGGAAAATCAAGCATTTAAAAGCCAGGTGTGACTCGGACTGTTCCGAAGAATACGGTCTGGCTGAAACCATCTGCTCACGGCGTTGTATGTCCGAGTTCTGTTTTCAAGAGATGTACGGTAAAGATCCAGTAAGTACTCATACCACGTCATAATGAGAAATTATTTGATATTAACATTGAAGTAATGTTACATCAATTAATAAAAGCCAATCAGAAATGCACTTTTATGGGAATGCTACAAATCTATTTGTTTCCATGATATATCAAAAGACAATCAACCATAACCCTATCAATCATTGTTTCATTGTTCTCGCCATAGCCAATTTTTATACTGCCAGTTTATATCACATTCTGTTGACACTGTTGTCCCCATCGACTCCCATAGGATTATTTAGATCAAGTGGAAAGAATAACAAATATCTAAAGGCATATCTTCTTTTTATATTGCAGCTCGAGGAGGGAGAAATTGATGTCCGCTACACATCTTTCAAAGGTTGCATTGTTCAGTCGCGAACAGACCTTTGAGCTTTAACAGTATATTAACTTTTAACTTTTACATCGAGACGTCTGTATAGATTTGAATTTTATTTATATATCTAAGAAATCTCTTAGTATTTACCCCTAGATTTTACCATTTTACTGTTTAATTATTTTATGTTGGTAATTTTTACCATAATGTATTAAGGCACATGGATTATCTCATCTTTTGTTTTTCGTTTAGGTGCCCTAAATTTGCTTTTATGGAATGATCCCTCTACGAACATTTTACAGTATTCTGTTTTACATGTGTGTGTTATTTTACACTCACATTTTGTTTTAAGAATGTTGTGCATATTTTTACTGTGAATCGCAAATTTTATAGAATACAATACAAATCAAATAATTAATGTCACTGTAAATAAAATGGATAAATATTTTATGAATAAATATTTTATGAATAAATATTTTATGAATAAATTTGTATTTTGTGTCCTTTGAAATATGAGAGAAAGGTCCTATAACATTATCCAAACATCTCCATTAGGGACACGGCCCTTTTTGATATGAAACCATTCTTTGCCCGGGGTGCCGGCCAAAAAACATTCACGAAAAGCCAAGACCCACAAAAAGTTAAAATACCCACGCTAGCATAATTTCCCATCGTGGAATTTTAGTTAGTACGAAAGTCCGTGGATTTTTCTTTCAAATGTTCTTCCAATACACATTGATATGTATTATAGGTGGATACACATATATTGTGAAAAATGTTAGTATAATTTCTCACTGAACTTTCATGTCCATGCAATTTTGTGAAGGTTTTTGGGCAGAATTTTCTCATCGTGGCCCATATATCACTCCCATGGAATTTCGTTGATGTTTTTTTTGGCCGGCACCCCCGTTTTAAATCATAAAATAGTAGAGTTAAGAAATAAAAGCTGATGTCCTGGACACATTTCACTTTGGACAATATCCCCAAGATGGCCCTAGTGTAGACGTATTTCATCTATTAGACCGTTGCGCTACCTACAGTCGAAATCCGAGTCAGAATTTCTGTTTATACCATAGAGGAGGCAGTCCGTAGTACATTATTTAAAATTGTCTGACCATGGACTGACACTAAGAGTTGCACTAAGTCTCAAAATATGAGATTGGTGTGAGAAGTGGGATGCATCTTTTTTTGAACTGTTAAATGCAAATGCAGGGATGTAAGTTTTCAGATTTTAATCTGATTTCAGATTTTTTCACATCATCACCTCAAATAATAGTTTTTAAACTGAATTCCTTACATGACGTTTTAGGGCATTTTAAGATTATTCTAAATTATCTCTCTGGGGTTTCAGATTTTTTCATTAACCCTGACTTACATCCCTGCAAATGAAAATGCTAGATAAAAGAAATAATTCTCAATAATGATAATAATGAACAAAATGATACCAAAGTCTACACATTTTGAGACTTAGTATCATAACACCCCTCTGGTTCCTTGTGCAAATGCCTAGCCTGTTGTTCAACTTGGGGAAAAGGGAGGGGGGCGGGAGTTGGGGACCTCGAGATATTTCGGGGACTCGAGGGGTTTAATGGGTTGTCCGGGTCTAGTAGACTTATTAGTAAAAGAGATAATGGGGGTGTCAAGAATCGCCCTGTGGCTTCATTGAATAACCAATTTTTTAAATTTTTTTAAAAATATTGTTCCCCAGTGTAATACATCTAGATACAGGTTTATATATAAGTAGGAAATGCAGAATAGAGTATCAAAGATATCAATTATTGTTATAGTTTCGATGTTCAATGTGCTATTAAGTATAATAACGATAATATTAATAATAATAGACAAACAATTACAACTATAAAGATGCAAAAAATAGTTATTCACTTTTATGAAATGAAGTTAAGATAGAATTAACATAGAAATTGGCTGAGTTACATCAGACATGATTGGGCGTTGAGAGCTGGATCGAATCGGGGGCTGCCTCTGTGCACCTTCCTGGGGCCCTTGTTCGGTCAAGGTTGTACTCGGGTTGACAGATGCTTGAATCGCCTAAGAGCCTCAGGTCTGTTCAGGGTCAGGGATCTGTCCTTGGGTATTGATTATCGTTATTGTGTCAAAAACAGGTAGATATTAACAGTTGAGCGCCAAACTCTGGAAGGGTTCTATCTAATCTGAAGGGGTTCCAGTATATCTCAAGGGGTTCCAAGTATATCTAAATGGCTCCTGCTGACGATTCTGAAAAAGTTCACTTCAAGCTTCAAGTCTAAAACACCCTCCGCACCCTAACTGATGCGTATAGCACTGATTAGGGCCTATAATTCCATAGGGCCTTTTATAAACTAGAGCTGACAGGACCATGTATAATCATGCTCTATTTCATACATCGTTCTGCAAAATACTGGTTGTTTACAGAACCTTATCGAGGATATTAGCCAATAAATGCATGATATTCATGCTTTAATTTATTGATCGAATCCGACTCCGCACATTAGGTGCAATTGGATAGAATAAAGCAGAGGAATTCACTTTCTCACTGACTTCGAATGGCAGTAGATTCAATTTTCAATGTAATATCGGCATTTGATAGTAAGCCGAAGCATGTGCTTAGAGCGCTATCCAATAACCATCATAATTTACGGAAAGCCGTCTCGTGTAGAAGAACATCTAAGCAAGGGGACTTGTTCAATGAAAAACGCACAGTAGGGTGCCGCTCTACCTACAATCATATTCTGTGTTTTAATGGAAACGTTGAGTAGACAGTGAATCACATTTTGATAATACATTTACCATTTTCTAAGCCTGTTCATAAGCATTTTATCTTTACGTTTGATCTTACTGTGCAAGATCCAGTGTTTTCAAAGGCGTTCAACATAAATTTTGACATGGTGGAAATTAGTTTTTTTTAAACATTGATCCAGAGTTTTCAAAATATTGACAGGTAAAGCAGTTTTAAGTTAAGCAATTCATACACTTCATAAATATTCTTCATATAGCTTCAATTGTTTGACATTGTCGACTGGGAATTTTTAAAAAGGTATATTGTCTTATATCCACAATTCTTCACCGTGCCATTATCGGAATAATGCACTAATTTCCGCGAGTTTCATTTATCTAAAACAAATGAAAGATATATATATTTCAAACTATTATTCTAAAAAAAAGGCTTATAGAAGACTGTTCAGCAATGTGTAATTCTTTACTTTCCATGAAAATAATTAAGAATAAGAAGATAGATTTCTCCATTCTTTATATTTGGCACGGTCATGTTCTTATTGAGGATGCATTGGCTCATATGACCAAGTGAGATCAATTTCCGTGTTTCCACTCCTTTAAAGAAATATCCATAATTCATTTGAAGACAATCTCCAGGCTCATTCATTATACCAAAGCACAAAGACCAGTCTGACAACGTAAGCTTCCTATCTCACCAGACTTCCAAAAGACTCCACTCATGAGCTATTGCAGGGACCCAGGCATCGATTACATATTGGTTCATTTTCTTGTCCTTCCTGCCACTTATCTGGTCGACTTGACGCCGGCACCGGGGTTATACACTGGCATTTGTCGTGTCCAGAAAGCATGGGCCGACCTGAGCAGCTCACCCCCCAGAGGCCGAGCTGCTCCTGCCCAGACGTCGACATGGCGTCCGTATCGCGGCCCGCGTCCACCAGGGGATGCCACACGCATGGAGATGCTCACTAGGGACTGTTGGGAAGGCCATCCATCAAAGAGAAGAGTTGATTCACCAGTCAGAGGCACGGACCCTGGAAGAAAGTTCCAGGAAAGATTGGAGAGCTCGAGGGTGACTGGCTTATCAACGATGGACTACGGCCCTATGAATTGTATTATAAAGTATTCGATGTTAGTTCACCTAAAAACACGTGTTGATTTATGATTCCCTAAGATGTATTGGTAGTCTTACATAATCATACAAGGGCATTTTCTTTCAGTCTGTTAGAATATTGATGTGTATAGACCCTTTTCATTCGTTTGGATTTGGACCCCTATGGATCTAGGCTGAAAAAGCTGGGATCAAGGCATCTATAGGAGGTTTCATTCACTACGCAGACTCGTGAAAAAGGTGTATAATGTTATCAATAAGTAATACAACGTGACATGGTATCTTATTGCGGCAGGAACTCAGATAAATTGAAGATGTACACTGTTAAAAAAAACCCCGTAACTTTAACAGTTATAATTATACTGTAAACCTCAACAGTATAATACCATATTTTATTTTATGGCTATCTACCATAATACCAACGCAATTAACAGTATTTAACTGTATTTATTACTGAAATTACCCTCATACTGGTATGGAAAGAAAAAACGGACGCTTTGGGATTAGAACCCACATTCTCCACATTCAAGGTAGAAGCCTAACCAACTGAGCTAACTCTGACTTCATGCAGTGCACACATAGTCAGCACCAATGAGCAGGATCAGTACTACTATAATACAGGTGTTGAACAGTAGACAGACATTAAATCAGTACTCTCATATCCTTACTTATTCAATTAAGTACCAAAGCTGGGCTTTGTCTCCTTACAGGCCTCCATAGGTCAGTGGTAGAGCATAGGCTTCATATGTGAGGGGTCAAAAGTTCAAGGCTCGGCTAGTCACGTTATCAAATTACTGCTATGCAGTAGTGGTATTATCAGTAGTAGTGGTTTGCAACATGCCCTCCATATTTCTGGCCATCATTAGTAAGATAGTTTTTTCACACACTTAGGAATTTGGAACTTTGTGAATAGAAAATGTGGTGACCCGTTAAATTTATGGTATAAGTTCAGCAACATAGTTGCCAGTAGTTTACCGTAAAATTGACGTTTTAACAGTGTAGAATTTGACAAAACATAGCGTTAGATATGGAATGCACACTGGTCCATCAAGGGCACATTTAAAAAAGATGATCCTCACTTTAGGAGAGCCAATATATTGTAATGTTTAGGGATAAAATCATTCCACACGATTATGGGACTAAGTATTATTAACTCGGAAATTTAATGGGAAATGGAAATCAGAAACTTCAGGAAGCTAAATCCTTTTACGCCTAACTTTTGTGACGTGTATCATTTGTTTTCCCTTTAAAAATCGGAATCATATTAAAACATTTAATTGGAAGCTTTTCAGGGATGGTTACAAAGACGTCTTAAAACATTTTGCAATTTCCAGTTTCCAAATTATGAACAAAGGTTGCCATCCATTACTGTCATGGAGAAAGAAACTTAATCAGGCAGTTAAAAGAAAGCAATTCCTCGGTTTGCTGAAAGGGACCGAATGCGGACCCACTTCGAGCCGAAGCATCTTCAGTACCCCTCCACACCCGCATGAATTGAATAGTGAGGGAAAAGTCCAATGGCTCTATGAAATTGCCCGGCCCTCTCTTTTCTCTCACAGATGATTATTCACTGTTTGAGTTCATATCCTTAATCAACAGAAGCATCGACAGCAAACAGCACTTATTTGCACCATTGCCAATGGGGGAAGCTTACTCCCTTGCCAGCGCCTTTGGGATTCTTTATTGCCCAATCGGCAATGGTGTGCACTGCGGCAAACAACTGCTGAAAACCTCTCGTGTCGCATTGCGCAGAGTAAACCAGCCACTGAGGCTTTTCGTGCCTCAATGTGCCAAATTCAGAGAGAAGGACACGTTTTCTTGGGCGTTTCCCTATCGATCAGGTCAGCGAAGTACGCTCGTATCGTGAAAATAGATAAACTATAGTGTAACAGCAGCATAAAGCCACCGAACTCTATATTTTATATCCTAATCTGTATCTTCATGTCGGTTATTTCTTTCATTCAACGCTTACTTACCGATGTGCGAAGTTTAGATTTTAGTATAACCAGTAGTACATAAAAACGGGCGATTGAACAAAGACTGACATCTTTTCTGTAGTTAATCACTACTAAAGGTGAGAACTATTGTGTAGACTATATGTGTATTCCACATCTGTACCAGTCACATGAAATTGCTTAGTGTTTATCCAGGGTAATAATCGTTTTTCGCAAATCTTTGCGCATTTAGTTAAATCTTAAATGTAGTATGAAAAAAAGGACATTCAATAAACGTTGCTATGACTTTGTGGTTTAACAGTTTCTCTGCTCATCTTTTAAGCGTCAAAAACCAACAGAACTACATAGAAATTCTTGACGTCCGCCAGCAAAACAGATCTAATGCCATGACAATAAATTAATAGGGCCTATGTAACGTCGTAATCCTTTTTCTCTATTCCCAAAAAAGTTCTGTAACCGCCTCTCTAACTTCTCTTGAGATATTTAAGAACAACAACATCCAGTAATAGTTTTATTATCGTACATGTATTTGTTATAGCATTGTTCAGAAAAAGGATGAAAACCTTGCAGGTGAATTGGAAATATATAAAGGATTATGAAAATTACCAACCAAAAGCAAACAAATAAGGAACATACATACATGATTGAACATATACAAGGTCAGATACATTGTCTCACGGGAATGTGTAATGTCTGTTTTACAAAAACTAAAGTTGAACATAATTATGAAGGCTATCTCATGCCAAAAGTCATAAACATGATAGTCTTTGGTGAGGTAAACTGGGTGGAATCTAATCCGACTAAATTTGATTTGCAGAGTAGAGGACTAGCAGAATTTGGTAGAAATTGGTTTGTAATCAATTTTAACTTTTTTCCTGTACTTTAATAAAACTCATAACAAAGAAACTTTTCATTTTCAGGAAATAATTCTTGATAAAAGGAAATCTGAATACTCCACTTCACATTATGGCAAGCTATGACATGCAAATAGCATAACAATGGGTGATGTCTCTATCTAGATTGCAAGCTGAGCCTTCAAGTTTCAACAATCAATGATTTGAATAACTGGTAAATCATACTTATTGCATAGTTGCATTTAACATTCGCTGTTCACCTGATATCAAACATGCACTTTGTATATCTTTAGATGAGAAAATTTGTATTCTACGAATCAATGAGTATACATATAAGCAAAGTAACCCTTATAACAGGGTACCAACAAGATAACGGTATAGCCTAGTCTACATCGTCCAAGCTGAAAAGGTCTAAAGCCACAGTTATACATCTGTGGCGCAACCATGCACTCTTCTAGAAGTCTCTGGCTTTTTATAATCTCAAAAATATTCACATGGGGCATTCTTTTTGTTTTCTCCGAGAAAGCACTATGAATATAGCAACAATCGCGTGTCCTAGATAATTATAGCCACCTTAATTGTATTCTAGGGTGCTTTACTCCCTAAGGATTCCTCTAGCAGGCAACTCTGCTCTGCAAGAAGAATATCCATGCATCATCTGGGAACAAACTCAATTTGATAGGTTGTCCGCTAATGCGCCCGGATACACATCATTAGGAGATAATAATTAGCAAAATATGAAGAACTATACTTCAATTCAGGACAAAGGGTTGATTCATTCTTGAAAATGGTGAAATCACATTTGCATTGTAACAGGACTTATTTCCCTTAAATTAGAATAAATAACATGCGCATTCACATCAATTACGTCAATTATACTCAGGGAATGCATGCTTAATGTCCTAAAAACGAATGCTATTTTTTGACTATCAGATACTCCTCGCTTATATACCAGCAAAGATGATGAATTGATTATAAATTTGTTATATATTTGAATATTGTTGACGTGAATAATGGATAAAGAATAGATAAATAAATATAGGCCTATTTGTATACCATACACATGTGAGAATTCAAAAGGAAATTAGGACAAATAGCAATTGTACATAACTGTACATATACCTGGCACTGTGCCTAGCAGTTATGTCAATATGCCAATAAGATCCACTCAAACGTCATTTAGTCACACAAAAAAAGAATTAATCTCACTGAAAGAATTTCAAGTCAAATAATCATGGGCCTTGAACTCAAGTGTGGGAATTTAAAAATGATTAAAAAGTGCCAAATTACCCGAGTTATCGAGAAAGATTACACCTCTTCCTGAATGGCGGATTGAACAATAATTTCAACTAAATATGATATTTGTGCATTATGAAAATACAATTGCGGGCGTACATACATAGTTGCAGGTGTAAAATATTGACGAGGAGTTATCCGCATGCGTATTTTTTTAGCTTTTGTATAGCAGCTGGTGATGAATGTATGGTAAGTGTTGAATAAGTGAAAAAAGAAATGCTCAACACGCTAAAAGGAAATAGTGGATTTCAATCGTTCGACTCAATTACCTGACAGTCAAGCTTATCACTCTATCCGGATCCATACCTCATGGCTAAGTGGCATTTCAAATATTCAAAAGAGGGACTTAAGTGCAGTGACAGTTGAGTTCCATAGCGGTTCCATATATATAATTATATATGTAGGGTGAATATACGGGGGCTTTCTCTAAGTGCGCTGCCGTGAATGCTGGGTTATCTGGGTTATATGAGAAGGTGCTTGCCAAGGAAATAGCATTGTGTTGATAAAGGTTATGATTATGGTGTTGGTGTTGGTGTTTGCTGATGCGTGTTACTATCGAATGCTGACTAGTCCAAGGCCGATTCAGTTCATACAACTGCATATTAAAGCCTATTTACATTGACTGTTGGGTAGCTTTGGTGGTTCCGCTACATTTTCCTATGCAAACTTGTGTTGTTTACGGCATCAGATAGCTGACAGACATTGTATAACCACATTTCTACTTCAGGCAGCTGGTTTGTGTACCTTAACAATTTACCATTTAATTTTTCGTAACTTAAAAGGCAGGCAGTCGGTATATCTATTTCCTGTACAAAGCTTTTGGTTGGCAGGCCATCCGACTTTTGTTTGATATATCAATCATCATCTAGACAGCTCAGTTGGTGACATCACAATTACGGAGCCTCTCTGTTAAACATTCAATGCTGGCTGTGTTGCTTTTGAGTCTGTCAAGGACATGCATTTAAAGGATTAGTGATCAAACAGCAAAGTGAATTGTTAGCTGTTAATAGGCAATTGTTAGCAGGAAGCTGTAAGCAATCCCCGGAAAGGATGTAATGTCTCAGAACGTTATTGTTATGTCGAAGAACGTCAGAGAACGTTATTAGAATGCCACACAACGTCTAGGTTGTCTTCTCTTGATAGTTCCGCCGCATTTTTCCAGCCTTGCTAGTCATGCACCTTGTATGTTTAAAGGGCTTAAGCTCCAACATTTGCCCTTTGCCAACAGTAGGCTATGTCCTGCACCTCAATTGATTGTGACGTCAGACAGCAGAGTACAACTGCAAATGAACGAGCTCGAGCGGCCCATGAGCAGCTAGGATGGTCACCGCCAGGTCTTTAAGTAGTAATTTTCTCGTCAGGGTCATTAAGCTTTAAGGTCAGGTAAACGGGTTTCTGTAGTAGAAGTGACCTGGCATTTGGCTACGAGGTCATGTAGGAGATGACACCCCAGACAAAGGACAGGATGGTGGGGATGGCCGTCCACGCTGTCCACCAGTGGTCAGCGCTCAGGGCGGTGGCTTGGGCGTCGTTGGACACATCAGTAGCGTTGGGCATGGCCCACGGACATATGTCGTACTTGCCCTTGCCAGAGCCGTCTCCCTTCGTGCACTTCTCGGTGCAGCAGCACTGCCTGACGATGCGCGAGTAGCCATGGGGGCCGGGGCCGTAGCTGATGCCGTCCTTGCACAAACTTGAATAGGCACAGCCCATCTTATACATGTAGGCCGTGCGTTCTTTGGCCGTGCCCGCGCTGTACGTCACTTTGCTAGTGTCCACGAAGCAGATCTGCTTCGCCTCGCACGTTCTCTTGGAGAAAAAACAGTCCTGCATCTTGTCTGCGTTGTAGCAGTAATTACACTGCAGCGCGAGTCCCGGCCGCGGCAACTCACTGAGAAAGTAGAAAAGGCCGAGGAATGCTGTCCCCAGCCCTGCCTCCACGGACGGCCTCATGCCCGGCGCTGATGGCGGCGGCGGCGGCAGGAGGAGAGGGGGTACGTCGTCAGGGCGGCGGGGGGTGAGAGCAGACCAGGGGGAACATCACAGCTCGAGGGGCGATCGATCTGCAAACAGAGAAACAATGCATTAGCTTGAAATGCAAGTTGGAAATTGGTCATGCCATGCGCGCGGCTGGGTCTGTCAGGAGAGGAAGTGGGTGCCTGTTGTAACCAATCATTATTGATTTCCTCAGGGAATCATACTTCCATAATTTCAGTGCAAACTTTAGTTTTATCCAAATATTTTGTCTGTGTATAGCGTCTCATGTACGACTTCTATGCGGTTCGTTCAGAGTTATTTCCTTTACATAATATAAGATATGGTTGGCATTTCAAAGATAACAGCGACTGGGCAAACTATTGGAAATATTTCAGTCACAATTCTATAATACGATATACAATGGACTGGAATTAATAAATGTTTCTGGTTTCCTTTGCAGCATAATGCAACGTTTTAATCATTCTGGAGACTGAATGAATCAGATTTTTTTCAGCTAAGCAAAAAGCTATTACTGCTGACGGTGGCATTTTCTTGCCCTCTCACGTCAATGCTATATTACTGCAATAGCTTAATCAATACCGCAAAGGTAAAACCGACGGCAGCCCTATAGACCTTTTGTCTGTGTCATTTCTACGTTGGCATACCATTAAGTTTCTTCAACGGAACACTTTGACACTGATATTTTAAAACAGCTGTTCCTGATATGACCTAACGACCGTGCCCTTTGGAGAGGAAGAATGCCACTCGTTCGAACGTGAGTAGTACATCAAAAGTCCAGTTTTTCTCAGGCCGGTCGGAAAGTTCATTTCTCTTTTATCGCTGAAATGTCCTTATGTGGTTGTTATTCTAGACAAGGATAGTCCTTATGAGACATCAAGCACCAAAAATGCGGTTCTTGGTTATAGGCCTCCGATTAATACGTTACTCTATGACAGCTAATATTTCGTAAAGGGACGTATTCATACAAATTTGGCCGTGTGATATTGTACAGGCCTCATTGTTCCTATAACGTCGTTTTCTTATTCTCTGAGAGTAATAAGTGGGTCATTGAAACTTGATCTAGAAGTCGTTTTGCTTAAACATGTAATTCATTTAAAAAAGCTATACTAATGAGTTGAGAAAACGAAAAACTTAATGTTTTTGTGGATGGTTAAAAAATGGCATAATTAACAGAGGTATTCGAAACACTTAATTAATGCCGGTTTTGGTTATCTCCATGATTATTTGAGAAGACTGCAAGATTCTATTGCAACCGATCGGGCATGCAAGATCTCAAAATAACATTGGAAGACAGACACATTTTAAGTATCTTGAGGTGAACCATAAAATACACCTTTGGTGTTGGATTCGACGTTATGGTTGTGCATGGCTCCGATCGTTCCATGCCACAAAAAACGTAATCAATTATTTTTATACGAAACAACATTGCTCATCGGACACGCGGTGATCTCTCACGGGAATTAATCGTTAATGATGACGCAGGGGAACCAGAGGCGTGCCACCACTACATTGAGGAAGCGGGCGACAAGTCATTAAAGATGTCCCCATAAAATACCTCACCTAAAAGAAGTCGGTTTTGAGCTGTTATCCATAGTTTCCATGTTTAAAAAAAGAAGAACATAACCCGTTCCTCGTGTCAAGAAGCTACTTCATGCTCACATCATAGGCTTTTTTCTATGTTCCTTCTTTACCTACCGGGTTTCCTGTCCTACCCATAATAATCTGAATGTGATAAGCACGGGAGTCCCCTTGTAAACCATGCCAAATAAAAGGCCGTGTTACATTAGATTCTGTTATCTATAAATTCTATATTAAGAAAGTTTTAATAACATTTCCAGCTGCTCTTGCAATGTAACTACGACATTTTGTACCCCGCACATTCTAATGAATAGCTGGATCCATGTGACCGTGATGATCTTTGGATAACCTGAGTGGTAGTGGTTAAAACCGCTAGGTGTCCTTATGAAAATGTTGAAATTGAAAGGCAATTTTCATCTGGTTTCCATAGACGTATGAATATTGCCATGTTAGAGGGTGACAGTTTTGTCTTACATACATATAGGTATAGATAAATTTGCGTATTGTTGTCTATAGTACTTACCGCGCCCGCCCTTGATATGACCCTGGCAGTTAGATAGGACGTAAAGCAACCAATAACGAACCAAACAACAACACGATCTTTGGCGATTTTTGATTACGAAAATAGTAATTCAAGTTTATCAAAGGTTCAAGCTATAGGGCCTACCGTTATTCCAAGATATCCTTCCAATGCGTTTCTAAAATCTTTAAAGGTCACATGAAAAAAACATCGAAAAGGTTTTGGTAAAGTGACCTTTTAATCTGAACCTTAATGGCCACCCTTCCAAGTTTAGAGCAATATCGTTGGTAAAATTTCGTGTTAGGCAGTTTTACTATCTCGGAGTTAATACTAATAGCTATTTTCCTGCTAAATACGTCAAAAGGTCGGATTTCTTCTGTTCTCCATAGTTTTCTTAATACAAATGGCAGACTACCACCCGTAGCTTGTGCCATGTAGATACTAGGTGGTTACATCAGAAACCATGTTTGCTGTTCCCACTTTTCGCTCAACAGCTTCACCATCGTGCCGGTAATAATGATAGCCACTGGCCCCAACATAACTCTCCCCTCCCCGTCTGATGCATCGAGGGCCGGGCCCTAGAAGATGTGTTAGAAGCATGAATCCAATCCAGTGCCACTTCTGGTTGTTCCCCGGAGTCATGTACTGTACTATTGAATCATTCACCCGATCCCTCAGGTAAGTGCTATATTCTCAAGGCCTGTGTCGAACACACCCATTCCGGGGGTCCCTCTAGAGTCAAGTAAAAGCTGGTCCCTGCCATCAAGGCTTTTACAGCACTCGTGGAGCTTGTCTGAATTGGGCATAAAGATTTAATGTTGTTTGGTACAGGCACTATACGAAGGGTTCTTTGCGCAACCTATCAATATTGATGCGATATAATTATGGCCTAGGCCTTCATAGTATGTCAAGCTTGATTAAGAGGGTTCAACAAACATTCTAGTTCCTGAGATCTTGGATGAAATTATGATTCGTCTTAATCATCCTTCTATATATCAGAGTTGTATAAATATACGCTTATGAAGCAGGATAATAGATTATTGGAATATCTATCACCATAGGTTTTAGGAAGATACTTCTAATCGCAACTCATTCCCTTTCATCGATCTTCAGCGCTACATTATTTCTATACGCCTTTTACAATACCAAAAGGTATTTTAATTATCGAAAAGAAGATACGATGTAGCATTAGGGTTGGAAGTTATTTAGATGCTTGTTAAGCCAGGTTTATTGGCAAAAGATTAGGTATTGTAGCAAATTTCAGTACCCTCATGTTGTGAATTACAAATAAGAAAAGTAATGCTTCAGTCAGACTATTCGCATGGCGATATCTATGCACCAGAGAGTTTCAAGTGAGAGCTATTATTTGCAATCAGCCCTGTTGTCCGCTTTGGACCACCACAACTTTTAGATTTAAAACATTGCGTGCGTCCACAGCAGCACGAGAGGTACCTGAATGGTCTGCGCTCCAGAAAGATCTACAGATGGGACCATCCAGACGTAGCACGCAATGCAGCAATGACCATAGTCTCAGATCGATTTTCTTGTCAATGCCTCTCCTTTCAGGGGAAAGCCTCTTTAACGAGACACATGTTAAAGCTTTTCCAGGACAAGTTGCCCCAGGTGCAACTAACTACCCTGGAGACCACAAACTAGTTATCTGAATGGTTATTTGGTTTTGCTCAGGAGGAACTCTGGAGTAGTTGGCAAGTCCCTGGGGCTACACACGAATGACACCTCATGCTTTTTTCCCAATAAAGGTGGCACCTTGTATTCTTCAATTAGATTATCGTCTATGGGAGGTCCGGTGTAGTTGTCTTTGGATTACAGCATGACCAATTAGGCTTCAACTCCCAATTGTTTTAACTGGAAAGCTACCTAGCCAAGATGCGATGTTCTGCGACGTTATAAGAATGCTCTGCGACATCATGTCCCTTGGGTATCCTCGCATTGAGTTCTTATTTGAGGTGAGGTCTCCGCTAAATAACCCCTCGAAGGCCTACTTAAGTTACACAGAAGGATATAGATATTTGTGTTAAATTTACGTTTATTGCCCACAAACCAGGTTAATATTAATGTTTATTTGCAATATAGCATTGCTACATCAATGACCTTTTGCATAGTTTTGTTTAGTGCAGTTTTATTTTACATAAGCCATTAGCCTATTCTTTAAATGTATTCTCTTTAGATTCTCTTGTCATTTTCAGTGAGTTCTGTTACTCATAAAGGTGATCGAACACCGCCACTAGTTAACCCATTTTCCTTTACAAATTCAAGAACGTGGCCAATTTCCATCTTCCTATTCATCCTCCGAATAAGTGGCCATTCAAGGAGTCGAACAATGGCAATTGCTTTGTGTGCTCCGTTGATCGCAATCAACATTCTGATGAGCAGAGTAATTAAAAATTCAATGGTATGGCATTGTCAACATGCCGGATAGAAATGAGTCAACATTGGATTTGCAGAATCAGTGGAACCGAGCAAATTTGCAAGGCTTTTAATCAAACAACATTTCCGGTGGGGCATTTAAGTTGTGTATGAACACTCATTTCCGAAAAGCACGTGGGTTGTTTACATTTCATAATCTTTAAATCGCATGCATGAGCTTCACCAAAGTAAGAGATTGAGCCAAGTGGGTGGTAGTGGATCTTGTTAAAGTTGGTGTTATGGGATCACAAATGTTCCTTTTTCTTCAAGGTACCGCTGTTTCATTATAGATAGGCGGCGTCATGCGTCATATTGCAATCTAAAACTAACACATGGAACCAGCCTGCCCTATTTTTCATTGCAGCAAGTACACAAGAAATATGACACATAGAAACATTGTCCATGTGGTGCTGCTGCCCCATATATTGCATGCTAAACATTGCTTTTTTTATCCCTAGGGGCGTTGACGTTTATGGGGGGGACCCAGTGGGGTGGATAACTACAAACCACGGTCGATACAGCTGCCTGGCCGTCCAGTCAGGCGAGAGGAGGCACCAGAGGAAGGGAATAATGGAATGTCTGCTTAGGGGGAACTTCTTAGCTTATACCAACACATCAACCTGCGTGCACGAAGTCACCCCTTCAGATGTGAACACACGAGCATACTGTGCAACTTATAATTTCCCTGGTTGTGCCTTGTTTTGTATTCACTGTATAAAGCCAACCACGTTTTATACGCGTAAAAATCTCAAATCTACACAAAATTCGCCTTTCTAAAACATCGGGACGGGATCAATTCACTGAAATCTGCGGAAATGCCATAAAACGGATTATGATCAAAGCCTCAGATAACGTTTGTGTCTGTAAAACAATACACCCCGTTTGACTCGGCCGTTTAAGGATTCTGACCTCCTGCCCCTCCACCAGTTTGGTTTGATTTCACTTAAACGTCTTCATTACTTTAAAAGCCGTTTTTCACGTGAAGCTGGTCGCAGGGAACAGACCGACGTGCCTGTTTTATGGGACAGGCCTGACATTTTTTGCCAAGGGGATCGGCTAAAACACGCGAGGCGTGTGGGGGCGAGCCTTGTCCTAATTGTTTTACCCCGAACTGCAGACCGGCCAGCAGAGCGGAAAGGCATACCACCTACTCATATAAATGAAGGTTTGTCGATTTGGGAAAACCAAGTTATAACTCGGTCAATGGCAAACATTTTGGCATGACTAGGGTGTATTCTAATGGAGGCTTTTACACAAATAGACGTATGCTTTGGCAATGCACTTTCGGAAAGCTTTTCCATAATAGGCATAGGCCTACTGCTGGCAGTACATTCTTTTATCTAAGATAAAAGAGGTCTGATAAGAACAGATGCTGTTCAATAGATTTTTACCGTAAAATATCAAATGCGCCGGATGGGCCTAAGATTTTTGACCTCACGTCAAGTTTTACGAACCATTCTTGTAAATTCTAGTTAGCCAAAATCAGTTTGAAAAACTGGAGAGCTCATATTGTTATGGATTTCACTTTAGAAACATGATTACAACCTCCCAATTAGACCAAGAATGACTATTTTGATGCTTTTCTCCATTAAGGTCCCTGCAACTGTGATTAATGTTTTAACTTTAATTAGTTTCCAAGTGCCTTCACTGTTCATTATTGATCTGATCCTAATCATCAAAACCATCTCATCAATATCTGGTTCCATCTGACACGGTGGAAATGAGGGTTGATACCAATTTCTGTAGACCTACATCATTTCCCACATATCATCGGCATTTCCAGTCAAAAACGATGGTCTTTGTATCCTTAAAATCAATACTCTTCTTTAAAGATGGTCGATGGATTATTTGAAGATAGAATACTAGTGTTTTAGGAACAATAGGCGTAGACGCACTACGAGCCGAAAAAAGGATCTACAATACGATTAAGGAGATGGAAGAGGAAGTCTTGATTAGAATGGAAACGGATGTTAAAATGGTTTTTGTATAAAAAATATGATTGAAGAGGTGGGTCATTCTTTGACAATCTCAGTATTTGGATAGATAAACATGATGCAAGCAATTATTTGAATTTCCTCTTGAATATTTCAAGTTACAATCTGCGAGTCATAACATTTTAGGTGCATGATTGAATACCACCTGTCCGAAATAATGAATTGAGAACGATACAGAATATGCCCATAAAGGGATGGGACTGATTATTATCTATCTGACAGATGACGGATAGCTTTATGTGCAGGAAAAGACTTTATTACAATCGATGGTATATGAAATTATACAAATCTTAGAGCTCTCAGGTCAGTGCCAGGGTCAATGTAAAGGGCCCTCTCTACATTGTGTGATAAAAAGTGTTCCTCTTTCGACTGTAAAAACCGACTAATGTCACAGACAAAAGAGATGTATCCTCGACTAACTGTGCACATATTCTCCAAAGCTCCTTACGGCCATACATTGGGCAATGCTAAGACGTTGTTCCAGCTCTATGGCATTACAACAAGGCTGAATCATCCCAGAGTGATCTTTATCGCCCTTCCCAGCCCATAGAGCAAACTCTGGAGCCACACAGAATCAGACATATAGAGCCATAAGAAGATATTTTATGCCTGTAGGAAAATACATCAATGCAGCCAGAGCGGGTATTGGCTATCTGTGCATCTTATGCTGTAAATAGAGTTGTAAATGCAATGCACTTTATTGTCTGCTCATCTTTAGGCTCTCCTCTCTAAAATACCATTGAAGGACCCCATATCTTGCATGAATTCCTTGTTGTCCGCAATCTTCGAGTATTTGTATATACTCATCATTATCATGCGCGTGTCCATGAGACTAAATCGTATTCGCGGCAATTTAAAATGCTCTAAATAGTACATAGAAATGGGACTTTGAAGCACATCGCGAACATTGTACATCCAACATGAGCGGCATCACCTGAATATGCTCTGTATAGACAAGTGATACTTGCATACATGACAAAATACGGACGCCGATAGAAACCTTGTCGCATGTAAAATCTCATTATGTATTCGCTATGTCATATATAGGCCTTCTATTGTATGAACGACGTTGTGTATTGAAGGTTTCTAATGGAAGCAATGTCACGTACATAATGATTTCTCTCTATCTACCTGACAACAGTGCCTTGGTTGTTTCTATATATACAACAAGGATTATATTGTAAATAGCTACATATAAACAAGGGTGGTGTGCATAATGATCTGAGTAGTATATAAAAAGATTACTTTGGTTCACGTCAACGTCGTAGAATGTTCATCTTAAATAGGCGACGTCGTATACACTCTCTTTTCAATATGAACGACGTCGCATACACGACGTTGCGTACATAACAGTTTCGGCCCAGGCCCCCTGAATTGACGTTTAGATGACAGTGAGAACCTAATAGAAAATATAATTATGTTTAAACGTTGGACCTTCACTTTTTGTCTCACAATCTGCACTGGTATGTCCTGCTTCGCACCAAACTATTCCTGCAACCCCAGTACCCTGCATCCATGGGGATTTGACATATGTAGGGATTTCTACATACCAGTACCACGACCTCAGAAGCTGGCTGCATTATGCCCCAAACACAACGGATGGGTTGGGGTGGGGCTGTTCTAACCAGAACACAAAACACCTGACCAAACCAGGCCTTATCAGCCCTCTCCTGTCTGCTGGGGGTCACGCCCCTCATCTGCCCAGGAGGGATGGGCCTGGGGAGGGGGGAGGGTGGGGGTAGTGGGTACTCACCGCTGTAACTATAGGTAGCCGTCCGCGCCTGTCTGGATTCTGTGATGAATGTCCCGAGTTACAGAATCTAATTATCGTCGACTGATTATGTTCTGCTTGCGATCAAAGCTCACGCTATGACCTTACGGAGCTGGAGGGCCCTTGAGACAGCGAGGAGGGCACGACCAGTGGGCTTTACCTCGTATCAGAGACCTGCTCCAAGAGGCCCTTGCCCTGGAGGAGCGTGATGTGCCTGGCTAAGGAGGCACTCTGGAGGCGCTACAACAAGGGGTGTGGCGGATGGGATTGGATGGGTCCGTGCGAACGCCGATTGGGCCCGTAATCAGGATTGTTTGGGTGTCGGACAGGAGAAGGGCGTTCGGGGTCAGCTGACAGAGATTGGTAGCGCCTGTTGGGGGCCCTAATTAGCTGTACGGGACCCTCGGTCAGTACCACGACTAAGATGTGTGCCGCCTCATCCTCGTTCTTCCTCCCTTTAAGTGTGGCTGCGTACGAGTATCGCCTTATGCAGTTAGGATGAGTAGGCCTACATTTATGACTACATCATACATTTGTCTGTTTTTATGCTGAAATGTTCAAGAGTTATTGCGAGGCCATGTACACAATTATGTCCACAATTATGACTTCTGGAAAAGTGGGCTTGAGTGCCTCTGGTGACAACACATTATCAATAGATACATGGATAAAGTGTACTTGACATTAGGCTAATGTTGGTGCAATGGCGCACAAACATAGTATACAGCCGCGCACTAAGGGCTCGAGAGTGTAGACAATGAGGGTGTTCAGTAGGCTATGTGGGTAGGGGTAGTACAAATGGCTGCTGAGAGTGATGTACACTGTTGCCTAATGCAGGCACAAGCCTTACAATGTGGAACTTTATGGTGTATGGTTTACCCTAGTGGGTTGTTAATGACTGTGTGGAAGTTTTGATATTGGTTGATTCAGTCATTTTTCCTGAGTGTAACTACTTTCTCCAACTTGTCTTTGAGTACATATTAGGTACTGTGACATCTATGAGACCTCTGAGAACAGAATAAACTTACAAATTCTAGCTCTTACTAATGAAGTTTTCTTTTGTTCTTAAAGTTGAACTACTTTAGTAACTGAATAACAAGAAAATTTGGATAATAGGACACATATCCTCAAGAAGATGATACAAGTTATTTTTTTATTTTTTTTAAATTAACCATACTCACTCATACATGAATTATCTTCCGTATAGGTACAAACAATTATCAATGAAACAAACAATGTTCATTTATCTATCATACAATTATGAATATTAGCCCAAGTTTTATATCTGTGATCAGAATCTAGGACCAGGACAGAACAAGGTAATATAACATACAATAATTTTGATACCAATATGAAAGAGTTAGGGCGGATTCAACCATTACTATGTCAATTCAAGTGATATTTCAAAGCCTTTTTGAAGGTAAATTTACTCTCCATATTTTGTATTTATGCAGGCAGTTTGTTCCAAAGGCTAGCATCTATGTAATAGCGTGATTTACGATACAATTCAGTTCGTACCACTGCAGTTTTGAAATTTGGGCGAGTGGCTAATCTTGTGCTGCGGACAGAAGTACACAAATTAGATTCATCAAAATGAAGGCCATACATAATACTTGTCAAATGCACCTTACACCTATTATCAAGTTTGTCAATATTAGCTCCAATGTATACAATTTGTCTATTAATAAATCAGTTGGGTGTTGAACATTATAGCACAAGTGCAAAGCATGGTTTTGTAGTTTCTGAAGCTTATCCACATCATTCTTCCCCCACATAGTTAACATAAAGCTAGCATATTCCACAAGAGGCAAAATAGTCTGTTTATACACAATTATCCTTGTATGGATGTCCAGATAATTTCTCATCTTACTAAATTGAAAAATTTCATAAGAATCTTTTTAAAGATTTGATTAAAATAAGATTCCATATTTAAGCATTCATCAAGAGTCACACCCAAATAATTATACTGATTGCATACACCATTATTTTGATGATCAATAGTCACACTTGATTTATCAAGAGCATCTTTGTTTTACCAACATTCATATTGATACAGTTAGTATTGCACCAATTATGGACATCTATTAACGCTTGTTGTAGAGATTTTTTTACTACCTCCTGATCATTTCCACTAAAATTCAATACAGCATCATCGGCATAAAGACAAGCTCGAGCACCGGAAGTGGATAAGCTGTATAATAGGTCATTTATATAAAACAAAAAAAAGGTTGGCCCCATAATAGACCCTTGGGGGACTCCACAGCAAATGCGTCTCATAGACGATTTATTGTTATTATATTTAGTGCAGATCTGTCTATTTGAAAGATATGATCTAATCCACTTGACTAGAATTTGACTTCTTCCCATATCTTGTAGTTTCAGAGTCAAAATCCTTAACCAGATCTATGTACAGTGCACCAGTAATTAATTTATCATTAGTATTTTGAGTAATACTCATGACATAGTCAAAAATTGCATCTGTTGTTGAGCACCCAGTACGAAAAACATATTGCTCATCGCATAGGATATTGCCAGTCGTTAGTTGGCCAACCGATCTCCTGCAACACAATTTTTCCAGTATTTTTCCAATTAATGGAATGATGGAGATAGGTCTCCAATTTGATATTTTTGAAAGATCTCCTGACTTAGGAATAGGGGTAATAGTGGCCATTGCCCATTTGCCCATTTGCCCATTAGTCGGGGAAAATGCCCTGGGTTAAGGACATATTAATATGATAAAACAACTATACATAAAATACAAGCAAAAGCTGCCCCAAACTTAGTGATAGTAATCATAAGCCACAATAGTTCAATATGTTACTAACTCCTCGTCCATGTTACTATAGGCCTACTATAATGTGATGCTGTATCATGGTCTATTAGGAACATGGACCATTTTAAAGTCAAACAATCATACTTTACTACAAACTCAAATGTTATCGAACGAGTGGCTATCTTAATAGGATAAACACAATGTAGTGAAACATAAACACATCTGTCTAGATTTTAATACCATGCACTATGTAATCCCCACAAATCCCCACAAGGCCCTGGCCCTGTGTGGCCTATAATGGTCCCTATGTGTATGTAGAATATCACATACTAGGGTAGTTGTTGGTCTGTCGCCCCGTAGCTACTAGGCTGTGACTTTTAATATCCAATTGTGGAGCTGTCAAGTGAAAAAAACGGCGTCCCTGGCAAAGCTCATCATCGCAACAAGGCGCCAGGCGGGGCCAATAATCGGCGAGCATCGGCAAGTTTCGGCCCAGAGGATGCTCTCCAAGCACCGTGCTCCGAGTCGGTCCACATTCTCCCGAGACACCTAGCCTATCTCCAAACACTGTCCCCGATCAGTGCCTTTATCACGTGGCCAGTTCTTTCGGGGTCCCCGGGGCAATTTCTACTATCACTCCTCCCCCGACCCCCACTTCTCCCAACAAATAGTCTCAAACCCACCCTAACCTCCTCCACCTAACACCCCGCCAAATCACACGGCGTGGCGCGCACATTTCCCAGCAGGAAATCTGATAATGGTAATTGGCGGATCACAGTCGATAGGCTGTCTATAATAGAGCCTCCCTGATCTCGCCCTAACGTGTTTTCCTCGAGAAACATGGCACCGCATTTCACGGCACGCGGACAATTCAATATAATTGGCGTCCGCGTCAACTCGACGGTGGCCGGCAAGCGCGAGATTAGGTGGGATGGTTCTGCCGGAAATTGAGCCCGACATGTAGGGCCTCGCAGGGGGTGGGCAGTGGGAAATGAGTGGTGTCCTATAGGAAAATACCAACGTCCCCTTCGCCAAATTGTCCCGCACATGTCAGCATCTAACGGTTCAGGACCCGCCCCCTCCATTCCTGATCCACTCTTCTACTGTTCATTAGCTCTCAACATATGGATTTGTTCAAAGACACCCCTCCGCGTCGCACATATCCTCCCTCGTGAGTGACAAAAACCATATCCAATCAACTGACACAAAACAGAAGAGGGAAAAAGAGTAATCTGGATCATTGACTTGCAATGAATGACATAAAGTGAATCTATGTTGGGAAAAACCCAGATACTAAGAGCTAATTTGTTAATGCAAATGAGAGGCAGTTAGTTATCAAGTCGGGTCAATAATCTTGCATAATTTACCTCTATAACCTCCAGTCAATCCCGAACGATTGTCTGATAACACCCATCATCCACTTAGGGTGTTAAGGGACCCCCTATTACCCTATAGTAGGGAGGTTCTTTCATTATTTACAAGCAGCTTTTTAATGATACACATTTGAAACTAATTATGGGGGAAACGCGAGAAATCAAAGCATCGGAGATAAATAATTGAACACAAATATGTCCAGTAAGTATGTCCAGTAAGTGTGAAAAACTTATTCCTTTAATCACGGAGACGGGGTAAGCCATTGAGAGTGAATTGGTGGCTACGTATTGGCTACCAAATTTTTATCTGACCGTCGTGACCCATTTAGAAACGGGGACTTCACAGCTGGCAATTTGCCAGTGTTCCCAATCGGATTCAACCAAACAATTTGGTTCTGTTTAACTTTCCAGTGCTTCATTCTGTTCCCCAGGGCGCTGCGATCCACCCAGGTCATCCGATCAGCGAAAACTGTTCTTTTTACCACAAGAAAAGCAACGCTCTCCAACCCAAACCTAACGGAGAGCTGAGATTCCGGGCCTGATCTCTGCTTAGAGTAGCTGGTATGATTAACAGGCCATCATGAGTGTTTTTTTTTATATCTGAGTCATTACCTGGTCGGAGGGCATGGGGATTATAATGTGGCATCGGAGGCGTATTTGGGAAAATTGGAGAAGATAGTGCCGTGACCTGCAGTCCTTGGCTCTCCGAGACTGGTTATTATCTAGCCCTCATGGATCCATAGTCATTAAATATGTAGGCAAGGTGGCTCGGACTACCGTTGGCTGTAATATTAGTTGCCGTTGGGACCAGAGCCTCTAGACAGGCCTCAGGGTCACTCCGAGAGCGGAGAAGGCGACGAAGATTGTGTAATTCGGTTCAGCAATTATACGGGTCGCTCTCCTTACACAGATCTGGTTGCTGGAGCGTTGATCCTCCAATACATGGACAGCTGCCAAATGAAGAAGGTGGCACCTTCACGTGCGCCTCGTTGGTCCTGTGCATGTTTCCTCAATGAACACTTAAGTGGCTTTGCATGTGAACCACCTTAAAGGAGAGTCACGCATGACTTCAAACAGTGGCTTCACGCATTGCCTCACCCATGGCTTCATATATGGCTTCACTCATGGCTTCATTCATGGTTCCACTCATAGCTTCATTCATGGCTTCACTCATGGCTTTCAATGATATGTGAAGCCATGCATGAAGCCATTATTTTAAATATGTTTTTTATTTATTAACCATACTCATTCATACATGAATGATCTTCCGTATAGGTGTTAAATATAGGTATTACAATGTTCCAACAACAATATAAACAATTATAGCATTTAGGAAATAAAAACCAAGCCTTCATATATCTGAGATCAGAATCTATGGGGCAAGGTTATTATAATAAAACATGGTAGATCCATTCCTGAAGCCAACCATTAAGCCATGCATGAAATGTTGTGAAGTGACACATGAAGTTGTGTATAACACCATATTTGAAGCCATAGTTTGTATTCATGCATGGCATCACATGTGTCATCATGGCTGTATGGTTTATGTATTGCTTCTATCATAGCTTCCATTATATCTCTATACAAAGCTTCACATATGGATTTGTACATCGCTTCATGTGTGGCATTGAGTAATTACTTCAGATTTTGCTATGGGGAAATATAGATTTGAAGACAAGAGTTGTTGTTAGTGACGATTATATTTCTACTTCAGTCTCACAGAGGCCTGTTTACTTCTTATCTATAAAGCGGCTGTATCCTTTACTGGATGTCCCCAGAGTGAGAAGTGGGTATATTTCCTACCTCAGCCTTGTCTCTGGACTATATAGTGGGTCGGCTGATTAGGGGTCAGTTGATCAATGACCAAGGCTATACAATTTGTCTAATTCCCTCATAGTAAATGAGAATGTCACATACATACTCATACTTGATACAAATTTTGATTATTAATATTTATAAAAGATATCTATATTGTTAAGGATTTATTACATCAATTTTATATGTTATAGATTGGGTTTGGTAAAAATGGTGTCCTTCTAAGAGAATATACAGTCATGCTAAAGCTTTGGGATGACAACATGATAATCGTTTCGTGAGTGGCTTCATATAATAATATGCCTTTATATGTAGCACAATATGGGTTTCATACATGGCTTCAGTGAAGTCCCACTGGTTGAAAATTCAATAGAGTAGACCAAAGCCTCTAAAAGCACATTAACCTCCCACTCTATAGCTTTGAAAAGGGCCATTCTGAAGAAGACATTATTCAGTGCAAGCGTACAACATGTATTGTTTTATAAGGAACAAGGTCTCCAAGTGTGGACACATATGATCATATTGTATGCTTTTTGCCTGACCCAAACCCTCCTTACATTGATGCATGAACGTAAAACACCCTACAAGATGACAATTCTTTCCGAGAAATTAAAAGTCCATACAGTTTTGTAAAGATGTATAGAGACTTTTTTATTTGCACCCATGGATTATGTTCCTACGATATGAACGGATATTGGATACATTGTAGTTCATTTGATGTCGAAGAAACCCCGAATCGTGACTGGCTTCATTAAAATAAATACTATAAATCTATCAAAAAACAGACGCCTTTATGTCTCGAGGTCAAGAAGGCAGGTAGATTTCTAAAGCTTCATTAGACAAATTGCTGACATGAAATCCCTACTCAAACAGATTATGTCCTCCCTCGGGTATATCTATATATATGTAGCAATCTTTTTCCCTTGGCTCGAGGCAGTTCGCTGCGGCAGGGGGTGAAAGGGCACAGGTAGATACGATCAATGCTAGAGCTTATCAACTGCCGACAGGTGTATGTCATCCTCACCTGTCACATGAATCAATACCAACCCAGGCGGCAAGGTTCTAGTCAGCTTACTGAAGAAGATATCCCGACTCTAGTGATGCACCGCGTCATTGGAATAAAACGAGCTCCAAAAAGTGTAGGCAGCGAATCCAATGTGTTATACATGTACATGATACAGGCGATAATCCTAATGCAAGCTAATTCATATTACTTCTATTTTGCTAAATATTGGAGTGTAGATCTATAATTCAGCAGTCCCTGTCTGTTTCCCGATATAGTATATAAAATACTGTTTTCTAACCTATGAACTTACACGCTGAATATAGCTTAGTGTGAGGGGAATCTCAAAGGCGCTGCCAATTCAGCGGAAAGGTTAATGCCATAGGAGTGCTGGCAGCCCATTGACATTGTGTCCACATTAGAGGACGCTGGGTAGTTAGCTAGCAGTCTCCCAGTGACAGACACGACAGGTCAGAATAATTGCAGGTACATTGCAACATCGTAGCAGACAGATATAGGATATATTAATTTTCAGATAGCACGAGGACAAAAAGATGTACTCATTGCAATCAAAGGGAGTACAAGCCATTTCGGAAGTCGGAATTGGGAAAATCAGATCCGTTGATATTAGGATATAGCACGCCAGGAAGACATTTGCACATTCTATTCCTCAAAACCCCGACGATGGGAGGGTAGTATCATGACCTTTTAATCTAACAAGTTTGTGATAGGTAAATTGGCACACTGAAAACTCTTGTGATCACCGTACCTTATAGGGTTGATCTGAAGCTTTTTAATCTCCATTTCTTGGATTTCCAATACCGTTTTGATTGGTAACATGCAAAGTCAACATGTCGTGTATATGTCTATCAGAGAGAAACATTCCCTGCACAGGGCATGGGAACTGAATTCATATGCATCCAAACCGAAGTAGGTCTGCTTTAACTGATGTTGGCACTGCTTGTAGGCTGAACGTGGCTTTCTCGTTGAACATACAGCAACAACTCTTGCCTGAACAGCTGAATGATGACTTTAATGTTAATTGATGAGTATGCCATATACGGTTTCCCATTAGATGTTATCAATTGCCTTTTAAAGAGATAAAACAGCAGTAGATAAAATAATGCGAGTTTGTTTGTAAGTCTTAGCAAATCCAAATGAGGTCTTAAGAAGTCCTGAGTTCTCACGGGTACAATTTTAAGAGATACCAGACAATTTGGGTGCACGGACCTAGTTAGAGTATAGAATAAAAATTAATAATGACGGGGAAAGGCACATTTTAAATATGACATTCTATAGATTCATGCATCAAATGATCGTATTTCATCAGTTTCTTTTCTAGTAGGCTCTGATGCGATTTACGAACACTGTATGTCATTTACATTGTTCCTGAAATAACCTAATTAATAGGTCGTTAGTGTTTACAATGGGTAGCATTACCTGATAAATAGCTTTTAGAAAACGCGTGTCCATTTCCTGAGGATCTTCTTCCGCAAAGCGATCTGTGAGCTTCTCATACAGTACTGATGAATTATCATCTTTTGGCTTTTAATGATACATCTGACCAAGACCTTCTTCTGTAAACAGTAATGTGAGCATTGACATTTCGACCGTCTAACCTTAACGACCTTAAAATAATTGAATCATGGGGTCAATAGCTCATACTTCTCACGTAGAAATACATTACTGCGACCCTTATACTATGTAGGTTTATGATAAAAATATTTAACGTACTTTTATGACACACTTATTGAATGATACATCTAAGGACCTCGATCAAGTAAGCAAGTAATTTGCCTGGATGCGATGATATGACCGGCACACTAACACATTTCATAGTTTTTAGATACATGTATATGTATATACAGACACATGCACCCCAGTCATTCTTTCATGACATCGGCGCACATCCAGCCACAAGTATAATTTACAGGTTACATTCCGTAATAGAACAATTAAGTATAAAATCTTCCTAAGGTGTTGATCATTAGACTAGATGCATGATATCAAAACTGTTTGGAAAGGGAAATGCTATAGCACAAAGTAATGGAACAATGAGTAACTGTTACTACTGGTTACGTTGTTTTCCATGTGTGTTTCGAAGAAAATAACAACCATATACATAAATATACACCTTTCTTTCTTCTGGAATGCTTCCCCTTCCCTGAGAATGAGTCCGACGCCACATGATCAGATTGCATTAATTAATCAAATCTAGACCGGTTCTAATTGACACGCTACGAGACATAGCACGCGAAAATAACAAGGGTGTGGTCGTATCGAATAGGTTTTCCTGCAGAGTAGTAGGCATAACAATCACGGTGTATCCTTACAAGGGGTGATGATAACAGGGAGAATCCGTACTTTGGGAATTTATGTCAAAGATAATGATTTGCAAAGGGAATGATGGCCGTAAATCCTGTTTAGATCTAGTAGTTGGATGTTACGATGGCAATTTATTGCTATTGATAATAAGGAAAGACAAAATCGATAAGACCAAATTGGACGCACGTTTATGTTGTATGGAAAATCCCCTGGATAGTAAATACATGATAAAATGAGATTAATTCATTTCACTCGCAAAGTAATGTAATCAGAATAATCGATACGGACTGTGTAAACTTCAACATGACGGGCGCATTTTTGTGTGGCCACACATTTGACAGTGTATGCACAGCATCAAGCAATCACCTGCATATAGCACCTCAATATAACACGACTGTTCAATGTTCTTTGTCGAGCAGCTCGGAGCAGCTCGGCCCTCGGGGTGGCTGCACGAGCGCCTGGGGGCCTTATGACCAATCATTTACAGGCATAGCTTGACAGATTCTGCCCACACTGGAACAATATGCTCTTGTGGGCCTGAGCTTACTGGCGCCAAGTGTTGATTTAATTTGACGACCGTAATGAAAAGCAATCAGATTAGGACATTAATGAGCAGGCCGAGCGTGAGAATACAGGTCTTCTGGGAGCAGCTCGCTATAGGCTGAGCGGCTCGCCGGCAGACTGACCCCTATCTCCTCTCCAGGGCCAGCGACTAAATTTAAAGTGATAACCGCAATGGGCATGACATAAACGGGGAGTAGAAAGTGGAGACTGTCACACAGGGAATTAGCCGGCAAGTTTAGGAGGCTCCAGAAGAATGCTGATAAGATCTCATAGCGTTCTCTGGGGGAGGAGGACTTGAATTGCTAATAATCCCTGTGGACATATCGAGATGGATGGTGATGATAAAGGCGATTGGGTGCTCGCCTATAAGAGGCTCCTTCTCGCCCACACACAATGCCACTTCTCCGCGGCAAAGAGACACCAGCCGCGTGGTCATCTATTGAAGGTGGCCAGACCCAGTGTCCGGTTACTCTGAAGCCTTGGGGCTTAAGGCATGAAAAGGCCGGGCGCGTCAAATAAAGCGGGCTTTCGAGCTGCTCCTGCTGTGGGCGCGAGTTGCTCACTACCTCCTCGTTCCCCCTGAGCAGCTCGCCCACTGTCTGCTTTGTGTCGTGCCGTGGTCCCTGGGAGGAGGACCAGGAATGCGAGTGGCCGGGCCTACCGGTCCGAGTCTCTGTCCGGTCCGTGATAACACACCGGTAGGGGTTTATCACTCTTCCCTCCCGCCAAATGCCATGATGTATGCCTCTAACAGGCATTCCTTGTCTCTATTCCCCTGTCCACTTACTATCCCACCACTTCTTAAGCCAGCACTTTTTATCTGCGACTATCCCACCACTTCTCAAGCCAGCACTTTTTATCTGCGACTAAAGCGAAGTCAGTGACCACTGCAACTGCATTATTTTCCGGTGAAAAATAACTAGGGAGCCCATTTTAATGTTTCCGACGGCTTCAAATTAATGTACATTCTAATGTCGTTTAACACGAAATAAGCACATTTTTCTTTTTGTATTGACAAAGTCAAAATCACGCACTGGTCACTTCAGAGTTGCAAACTTCAGTGCTTTAACAGTTTTCACATGCATTGAGAACATGCAATGCTACTATTTTGATCATTGAGCGGACCTCTCTTCATTCAAATGCGTAGTACCACACCTTTGCATGTGTCAATAAGCCTTTATTTTCGTGGTGATAAATGTCCAGTATAATATAAGACTTATCTAAACATCTGTGAATAAAAACATTGCTATGACTCTCAGGGTAGAATAAAAAATATTGTACTTGAAATCATATAGTCAGCAATGTCAAAGTTACTATTTGCTAATACATTAATATATCAGTACAAATAAAGAAGAATAAGTCTCTCCTATTTGGTAACAGGTAAATACCATTTATCGATGTTTTTCCCTTTACCCTGGTGCGCAAAAAAGATGGGTACAAGGACGTCAATATTCTGAGATGCATAACCATGGCCATATGGCAGTCAGGGTTAGGATGTCTGCTATTTCTGCCACATCTGGAGAGCATTGTAAAAGCATATTTTCAGGGCGTTATATCGATTTCTCTTCTGAGTTTCAAGCATTGCTACATGCCTCAAGACCTACCAGCATTCCGAATTTTATATCTCAATAAATCCTTTATCCAATTTGACAAAATGTTCCAATCTATTATGAATCTTATGATTAGCATGCAACATCACTTAGGGGATAATATTGAGCATTACTCAAATTAATTAATTCTATTCCCCCTTGACGAATGATGGATGGAAGCCCCCCACAAAAATGAAACTTTCCAAATCTAGTTTTTCTGTTGAAAATAAACCTGACTGGTAATTCCTCATCCAAGTCTCTTAGGGGCCCTTACTTATTTCCCCCCACAGTCCGTGAGGTGACCCCAACAGTCAACTGCTGAGAGGAAAGAAAAGCTAAGACTTAGCATTATAGGTTGTAAGGGGCCAGGCGGATTGAGGAAATTCGCTAAGTTCTTGAAGATGATATACTTTTTTTCCCATATCATAAGTATACCAAAAGGTTATGGGTATTCTCTTCTTTCCATTAATTGGTTTATACAAAGTGGGACACGTTATAATATGTAGAACTAAACTCAGGGTTGTTGTTTTTCCAAATAAGAAGTGAAATGTTATGCAATTTCAATTGAGTAGGTGCATTTTAGAAGGATTCGCCTAATCATCATTCCTTCTATTTAAGGGAAGGTAACGGACTGCTCATACAAGCGAAAAGAAAATCAGCAATTTGCGCTTAGCCCCGCATAGTGGCCGACAATGACAAAGCTCACTCCTATTGCTCACTCCTATTAGCATGAAATATCGGCCTGTCGTTGACGTTTCGACTCTTAGCAAATGGCCACATATATCAAGGCTGCCATGTTGGCCTTCCGACTGGGCAAACGCAGATAGGCCGTGCTCCCAACAATCCATATACCAGGTAGAGGCACCTATTGTTCTTGTCACTGGTAGCAGACGTGTTGCAATATTGGAAAAACGGCCTGAAATCTCAGCACGTGCAAATGTTATAGATCAACTGTACCCAAGGGACCTGACCACCAAACACCGGCGGGGATGCCTGCATGCATGAACCCGACCCTGTCATGTGTGATGCTTACATAGGCCAGCACGCCCTCCTGTTAAGTGAACTGATTAGCCATAAGCAGGAATAGGCACTAGCAGAGGGGTATGGACACAGTGCACCGAGTTTGCGTTAGTATTTCCCCAATTCCGGTGAATGACACCTTTGTTTGGGGACTGTCAGGTACTGGTTGCCTTGTGAGTTTAGGCACACAGATTGGGAGTTTTCTGGGTTGGAATGAAAACAGATAATATTGTCTTTTCATCAGGATATACATACCGTTGAATGGAAAGGTCTGTTGCCATTAAAATTAAAGCTTCAAGTGGAGCAAATTGATTCTTTAGATATTGGTCTGATATCCTATATTATATCCGATAACAGTTATATTAAAATTATAAAACTAGTTATATAGAATATGATACTATGGCGCCTCAAAAAGTTACATGTACTTCCTACTCGTGAATCTGCGCAGTGGTTCCTCCCTCAGATGCTTCAGACTCGTAACTTTAAGTCTGGCCTCATTAAAATCCAGCATATTCGTCCGGTCTAACTGGGCGCCACACTCATGAGAGCGACAGGGTGGCGCCGAGTTAGAGTCTTTGCTTCAAGATGGGAATGTCGTGGGTTTGATTTCTGGCTGTGCCAAGGTTTTCGCTGCATCCTCTCAGTGTATCCATTACAAGGTTATCAAAGGCAATGGTGTGTGGCGCCCTGTCTATAGGACACTGCAAATAAAAGAACCCTTACCTCGGTAAAGGTGTAGGGGTACTGTATCCACCTCCTCGTAGATCGATGATCCAGAAGCAATGTTGAAATAAAACCCTAGTGCTTCAGAACCACTTAGTCTGGTAGTTTAAAACAATAAACACACTCGTGACAAATATCCTTTACGTCTGAATTAAATACAATTAATAATCTACCATGTATGTATAACCCAACTGGTCATTACAACTAATTCAAAATGAACATATTGAGAGAATGCAACACACCTATACACATGAAGTGGGCAAAACAGACTGGGAAAACCTAATTTCATCTTACATATCGATCTCCTATAACTTGCTGTGGCAGTTCCTGAGTCTTGCGTGTGTATCATAGCACGTGTCCGTGCATAACCAATCAGCCAATACGTCACGGCCTGCCAGCCACCGGCCTGCAGGGACGGCCGCTCCCGGGGCCAGTTTCCCAGTGATTCATAACAAATCGCTGACGTCTGACCCGAGCAGACCATATCTGCTCAGGCAGCCAAATATAATGTGCCGCCGTCAGTCCGTACGTCTCGCGAGCTGCTCTTGAGTGCATGTTCGACAAAAAAAATACGTCGCGAGTTTCCTGGTTGGCCTGGCACCCCCAGCCTCCAGCCTCCAGCCTCCGCCACCAGACACCCGGCAGAGGTGAGGCGGGAAGGGGAGAAGGAGATATGAAAGGGATACCGTCTAACGGCGACTTCAGAGGCCCGCCCCTTTAAGACGAGTGCCATTCAATGCCACAGTCTGAATGAATTGATTCTATGTCTGGTGCCAGGGTTTCAATAGATAGCGGGACATTCCTGGTTGAATCCACAGAAGCCCTCATCATAATGAATAAAAGAAACTATTAATCAAAATCCCACAACGTCTAATTTCTTTTTATAAAAAAAGAAGATAACAGCTCTTTATGTTCTTCTTATGCAAACTTTATTAAAACGCCAACAGCTACTTCACGCCCAATGAGTGAAAAATCTAAATAATTCAACATTGGAACAGAGGCAGTGCAAGTTATAACTCGCCGACAGAAGCGTTTTTCACTTGTCGGATGCGGCAGAGTGCCTCTTTATTGAGATGTTCACAGCCTGTAACTTCAAAGCTCGCTGCCCATGTTTGTCTTGGGTGGGAGGGTGCAGACAGAGATCAGCCCCAAGCCATGGATGAACACGATCATCTTGTATCAACAGCAAAGACGTTCCCGAACGGGTTGGCATGCCAAAAAGCTTGTTAATTGTTATTTGCTTCAGCTAACACGGTGGAAGACGTTTCTTGCGCCTCTAACAGTTAGGAATGGCCGCATATGTTCTAACTGCATTTTCTAAAAGCTAACCTCAGTAGAAATATCATATGTTTAAGTTAATATCCTATCAGACATAGGACTCAGAGTATTTTGACAGGTGTTCTACTTTTAACGTTTTATAGGGAATGGAAAAAATGAGCGCTGGCAGCAGACCTATACGTGTGCTCTGGGATTTATGTGCATAGATGATAGCTATTAAGACCTTGAAGACCCTGCAGGACATAATCACGTGAAACATTTTTGGTCTTTATCGAACTTTGTAATATTATAAAGCCAGCTTGCTCACCTCCCATGACATGTTTTGGAAGCTTTGCACATCAGCATAAAGGCCTTTAAATAGCAGTTTTATATTGCAGTTGGGCACAACTGCATAGCTTACACAGTCCGGAATCGAACCAGGATGTAAACAATCAGATATATCTTTGTTGAACCTTTTATTTGGGAAATTTAATTGTTAAAATTGCCCCATAGAATTTGACTGCCGGGATCATTGTTGGTAGACTAGGGATCAAAGCACCATTACAGATAATGATATAAGAATACTATTGTATGCAGATGATGCTGTCTTGTATCACACAAACAAAGATGTGGACTTGATACTAGACAAATTGCAAAAAGCAGTCACCTCAGTTTCCACATGGTGTAATAGTAATGGTCTGATAATTAATGAAAATAAATCTAAAACTACGCTTTTTGGTACTAGAAGCATGCTCAAAGGGAATGTGTCTACCTTGTCTATCACCATTAACGATGTTGACCTTTGTAATTGTAACAGTTATACCTACCTGGGGGTTATATTCGACGAATGCATGACAATGAAGGCAAACTTTAACAATCTTTGCAGGAAATTCTCACAGCGAATTTTTAAATTATCAAAATTAAAAAATTATGTAAGTAAACAAACACGCATACTCATATACAAACAGACCATTTTGCCAGTAGTAGAGTATGCAGATATTATGTGTTATATGAACACACTGCATGACCAATCAAAATTGCAGAGAATGCAGAACAGAGCTCTGAGAATTGCATTGGATATTCATAACCCCCGGGACCATTCGATTGAATATATACACAGTATGTGTAAACTGGACATGTTATCTAACCGACGACATGTACATCTACTAACTATGATGTTTAAAAATAGGTATAATCTAGAATGGTTGAAAGATGACAGAATAAGGCCTACCCGTAGGACTGGTAAAATACTGTTTGATTTGAGGGTCCCGCATCTGAATGTGTACAAGAATAGCCCATACTATTCCGGTGCAAAAATGTGGAATGACCTACGTATTTCTATACAAGCACTGGATGACAAACCTAAATTTCAAAAGGAAATCAAGGCTTGGTTGACACAAAATAATATCCCTATTGACTGACAAGTAATAATGCTTACCATTGCTTATCTTAGTGTGGTATGGCACATCATCCTGTGTGTTATTACTATCATTATTACAAAAATCTTTTAGTTAAACCAGAATCTTTACCCTGCTGAATAACACCCGATGAGCTTATACCTACCTTGTATGAAATGAAGCGAACAACATTTCAGATTGAACTCTAATCATACAGCACCCATCACTTAACTTAGTATGGGTATCTGTATCTCCCTGTTTATTTATAACTCTAAGATTTGTTGAATTGCATACACATTTTTACTTGTATAAAATTGGTAATACCTACATGGAAGAACATTTGATGTAAATGAATGTGGTTAAATAAAAAAAAAACAAAAAAAAACAACAACAAACTGTCGCACTGCTTGTTACAGACTGCATTCTCTTCCCAGCTTTTCCGACATTGATGGAAAACCACAACTCCTATTTGCCCTAAGTTACTTAAATTGAATAGGCCTATGGATAATTGTTATTGGATGATGCTTTGTTATCCGCTAGGCAATTACTACATCCAAACTGAGGCGAACTGATTCAGAGCTCAGTTGTATAGACGTTGTAAAGGGATACATCTTATTTATATCGGTGTACTACTACACAGATAGACTCTTCATGTACAACAAGAGTGACAATAGTATATCTCTTTTATATGTTTATCTGTAGATTGTTACTTTAGTCGCGTGTTATGGTGCTGAAATAAAAAAGCAAAAACGACAACACCACACACTGCTATTTTCACCATCAGGAGAGAGGCATTCACACAGTTCTCGAATCACCTGTAAAAGGAATCAATTACTTCTGTATATAAGTGCATCGAGTGAGGTAACCATACCCCTAAGGTGAGTACTTCACCTGTATCCTAGCCATCGTATTTCCGGCGAAGCTGGACATCCGCCCAGAGGTATATACTAGATTGTGTTACTTGTGTCCTCATACACAATTCATCGATCCGTAACACACTGCACCTAGACACTTCTGGTCTTTTTATTATTTCTCCAGGAGCCTTGCATCAAATTCAAAGGGAATTCAAACACTGGATGTTTTCCTTCAAAGTCTGCAACTGATCTGTTATTTAAAAGCTTTTATAAGTTTATTTAAAATGTCAGCCAGCATTGTAACTTTTACGGCATTTCATATAATGAGCGTTGACTACATCTCATACATGTAAATAGTTCCATATATGACGGGAGATGTGTTTCTGAATTACCCCTGTTTATGATAAAGCCACATACAAAGCTAATTTTATGCATGTGCTCTAATGAAAATCATAAGAAACTGCTTCTACAGCCAGTAATGACAATGATACATTGTGCATACATTGTAACTGAATTGACATATTCATATTTCTAAGAAGAGATTATTATTATATGGACATAGCTTTCTTACAATCTCTTCTCAATATTCATGAGAAATATTGCCATGACTTAGGAGGTTGTAACTGTTCTTGATCACTTGAGTATGTTTGAAAGTTTATATCTATAATAAGGAGGTATTTAGGTGGAGTTAACCATGGGGAATCTAGCCTAGACTGGATCAATCATTCATACACACATTGAGGGGAAACTGCCTTCTGCCTGTCGGTACACGTTATCTGGTTATATAAGTAAGTAATAGGGTCAAGATCACAGCAGAGGGGTTGCCGCTGAGCAGCCGTGGCCTTGGGTGGGGTAGTGGGATTGGCAAGGAAAAACATGTAAATAAGGCCATCCAATGTGGCTTTGTTAATTTTCCCTTCTTGTTCTGCCTCTACTATAAGCAGCGCCTATCGCGTGCGGCAGCATAGGGAGGGGGAAGGAACAGAGCGGCCTCGCCCAGTTTTCATTATAGGAACATTCATCGACGAAAGCCTTGGCAAAGTTGTATGGCAAATAACGAGCATTGCCCAGTGGGGTTAGGGGATGTTCCCAGCTCTTTATGCTTCCGCTTTGCCCTACAGCAATTCGACTTCCTCGCGTTAACGTCGCCTCGTCTGGGGCATTCCGCGCCAAGACCAACAGCGAGCTTTCATCGGCTATCTATCTATCGGTGGCATTTCAACGAGTTTTTGCCAAATGGGCCCAAACTAGGTGCTGTTAAGAAAGGTCAGCTTAGAGTCTCGGCCCAGTAATTTGTCAGACGGGGGCCATACCTCTACACCTCGGCTTAGCAGGGATGGTATAGAAAGAAAGTGGTCCCCTCTAGGGCAGGTGGAGACCGATTATAATGATTTTCGATCAATGACACTGGCGTTTAGTCAGGGACTGTGCACCCGATCTTGACGCCGTAGCTCCTCCCTCTTCTCAGCAGGGGTGGAAACGTGCCAGCAACTGGGAGTGGCTTTTCCTTTTTTGGTGGCATAAGAATATAACCTTTCAAAAAGGCTCATACGGCCAGAATTGTATACAGGCTGAACTTCGGGTGGCGTTTTCCGGGAGTTCTAGGCTTAATGATACATTTCATTTATTTACTTATTGAACTGCAATCATAACAAGATGATCTTCTATGCAAGTATAACAACAGAAATAAAAACACATCATTTCAGAATAAGTGACGATCTATACTACCCACTATGGAAAATGAAATTACACTAGTAAACCTTAATCATGTGCATAGTTATCCGCTGGATTATTAGGGCTTTGCAGTGTATACATAAGACATTCGATATTTATGCTAATCATTCTTTGGTAAAATTCCAAGGATACTCAATGTGATTATGTGATAAATAACAAATGATACAGTAATACAATAGTCATCGTTGCGAAGGGTCGGCATACTTCAAGCTAGCAATTTTGTTGACGAAGTCTATTAATGCATATTTATATGAAAGTACTATCCCGCTGAGTATACCTGATGATACTCTCAACGACATCAAGATCATATATACATGAAGATCGGCAGAATAAAGACGTATTTTGAACACCGCTGCAATGCTGTACAATCACCTTCAGTGATACTATCTCGAGAGGGGAGAGAATAGCAGTGCCTTCCCTGTGATGTAGGGCGTAGGCAATTCACTATAACATAGACTACACGTCGTAACCGAGAGTAATAAATAAGGATATAGGGAGGGTAGAAAAAAACAAATGTGATAGTCTGACTGTGGGATTGACCCGGCGCCAAGAGAAACGGCACGGACAAAGAGGAGGCGGGCGGGGAGAAACGGCGATAGAAAGAAAGGAGGAAACAGAAAGAGGGTAGACGGAAAGGAAAGGGTCTCTATTGGGAGAGGCTGGAAGGAGGTTGGGCAGCTGGGTTAAGAGTGTAATTGACATAAAAATGAGGCCGTACATCCGCAACGCCGCCCCCCCCCCTCCGGTGGTGGGTTGACCATCAAAGGGAGGAATTGGATCGATCTCCCACTCACCCACCCACCAAACCTACCTCGCCCATCCCAACCAACACACGGATGGTATACGGGATATGTGGCCAAGCTGCATTATTGATGCTCCGCCAAATCCAAATGGACTAATGCTAAGTACTCCTCCACCTCTCGCCCTCGCCGGTTTGAGCACCAGGCCGTCGCCTCTAAGTGAGGTAATTGCCAAGCTCTCCTCCTTGGACGAGGGGAGGCCCTCAGCTCAGGTAATTGCCTACTGTTTCCTAGGGCGATTATTTGAATCATGTCTCATAAGAATCACCGCTTCCTTTGGGCATGAAGATTGCCATCTTCAAAGCTGGTGCAGTAGACGCGTTCAAAAGATTGGATGTTTTAGTAAGCTTCATCTATCTGCGGGTGCTGCTTGCTATGTATATTGAGTAGGGTGCCTTTTTGCCCTGTTCATAACGCTGTAGACATAAACACGTTGTAAAAACTGCAAACTGCCATCTCTGGATACTCCACAAAGAAGGCCGTATAAAAAGGTAAGAATATAAGAATGAGTTTTATATCGAAATAAAAGTCTGTGATACGTATCAAATCATTCATATTTATTGAAGAAATCTGAGGTATCATAAGTCTTCAGCTTTAACGCTGCCAACTGTCTGACGAGGCTATATAAAGCAATGACTTCAATGGCTTTGGATTGCCTCTTCGTGCATTGCATGCACAAGGTAACTACCGGTATGTGGGTTCCCTCGTGACCGATATATAGAATGGGTGTTAGTGTTCATGTGTACATGTAAGACAACACAGAGTAAGTATAGTGAGGCATTGTCATATGGCATGCTGCACATAAAGCCATTGCATGTCTCTGCATGGTAAACCCGTTTACAGTGTGTGCTCGACTCTACCCCCTTCATTTTGCCAAGGGCTACACCCATTAATCCCACTCCCGCCTTTTACAAACGCACGTGCCACTCACACAACTCTGGTTGACTCTCCAAACCCAGAATCTAAAGCCTAGACTCATACACAGGAGGAGTGATATTGCAGTGGGTAGGACCCTGGATGACTTACCTGGGAGACCGTGGGGCGTTGGACAGGTCATGATGAGCGTGTGGTCCCCACGCCTCGAACCCAGAACATGCCGGCGTAGGCGGGAGGAGCGGTCGGGTAACAACACCGGAGGAAGCCGTGCCTCCAGGGTGTGTGCACCGGAGTGGCCGCCTAGTGCTCAACTGTGGAGTTACTTACTCCGCTGGGCGGGGGTGGAAGTGGTGGTGGCACGCGCCTGGAGGGGTGTCGGGGGTGGGGGGCTAATACTGGAGGTGGTATGTTGGTGTATCGACTCCAGCGTGCAATGCACTGCAGTGCGCGGCGGGCGGGCACTGGAGGCGAGGCGGTGGGTCGGGAGGGTGGGTAGCACCTGGAGGCTTATCATAATACGCATCGGTGGCATGCCGGTGGAAAGAGACACAAAGGTAGGAGGACTCACCTTTTCCTTCTGCAGACTAGCAGACTGCCTTTCCTAGCAGTGCGCCGCGCCGCCGCTCCCTCCCTGTTCCGGAACCGCTCCCCATAACTCCGAGAAGGCGAGTGGCTCAGCGTCACGCCCGACCCTGCCACTCACTCACCACCACCACCACCACCACCACCACTACTACTACTTCTACTACTACTCCGATGTGTGGGTCAGAGCTGTTACAGGGCAGAGCCTATAGGTGGGAGTGGGGGAGTTCGTTGAAGCTGTAGGCGGATTACAGGTTAGACCTAATCAATGCTGATCAATACTCCAGAGGAGGCCCATGGTCAAAGATCTGGCCTAGCTGTCGTCATCAAACGATCTTCAACACGACCAGGCAGCGCCCACTCAATGGACTCCCCCCAAAGACCGTGGGTTACCTCCAGTCACCAACACACCTGTAATGGTGAAGGCCAGGAAGTGCCAAGGCACCGGCTTTGATCCGATCGACTCTTCTTGCTATACTCTCGAGGGGGAGGAGTGGGAGGCGGGGCCTTTCATGCCCATACAACAATATACTTCCTCTGGAATTAGGTTCGCCCGGATGGGGGTCAAACTTTACATAGGCGATTGAAAAAAGTATAATGTAGGGCATCGTAATGAGCCGTTCATCAACAGAACCTCTCGCTCAACGCTGAATGTTGCTTTCATTAACTTGTTTGAATTGCAACTTCGACGATATAGACTAGGCCCCTATTTACATTTGTCTTTGGCACAGCTATGAAAGGTTTACTGTTGAAAAAGTCATTGTCTTTTTTTTCGCAGCGCAGACGTTTAGTTCAGGACAGAGACTTCGCCACTCCCATCTCCTTGTTGTTCTTCAAAGTAGCTCTGCTTTTAAGAATCACTGAGTAACTTGCTTATAAGAGGATTGTAAGTTTATTTTATTCTCATTATCGATATGCAGTCGCAAACCCATCTCCATAGTAAAGTATAGATATTCAAATAGTCGACTCAATACATATCCTGATGAAGACTGTCAAAAGTCGAAACATGTCGATCTGCCATAATTTTATTAAAATGTTTTATTGAATCGATCATCAACGCTGTCTATCAACACTGTTGTCAAGTTTGGTGTATCTTCTACATCTTTAACCAATACATGTGTGTAGTAGAAAACTAACCACATCGATCTTCACAGTATAGATAATCCCGAAGTCGTAATTCATCAGACAATTACTAAACCAAGTTCTGTATTATATTCAGCAGTGTCCGAACCATTATAGTGGTGACATATGCAAATACAAAGTCACACGAAGCTTCCGAAACCTTAGTGTTTCCATTATGCCTTCCTGTCGGAGCCACGCCCCCGGCCCCTACTCGCTACTAACATTATGTGTAATGGATGAGGCATTAGGCAAAAAAAAAGTGTTGTGTTCAGGTAACCCTACCTACCCTAAATTTTTGGCCCTACCCAGGAAATATTTAATCTTTTTTTTCAAAATCCAAGAGAATTGACCTATAATAGCATGGAAAACCATAAAACAGCACAAAGATGCTCAGGGCATGTATTTTAGATGCTAAAAATGTTTTTGGATGATATTTGGAATATTTCTTTTCTTTCCAACACTGCCTGGGTCTCTTTAGTAAGTAAAAATTAAAAAGCAAAAAATAAAAGGAAGGTTTTCGACCTACCTACCCTATTTTTTTTTACCAATGTTACCTGAACACAACAATTATTTTTTGGCCTTAGCACAATGCCTCGGAGTTTCTGAAACTCTCTATTTCAATATCAGTTCATTCAGCGGGGAAGTAGCTAGCCTACCACTATAGATACCAAGCAATAGAACATCTACCCTCCATAAAATCTAGTACGCCCAGGAGCGGGTTGCAATATAAAGTTGTGCCAGGGCAGAGGGTCAAGAAAGAGTGTTGCCCTTTTATCGACGGTGCCCCCTTTCTGCCCAAACTTTAGGGTTCTTTCATTTACTCAATATCAACCCCCGCAGGCCATGTAGGAAACAGTAACACTGGGGGACAATGCCAGGTGGCAGAAACACAACCCAGGCCGTGGCTGGCGTGTGCCCAGCCGGGGGAGAGGCCCCTGGTCCCCTATACTTGCTCATGTGACGGGCGGGGTGGGCGTGGAGGCCGTGGTTTAGTGGGACCGGCGCCGGGCCTAGCCAGCCCTGGTGTGGCGGGGGACCAGTAAAGGGTCTCCCCGTCTTATTGCCCAATCAATAGTGTCAATAGGCGCCAGTCGTTCCTGAATCACCTCACTCGGGCGGAAGATGCCAGCTTCCACGCCGATTAAGGCTTTTCCAATGGACGCCTACTGCACTCTCTGATCCCTACTTAGCGGTGTAGATTGATCACTCCACAACAACAGACACCCGGGAATAATGCTATAAGATAGGACCAACCTGCTTGCACCCGCTCCAAATGAGATATAGATTGCAAGAGGCTTTGTCTTCGTTAACTCTTTATCGGGCAATATCTTATGGCCTGTTTGAAGTGCCACGTACGGTTTAGTTGGTTATCGACGTCTGGTTATTGTGGTGACCAGCCAAGCTCGATCTTGTGGCAGCTGTACCACCTGGGCCTGTTTTCCACTCGTTTACCACAGTGAATGAATAAATAAAACAATCGGGTAGGGGTGGGGGGTGGGGATTCCACCGATGGAATAAATAACACAACGGGGAGAATTCCCTAGATGAACCAGGCTATGGCAGTCCTAAAGTTCGCCCTTCAAGCACAGATGTGGAAATGAATATTCCTAAAGCCTGCGAAACAGCAACAAAGTCGTTTTGAAGGCGCGAGCAGCTCCCCGGAGATATTGGCATTGGCCCCGCTGTGTTTGGAGCAACTCCTCACTCATTTGAACAAGATAAGACGGGTCAATACGCGTGGCGGGAACTGAACAGCCCAGGTTAAAAGGCTCCAGCGCAAGAGGAGCTCGCAATTTACCTCTGGGGAATCGTGTACAACCTGATCTTGATTTTGCTTTCGGTAGGGCGAATCGAAGGGGCACCACAATTAGCGTTTGTTGTTTGCTTTCAGATAATCAATGTACCTCGCAACATAATTGCAATTCTGGAGTGTATTATAAGACTATTTAGTGCGAACTTACGAAATCGACAATGCTCTTCACTAAGAAAGCTACATGAGTGCTTTTGTTTTTATCTACAGTTAAATAGTTATCATGACGCTTTGCTAAACTAAGGAAAGCGTTAAGTCATTACTTCGTATTCTTACATTAGGTGTAGCAGTGTAAAGTAAAAACAAATATCATATAAAAGAATACCCTTCATTCGAATGAATGTTGCCCAAACAGGGAATGTTTTTGAAACACAGTGATTACCACAAGGGCAATTGATTCGCATTCATGGCAGACCTGTGATGAGTCTTTTGGATAAAAGGTCTTTTTCCCTTTTCCAACATAAATGTGCTTCGAATAACCTTCTAGCAAGACAAAGGGCTTTCAGGGTGCATGCCAAGTCTAGGCGGAGATTCTCGGAACGAAGGACGATTGTGCTCCAAAAGAAAGCAAGCCGCCAAGAGGCCGTGTTCATTAGACCACCTTCGGGTAAGGACGGACAAATGAGGCCTTCACAGAATGACAGCACTTTAGAGAGGTATTAGGATGTTTTGTAACCTTGTCTTCTCTCTAGTGCCAAAGTGCCTCGCAATAGTCAAGTGAATTCTATGCCAGTATATGTCAAGGTAGAAACTTTACATTGCAGTAAGTACACAAAGCTCGATATATAAATTGTTTGTCATGTTTTTTTCAATCTAATGGAAATACAAGGGGAAGGCTAAAGCACTAAACGTCTTTTTTGTGTGCCAAATGACTAAATATATTGGTTAGAAAAGAATATATTGGATTTGTTTGCACACTCAAGGTCAGCAATCAGAGGGTTGGGTCAATCTACAAAGCGCCGCAAACAGACAATACCTTGAATAGAAGTGTTTGTCGCCAAACAAGAAAAACTGCCTTCTCGCACGAACAGTTATGATTTGTCAACTGTAAAAGGTAATACGTTTCATTTAAATGATGTCATTATATGGCAAGCATTCAAGAATAAGATGAAACATTTAAGCGGGGGTTAACTGGTGGACTTGGGAATTAATAGAATTACGCGGATGCTGATTAAGTATTTGTTACAACCTGTGCTAAATTTAAGGGGCCTCGTGCCGGGCATGTCTTTTGAGGCACGAGCCTCTCCTTCTAATTAAACCACACTACGAATACATGTAGTCGCCTCTCAGTTTATTGTTATCAAAAGCAAGAAATGATATGAACTTATTAACATATATTTATAAAGTAAATCTTCACTGTTAAGCCCCGCGCCATGAATGTAATTTCAGTGTCGGCGGTTCCGTTGCAGGGAGGAGCTGCTCACGTATCACGTACAGGGGGACAAACTCCGTATTAAAGGCGGCGGTGTGCGCGAGCAGCTCACGGAGGGAGGCAATGCCCGCAGTAACAAGGTGCTGAGCCGTGGTGGCTGTGAACTGAGCCACTCGGCCCATGTCGGCCGCTGTGAAGAGAGCAGCTCGCCCGCTGGAGGGCGCCGCGTCGGCCTATTGAGATGATGACTGATGGCGTCTCGCGATCACAGCGCCCCGACGCGGGACGCCAGGGGGCTGATGGCAGCGCTCCTCCAGGGGGCGTCCATCTTGATTTCGCCAACACAGCGCGCTGGCCGCGTTCCCAGTCAATGCAATCGAGGGATTGTTTTCCCCCCGAACTGCGTTGGAGATCAACGTCCATTCTCACCCTTGTTCCCCGAGAGGAAATCCTCCATGGTATTCGGTCAAGATTATGGATCGGAATTTTACCCAGTTTTCTGTTTGTCTCGAGGGACTGGAGTGTATTGACATAGTATAAATTATCGTGCTACAATCTTAACAGGCACGGAAGAAAGGCGGCGTTGTTTCAGGCCATTTTTGCATTTTAGGCGGAGATAGGTTGGAAGTTTACAAAATGCTGCAGTACTCGAGGAAGGTCAATGTAATTTACTCTTACATCGCCTATATTGATTTGTCTTGAACTTTGCTATTCGCCTTAAAGCTAGGTTTTCGTGAAGGAAATTTCCTGTCTGCGTTTATGTGTCTCCCAATGACTAGGCCTATTCTTCAGGCTACATACTTCAAACTAAGATCAATACATAAAAGAGAAGAAACGAATGGGTTATGAAATATTTATTCTAATATTTCTTTTTTATCAAAAAGGACGGGGTATACATTGTTGATACCGCAGGGGAAGAAATATGAATATTTTCTGCTCTCTGCGTACAAATGATATACATGTATCTAAATTCTCATACAAAAATATCAATTTGATTAAATTTCTTGGAAAACGATAGTAGCTAATGAAAGGGTAGAGGCCTTTGAATATTGAATATTGAAAGTAAACGATATCTAAAGACAATTCTTAGTTATATATTCGGCTTGGGCGACCATTTGAAGTACCAGAAACGATAAGTTTTGTAACAAATTTACATCCAGTACCTTTTGTTTGTGACAAGGCAGTGCTAATCAAAGGATTACAATTTCCTAACGAAAGAGAATCTATTACAAAACATATAAAGTACTCTTTTTTATTATGTTTTCATTACTTATGCTCAGGCAGCATTTACCCTTTCAGTGATAGCGTGGGCATGGTTAAATAACATAACTATGAAACCAGTTTAGAACAGAAGTAAATCAGCTGTAAATCACAAGCATGTTGTCTGGTTCAGGGTAGAGGAAGTACTTGTACAATGCACTATAACATAAAGGCATTTCATTTACCATCGCAATCGGATATCATAAATACCTATATAGAAGATTCGAGTTCTATCACAGTTTTATTTCTAACTGTTATTTTTAAGGAAGCTGGAATGTTAACTCTATACTTAAACTATTTTTATCACATGTTCATCATTGTAACTTGTGAAAGACTTGAAAAGTAATGGTACATGTCACTAATACATAATCATTTAAAGCAAAGAATTATCAAAGTTTATGACATAATATGATTATATAATGACTAACCGGGGTGTTGAGATCTCTACTTGCCTATAGTATCCAATTCAACCACATTTGATAAAGATATCATATATAGACATGTTCTATATTTAGACGGATTAGCAATATGTTACATCTAAATCCCCATTAATCACAGTGTTAGTACAAATGTATATATGGTTAAATTTTAAAAGGAGCTAGCCTTGGGGATGGTCGTGTACACCGGTCGCATTTGCATAAATCTTAAGTTAGCTCCTATATGTTACGAGTCCTTTGGCGATACTGCCCATGGGACTGTACCATTTGGGTGAAAGCTGTACATACGTGGGCCCTCTGAAGAAGCATGTTCAACAATGGCGAGTAATAAAGTGAATATGGCCTACTAACCAAGGGACAGATAATGTACCATTTATGCCATTCTTGGAGAGTTTCTTCAGAAGTCCTGCATATGTCCATATTTATCATACAGCGTACCTTAACTTATTTTGATCACCCTTACTTCTCGTATACAGTTTTCCCTAACTCTCCTCTCTTCACGTTAACAGCATCCGTAACGTCTCTGTAAACCCCACTGCCGGGATGGCTACAAATACTCGATTACTTCCGTGCCATCATGTTGCCTGGCGTTGACATGTACGACCTGGGGTCGTACATGTGGCCCTTCGCGTAGTAGGTGGGGTCGGTGGCAGGTTTGAAGGGCGTGTTGTAGGTGGCGTGCCCGGCGTACACCTCCTCATCCAGGTGTAGGCCGTACACCGAACTGTAGGTTCCTCCAGGGGGGACGCGCACCTCCGTCGTCTTCTCCCGGTACCGCCGCCTAGTGAGAGCACAGTGAGTTAGACGCATACTAAAATTTGGTGTAATAGATGAATACCCGCACTGTCTATTAACAATAATGATTGTCTATGTCTCATATGAAGCTAAAATAACGTAATTTCAGCGGAATCACACAAAGCAACAGCGTAACTTAGAATAGTTTTAACCTAAAGATTTCTTAGCGTGGGAGAAGGCATCACGTACCATTCTATTCCTCCAACAATTCACATAAACTTAATTATTTTGGCAATCATCGACTGTAATGTTTCAGGAAAGAAGGCTCTCATTCAGAAAAATAATTTATTAATATTGATACATACCTGTGGCGATAGCAGACTTTTATGATAGCCAACACTACTAGAACCAATGCGATTGCTCCACAAAGTATACCAACGATCATTATCCATTGGTTGTTCTGAAAGTTTTGGAAAAACAGCACACATAGTAAGTACGATGAACATGGTTACCAGTATTCTAATAAGAATTTCAGGGATGGAAGTCAGCCAAAACATCTTCAATACATATATTCTAATGGGAATACACTGGTCGAAACCATTGGAATATCTCTTGGCTGTGATAATGATATATTTTCCATTATATGATACTCTTTTTATGCTTCAAGTTCTTTCGCACAATAAAGTGCATTGCTTTTAAACACAAAATATTTCTACTTACATTGGAGCCGAGGCCGTTGAAGTCTCCGGTATACAAATTCTTGCCATATTTCTTCAGGGCGGCGCCCAGCATGTCCCTTTCAGGCTCCTCCAGTAGGCTGTCCACGCAGTACCTCACCAGCGACACCACCATGCCCGTCGCCGGGTCCCTCCGATCATTGTTCACCTCTGAGATGGTGACACGGATGTCCTCCTCCAGGACGTCAGGGTTGGCCTGGACGTAGGCCTCCCGAACGGCTCGAATCACGTTGGCCTTGTCCTCCTCCTTGGTCTCACCCTGGAGGTGCAGGAGGCTGCAGCGGAGGGGAGTGCACCCACAGCCCTGAACGCCGGCCGCCTTCAGGAGCTCCTCGTTAAGGGTTATGTTGTCAGGGGGCGCCAAGAATACTGGATCCGGTTCCTGTCCGCCCACGTCAGCAGTGTAGACCACCGGTGTAACGAATTTGCTGAATCAAAGAAGCAACAAAATAATATAGTTTCATTGCGTAGGGTTTGACTATTGCAATTTGGAATAGTGTCCATAAGCGAGTGATATACTTGCTTCTCAAAAAGTAACAGTAATGAATGTTGATTGGCAAATGTCTATAGCACCACCTCTCTTTCCAATCATCCCTTCTATAACTTACCATCTTATTTGCGCAGAGTTAGGAACTCTCAATCCTTTTTGCTATATTGTAACATTCACTTGCCAGCTAAATTTGGTTAAGGATTCATTATCTGCTGGAATCACTAAGTAGGTATGAAGCATATGAGAGAGTTCCACACCCTCTTTGGTATCATTTTACTAACCCGTCGGGACCCACAAACTCGGTATTTAGTCCATCTGACACAGCGCGACGTCGACGGCTGGGTAGGGCCACTTGAATTGGCCTAATCCTGATGTTCATCTTTGCACCAATATCTATGAATATGTAATGAATTCAGCCGTTAATAAAACAGCACAACAACGCTATTCTTCAAGCAACTTTCCTCATCTGAAGTGTCAATCTTGAGCTTTGAAATACAAAATAGATTATGACTGAATATAGAAGCGACTAAAATGATAAATGATTTTTTTGTAGTACGTAAACAATTCCCAAACAACAATTATTAGTATTATGAACGATTTTACTTTGTTTATACTGTCCAACACCAACCCAAGACAAACTTCATTTACCTGTGTTAAACTTGACCCAGGCATTTTTGATGCCCAGTAGGATCCTTGGCATTTTTGCCCTGATGTCGATGGAGGCCCCAGAGAGGAACAGTTCACGTCGTTCAAGGGCCGTGCACCCGCACAGAGAGGTCCGAGAGGTGCTCAGCCTGTCGTCAATCTCCTTAGCAGATGGCGCCACTGCATCAGCATCCGGGTCTTCTCCGTTGAACTCCACGGCCACCCCCACTTTAGTCACATCCGTCCAGTTGGACGAGACGTACTTGTTTACCTTGACCAAGGAGGCCTTGACTACAGCTCCAACTATGTGGTGAAGGACATGTCAAAATATAGAATGATAATGTTACGATTTATTCCTCGATTTCTATTATGGTTTTAAGAATAGAGGGATATTATAGTGTCCAAAACATAATACATTTGCGAATATGTGTAATGTATAGGTACTTATTTCCATACACGTATACATTTGTATTGTTTGCTTAATAACCAATAGCAATGCCTTTAGGCAGTCCTATAAAACTCATAATAGTCATTCTCTTTCACTTTTATACATGAGCATTCACACGTGTACCTTTAGGCCACCAACTCGGACCATTGAACACATTGGCCAATGTTATACATGGATACCAATGCTATATCTTACCATAGCCATATGGACCTATAATATGAGCTATCTCTATGGTCTTACCGTTGGAGGCCGTCCACGATGCTTGGATGGCCGTCTCCACTGACGACCTTTGGGACTCGGCCAGCCGACCGGAGAGGTACAGGTCGCGCACGCGCACAGCGGCCGCGCCGAATACTTCAATCTGCGCAGACTCCCTCAGCTCAGCCTCGAGTTCGTTCACCGAGGGCGGAACCACGTCCTCTACAGCCACGGGCTTACCGGCGGACAACACCTGGTAGATGATCTTGGAAAGCACCTCGCTGGGGGATAATGAATGCGGAAATGGATTAAGTGATAGGAATACAATGGACCAATATAACAGTTTGCGCTTTGGCCCATGTCAGAACATTTGAAACAATCTTGTTAGGATAGATAACTACTGTACTTATAGAAATGGCAAGATTTGATGGAAGGAGAATATGATACGATTATGAACTATATGAATGAAAAGGATATCATCATCGAGCAAGTTGTATTGTTCATTTCATTCCATAAACCTTAGTTTATTCAATACTTTTCCACGTTCTCTTTATGATATACAGAAAAATATACCAATTTTGCAATAAACGCACATCCTTATCACATACTCGTATACAGCAGAGCACTGCGAACCTTTTAGTTATGGACAACATGGTCTGCTGTCCGACGAGGCGGTAAGTGGGTCTGACGAGAGTGGTGGCCGCGCCCTGCCCCCACACTTTGCGGATGGCATCCAGCACCTTGACCCCGTGCTCTTTGGTCGCCTCCCCTTCGATGACCAGTGAGTAGGTGTGGCTGAGGCGGACAGGCTTGACCGTGCCCGTGTACAGCCGAATGCCCTTCAGTCGGGCCCCGGTAAGGGCCGCTATGACCTTAGAGATAGAGGGGGCGGAACGGTCGGCCGGGAAGGTCATCTGTCCATCGACGCGCATGCTGTAGAGCACTTTGGTTAACTGGACTCTGGGGATGGGAAAGATTGCATGGTTAGGGCATGTGAGCTGTCTGACTGATGGGGGTGTTGTGTGTTTGAATGGCCTGAGGGGCGGCGGTTCAAGTAAATGTGGGTATCTGATTCAGAACATTCACAGAATAGATCAGCAATCGTAACCTCAAACTATCATTGTTCTAATGCCATTTAACTAAGCAGATAACTCTCACATTAGAAATAATATCAACTTACCCGTATTCACCAATATTGGCTTCGACCTTTGTGATATCGGCTTCAATTTCCATTGTTTCTGAAATAGGGAGAATATATTCACATTGTTCACATAGCACTAGATAGTGATGATTGGAAATGAAGATCTCCAAATTCATGTTTTAATTGACCTCGGCTCATGAATAACAAGTGCTTTTACATTCTATTACATTATTTCAGTATTATAGTTATTTAACTTCTAGCATGATGAAATCATTATCTTCATCTTATATAACGACAAAAATACATTATTGCCTGATAAAATAAATATAAGACGTCAAAATCATACCTCCGATAGCATAGCACGTTTTAAAAGGGTTCTATAGATTTACCACCTTCTATGTATTCTTTAAAATTATCATAAAGCCCTAACCCACCTTCATGGTCTTCCCACAAGGACTTAAGCACTGGTAGCAGGGGCTGGGCTCCTTTGTCGGTGACGTAGCCCATGAGGGTCACAGTGTATTGCATGCTGTATGACACCGCCATCCCGGTGTAGATGGTGTACGTTGTCCCAGTTTGTGATGTCACGACCAGTGACGTCACGAGGTCCTGCGGCCCAGGCCCTGGCATGATCTGGGGTGACAGCACTTTGTCATCGACGGAGACAAAGTATATGAGGCCAGTCAGGATTCGCCTGTTGTAAGAAAATGTAAAATGACCTTTAGTATTACTTCTGAACCGACGATTAGTCAATGTCTGTTTCATATCTCATTTGGCATGTTTTTTTTAAAAAGTGTTTCTACTATGATTTGCTTTTATAAACCCATTTGTCCATTGATAAGTGATTTGCTTTTATAAGCCCATGTACCCTTTTCAATTAGCGAATGTGATATTGCGTAAAGAGTATGATGTACCATTACATAGAAATGATGACGTAGAATGAAAATCTCATTTCAAGTTAGGTCATACATTGATAAAAGATCACAAGATACTTACTGTTTCTCACTGATGAATTCCTCTTTGCTTAGAACCACATCAATTTCTGCTTCTGCAAAGAGATACCATTCCAACGTGCTATTAAGAGCATATATCCCTTCTACATGTCAGATGCAGCTCCAGCATTGGTGATATTATCTCCATAAATGGAAATTCAGCAAAGAATTATCATGGAGAACTATGTTTACACTATGTAAGAAGTATATGGAAATGGCTGTAGCAAGCAGGACAAATTCTATGAATGTAAGTAGTAAACCCAAAATGAATAAAGTTATCGGGCTATTATGAATTTCACCCTACCGGGCCATTATGATTATGATATTTTCCGGCTAGCGATTTCTTCTTTGTATTGCATAAGGCCTTTCATGTAGTATGATGGTAAGATATTCAGTGACCTACTTGCGTCAAACGTTCTCCAAACAGCTCGCAGTGCACTACTGAATGCCGGTACGTCGACACTGGCCACCATTCCTTGTACTAAGACTCTGTAGGACATCCTTAGGTCAAGTGATCCCTCCAAGACAGTTGTGGACAGAATGGTGTAGTCTAGATCTGCCCTTTCAAACCTGTTGGCCAATGTAGTCATATCTAGGGCTGATTCCCGACGTCCGTCCAGCAGTCGGGTTCCCAGATATCCAAAGAAGACATATTTGCTGACCTTAGTCCTAGAGAAAACAAGGCATTTGGTGATTATGTTTATATTATATAGGTGAGGAGATTTAAGTTAAGAGGATGTGATACATCAATGATTATATATAGTATTAGTATTAAAGTAAGAATTCGATAATATAAGTAGGCTATGTATACTCTTAACTTTAAGACGTACTTTTCTTTTGTTATGGCCCATTCCTGTGCAGCTGGCTCGATACGAAGTGAGAAATATTCTGAAAAGAAAGTATTTCAACATTGAGAAACATTGTCTTTATAGGGCCTATATAAAGATATGAAGCAAGCAATTAGGCGTATGGATGTAGGACATAGTGAGTATAAGAAAGGAGCGAATTATGATTAGATTAAACAAAGTAATGATATTCCATAATCGCATCGTAAAAGAGGGCTAGTCATGGTATAAGATACCTGTCTCACAGGGCAAGCGAACACATTCCTTAATAAGATGATAACAAACAACCTCATACTGTTAGGTATATTACTCACATAAGGTTGTTCTTTTTTCTTTAGGTTGTTCTTGTCAAATAAACCTACCTGGCCGAACTTCCTTAATCAGATTCTGAAGAACCAGGGACACCTTCAACTGGTCGTCAAACGATACCCATTTGTCGAGGAAGACGTGCATTGCCAGCTTGTACCTCCTCAACTCTCCAATCACAGTCTTAGACAGCCTGTACTGCCCACTAGGTCCTGTGATTCCTTCTATGGCCTCTAGGGAACGTTCAGGAAGACCCGGGAGATCCTCCAGGGCTAATACCTTAGTATCCTTCCTCACGGAATATAAAAGCCCATGAACAAACTTTCCTTGCTTATCCAAGAACTCTTCCTGTGCACGCACCTCCACTGTGACGTCAGTCCACTGCGCTCCGACAGCGCGCCATGCGGCCTGGATGACGTCACTGATTCTTGTGTAGTCCGGTAAGGCTACAGGCGTCGTGAAGGGTAGGTTAATGAGTTCGGTGATGGCAACAAGGCTTTCAATATCCCCTGTGAAGAGGGACTCGTCGTAGGTCTTGGTCTCTCCTGTGATGGTGATTTTCAGGGCTGTGGTGACTTGGGATTTAGTCAATGGAGCATCAAACAGAGCATCCACAGCTTTGTCGTCAGCCGAGACGAAGTACACGAATTTGTAGATGGAAACACTGAAAATGTGGATTGTTGGTCTCAGCAATGACAGAATCTAGGTGTCAACTAACATATTGTTGATTCAGAGGCAGTTAGAGACAGAGTATGATTCTCAAGAATCTCCCTCTAGATCAACATCAAGGACTATTGGCAGTTCATCATTAGAATAGGCTCAATGTTCACTTTTCTTTTACAAAACTGAATCTAACCATATAGACTATGAAGTTCAAATGCATACAAGTCATAGGCCTTCTAACCCCCTGGGACTAACCAAACTATTGGATTACTGGGGTGGAACTATTGTTTAGGTTAACATAGTAATTCAATACAGTGAGGGTTAGGTTAAACTAAACATGGAATTATAAATGTAACTATGCATGCGGTCATAAGTTATAATGTAAAAGAAGGTTATATTGCAACCGATATATTTTTTGTGGTTTTTCTATAGTCTAAAATTAAAATTCACAACCAAGATGCCATCTTTGGAATCACTGATTACGCATGGAGACCTTTATGCCCATAATGATATCGACGGAATACCTTTTAGTTTTTTCACTCTACACTGTACTAGTCTTCAAGATTAGTCAATGCCAATAACTAAATATACTAATATTCTGCCATTTAAGTTATTTCGTAAATTGATGAGAAATAAGGCTGCTTATGTCAGCCAACGAAAAGTACATAATGGGATTAAATAAACAAACATAAAATGTGCATGCAGAAACATAAGAAAATTTGATACCTGGAAATATCATCTCTGTATACAAAAGGAAGAATGAGGTAAGCATGAAAAGTGAGGTGAAATAAGGACATTGTTAGTACGGTCATCTACTATAGCGACTAATTATCTGATTATCTTAAAATGCTTATGCTAAGAGAACAGCATAATTATAATAGTATGGAAACGCATTTTCTAAGAAAAAGTACAAAGGCCTATATCTGCCACTTCAAACAAACATGACATCAACAGACTAGAGCAATTATTTAAGTCAAGCAATGGTGAAAGATTGCACGAAATCTCAGAAAAAGACACAATGAAAGTCCTACCTGGAAACTGCAAGGAACTCTTCTTCTATGGCGGCTTCCACCTCAATGCCTTGCAAGTCTGGTCGGGCGGCTGTCCAGGCCGCCTTCAGGCCAGCCAGAATATTTTCTGTGTCCTGCGCCCTAACCACTCGGCTGATGTAGAAACTAAAGGCCGACTCGTAGCTGCGGAGGCTGGCAAGGGAGTCGGTGTAGAGGGTGTAGGCCACCCCTTGAGGGGAGAGCACCTTCAAGTGGATGTTCAGCAGGTCAAGGGGCAGACTGAAGTCCATTCCTGACAGGGTCATATCCCCTAGGCTAGCCTTGTAGAAGAGCAGGTAGACCCTTTCCCTGGATAAAACAAATCACATTTATTGTATACCTTTTATTCACTTATTGGCTTCATCTACTAAACAAGGTGAGGAGGCAATCTCAGTAAACAAGAAGACCTAAAATTGACTGCTAAAGATTCGGTCATAAACACAATAGGAATGAGTTGAGAATACACTTATTGCATGGAGAAAGATGTCCTTTTATCTAAGTGTTCAGAAGTCCATGTATGTGCTTACCCTTGTCTGCTGATGTACAGATCTTGTGTCATGATCTTGATGTCGACAGTAATGTAAGCTGCAAAAGCAAGTTTAAGCATTTTATTAAGGTCAATAGGCCTATAATTATCATGCCATTACCTACATGGAATTACAAGAGTACCAGAAGCTGTGCGTTTATTGCAATACGCTAAAACTTGAATTCAAACCTATCTGCATTAATTATTATATCTCAAAATTAGGACAACAAATTGTTTACGCTGTCTTTGAATGCAGGTTGAACTCACTCTAAAGATCTACCTCAAGTATATCACTGAACAACATGGTGTCGTGGGGAATTGACACTTACCAGGATCAAATGCATTCCAGGCAGCTTTGAGACCAGTCTCAAACTCGTCCATTTTGGAGGTGGCAGGGCGGCTGTTGAGGGCCACCACCAGGAGGTCCGCCAGGCGGGTCACCTTCACAGACTTGTCTACGATGAAGCTGGAATACTTTAGAGACCCCGTGATGGTGATGTCCAAGGCCTTGGCCACTGAGGCAGAGCTCAGGCTGCTGAACACTGCCGACTGGATGACGTCATCATCCTCCTTCAGGAAGTATACCAACCGCCAGACGAGCGTGCTGAAGAACAAGGGGAAACGTTATGGTCTCTTCAACGGAAATTCGATTCTCATTAAGTGCCATATACCTCTATATTGTTAATTGAGGATACATATTATCTATGAACTCCTTCTTTTAGCACTTGCTATCCCCAATACTATACATACTTTTAGACCCTTGGGCAACTTGCAATTTAATCAGGTGAACAGAGGAGAATATACAACACACTTACCCGTCATCTGAAACTGCTTTCTCTTGTAGTCCCATTACAACAGTCATTTCTGCCGCAATACCTGCATTAGATAGAACAGATCCACACGTCAAGAGCTAGATGCATCATACAATGTATTAACCATATCATCGGCTAGCGTTTGTTGCGTCAATATCAATTAACGTTTATTTTCACAAAAGTGTAAAGAGCAACCAAGAATTAGATTTTATAGATTGAGGTTACGATACCTTATTTCACATTGCTGAGTGCTTATCATTACGATAAATGTGTGAAGCTCTTATGCAAGCAGCTGCGTCTTTTATAGAAGCAAGTGTAAATATTTGCCTGTTTAGCTATATTGATAAAATCAGTGAGAATAAATGGTGCAACTGGCGTCTTAAAGTAGTAGGACAAGTAAACCGAGATAGATATGATTATTATAGTATTGATGGAATACAATGGTGATATCAATTATCACGAAATAAAATGTTTCATGATTTGTTGACATTGTCTCCGAATACAAAGGATGAACAAAGAACAATGAAGCTAGGTATTGTCATTGAATGTACCAATGGCTGACTTGCAATATCATTGAAAACCTACTTGGCTGAGCTAACTTCCATTCGGCCAACAAGGCATTGAGGACGGTGTCAAGCTGTGACGTCAGAACCGGTCGTGACAGGTGCACGGAGAAGTGGTCACGGAACCTTAGCAGGCCTGTCAGGTCATCTATAAGGTCGTAGTTTATGTTGGCGCCGCTAGAAACCTCGATTGCTCCGCGCATGCTTGCAGTGAGTTCCGGTAGGGAGGACGGTAAGGCGATGACTCCCTCGATTGATACGAAGTATACGAGAGCCGTAACGAATTTCCTGAGGATGACATAATTTGCAGACACCTTTATTTAGCATGATAGTCCTCCTTAGAAAAAGACTTTTCAGTTTTTCTAAGGACTATACAATTTGAAAGTAAAATATGCCAATACGAATGATATCTAGACATTGCTGGATTGGCGGAGTTCTTTTTTGTCAAAGGATTACAAGTGCATGCATTTTTTTATATTTGATAGGTAATAATTATGTAATTGACTTATCGCTTACAACTTTACTAGTAATTATGCATAGCAAATAGTATTTTGGCATAAAATCAAACTGCAAAGAATTTTTCTATTGGCCTTTCCGACATAACAAACCAATCCAAAAAACACCAATTGATTCAATCACACGTACCCCTGCCTGATGTACAAGTCCCTGTAGACAATCTTAACACTGACGTCTATGGCCATCCTGGAGCGGTAAACCAGGCGGAGCGCCCGCTCAAACTTGACGTTATCGGCATTGGGAACCGTGCCCTCCACGTACAGTCTCATTCCCAGAGAAAGGCGGTTTAGCGGAGCCCTCAGGTTCGTCAGGATAACGTAGAATCCTCCAGGGCCAGTAATCCTACCCTGGAGGTTAGCGTTAATGGCTGCAGCGGTGAGCAGACCCACCTCCCGGGAGTCCTGGACCACGGAGTCCACCGTCAGGACGTACACCAGCCGGATAGAAAAGGTTCTGAAAGGAAACGTAGTTATCATTAGAATCTTATGTCTTTAACAGTTTAATGAATAAAGGGTTACTGGTCTAGGAAATTGATGTTAACATTATACCCAGCAATATGGGGTTTAGCATGGAACAACTGAATTCAGAAAATGATTAAAAGATTACAATATGTATAATTATGTAACCAAGTTGATACTCTCAAATATAAGCATTTACAAGAAGAATTGATAAAGCCAAAAGTGGTATTATGGAGAACAAACACATACCCAAGGCTGTCGACGATCTCTTCCTGTTTTAAGATCTTGATGTCTACTGTTTTCAAAGCGAAGTCTGCAAACGCAACAGAAATAAAGCAATCAAACGTACAAATTCATATAACCAATGCCACAAAAAAAAGTGTCATGAAAATAATTACGCCACTTAAATTACTTGTCACATGGGGTGAACAACTTTAATGTTATCATAAAACCATATAATTGTTGCTCATCAACTCTCACATAACATAGTTCTTTTACAGCGAAAACACCACCAATAGTTCTCACCAGCGACCGACTGTTGCCATGCTGATCTCAAAGCCAGCTTGAAGTCGGTGAAGCTCGACTCGCTGACCATAATGGGTAGGTGTAGGGCGAAGGTAGCCCTGTACTGGAACACGCTGTTAGCCGCTACCGACACTAACAGACTGCTGAAGCTGACACTGGTGGTGCCCACCATGACAGTGTCCAGCGCCGCCCTTATCTGGGCCTCGGTCAGTCCATCAGTGGTCAGGGCGTCGATGGTCCTGGTACCCTCCATCACAAAGAAGTGCACGCGCCACACGGTCTGCCTGCAGGGTAAGGTAGGGGCCAATTAGAAATATTGGATACATGGCATTGCTAAACTTACATTTTAAATCAATATAAGGCTTAGACATAAAAAAAGAACCATTTTGGACATACAGCAACGAAACCAACTCTTACATGTTTTTACTGCAATGCCTCGTTGTTATAACGGTATCACACCTATCTTGCTTATGGAATGCAATTGCTCCATCAAATTCTAGCCCTTCAAAGTCATAATTATATATGTTTGATTGAACTTTATTTACTTGAAATGTGTTGGTTATTGTACTCTGTTACTGGTGCCCTCCAAATCCAGGTTATATCATTTCATTCACATATCTAGATTACCCTATCAGTTCAGATTCTTATGCTTCCAATTCAAAAGTTGATTATTTATTTGTTACTTACCCAGACAATGTCAACATCTCATCCTGGATGGACAACTTAACAGAAACATCAACTGAAAAAAATTATAAGGTACGTTAAAGGTTGCCAATTGCAATCGATCGGATTAACTGAGATAATTGCAAGCCGATGCAAACATGATCATTACAGATACCTAGACAGCTCACTGGTAATTATGTATGTCTCCTCTAATTATATGATACGATGTGAAGATGGTTCTAGAAATCTATGGTACTTGTGATATTCCAGCTGATTTCTGTCAACAATGAGAAACCTATTAGCCCCACATTGACTTGACGGAATTTATATGTGTTGTTGAAGTTTTAAAGACATGTCATATCATCGGTCATGGAAATTCAGAAAGCATCTATACATAATCATGTTGAAAAAGTAACAGAAACATCAATACCATTCATAGCACTTTTCCAGGCTGCAGCCAGAGCAGTTTCCACCTTGAGGAAGTCGACCCTGTTAATGGCTGATGACAGGATGACGTTATATGAGCTGCTCTTGGCCACCAGCTCAGAGGCCAGGGCGCTGGACACGGTCAGTTTCTGGCCGAACACCGTGGTCAGGGACAGCTGGGCCGAGAAGGCGGCCAGGAACTCGGCCTTAAAGTCAGGGCAGATGATGTCGGCGTCGGGAGACTGAGCCTGGTAGCGGACGCCGAAGACAGTTTCCCTGAACAATTAAAGAAATGTCTAAATTAAAAAATGGGGTTCTTTTTTGCAGTTCTTAATCACACCAGCGTTGAACAACGTACAAAGTAATTGTTAACAAGGGCTTTACTGTGCTCATGCATTAAATTGCAATTATATGTACAGTAAGGTTATCCGTTGACTGCTTCAACAAAAGTGTAATTAATTTTGTGACTTTATGTAAATACATCATTATTGCATACCAATATACTAATATACTGCTATAGTCATAATGATTCAGGGGGCCATTCCATAAAAAGTTACGAACATTTATAATTTTATATTTTGTTCCAGAAACAAGTTGCGAACAAAAATATCATATCTGCGTACTGTACAAAAGTATGCAAAAGTGTGCATAGGCCTACATGCCTAAAAGCTGCGACATGTATTACAGTGTTCGTAACTAATTTTTAGTATTTTTATATTCAAATATTTTTTTAACCATGAAATCTTAAGACCACAATAATGTATAGGATATCATTAAAAAGCTTATTTTGTAAGGGATTCATTAATGAAAACCAAATTAAAATCGGATGAAAACTCACGCAGCTATCAAAGAAAAGAGAGAAAATAAATTAAAATCGAATTTGTTGTCCTATCTGCACATTTATGTACAAAAGTGTACGTAAGTAACGTTACGAACACTTTTTCTTACTTACAGTATTTGCGCACATTTCAAAGAGAAAAATCATCACCTACGAACACTTTTTGTGGAACAGCGCCCAGATCTCACAGAACAAATGGTGTCTCATCCAAAACTAATAACACCAAAATTAAGTTCAGCCAAGATGAAGTACATCACGTACCTAGATTTCCAAATCATCGCTTCTTGAGTTTTGATGGAAATAGACAAGGATTTGTAATCAGGATTCATTGATTTCCACACCGTCTCCAAGGTGGCGCTGACGTCGGTGAAGAGAGAGGGCGCCACCAGCTGGTCCATCACAACTAGGCAGAGATCAACCTTAGCAACGAAACTTGCTGCAATGGCGTCCGACTTTAGGATTGAACTGTACTTCTGTCCAGTCTCTCCCGTGATGGAGACTGACTGGAGGTACTGCCTGATAGATTCAGACGTTACAGACTCTTCGTATCGGGCATTAATGATTGTCGTTGTTGATGCTGCAGTTACTTCGTACCTAACTTTTACCAGTATGTTTCTGGAAAAAGGGAAAAGGTTGAAGATTATAACCACTGATAACTACATAGACGTGTTGCTCTGCCAACAGAGAGTAGAACTATGGCAACCTGCCTCGTTCTTGGTTCCTGTTGGAGATATCTCGGGGTCAGGGAGGTCGATAAGGCAATTTGCTGGCCAGTCAATTTAACCTTGCTCTCAACAGGGGAGCAGTCACAATTTTATTAATTCCAATGACATAATCTCAAGAATGTAACCTAGAAAATCACGCTGTGCTAACTGTTCGGATAGGCAAAGATCTTTTGAAAATTAGTATAGGCCTATTCCTTGCCCTTCAATCAAAAGGTGTGTTTGCCTATTGTTTCTTTTACTCCAATGATTGTTATTTGATATTGCAGGAAACTTTTGTCCTAATTGCATTACTTTGTATATCCTGTTATTAAAACTGTTACTACAATGTTTAAGTGGCTTTGAAAAAGAAATTTCTCGTCTTCTTACTTACCCATTAATGTCGATTCCCTCCTGCTGTCCAAGGATAGTAACCTTCCAGCCGTCAATGGATTCTAAAGTTGATTGGGAGATAATTATAATGTGATTATTATTAATGTGAATTACGTAAAATTCAAACCTTCCTTTTCTAAACGTAGAAGTGGGTTAATATTTAATTTTGTCATTAAAATCTAGTAACATTACGTAAACCATTGTCTTCACTAAGCTTTCTTACGAATCCACTTTGATATTATTTTTTTGATACAATCATTATATCGTTATTCTCTTCATTGAATGCAAACATAATAATTATAAGAACTAAACATACACACAAGCAAACGTTCTATTGCCTAATCACCAGAACCAGTGTATAATAGTTATTCCAAATTTTCCACCAATCATAATAGTTTCATTTCAATATTCAGTATCAATCCCTGCATTTTAGTAACCATTTTTCACCAAATTACCAAAGTTAATTTCATACCTTATGTGCACATAATTATATATATATTTTTTCACTTGGACAAACTGAATGGTGCCTTGTAAATTTCTAATAAACATGCTGTCATATAAAACCATGTGTCATGTGTTTTGTGCTTTTCATGTGTTTTGTGCTTTTCAAATTTCCATGCAGTCAAGCAATAATGTTGTGTGAAATAAATCAGTGCGTGATTAATATTAGTAGGTTCAATACAACTTTAAATACCCCTTGTACAGTTACCGCATATTATTTGATAAAAATGACAGGACCAGCCATGGGGTGAAGTATTAACGTATGGTGGGATGTGCAGATCCAGATCATGCTTTTCTTTTATCAAACCTGTTTCTCACCATAAGAAGAAAATTGTTCTTACCTTCTCCTTCTACCTTAGAATGGTCTGAAGGTAACATCACATGTCATTGGAAACCGTGTCCCACAAATCAACTATAATCTAATAATTCCTTTCTAATCACACAGTTATAAATGGAACATATTTGCTATACGACCGTCTATACCACTACAGTGACAATTGCAAACATTCAAATATGATTATTCAATAAAAACAGACAGTGCCACCTATCTTGAATACATAGATAAGGCAAACGATATACACCACAGACTGTCAAATCGTTCCAAAGGTCAATTCTATATCTATTCTTTTGGTAAAATTCGCATCGTTCTCAGATACAATAACCAAAATAAATAATCAAATCACTGATGACTTTCACAATTACTCAAAATCCTTAAATCCTTACCATTCCTCTTATCGTTCCAGGCCTGTGCCACGGCCAACTCGATGGCAGTGTAGTCCACCCTCTTGACTTTCCGAGAGAATACCATGAAGAAGGCCGTGTTGGCCTCCACGAAGGTGGTCGAGCTGGTCTGCTGCACCACCTTCAGCCTCTCCTGGCGCGAGGTGGTGATGAAGGCAAAGGCCTGCTCCAGGGTACTCTTGGACAGGCTCTGCTTGACCACTTGACCACTGGCCGTTTCTACAAACACCTTCAGACCAGTGACTGTCTCACTGAACACAAGGAAGCGAATGGTTAGGGAAAAGAATATTTTTTAACAATTATATGAAGTGATGACATAGTGGTGGTTACTGGTTGCATTTCATCTGAATATAGGTCCATTAGATATAGGGATGAAGATTATTTCTAAAGATTTTGCATGATAGAAGATTAACAGAACTACAATTCTATGAAGGTGTTTCGGTAGGGTTGATCTGTTGATAGTAAGACCATTGCAAGACCATACAGGCCCGTAACTAGGGGGGGAGGTGGGGGTGGCGGGCCACCCCCCCACAAAGGAAATGTTTCCAAAAGTTCCACCTTCCCTTCCAAAATTTAATGTAAAATCCCCTAAAATTAGTAGGAAAATATTGAAAAGTTCCACTTGTGGAACCTCGCCACCCCCCTTTTCAAGTTTGAATTATTGAAAATATAAGCAAAAGTTCCACTGGTGGAACCTCGCCACCCCCCCCCCCCCCACTGCAGACACTGGGTACGGGCCTGCCATAATTTTCACATCATGGATGCCATTGTAAAAAGATGTTTATGAGCCATTCATTATACAATTAAAGTAAAATTAATATATCGGAATAGCGTTTGGGCGACTGACTCATGTATACTCCTATCAAAGACAAATGCCAAATACAATGTCTGAAGAGCAAACTCATTTAAACCTACCCATTTGTTCCTATGAACTTCCGGGTTGACACAAACCTCACGTTCGCTGTAGCCAATGCTGATAAAATAAAATTGACCAATTATGCATTAATATTCAGACTTAAGTGGGCGTAAAATGTGGATTTGCCATGTTTCAGTAGACCAAATAATTATACAGCCAGAGGGAATAATCGTCGATTTCTTATGCGCTATTAAGGATGAAAAAGCAGATTATTTGTTAAGAGCTTTTAAATCTAGGACATTTCACAATATTAGCAAAACTGATATTTTGAGCGTAAGGAGAAGTAGTTAACAAAGTACTCACATGGATCTGCTTTATTGTACGCATCCTTTAGCTCGATGAGGATCTTTTCTCTGTCCTCTCTTGTAATGACGTTCTTGACAAATATAGTAGTGGCTTGCGACAATGACCTTGTAGTTTTTATACTGATTGACTTCTCAATCCTTATACCAGCGGCAACTAGAATAGATGAAGCCTGCACCCGAGTCTCCAATGTGGTCATGTCAAAGTTGGCAATCTCACGGTAGTCAATCTTCGTGGAGCCAGATACTATACCAAAACTAACCTTGATCTTCGTCTCACTGAAATTTAGACAAAATGTTTTGTGTACTTTAGCACCAAAAATATTATCATATTTCACTATTCGATGCCCGAATATTGCAATATCCTTCCAAACACAGTCATAATCTTTTTATCCTCTTATCCCAGAGAGAATGGTTCTCTAACAGTAAATCTTTAGCTATAGAATACCATGGGATGGCAATCACTATTTTACTTCTGGCACCCCAAGCTTAGAGTAAGAAGAAGGATTATGAGGTGAATAAACATACAGTAAAAAGGAGATATTGCATCAACTATCTTACTGCTAAATCCGGACCATATCATAAAATATAACATGTATGTCATCAGGGTCTGTTTAAAAGTCTAGAACTTACCCTGAGGCAGTTATCACCTCCTCCTGCTTGGTTATTACAACCTTTATGTTCAGCGCAGCGAGAGCTTCAAATAAAAAGACATACATAATTGCAATAGATGAAATTGGTGAAAGTACAGCATCTGTGACCTGCTACAGTCTCATCACAAAATTATAGAACATTACATATTCTTTGTGTGTTTTGTATGTAAAAGTGAATCTCATGGGACGAACAAATGTTGAATGTGAAACTTATTAGTCAAGGTTGTTTTGGTTTAAACAGTGACAAACCTGTTAAGTAAATCCACATTATTTTGGAATAATGTTATAATGAATAACATTAACTCAATAAGGGTATAACTATAGATTTACTTACAACTGTCACCAGCGATTAAACTGGCCTTCATGGCTGCTTCCATCTCTACCTTGGCTGATCCCTTGACGGCAGTTGAGACGATCGTACTGACCAAAGACTGGACCTTGAAGACGGACACAGACTTGATACTGACGACCATCGAGCTGTACGTTCGAGTACTTCCAGTGATGACCACTGAGGACAGGCTGCTGCTGATCTTCGATCTGCTGATCATACCCTGAACAACAGAGGACTGAAGTTTGCCTCTTACCCTCACGGAGTATTGAATGTTGAAGAAGGTTTGACTGTAAAAGAGAAAGGAATGGGTATGGGATCAATAAAGACGTGGTGGACATTGGGTTAATCAAAGAACATTCCTTTTTGATTCGCTATATTTCAATTGCTAACTAAGATGTTATTACAGAGTGAGAATAATTGATGTTGTAGGCTATTGCCTTTCTCGTTCCATGGCTACTTCAAAATTTGGTAGATAGAGCAGCTTTGTTCTTGTTCAAAAATATTTCAAACGATTATGTTCACCTATGAATTTTGGAGAAACTGGGTAATTTTGAAATTATTGTAGGTCTATATATATGGGAAAAATACGAAAACATCTGAGGGAAAATAACATAGGAATCCCCACTTACCCCAACTCATTGATAACCTCGGCCTGCCGCAGGATCTTGACCGTCACTGTACTAATATCAACTCCCACTTTGGTTTCGGCGTAGGCCTTGATCAGCGCCGTCTCAACGGCCGCCTTGTCCAGCACCTGTACCCTAGTGGTCATCGTGAAGGAGAAGAGGCTGGACACGCGCACCTGGGCCATGGCGGTGGTAGTCTCCACGGCCTTGATGACCACCCCCTTGGCCGTCCTGATGCTGGCAGTGGTCAGTGCCGAGCTGATGGCCGTCCACTTGGCCGCCCTCACGTCCACTGACCGGTAGAACCGGGACTTGGACTTAACCGAGAAGAACGCCCTGTAGCTGATCTTTCTGAAAACGCAGAAATGAGATATTGAGGTTTATTATGGGTAAGACGACAATATTCTTTTTGTTTGTACGTTTTCATGCCTATGATCTTTTGAATAAACGAAGAATATAATATGCTCGCTCATATTGGATGCAAAGTACGCCTTATATTTTTGAATTACAAGTGAAGATGTTATTTAAGCATTTTTCCATGCAATGGACAGCATAACGAAACCCTAATAATGGGCACATCCGACATTATATACCCGATGCATCATTATTCGAAAGCTGCAAATGGGCCCATTAAAGAAACTACCTTCAACGCACAAAACAACGGCATTAATTCCAAAGTTTATAGGCCAAAGTGCTTACCCTTGAACATCCACAAACTCTTCCTGTGTGATGACCTTCAACGTTGGCGAAACCAGACCCGAGGCAGACGCTATGACAGTGGTCATAGTCGACTCAAAGAGACTAAAAGAGCTTTTCATCATCTTAGCCTCCAGGGTGACAGTGTGAAGGTTTGCGCGCACAAAGAGGGAGGTGCTCGACTGGTCAGCCGAGATGACCGCACGGTAGTCAACACCGACCCGGCTGGACATGGCGAAGGAGAGGGAGGTGGTCAGTTCGGTGGTGGACAGCCTCCTGACTACCCTGGACCTGATGACCCTCTGACCGGACTTAACGAAGAAGTACACCTGGCGGGACGAGACCCTGGAGGAGAAAGAACACAGTATTTAGTAAGAATTGCCGTCACAAAACCTTGAATAATCAGAAAGAACATACTTTTACTTGCAATAGATTGTTTGCACTATTTGGTCTCACATAACATGACATAACGATGATTCATCCTCAACAGAATATCATAATTGAATCTTGTAGTTATACCCAACTTTGTACACTACTTATACGGTTTTAAAAATCTCCCACTATTCCTTCGAGAACATGGCGATTCACCAACTGGTTCTATTTGAAATACTGAAAGCGGATATTGTAACAAGAGCCTACTTTATATACGGTTTCATTGATACTCCTTGCATTACTCACAAATCCTCTAATCGCTAAGTCACACCCTGGAATGGCCCTTAATATCTTAAAGTATACGATTGGAACGCTAAAGGCAAAAACACATTAGGTAATCATTTTGTGTGCAACAGCATCTATACAAGTGAAACATCGGTCACTTTATCAACAAAACAAAACAAATCTAATGAGTACTTTTCACCCAGCTGTTCTTACCCCGTGGCAGTGAACATCTCCGACTGACGCACCACGCTGACCGACAGATCAGTAACCGAGGAAAACTGGGCGCGGGCCTTGAAGGAGGCGGTCAGTCGCGTCTCCAGGGTGGTCACGTCCGTCCCCACCACGGCCGCCTCCAGGCGGAAGGAGAAGGCGGCCGTCACGTCCACCAGGGTAGAGAGGGTAGAGAGGACGGTCAGTTTGTAGCCGCCCACCTTGACCAGGGAGCGTTTGTTGAGCTCGACGAGGACCTGGTCCCGGGGGATGGGGTCCATGATGGCCGGGTTGATCCTCCGGGCGCCCGCCTTCAGCTGCAGCAGCACGGCCGTGGAGCTCTCCCTGAAGGACAGACATATTGTATCTTATGTATCTCTATGCTAAAAGCAATGTGTTTATGAATCTATATAGGTAACAGGCTATATAAAGAACGAAAAATAATGAAAAACACACAAGGAGGGCGATAAAGTGATAAATTGATAAACATTAAATACATTCAGGGAGGATTTACGGATCTCTGATAATTATCAATAGCTCAAGCAGTATTAAAGTTGACTTACCCAGTGGCGCTAAACTGTTCACGCTGTTGGACAACCGTCACTTGCACTTTAGATGCAAAAGACGTCGCTGTAAAACACATGTAAAAGGAGTTATTGTACCTTCTAACAACAATTCGTTCTGATCAATTAGTAGGGATCAATGACGTTCGAATAAGGCGTTAACTAGCAGAAAACTTGGATGATACTAAGGGAACAAATATCATAGGAAATCACCACGTGTACAATTTCAGTGGGAAGTATTACCGTAGAGCAAACCAAATAAGTGCTGGTTAAGTTGAGTTCATTAAAAAATATTCACTTCTTACATCATAAAAATTAGAACGACACCGTCATATTCAATTCGGACAACCTGTTAGATGGCTGGTTGTTTTGAAGTGACGAGGTTAAAGGACATGCGCATTAATAGGTATGGGAGTTCACCATTGCAACCCGTAGTACATGTATAATGTTCCGGAGCAGTTATCCCTTGGGTTCAACTGCACAAAATACCCGTAATCCACTTTTAGGGTAGATTTTATATTGTGTAACATATCTTATTCCTTTGGTTTAAAAAATATAATCATTTCAACTACGTTTGACTATTACTGGCATGCGCCTTCTCGACCTATAGAGTGAAACAACCATTAGTATTCCGGAGGCTGCCACCACTGTTTAAGATTGGATAGTATAACATTAGAGTTACATAACCTACCAAATGAACTTCATTCCCTTTACCACCAACTTTCGAGCACCATGTCAATAATTGTTGTTCACTAATGATGTTTATTTTCTATTCAACAAAACATACACCAGTCGCATGCATTTTTACTCACCACGCTTCTTCCTACGGCTGTCATCGTCTTCAAAGATAGTTATGTTTGATAGTATGTTATAGCTAAGCGCGAGCTGACGTTGTTTAGTTTTCGCAAAACAATCTCTGAATTACTTTCTTATCAGTTCCCGTTAGCCTAAACGTATTATCATAATAGCCATCTACGAAAGAAGTGTAACGCTTGGCAGGAAAACACAGACAGATAGGTTATCTAATTAATTAATTTCAGAATCTAATAGATTAATTTCAGAATCTAATAAACTAAAAATGATTTTGATGGTGGAACACATCCTTGCTATATAAATCAATATTCATATCAATACAAAACAACATAGAGAGCAGCTCACTTATGACCGAGCCGACCGAATCGCCGAGCGCTGTCGTGTCCCCTGCGGAGAAAGTGCCGTCCACGGTCAGCGACGCGCACATCGACTTGCGCACCACTGACGTCACCGAGCTACCGGACGCTGCCGACGTGGTGATAACGGAGTAGGCCTCGCCGTTAACGCTCGTTAACGACGCGGCCGTTATCTTGGTCGTCAGGGTCGTAGACGTTACTACGGTGTTAATCCGGGCATCGAGGGATTTATCATCAACTCGTACTATGTACCGGAGACTGTAGTATGTGACACTGGAGGAAACAATGGGAATAGGCCTAATTATTATCAAATTTACTTGGGCAATCGTGATGTTAACGTCTCTGAATTAACAGTCTATTCTATATGATATACGTAGGCCTAGATTCTTGGCCATAAGCAACAACAATCAAACAGTAGACATTTGAGTCTCATACTAAGAAGTTTGATTAGTTCAATCGTTCAACATCTACCTACCTTGTTTCAGTAGCAATGGTTTCTTCTGTTCCAGTAACGATAACCTCCAGGGTTGATGAGCTAAACACTGCATGCGAAAACATCAAACAATACATACATGTATCACCACATTGGACTAGGTTGGAGGGAAAGTAAAAAGCATTAAGAGACTGTTAATTGTTGGTTATTTTCCCGATCTATACTAGTATTCAATGTCACATTCCATCACTAAGATATAGTATGCCTATACACCCTATGCAGCTAGCTTTCTTTTCATATTGTAGAAATTGGGAATATTTGCTCTAATTAGGCCTAAATCAAAGCTTGTTAACATAAGGCAACTAGTACATTCCAAAACGATGTTTAGTGTATTGCTGCAAGAAAATTCCTATGGTAGTATTCACCCACCTGGCTCTTCCTCAAAGCTCTGCTGTATAACAGTCTTAAAGGCGGCGTAGTCCGTCTCCTGGACGTCGTAGTCGAGGACCAGTGAGTAGCTGGCCTCGGCCGTGATCACCTCGGTGAGCGACACGTCCACCACCTCCACTGTGACTCCAGTGGACGCGCTGAACGTCGACACCAGGGTGGTCTTCTCCAGGGCGGGCAGCACGGACGCCGAGACCACCTGACCCCCGACCATCAACTGGTAGTCCACGGCGTAGGAGAATTTCCTGGATAAGAAAGAAGACGTTTAGCAATTACAGATAGGCGTATATGTATTCAATACTACGTCAGTTTGTGTTCTTATTGCCCACCTTCTTTCCAATATTTACGAAATCTGCAGGTTATCGTTGGCAGATTTTCCGATAAAGGGAATTAGAGATACAAATATTAAAGTTTATTCCCGCCTCTCTTTCATGTTAATGCCATTGAATTAACCAGCTTTTAACTTGATGCACTCTCATCCTCACATTATCAACGAAATTTTTTCTTCTACTGGCAATTCATACATGTATTACTTATCAGTCTATCACAAATGTGTATATACATACCCCGTCGTCTGGATTATCACCTCCCGTTGACGTATAACCTTGACTGAGAAGGATGACTGCATCTCAACTGGAAATACAACGAAAACAAAACTATGACTGGCGTCGTCTTTGCATGAGGTTTGTAAATTTATAACGTCTTCATCGTGCATGGATGTACACAGTGGACTACTTGCCTTTAAAGTAGCATATAAATAAGCAGTTGCAACGATATTTTTCAACGTCTTACGTAGCCACTTGATTTAGCAGCCAACGATATATCCAAAGAACAATGTGAAAAAAGTAATTTTCACTTCATGTTCGTTTAGTGATGAGGTAAAACATTACGTTCAACATAATATTCATAAGCTGGTCAAATAAATATTAATAGCTACCTGACAATGAAGCGGATGATGCAGCAATGATGGCGGAGGTCATACTCTGTGTCTGACTCTCAGAGAAGGAGGCAGCCAGAACAATAGAAGTACTGACACTCATATCAATCAGTTCAGACATCTTCACTGTTGACAGTTCATACGCCACTCCTTGTGGGTTGTTCACTTTGGTAATTTCTTCTGTGACGTTTTCTTTGGAAACTGTCCGCACATGCAATGCGCTTAATTTCTCATCGTCAACAGTGATAGAGTAGCTCATTTTGTATGCAGATTCACTGAAAACCAATAGGAAGGAGTATTTAACCACCTATCTCCACATATATTGCATAGAAAACTACTTTTATCTGTCATGTTGTTGGTTTTATCAGGCTTAATTTATTTACATGACAACGATTGGCTTTTACTGTAATCGTTCAACACCTAAAATACGTGTGACACAAGTCACATATTATTTAACACTTATATAACTAGTATAACACTGCTCAGAATTGCATGATTATGGAGAACAATTATTTTTTCATTTGATTGTAAAAAAAAGGATTGTTCCTAGACCAAAGTACTTACCCGGTCACAGACACAAATTCTGTCACTGAATAAATGGTACAGTTTACCATGAAATTGCCGCGATACACCACTGAAATATCAAAGGAAAAATGTTTGTATCATCAGGTCACTCACACATAAGTCCACTATCTTTTACAGATGAGAACATACTTGAAAAGAATATTCCCTTGCCAAACCAACTCATTAGTACCAATCTGTTTCATGCCCAAGGGAAAATCTACATGTCATATTGACCAAAAAAGAACAGGGTCCCCAGGGATAAACCATTTTTTTTAATTTTTTTTTTATTACTTTATTTCAACTGGTTCAACATCGGCGCACGCCGATTTTCGTCGAATCACCAGAGCCGTGCCATACAAGATTATTTTTTGTCATAACATGAAACTTCCTTAAACTAAGGAACAAGCTAGTAGCTTGGACCAGATATGATACTATACACTGTGTTACTATACAGTGTGTTACAGTGGAATTAGTACATTACTTGATTCGTTAGTTGTCGACTAACAGGTTATTTGATAGAGACACTTTTACAAGGCAAGGTAAGGTATGAAACTGTAAGGGCCCTTTAAACTGTAGAGCCTGTTATGCCTGTTAGTCTACAGGTAGGGATTTTCCTTGTACAAAACTAGTATTACTAACATACCTTCGCAGATAAGGCAAGAAAGCACATTGATACTCAAGTCAGAGCTATAGAGCAGTGAGTTTAACTCGTGGGGAATAGGCGTATGGTGTCAAAAGAGGTGGGGTTTAAGTATGAAAACGAATGAACAATGAATAAACAGATGAGAAATAAATAAATAAGTGAGTAAGTAAAAGAAAAAAATTGGGGTTCGGGTTCGGGTAAAGTAAAAAGGGGGGGGGGGTGTAAGATGAGTCAGAACTCACATTAGTGGATGAATTCAATTGATAGCTACCATATTTGCAATAGAATGCTTCAACCAGGTTTTTTGGGCTAGCTTAAAGGTCTCCAGGCTAGGCAGGTTTCTTATGTCCGGTTCTAGCCGGTTCCACATAACAGCCCCTGCGTATAGTGTGTTTCGCTTATAGGCTTCAATTCTAGGGATACAAGTGTTGAAGACAGGCCCATCATGCAGTCTCGTTCTAGCCCCTTTGTTCTTCAGCAGATTCGGATTAGAGCTTTTCATTCTATACATAAAGTTACATAAGTGTACAATCCGCCTATTTTTAAGAGTTGCTACTTTAGCAGTTTTGTGCAGGTTAACAGTTTGATCTCTAAGGTAATTTCTTGTACAGATTCGGAGACCATAGTTTTGTAGCCTCTGAAGTTTTTCCACTGGAGCGTTACCTAGGTTACCATAAATTACATCTGCATAATCAAACAACGGTAGGACCATACTTTTATATACTTGTATCGCCATTCTTGGAGTAAGGTAACAGCGTATTTTGTTGAGCATGTATAACTTATGTGAGACTGTTCGGACCACTAGTGAGACATGCGGTTTGAAGGTCAAGGCTGAGTCCAGAATGACTCCTAGGTATTTATATGAAGGTACTATTTGGACAACCTTATTATTAACCCTTTCCACCCGCCAGATGCCCTGAGGCATCACCAGCATATATACGCCAGATGCCTGGGGGCATCACCAGCAAAAACACGCCAGATGCTTTGAAGCATCTTTTCAATAAACATCATAATAGTGAATTTAGGGCTTAATATTGAAGGGAAAAAAAGCAATTATTGTTCTAGACACTGCAAACGGCCATTAAATGGAACATTTAACAGTAAACAGTTTGAAAATGAATTTTTAATTCTTATATGTGGCTTAACTTGGGTCTAGATGGTGTCATTGTGCCATATGTGGCGTCTTTTGGGACTATTAATTGTTTCAGACTGGCAGTCTTTAAATCCTCAATGAAAATGCTGGTGGCGTGTGGAAAGGGTTAAGCTCAAGTCTAGGTTTCCCTGCCTTTTTTATTTTTTGCCTGGTGCCATAAATCACCACCTTTGTCTTGCTGACATTAAGGGAGAGGACATTAGATTCACACCACTTACCAACTTTGTTTAGTGCAGTTTGCATAGTATTTGTTAAAGTGGCAATATCTTCAGATTTCGAAAACAGTACCGTGTCGTCTGCAAATAGTCTGATTTCAATAGAGTCAAGTATGCCTGGTATATCGTTGACATAGGCCAGGAAGAATAAAGGTCCTAGAATAGATCCTTTATTAGGTGAGGATTGGAGACTTTATCAGACACCTTGGTGCATTGAACACGCCCTGAGAGATAGTCTTTAACCCATAGAAGGTTGTCACCTCTAATACCCATATGTGCAAGCTTCTGACTCAGTATATTATGATTAACAGTGTCGAAGGCTTTCTTGACATCTAGATACACAGCCATAGCATAATTGTCTTCATTCATAGCCTTGAATAAATAATCAGTGATACCAGAGATTGAGTCAACCGTTGATCTATTTGCCCTGAACCCCCCCTGCATTGACGTAATGATACTAGAGTCCTCCCAGAATCTCATAATTCGCGTATGGACTATTCTTTCTATTATTTTACTTGGTAGCGGTAAGAGTGATATAGGCCTATAGTTACCCACGTCAGACCTGTCCCCCCCTTTATGTATAGGGACCACAGTCGCAGCTTTCCAGGCATTTGGCATTCTGTGGACTTCAAAGCATTTATTGATGAGGTAGACTAACTGTGGGATAAGGACTAGGAACGCATCCTTGAGAACCATAGATGATAAACCGTCAATACCTGAGGATTTAGTAATTATAAATGTTTTACAAATTTTGCAGACTTCCTCAAAGTCAGTTCTGAAGCATGGTAGGTCATCATCACTTATCCTGCAAAGGTATTGGAAGGGTTGCTTTTTTTCCATGCTTTTTTTTCTAAAACCATCAAATCACACAAGTATATAAAATAGCGGTCAATACTTACTTTTAACCTCCTTCTCCCAGACCTCCAGGAGGGCCAGCTGGAGACTCTCATAGTCGGACTCAGCCACTCCAGTGGTGAGTATGGCGTTGAAAAGGGTCTCCTCCCGGACCAGTTCCTCCACCTCGGAGGACTCGACCACCAGGGTGTAGGCCTCTCCAGCAGGGTTGGTCACCACCACGTCCGACGTGATCCTGGAGGGCTCGATGGCCGGGATGGCCTCAGGGTACACGACCTCGTCACCATCAGCAACCACGTAGCTCAGTTTGAAGAACAGCTCCCTGCAATAAGAAACATTTGGTTGGAAACTCATTGAAAAACACGTTCATGCAGAAAATGATAGCCGTATAAAGTAAATATGAAGCAATTACAACAGAGTTCCATTGAACAAATGTTCCTGATTTGACAGGGGTATACATCTAAACGAATCAAGATCATACAGCTATTGTTATCATCATACAATGAGAATTTGATCACATCAATAGACTAGTTTAGTTTGGTCTATCACTCAGATGAGCTTGACCAATCAATTCTTAGTGTTGCATGTCTTCTGGAATATTTGCCAAACGTTGACGTTAACATGAGAAAAGACGAAATTTGTAGACTATATCGTCTTAGTGGTGATAGTCATACAAATTCACTGTGCGAAATTAGACCTTTAATGACCATTAATTTTGTAAATGGAGCCATTGAGGTTCATTAAAGGCATAGGAAATGTCACCCTTCCAATACCTTTGCAGGATCTTTAATGAATTTGTAAAGGTCACCTGAAAATGTTTTGGAAAGGTCTTGTAAAGATGACCTTTCCATTACCTTTAGCACACCTCAATGGCTCCATTTACACAAACTTAAAGGTCCTAAAAAGTTTTTTTTCGTGCAGTGAATATTATACTGGTAGTGCGTATTCTATCAACCAAGTACAACGAAGTAGTGTATATGGTATACTAGGAGAAAGAGACCATGACCATATTGGACTAGGCCCTCCAAATCTAATTCATCAAATGCAACATAATATTCATTAACGTTCACACTCTACCTAATGTGAACAAGTATCAAGCTTACCCGGAATCGGAAACCGTCTTCTCTTGTTTCACAATAGTGACAGAAATAGTCGACACGATGCTGGCAGCGTACTTCTCCGTAATGATGGTGGTCATTTTCTCCTCAAACTTGGTATAGTCCGTCTTGACCACTGTACTGGATACGAACAGGCCCATGGTGTCCCCATAGAGGATCGTCTGGGAGAGGTTTCCACGGAACACCTCGAACGGCCTCCCGTCGGGACGAGCAAAGTCAATCTGATCCGCCATAGTCTTTCGACTAACCTCGTTTTGTATGGCCACTGAGGCGTCCAGGGTTCTGATCAATTCCGGGGTGACTATATCTACTGTGTACACCAGGGTCGTCAGAGTTTTACTGAAAAGATGCAAATGATTGTTTTGAATTAGATTGAGCGGATAATTATTTTAGTTTCGATTGTTACTATTTTACTTACATTTAACGGCATTTTGGTTTGCTTTTTATGATGGTATATTATCAGATTATAGGTAACAACGAGTAGTACGTACATTAAAATAAGACGGATTGTATTGTGTTATAATCATTCTAATCTACCGGTGAACAGCTCGCGCATCTTATTTATTGTCATTGTCTTCATCGCGAGATCTAAAAGAATTTTAGTTTACTAATATTCACTATATACAAAGGGGTGTCACAAAGCTTGATATGGAGTCAATCTATTTGACAGAAGTGTCATTTCAATATAATAGCCAATGCTACAGTGCTTAAATTGTTATAGTAATTAAAATGGAAAAACACACTGACCCAGTTTTAGAAATAGTTTCTCTTCCCGTTATAACCCTAACCTCCGTAGACATTTTGTCCAGCTCTGAAAAATAAAAGAAAAAGCATGTCCTTTTGAGCAATAGAACGTGTACATAAATAGGTCAAATCAGTCTGTATTGACCAGTCATTCGATTTATGTTATGTATGTCTATAGTTAAAGCTAGATATTTATGTACAATTTGATACAGATGCAGTAATGTTGCAAAAATCGTGATGTCACAAATGAGTATCAATAATTATAGCACGATATATTTTCATTAGGATATTGCTGATTCATAGTAATAATTATTTCAGATCTATCAGTATCACATTCTTCCAAAAACCCAAAAACTTCACTCACTTTCATTAGTCTCCAACACAGCTTCTTTAATGGCCCTCTCAAACTTCTTGTACTCCTGGATGGTGACTGAGCCCTCGATGGTTTGAGTAAAGCAGGACTCGATCTCCACGGCCGTTTTTACCACGTCTATGTCAGTGACAAAGAGGTAGGCCTCCCCGTTTGGCCTGGCCACCGACCCTATGGTCTCCGTCAGAGTGGTGGCCGACGGTGACCGGGACTCGATTCGCCGAGCGTCTATACCCGTCCCGTTATTGAGGATAGCAATGTTGATCCGAGAGAAAATTTCTCTGAATGGGAAGAACATGATAGGGCCTATATATACCTCAAATACAGTTGAATGATTAAATTAAAGTATGGTTACTCATTGCAATCCATGTATAATTTATTGAGCTTATGCAAATGAAACTTACATGCTTATAGTACCTTCGTACCTTTGAATATAGATTAATGAGCACAATTAAACATATGAAATGGGGAAATTGAGAATGATGCCTTACCCTGTATCGATAATGACCTCAGCAGCACCAAGTACCTCCGCCGATGCTGAAAGACAATAAAAAATGGGTTAAAACCAACATTTACAGACTCTTTTAGTAATGGTATATTTAATTCGGTTCTTAAATCGTATTAGAAATATCATTAACTATAAAGGCCTAATGAACTAATTGGTAACCCGACAAAGGATTAGCAAGCAAAGAGATGATTAACAGAAGTTGGATATTATCTTCCTGAATTTTGAAACCAACACTTCCTTTTGCTCCCCCCCCCCCCACCCAATCCCATCACAATGCCCTAAACAGAAGTCTATACCTAATGGAAATCACAAAAGAGTCCTGCTTTACATGTAGTATAGATAGACCCATAATTACATAACTGCTCGAATACTGGTATCACTTACTTAAATTGACGAGACCCTCAAAGGAGGAGACCAGTTTGTCCTCTATGAGGGACACAAACGTGTCATCCTGGAAATACCTCCCGGTGACAAACAGCCCATAAGTCTCACTGGCCCTGAAGTACTCGCTGGAGGACGCCGACCCACTGCTCTGGGTGGCGTTGATTCGGCGCGACACAGACTTCAGGACGTTGTAGGTGGTGTCCAGCTCCGACTTGAAGGTGATCTTAGACGTGATGTCACTGACGGTGGGGGTGGTGACGTCGAACCAACTACCCGAGACGAAGGAGCCGTCCGATAGCTCGACGAAGTAGACCAGTTTGGTGCACTCCGACCAACTGCCCCTGTTGGGGAAAAACAATGTAAAATGAAAAATGTTTCCCCAAATGTGAACAGGGCATTCTATCAGACAACAAATTCAGATTGTTTGGTCACAAGTTTTGCAAGAAATGGTGTGATGGAGGTACATGTATGTAACCTACAAAAGATATTATTTCAGTTATTGCCTATATATCAATCAGTATTTCGCAGCTACATTGTGCATTACCTAACTGTAATACCCCAATCCCTTTTTACCCGTGTATGATGCTCAGGGCTTATTTAAATGTTTAGTGGTTTCAGCAAACAAACCAGAATCATGGGGTAATGACGCAAAATAAGAAAGGTAGTATTTGTGAGCAGAGTGAAATAGGCTTGACGGAAAGGCTTTTGGGTGGATCCTACATGACTGAACCCAATGAAACCTTAATACTGTTGCCTCATCTACTGAACACCAATTGGATGACATATCACGGAATTACACTTTAATTCCTTCAGAGAAAATGTTTTAATGTATTCTTAACCATAATTAGGCTCCTCCAACCGACGGAAGGTAGAGGGTGTCACGTGTTATTGTGTTTACCATTCTAATGCATATCCATCCGTTGAATTAGACATAGATATAGATATATTAATGGCTAAATTAGAAAGTTGTGTGCTAAATAGGTTAGCAGAAAAAATGATATTGCTATGTATTGGTGTTTATAAAATGACTTACGTTTCTGAGGTGTAGTACCTCTCAGTTGTCTGGATGGTAATATCTGCATCTTCGTACTCTAAATACCATTCAACATGAAATAGAAGCAAGTAAGATTGTAAAAAGACTACAATGAGGTTAAGAATGACATCAAGCGCTATAAGAATAAGCATGCAATATTTATGTCGCAAAGTACAAAATAATTAACACGGGATCCTATGAACAAAGGTTCCTAAAATGATAAAAACAACCATTAGGGTGGTCTGCAATGGACAAGCCATGTCAAACATCTTCTAGATACATATGAGGCAATTGAAACATTAGGTCCTCCGTAAAATAGCTTGGGAGATATTTCTTTAAATTGATACTTCCTACAACGGCCATATAACGAACCTGTGACGCCAGAATCCTTTTGCCACCAATTTTCTAGCACTGCTTCAAACTTGGCAACGTCCTCTTCGTAGACTTTCCCAGCGACAAACACACCAAAGCTGTCATCATAGCTGTAGATAGTTCCATTGTAAGCCTCCACGAAGATATTGGAATCCTCCATGGCAGTTATAAGAACTTCGGTCCCCGGAGCCGCTTTCACTGTAGGATCTAGAAGCTTCGTCTTGTCACCATCCGTCCCGACCCAGTAATTGACGATGGTGATCTTGAGTCTGTCAAAATGTTTCACAATATTTTTACACCATTCTTGTAGCATTTCAATTATATTTTTTTTGACAAAGAGCATTTTAGTTCCACATGTATAACTCACAAAGCTTTTCACCCTAGATCTTAGGGATGTTATCAATCATTTAAGTGGCAATACCTCTTAGACCTTGGTATCATTCGTTTTTCTTAAAAGATGCTTATCTGTACGATAACCGGAATATTGCCCTTACCTATCAAAGTGGTACTATCCAAAACATAGCTGCGAGAAATATTTTATAAAACTTTATTTCTTATGATATTTCATAGTAGTATATTTTTCATGTCATTCAAGCCACTTACCCGTCCTCTCCGATGGCTTCTTCCACCCTTTCAGCCCAAACCGTAATCTGATTAAGATCTGAAGTTAAAATAAAAGAACAAGTTATTTAGGCCTATACGCGTAAGGTTCTTTCACAGTCCGACTATAATCCATATATCTCTATCAGTCTATCGGACTGAATAATACATTTCCTCCCTTCTTATTTTGCCAGAGCATTATGCTGTTCAAAAGTTTATAAATACTTCTTAAATATCTTGGTATACAACTAAATTGTTCTAGTTCAAGTCATGATACTGAGATTAGCTGCAACTACATGAATCTAAATAGAATGCTATAATTATAATAAGAAACGGGTCTTTTAAGTTTCTTTAAGCAGGCGCAGACAAATGAATAGTCCCTTTACATTTTTTAAATGTTTTCCTTAATGATGAGATTACTGAGTACTATACAAAAGTATAACATTCAGAAAATGTTACTTTATAGTTTCAGATGGATTCATTCTATTTAACAGAAGTCAAGTAATTTACCTGTATATAGGGCGCTGAAGGCGGTGGCGATGGCGTTTCCCGCCCGCCTGGACCACCTCTTGTCCAGGTGAGTGCCCTTAATCTCGATCGAGTAGGCCAGGCTTAGGGGGAACTTCTCCAGCTCCACCGTGCTGCCGTCTACCACGGACAGGTCGTTGTCTGTGAGCGCCTGCTCCACCGACTTTTGAATGAGCTGCTCCAGCTCGGCTGAGTCGGAGGAATACTCGAACACGGTCGCAACCTCTCTGAAATATAAAAGACGTTCTCAGAGTTAAACTTTTCATAAAAAATCTAGCGATTTGCTGCTCTGTTGACGATTTAAGAATTATTGCAGGTGAGTTTTTTTTGAGGACGATATGACGTGGGCATAGGCCCACTGGTAACCGAAGGACCAGATTGAAATAGATTTCATTTGCATATGAAAAAACAGAGGAGTAAAAGATGATGACAAAGTTACGCACTAAAACGAGATATTGCATAATTATCATCCCCAAAATACCAACTTTTGTTAAAATACCATATCTCAGTCTGCAGATCAAGCTTTTAGTATAACACAATGCTGCAGAGTCTAGCAATCCACCTATACACGTACCCGTCCACAATGGTGTAAACCAGCTTCACAGAGGCCGTCATGTTCTTCTGCAGCCCAATGCTGGTGCAGTCGAGGGTGAAGGTGAGGATGCTGGTGGCCGTGTCCGAACTGACCCCGGTCACCGGGCAGGGCAAGTAGCTGGTCGGGGACCCCGTGTCGTCGGCGCTGGCCGACACCTCGGCCGTCTCTCCCGCCTGGTTCACCGCCCGGGGAAGGGCCCGTACCTGCGACTGGGCGGCAGCGGCTTGCACTTGGGCAGATGCCGCAGCTGGAACGAACAAATAGCATTATTTCAAAATTAATTTGAATGTATTACTTTATGTACTAGTATTTATTTTTGGAATTGAAGGTATAATTTTTGTTTCAGATAATACTCTCTTCAACACCACAGTATTGCTTATTTATTAATTTTATTCATTTATTTAAAAATTATTGACTGCAAAAAAAGGTAAGAATCTTTAGTAAAGTAGGCTAATATAACCCTGAAAGTAGGATAATATAACCCTGAACCTTGGATGATTGTTATTCCGTGTGTGAATTAAAGTCAAGTTAAGGAATTATAGTTGGCATTTGCTATGTGGAACAGCTGAATTATGTGCCGTGACCCATAGTGGTGAATTGGGAGCATATAGTTTATTATTTAAGAGAGCTAGGCCTATAGATGTTTTGATCCGACTTTGTTGTTCATTGCCTTACTCAGAAAAGATGTTAGGCCCCTACTTTCTATAGATAGGAACTTTAACAACCAAAATACTTAGTTCAGTTAGTACATGAAACGTACACATCTATTTACATGCATTATAAGTACAACACTACCAACGACAAACTACGTTAAATGCAAATTCGAAAACGTAGACTCTCCAATGACCCAAACGCCGGGTACCAGTTCCTCGCATGTGCCTGGCGTTACACCGTACCTGTACATAGGTTTCTCTGATCGGCGGCACAGAACAGCCTCCTGCCTCCTCATTAAAATGTTAGTTGAATTCAGGAACAAATATGAAAATAACTAAAAGCGATCGTTTATGTAGATATCAAACTTAACCATAATTCAAGTAGAGATTCGATTTAAGATTAGCAGTTTAGGGTTAGTTCCCCACAGCCGTAAGATCATGCCTATGCATGCATTTACAAAACAGTTTGAACTTGTACCATAACCAAACTATCAAAGATGACTTGACCTGCCATAAATACTACAGATTAACACTTTAACTCCACCTTTCTTGAGTCTGCATCACGGCCTGTCCCATAGAGGAGTGCTCTGATGAATTACCCACAAGGATGCCTGGTGGCATCTACCGGAGTGACAGACTTAACCACTGTCAGCTGTTTATAGAAACTCCTTTCCCCTATTGTTAGAATCTATCTTAATCATTATGTTATGAGTCTATGTCTATCCTGCAATGAAGATTTACCAGTAGATTGTCCTAATATCTGCAACAGTAGGGCCAGCAGCTTGTTCAATGTAATGTTGTCAATAACTAAATTGGATGAGGAAGACGATGCGGAAGTAGCCGCTTCTGTGGTTGCTGCAGTTGTTGTTACTTCAGTTGTTGTTGCTGCAGCTGTAGTAGCTGCAACCGTAGTATTTGAAGCTGTTGTTGCAGCAGCTGTGGTTGTTGCAGCGGCTGTTGTTGTTGCAGCGGCTGTGGTTGTTGCAGCAGCTGTTGTTGTTGCAGCGGCTGTAGTTGTTGCAGTGGCTGTGGTTGTTGCAGCAGCTGTGGTTGTTGCAGCAGCTGTGGTGTTTGAAGCAGCTGTGGTTGTTGCAGCAGCTGTGGTGTTTGCAGCAGCTGTGGTTGTTGCAGCGGCTGTGGTTGTTGCAGCAGCTGTAGTTGTGGCAGCAGCTGTGGTTGTTGCAGCAACTGTGGTATTAGCACCTGTGGTAGTTGGTGCTGTTGTTGCTGCAGCTGTGGTTGTTTCACAACCTGAACCTGCAATGGAACGTGAAGACTGAATGATATAACTCCAGCTGTTTCTTATTTTCTTTTGTATATGAGGGTCATTTTGTCTAGTTCATGAACATTATAAGTATAGCATCTTTGCCAAATGTGGAGTTATGTTGAGCTCCTGTTAAGATCGCATATAATATATATTCAATTTCTTTTTTACATTTTCACATTGCTCACACCAATTGAACCATGCAACATTATATGACAATGATGTAATCAGAAAAAGAAGACTAATTTGATTACCATCTTCTCAAAACAGAGCAACGTTGGTATGGTAAAGTTAAACTCGGAAAGGTGAGAAAGTTCTTATGGTTATGGAGATAGGTGGTTAGGTGGTTAGACCTCAGTTTCCAATGATGAATTTCTGTGTTATCTTACTTTCGGTGGTGTTTTTATTATCAATTCCTCCTTATCCTCCTAGTAGGATAACTATCACCCCACAAGACCATTACACACAAATCTTCTTTATTTACCATTGAATCAAGTAGTTGTTAAGTTGTGTTATTAAATCGATGTTTATCTTTTCAGCATTAACTAATTGCTTAACAGTTTGATCTAATCAATGAGTGACTGTAAAGGCTTGATTCGTTAGAATTAGAAAAGTCTTATTGTTTGGAGTGGATGCCTCAGTTGTTCACTTCATAGAAGCCGGCGCTTCTTTGACATTTTTGGAAGGTCATCGGTCACAGCTTCAGTTAATATATCTCTATGAATATCAACTGTGTTGTCAGTTGTTTGCGCTATTGTTCCTGGCACTTTCATAGGTATTGAAACTGAAGTTATTTTGACTTTTATAGATGCAAGTTGTTCCTTTGTTTGGGCGAAGGTTTGTGGAAGCAGTTATTAACCAGTTATTTACTGCTCAGGTAGTAATAGGATTAGAAGGATGTCTTTTAATCTTTTGGCCAGTAGCTCTCATTCGTATGGCTTCGGATGATTTAGCTTGAGTTGCTAGGGTTCCAGTTAAAGCAACAGTTGTTGCCATAGTAATGCTTTTAATTGGTACGGCTTCAGATTTGGCTTCAGATGTGGCATCAATTGTGGCAACAATTGTGGCCTCAAGTGCGTCTTCAGTTGGCTCTTCTTTTTGCATAGCTTCAGTTTTGGAGTTGTTTGTAGAATTTTAGTTGGAGCTTTAGCTGTGGTGTTAATTGTTATGGCTTCAGTTATCATGAGTTGTGGAATTGCTTTTTGTCAGAATATCAGTTGTTATTGACCCAGCCATTACTTGAGATACAATCTCAGTTTAAGTGGCTTCAGTAAATGTCCGTTCAGTAATTATAGATGTATGATATAATCATCTAACAATCTGTATCTATTGAAATACAAGGAAGCCTCAGAAATGTTATTCTGTAAGAGGTGTATAATATAAAATGGGAAGAGTAGGGTGTTGCATTCAAACATGATTATAAACGTGGAAAGATCAGATGGCGGCGAAAGGATAGGTAATTTTTTATTGTACAAGCCAAAATTTAATATCCTACTGCAATACTGGGTTCTGACTGTATTAAGTTCTATTTGTAGACCTATCATATATGAAAATGCTATGCATAAATAGATATTGAGTTGTGCTTTCCTGGTGCTAGGTGCTATAGTAGAAGATATAGGCATCCTTGGGAGTGACCATTCTTTCTGATTCTTGTTCTTTGCTAAAGAAATTATATTTTTCTAGTCAATTATTTCAAAAATAGTAAACATATTACTAGCATTTAACAAAAGTGCTTGACTTTACAATTGCTCTCTTACACTTTTTCTAAATAAATGAATCAAGAAATATGTCATTCAAAAAAGGGTTGTGCATTGGTTAGTTTTGTGTTCTTCTAGCAAGCTGTACATTTATCATCTTAGCTAATTACCCTGTTGACATTCAGTAGTTTGAATACTCGTTTTGGGCACCGTGGTATGAACCTGAGTGGTTGCTTTGATTGTGGTAGCTTCAGTTGTTGTCATAATCATAGTAGTTGTTCCAGGCATAGTGGTATCTCTTGTGGTCAGTCCACTGGTGGTGGGGATTTCGGTAGTGTTGGGGAAAGTAGTGATCTTTTCAGTTGTCTGGTTTCTAGATGTGAGCCCTATGGTGGTGGAGCTTTCAGATGTGGCACCTTTGGTGGTAAGGCTTTCAGTAGTAGAACCCATAGTTGTAGGACTTGCAGTTGTGGCCCCTTTGGTTGTTGGACCTTCAGTTGTGACCCCTTTGGTTGTAGGGCTTTCAGATGAAAAACCTTTGGTTGTGGGGTTTTCAGCTGTTACCCCTTTGGTTGTGGGGCTTTCGGTTGTGGCTGCCTTGGTTGTGGGACTTTCAGTTGTGGCCCCTTTGGTTGTGGGACTTTCAGTTGTGGCCCCTTTGGTTGTAGGACTTTCAGTTGTGGTCCCTTTGGTTGTGAGACTTTCAGTTGTGGCCCCTTTGGTTGTAGGACTTTCAGTTGTGGCTCCTTTGGTTGTAGGACTTTCAGTTGTGGCCCCTTTAGTTGTAGGACTTTCAGTTGTGGCCCCTTTGGTTGTAGGACTTTCAGTTGTGGCTCCTTTGGTTGTAGGACTTTCAGTTGTGGCCCCTTTAGTTGTAGGACTTTCAGTTGTGGCCCCTTTGGTTGTAGAACTTTTAGTTGTGGCCCCTTTGGTTATAGGACTTTCAGTTGTGGTCCCTTTAGTTGTAGGACTTTCAGTTGTGGTCCCTTTGGTTGTAGGACTTTCAGTTGTGGCCTCTTTGGTTGTAGGACTTTCAGTTGTGGCTCCTTTAGTTGTAGGACTTTCAGTTGTGGCCCCTTTGATTGTAGGACTTTCAGTTGTGGCTCCTTTGGTTGTAGGACTTTCAGTTGTGGCCCCTTTGATTGTAGGGCTTTCAGATGTTTCCCTTCTGATTGTGGGGTTTTCAGTTGTTAAAGAGATTTTGCAATATATGCCTGTATAACATGCAAAGTGTATGTTATAATCACAAAGGTAATATTGACAATCAGCCTGTAGTTTTGAGGTCTTGTGTGATTTGTGATTAGTTTCCCTCATCAAAGTAATAGAAAAGGTTTTATTACTAGAGCATGCAAGGAGCCATTTAAAGCAAAACATAGGAAAAGACTTATTATATATACAGGGGATTCAAATATTAAAATACGGATTAAAATACAGATAGATATGAGTAGTCCTGAGGGAGAAATAATAAAGGCTTCAATCTGTACTCGCACTGTTTTAAATTGTTTATGTATGTGATATACTGGTGAGTGTTTCATGACCAAGACTTAGCTAAACATGTTATGATGTAGTGAGTAAAAACATAGATAAAACACATCTCCATAGAGATTTACGAGAAAAGAAAACGTAAATCTATTAAATATTGAAATAATTCTACCGAATTTCCGATAACTTCCTTATCGTTTACTTTAGCAGTTGAGTTCAAAACTGAAATTAGTAGCGCCGGACTTATCCTCATGCCCTTCCAGAGCAAATCAATGTAACCCATCTACAGGAGACCTGACGACATCTTTTAGTAGAGGATAGCATCTTATATGTGTCATACATTGAAGACAGATCGTAGCAAAACAAATAATACATTGTTGTCCGTCCGTCAAAATGGTCCTGCATCAAAGTAGTCTAACCTTTACATCATTGACTTTTCTGTGATATATAGCACAAGAATATTCAAGAGTATACTTAAATAAGACCACTGGAAGATCGACTATAAACTACACGCCGAAGTGTTGTATGAGGTTTCAATTTCAATAATAAAAAAAAAGATGAAAAAAGCTTCCACCTCTCTATTTCAGTAAGGGTCAGGCACGTACCTTGTGGGCAGCAGCAGGTTCCGTTCCAGCAGTGGGCTCCGGTCTGACAGGGCCCAGACACAGGGCACTGCGGGTCAGGCCCTGTCCCGGTAAAGTCCCTCTCAGTACAGTTAGGCCCCTTGTAGCCGGTATAACACATGATATCCCCGGTGGTGATATCACAGGTGTAGTGGCCCTCGCAGTCGTCCCTCGGCACGCACACCTTGTCGCAGGCCGGGCCGTACGTGTTGGTCGGGCAGATGGTCAGTTTGACCGTCGGGCAGGTGGCGGTCACTGCGGCCGGACACTCACAGGAGAAGGTGGGTCCGTCGGCCGTCTCACAGGTCGTACCTGGACACACCTCACTGCTGCAGGACACGGCCGCCCCGTACAGCTCACACGTTTTCCCGAAATACCTGTAATATTGATCAAACTATGGATGTTACGGAAGTATCATATAGGTAATTTTAAATCCATGTTATGTCACAAAGGGGGCAAATTCTCCTCCAGCAATTGCATTGTTTGGGTTATTTTCTTTATCTTATTGTATCGGTATATTCGGTCATTACCTTCCTTAGTCAATATGACAAAAACAATCTACGATGGAATTAATGAAAGAAATCAGAATACATTTGAACGTTTTTTTCTGCGATATCCCTGGATATCAAGAAGGATATATACGATATCCCTGGATATCAAGAAGGAAATCAAGAAGGATATGATCTTCTTGTATTCATCAAAATCATATAATGAGCAGTAAACAATCCGAGGAAAATCCCATACATTATTGATACAAATAATGGCTGTAGGTTATATACCCAATATTGTATTGGTAAAAGGAATTTTATAACAACCTGATTTCGACCTACCCTGACAGGCCAGCTTTAGGGGTTGAAAGACGATTTCCCCCGAACACCTAACCATTGTCATAACTTACCCTGTTGGACAGTCGCAGGTGAAGTCGGTTCCATTGACCACGGTACAGTTGGCATCTTGACATGGGTTAGGGGAGCACACATCATCCTGCTTCTCACAAAAGATACCGCTGAAGCCCGGGTTACAGCAGCAGAACTGGACAGAACCCTCGCTCGTGCACTGACCGTTACCATGGCAAAGGTCTGTGGTGGCGACTGAATAGTGAAAAAAATTAATGATTAGGACAAAGACAATATCAAAACTATCTCAAGTACATTATTTCTTATTGTCACTTATTACCATGCAATTTGCATTGAATACGCAAATTGCCGCTTTCTATTATAATCAGGACAATAAAGGGTCGGACATGATCAGGCTTTATTATTGTTTCCTATAGGATAGAAGCCATATCAAGTACATTCTGTTTTATTGTTACTTATCAACATGCAATTTACATTGAATACGCAATTTGCCGCTTTGAACCATTATGATCAGGACAATAAAGGGTTGGACATGATCATGCTTTATTATTGTTTCCTATAGGATAGAAGCCATATCAAGTACATTCTGTTTTATTGTTACTTATCACCATGCAATTTACATTGTATACACAATTTGCCGCTTTCTATTACGATCAGGACAATAAAGGGTCGGACATGATCAGGCTTTAGGCTTTATTATTGTTTCCTATAGGATAGAAACCATTCTTATGTTAATAGCTTTTAGGCTTTGAATGTATTTCCCAAACAAAATCCTTCTGATTCAACCATTCCATTAACTGATTCAATGTTACTGGAGACCTTTTTGAAGACTAAGCCTGGAAAGAGTTTACGTAATATTTCATCATGAACTTTAATTTGCATGTACACTGAAATGGACTTTTTTTTCGTTTGAACAGTAGATGATCAGAAACTTACCTGATTCTGCAAGAAAACCGACAGTGCAGGTGTCAAATGTGAAGTTGAAAAATGCCAGGTCTATGCCCACTATAGCCGTCCCGGACACGTTGAGGGGGGTGCCGGCCACCTGCAGGTCCGGAGAGGTCTCGGCCACGTCGTAGATTGTGGCACTAGTCGAGGTGACCTGGACGCCCTGTCGAAACGTATTGCCGTCCTTCACGTACTGGATGTAGCCCTCAGATGTGCCGGCAGGTTTGAAGTACAGCAGCTCAGAAGGTACATTAGGACAGGTTGGGGTTGCTTTAAAGTACCCCTGCATTGCGACTGAAAGAGAGAACGGCTGGATGTGAGGAAGAGCGATGGGTGTTGGGAGCGGTGGATAGGCTACAGTTTGAATGGTAATATTTAATGTACTTAGGAGCATATTTGGCAAAGAGCATGTCAATAACTTTATAAGCAAACTGTCCTACCAATATTTTAAAGGCAGGTAGGGCCATGTGGTATTGGATCATTGCAGTATATGCAAGAGCAATATCAGAATCTTACAATCGCAAAGACTGGCTATTCATGTTAATTACCGCAGCAAGATGAGTAACTAATCTAAAAATGCCATTATTCTTTTGTGGATCGTGACTAAACTGACTGGAAATATCTAAAGATATTTGACATAAATTATATAAGAAAGACAAACAAGCACCACAGGTAATATATTTTCAGAGATAACACCATCTCGGTACCGGCCTCAGTGATATACCTGCGGGGCTGGGGTTGTTGGGCAGGGTACAGGAGGGGGGAGACTTCTGGGTTTTACAGATGCCGTCGTTCACGTATGCTGAGTCACACATCGACTGACTGGTCACAGGGTCACACTCAAAGAAACCTTCGTCACAGTTTCTCGGAGCGTTACATTTCACTGTAGCCAGGTATTCCAGTTGTAAGCTGCAAACAACGGTATGGAGTTATGATTAAAGGATAAGTGATACAGAAATTTTATATACGTGTAATTTACAAAACGTTATACTTATATGTTTATTGAACGAAAAACGTGTTTTTTTTAATGCAGAGGTTGGACAAAAAGGAGATAGACATGAATTCGATTTCGGTTTGACTTTTTAAGTAAACGTCCTGTTTGTAATGTCGAGGGCGAGAAGTGTGTACATAGAGAATTGCAATACGTCGTTTCCAGTCATGCCTATATATACACACCTCTAGTCGGATTGTTATAAATAAAGACTGAATGTGGGGAGGGTTACAAAACACAATTTCTAAGTTAACCCACCTTGTTGAACTGGTTCTGGAGCCCAGCTGTGTGAGGCTGGTGGTGTTGGTTAATGTGTCCAATGTGTAGGAGATGGTATCCACCCGGCTGACCTCGTCTATTGCACCATCATAGACAACCACTTTCAATTTCACCGATCCCTAGAAATAAGACCAGAAATACGTTGCTGTATAACCTATTTTATTCTCCTATATTGGATTCGGATTTATCAAAACGTAGAAAAGACCGACAGATTTCTGATTTGAAATAGTTCAATATCATGCATAAAGTCCCATGTTTATCAAATAGTCTGCACACTAACAAAATTATATGAATTCATACAGATTTCGGTATTCTGCAGTCGGCAGATAGGCATGTTACTAGTTAGGAATCTCTTAGGAAATGTAAGAGCTAAAAATGGAACTCACCGACCAATCTTCTAACAATTTCAATTGCACTCTGGCAAAACTATCAAACGTAAATGAGTTGGCACTATTCCCTGGTGCATACGTCCTCTTCAACGAGGTAGTACATGATGAACTAGGACTGTTAAAAACGATAAGGTGAAAATTAGTTTATACAGTTCATATAGAACTTTTGAAAATAATTCCAATTATCAATAATAGCTCTTGATTCCAATAGGAAACCAACCTGACTAACGTATATGTTAAAGCTAAAACGATAAGGTTTACAACTATATATTTTTCCACACTCATTGATACTCGTTTACAAGTGGATTGCACATAATATTACATTATTTATTAGGAAGTTGTTCTCTGAAGAAACGATCTTGATATACTTACTCTGAATCTAAACATATTTCAAATATATAGTCACAAAGTTTATTTAATTGGGTGCACTGCAGACTGTTAATGTTTTGACAGCAGCGTGTGTTCGCCCTTTCGGCGTCTGTGTGGTTATATTGCTGTAGTGTGATCTTAATGTCGACTTCACTCCGTACTGAGACAGCCTGGAAAGAAAACAAACACGTAGGTTATAAATCAAGGAATTAATTCTGAGGAAATTAATTCACCTACAGTCATTTCGTGAAGCAGGGTTGGAAAGCGGGGTATGCCTCCTTATCGCATGTCTATCCAAAAATGGGTGGATCTCCCCATATGTATAATAAGTCTAACCCTAGAGTGGAAGATTGGTGATTACAGATACACACAACATGCCTACCGTTAGAAGAAGGTGACATGTTGAACACAATTATTCATTTATTTTGACGAAGCATGTTTGAAATAGGTGAGGTCATTATTGCAAGCGTGCTTTATAACATCGTTTGATATCGCTACCATTTTACACAGATTACACGGACGTTGGTTACTAATAAGTGAGTCAGTTGTAAAGTAAGATTTGACACATTTCTTCATTGAGCATAAGTAGCTCGGTTAAAAGGATCGGCAACGCTTCCCATTAACGGGCCCTTCGAGCTGACGGATCAAACTGCACCGGTATAACGGCCCGTACGTAGGTATGTCCGTACACGTTTACGTAAGTAATGCGCCAAGGCACCCCACACACAATATACACATGCTTTAACGAAAGCCCCGTGGAGAATTGGTGAACCGATTACCTTAACATGGCGCTGCAGGACCGTGCCCGGGGGACTCTGGGGGCTTGGGGGGGGGGGGGTGACTATGGACCCGTTCCATCCCAATTTACACAGCAAAATTAACAGTAAGATCATTATTATCGGATTATTAACTATTTCCCAAGAAGAAATTCCATCCCAAGCCATAGTTATGCAACATTGGGATGTGATAATGATAGTAGTTATACAACATTGGGATGTGATAATGGATGTATGTCTTATGCTTACTAGGCAACCTATTCATTAAAGAAAAAAACCCGCTTATTCTCCTTCATTTATAAGGCTTTGGTCCAAATTATGGGGAAAAGAGTTCTTTGGAACATTTTACACGGTCTCAATGGTCAATTGTTTAATAATACAACAGGAATACCGTGGTAATAGCAGAACACTATAAAGCATTCCTCACAATAGTAGCATCTAGGCAATGGGCAAATAGAAAAAGGTGCGTGCTGTACTCATTGAGAAGTCCCTAAGAGAAACATTTGGCAAATGGCAATATCATTGTCGATCTTCAGTGTGTTTGCCTTGGGATACAACCCCTATGATACCGCAGGTACAATACTAATATCGGTTTTAGACTAAACGATAGGCAGGCTGCAGGATTCGTAGACTAAAATTAATAGGTCGATTTGTAGACTGACAATATTAATGCAGGTAGACCTTGTGTAGATGACGTTGCACCTCCCAGAATAGATTTGTCGCCATACTAGGGATCAATTGAATACCAAAATCATTTACTATTCAGAATCAGACAGAACTCATTTTTGTGCCAGCCTTACTCAAATAATATCATGAAAGAACAATTAGCAATTGATTATCATGATAAAGAATTGTTAAATTTAACTTTTCTTCAATATCCTGGTGGTTATGGTCATCACAGTCGTGGATTTTGCAGTGAAAGGGGTATAATCCACTGGACTCTAAAGGCCTACTGCGTTATGATGTCAGGCCAAACAATGTTAAAACTACTGCTCTGAGTTGAATTATGGAACCATCATTTAGTTTCAAGAGCCACTTTCTGCAACGTTTTGCTACGTGAATGCATGCATTTCATGAAACGTATAGGGAGTGAAAGTAATATTTGTTTTATGCAGTCTCGAGACGTATAATTATGAGAACAACAGGGTCCTGCTAATGATTAAAAGCCACGAACCAGTTGTGCTGTTTATTAAGTAGAAAAGAATGTATTGAAGAAGGGAAATCATAACCCACAATTCCACTTTTGCTGTTATAAAGAAAACAGACCAATCTATACTTTGACAGACAGGGCACAGGTCATGAGACAACACCTGTTAGCTGGTTATGTAGACGACTTGACTACCCGAAACACCTCTCATAAGAAGTTCGCTCCTTTCAGTCGGTAGGGGAGAGTGAGGACCTTTCTTGATAGGTACTTTATTTAGAAATTTATAACCCCACTCTAGAGCCCTCATTGGGATGGTAGAAATAGACACTTAGTCAGTGTGGAATTGAACTGCTTAAACTGAAGACAAAGTGCCATCTGTTTTCACAATTGTACCAAATTACTAAAGTTGTTTTATTTTCAGTTCGTATCTTAATAAGACAACGTGTATATCATATCTAACTAATTTTTGTGTAGAAACATTAATTTTTTCTAGACGAACGGTTGAGCAATAATTTTGGTAGAAAGCCAAAGCTAGATTCGGAGGGGATTACCATAGGCTAGTATTCACAGGGGCATTTAATTTCTCTTGTACCCCTCCATGGGATTTTAATGCCTTATGGTATGCACATTAGGAGGCGGGCTACGGTATTTAGTTTTATTTTGAGTAGTGGTTCGTGCACCAGCCAAGTGTTATTGACATTAGCTGTCTGAGTAATGCCCAATTCTCGGTGACTTCTCTTTTTGAGCCTTACAATATACAAACGTTTCAAATGTGCTATACCATAAGGCAAGTGTTGTACATGATTGTATCATTATGGGGCTAGGGACATCTTCTATATGAATGTTTTTGTTATCGCGGGTCTTTGGACTTTGCAGCATAGACCCTTTAGTTAAGGGAATAGTAACTGTTGTTTGTCTTTCTGTTACGGCTAAGCATTGCACAGAGACTTACTAACGTCAAGCTATAAAGCCACCGTGGTATAGTTACATGCATACATGTAGGTAGACGGTCACCTATACACCTTTCTCGCGATTTTGCGCAGTGGATCTTCTCTCAGATGCCCTGAACACAATACTCATAGCCTTGCTCTATCAAACTCATTTCCTCAACTCAATGGTTCAGGCATATATCGCTAGCAGGGCGCCACCCTAAGGAAAAAGATCTATCGTGTGTATTCTCTTATCAAAATTAGGCAGACAAGGGTCAGTAACTAATCTCTTTCAAAGAAATACTTCTTCTTTTGACAAAAGTGACTAGCGTTTTAAAAGGTTTTCGGTCTTTACATGAACTACTGATTTAGTCAGAAGTTTCGCATCTATGGACCTGGTGCAGACATGGTCACGTGATCAGATTTTCGAACCACGCGGCTATAAAAAGAATGGAAATTGATAAGATCTAAAATATCTAAATCATTGATAATAATTTTCTGAGTGATGATTAGAATATTTTTTCTAAAATATGTCTTCTGATCACCTTAAAATTGTAAACACATACGATTTAAATCACACATATGGCGGCCAGTCCTTTGTGAGAGGTGTGTCGTCATCTGCACAAGGTCTATACAGAGCTCATAATTGATTCTATACTCGTGTAGCCTCCTTAAGCTCGTGTAGCCTCCTTAACATGTTTGAAGACTGATGATTCTCAAGGAATGAGTTTCTGGGGATCGACTAATGTAGACATAGCATATCATATTCGCAATTAAGCTGTTTTGCTTTTCACCAATAAGTGTCTGTGATTGCCTGAGTAATTCTATAAATTTGTGATGAATGCCTATTCATCCAAATATGTAAAGAGACCAAAATAAGAAAGTATGGTAATATGACAAAAAGTATATATGTTAATAAAAGGAAAGAAAGTGTAAAGGAACGAAAGTGTAAAGAAACGAAAGTGTAAAAGCCCGAAAAAGAGGCCCGGATATGTAAGTAGGAACGAAAGTGTAAAGGAACGAAAGTATAAAGGAACGAAACCCGAGAATGTAAACCGGAAGTGACATGTAAACCGGAAGCGAGAATGTAAACCGGAAGTGATGTCAGTTGTAAACCACGTGACCAAAAGCAGCCAATCAGGGCTAACCTCTAGAGTATATAAAGGGGCGGTGAGGCCCGAATAAACAGAGTTCTTTCACAGTTCTCCTTGTGTCCAGACGTGTCTTCTTCCCTTAAACAACCGCTGAGATGAGCCGATACGAGTTAATTAAGCAGAAGTTCGAGTAAAATAGCAGAAGTTCGAGGTGATTAGGCGAAACGAGGGCCCGAGGGCCCGAGGAACGGGAACGAGGACCGAAGGACCGGGGTAAGGGCACGAAGGCCCGAAACTGGCCCGGATGGGGTCCCGGAAGCGTAGGCACGGAACGGCACGAAGGCCCGAAGCGCAGAACGGGGACCCGAAGTCCGCGGGAACGACGGCGCGACTGGCTCGGCCCCATGCTACCAAACAATAGGCGACCGTCGGCCCGACGACCCCGTGGACCGGAATCCGGGGTGGACCGCCCTATCGAGGTGAACACCAGCCCTGGAGATAGAGCGAGACGAACCGCGGCTCCCCCTTACCCCTACCATATTTTCCCTCCCCCGCAGTCCTCCGTCTGACACAGAGCACCGATTCCCGACCGATTCGCTCAGCCCCCCCTCGTGCGCGAGGCACGACTGAAAATATCACATCTCGGTTCTTTGCCCGGATTCTCCGTCCGCCCGAGACCCGGAACAATTCCCACGTTCCTCTGCTATAGGAATCGGCAACCCCGACCTATCAGAGAACGTCACAAATTCATTAAGGTTCTCTTTTGGAACGAATGTTTGTAACACGGCATGGGAGTAATGGAATGTGCATGAGATCGGGATTATTGGTCACAAGAAATACTGGAAGGGACATTACAGGGTATCACAACGATCATGTCACCTGTATTAGGTGATCAGCATGAGTCTCAACAGTATAAAAGCCAGAGATTGTTACAGAATAAACATAAATCCTTCTTGGGCTCTCAGAGTGTCAACACTGTCTTCCAATTTGTGTACAACTCCTTCAAGGGGTTAAGGAACGAAGGAATAACTAGTCACAAAGAATGATGCAGCATTCTTAAATGGTACAACTAGGCCATTAACCCAAATTATACTAAAGTGCCAATTATGATCCAAAACTCTAAATATCTTATATCTGGCACTATATATGAGATAATAAGTCACATACAAAATTTAGGTCTCTATCTATAGTAGAAGCTGAGATATGGGGCATCCTACATGTAGGACGTTAGCATAATCCACTACCATAATTTCCATAGTATTTAACCCTTAGCTAATGCTAAAAAGAGCCTTATTGGCAAATATATGATAACAAATAAATCATACTATTAATTTTAAAAATAAGTATTCTAGCAATCCATTAAATGGAAAGCCACTCATAATTATGAAATCCACTTTCGGAGGGTGCGAAAAAATTATTTCTCATTTATTGTTGGGGTTACCATGGTAACCAACAACCCAATTTATTGGTTATCTATGATAATATACCTTTATCCGTCATTAAAGGGATAAGACAAAATAAAAATTTGTTCTAAAATACAAAAAGAGCTTTAAAGTACTAAATACTTGACTTCTATGGGCATCTACTACATACTTTGTATGCAAAATGTGTGAGTAAATGATGACAAAACTTCAAAATAATGCTATATCATGTAGTATCCACATTGATGCAGGGCATAAAATTAAGGTAGTGGATTATGCTAACGTCCTACATGTAGGACGGCAATAGAAAATTCTTAATATCTCTGGACATTATTATTTGATTTAAATAAAGATTAGTATGCATATGGAGCTCCATAAGGTCTACCTTAAATTCAAATTTTGTCCCAAAATATTGATTATATCATAGGAAAAACATACATTGATTTTTCAAATTTTCTATCATCTGTATTTGTCAATTTACCCCATTGTTTGTTGCCATGGCAACATGATGCTGCATGGGATATGTTCTTATTTGGAATGTTTTCATGATCTATAGGTGTTGAGGTCATATTTACATTAAGATTTTAGATTGTATTCATAATTTTGACTAACTTTAACAAGTAGCACAAAACCCATGGTATAGGCGTCCTACCAGTAGGACATTAGCATAATCTGGGTTAAGACCACCATTTGGATTTAGATGAAAAGACCAGATGAGAAATGAAGCTTTACTTGTAATCTAGCACAAACCTAAAGCGATCAACATGATGGAAGACATTGGGTATTAAGCCAACAATCTACCACTTTATTCTTTTTGGAATGACCCTAGGTGTAGTCTCCCTGCAATCTGTCAACCAGCCAAGTAGAAGTCCGACCTTCTCTTCCCATCCCTTCCCTCCCATTCCTACTGCTGTATAGACCTTTTTCATTAGGGTCTGGCGCCCCCTGGTGAAGTAAATGGAACCAATGGTTTAGGTCATTTCCCATAGTTAACCTATATGAAGTGAAGCAGAAAGGCATCAAATTTCCAGAAATTTCATCATCTATTGTACTTCATTATTCACTGAACCAGACGGATCATGAGCATTACGAAACCTAATCCGCCATTTGCAACACACTGACTCAAATAAAGGCAAAGGATAAGGACCTAATAACTGAAAACAGACTAAGACTCATTAGAGTTACAAGATCTGTTTACACGGTTTGGGTGAAAAATTTGAGAATGTTTTCTCTGCAAAGTTGTGGGAGATCCATTTCACTACAGGAGTAAAAGTCGTGGTCGTAACAAAGATAGGCTAGAAACTTGTATAACAAGGTCACACAAACTAAATTAGCCAGGATCGGCCACGTAAATACAACTGCTGTGTGAACAGTTGGGGGTGGATTAGGATAATCGGGCTCTGTTTAGGCAGGAACTAATGGTCCTAATTAACCCAGAAACGGTGAACATGATTATAGAGCTTGGTCGGTATCAATTGAACACAGTTAACAAATGATCAGTACCAGAAATGATCACTATACTGTTGATCTTTGTTATGATTTAACTGGATAGTTTATCCAACAGCTTACTGAATCTAAGTGTAATAGAACGTAGGGCGATTAATTAAAAAGTAATCATAACCAGCATTACTGTAGATTTCATTTTGATTTTATTGCTATCCATATTTCTTTGCATCAAGGACAGGTTTAAAATCTTTTATTTTCGATGATATTGGTAATGGGGATGATGTAAGAAGGGTAATACATGCAGTTTAGCAGGTCCTGGGAGAGGTTCCAAGTTTGGGGTTTTGATTCTGGGGTCACTATTTCTTCAAAAGTAGCTAGGCATGCCAATATGAAACTTCTAACCTAACTTAATATCTACAAGACAAAATGACGAATTCCAGCCTTCTGATAACGGGTCATAACATTATATAGCCTGTTTATTTAGGCCTCACTGGGCCCAGAAAGGAAAACCAAGACACTGGTTTACTTTGCCTTCAAGAAAATGTACACACGATGGAGTGGTCAAGGTAAAGGACGTGTCTATATGGGTGAGGTTAAATCCCTAGCCAAGTCAAACTGACCGGCCCTTATTCAAACACAAACTTACGTGTTTCACAGAGTGAACTCAACTGGTTAGAAGAAACGCCCTATATATTAATTTGTACAAGTTAGGGTCACACCCATGCGGTTCCTTTCATTCATAAACTAAATGGTGGATTGTTTTGTTACATCTAGAAACAGTAATTATTGTTCATCTTTATTGACATACCTTTCAAATAGCAGAATAATGTTTAACTAGAGAGGACCAGTATGAAGTACAATGGCAAGGGCTAGTTCTCATTCAAGTGATTTTAAATTCTGGTTTACGCTTTGGTTGATAAATAGGCTGGTTTCCCCTCTATTGGAATTGTCTAGATCTTTCCTGATTCTATTGGTTTGATGCATCCTCTGTGGATAAGGTTGATAATCAAATCGACTTATGGGTCGTTTCATCTGTATGATATGGAATGACTTACGATATTCAAATGTAACTTATTGGTGATAAGGTGCAGGTAAGTAGGCACTGGTAGGTCATACCTTATCTCGATTTATATCTATTTTTCAGAGTTTGTTCTTGTATGTATTAGCCTAAAACATTCTTATAGTTGTATTTCAGAGAAATGAAGAGAAACGAAAATCACAATGACTGAATAAGATTCCTACAAAAGAATATAGAAGGTTCTTTTTCCTCTACAGAAGAATGAAGATCTATAATTTATGGATATAGACAGATAAATATGATATCTAGATGGGCATCCACTTCCAATTAGTTTGCTTAACCTTAGATACATGTAAGGCCTAAAGATATACATGCACTTATACATAAGTAACCAGATCTCTGTCGGTATATCATTATGGCTATAGGCCTACTTGTATTTCTTGACAATAGACTTATGTTCGCCGTTCAGTCCTATTGCGCTCGTTATATCTTAATTAGTAATTGATATTTCATCCTTATGCACTAGAACTAAACCATTAGAGTTGTTCTTCTCTTTGTTAGAAATTTTCAACGAACATTCTGGACAGATCTAAATGATCTAAATAGCGAGTTAGATCTCTATGATCTAACCGATGATCTACAGGTCACAGATTGAATACTTTCGTCAGGGAGACACATTATACATATTTAGACTTTCTATTTCTTAGAACCATTAATTTCCAGCTTAAGTTTTTGACTCTTCGATCATAACCAATAAGTGTACATTTTCGGCACAACAACTTGTGTTGAAGAATAAGGACCAGAAGCGTTTCTAATGTTCAAGCATCAATTTTAACATCCAGATGTTAAGGTTGTAGTCGATCCGTTACAAAACTAGTTGGGGGAGGGAGAACGGGGTTGGTCAGTCACGAAAAGCCCCGTGGTGGCTATTTTAGCTGTTGGTTAACTAGGACCGCCCACCCCCGCCCTCCTCAAGGTAAGTCGTTGTCCACGGGTTCACGCAGGTAAACCAAAATAGCCCTCCAAACGCGGTGCCCACAGTGCTACACCTCCCTGCCCATACTCCCCCCACCTCACATCCAAGTGTACCGTGGCGGGCAAATGTTTGAGCAAGAACAACTTTTATGTAACGCCTCTTAGGACAGGGCGAAGCATGTTTCCCAGGTGTCATATTTCGGTTCCTCCAGTGTATAGGGTGTCACCGTTGCCAGGCTAGTTAGCGCCTCTGGAGGGCTGGAGGATCCAACACCTGACTAGTGTCATGTACCCCTCTGACCCCTAACCTCACCCTGACATATGACAGCTGCCACATGTGATTCACTGATTCATTGATCATAAAACAAAAGGCTACTCACCTGCATACAAGTTAGCACCAATAGGAGGAGGCCCCAATGCATCTTTAATCGTATCCTCTCCATCGTGTTGGGAAAGTTTTTTTTAGGGTAAAGCTCCTACAAAACAAGTCAAGAAAAGTCCGAACTCAAGTCGGGCGACATGTCCTCTGCTGCCACTAAGAGCAGTTCTGTATTCTAGTACTGACGTGAAGATATAGCTGCAGGTAGGAGACTGACCGCCTCAGTCTATTGTTCCACCTCCCAAAGGTCAACCCCCCTTGATGTTGCTATACTCCAGGGCGTCCTCCTGGTCCCAGCGTCTGGTAAAGGGCCTCCTCTATTGCCGGCAAGGCTGAGCGGCGACCTACAGAAAAGGGCCTCCTCAACACGCTGGCTCCCCACTAAAGGCAGTTGTCCGAGGGACCATTGAGTCAACGCCCAGCGGTCAGTCAATCAACAGCTACACCCCTGACCCAGCACCACGTCCACCCTCGGCCTGCTCCACCAGTGGTCAGCGACGACACACACAGAGAAAAAAATCCCGTCCGCAGCGCGCCGCCACTGCCGACGACAAGATCCTACTCGGTCCGCGGCGGTAAAAATAGCCAATCAAACTGGTGGAAGGCACCTGGTTGAACGAAGAGCAAGCTGGCATTCCTGACCCCCGCCGCCAGCTCAAGCGTTCAGTCCTCTCGACGAGACGGTCAGCGGTGGTGGTACAGTTGGGTGTAGAGCATTGGCCAGTGGTCTGCCCCAAAGTTGCGGAACGGGTAGGGCAATGCAAAAATAGAACAAATGTATATACGTAGGTAAGAGTTGCCCTTTCCTTCAGGATGGCGAGGGGAACGCGCAGGTCAGCAGATAAGTTTATCTTCAATGGCGCGGCCGTGGTGTAAAGCTTATGTAATATGGGCACTTAGGCTGTTAAGGTCTCCTTGGTAGAAAAAAAGTAGGAATGAACCATTGTCGAAGTTGACGGCTCCCTGATGAAACTTTACCACAGCCTTTCATCGTGAATCTTGAGTGTTAAGCGAAGGGTTCTTGGGTTCGTTTAAGACTGTCATCTCAACCACTGCAACATGCTTTGTTCAAAGAATATGAGAGGCCAGACTTATTTCAACGCTAGCCAATCACTTTCTTTTTTTCAGTATACGAGGTGGAGATTTTGCCAAGAAAGTGGAAATAGAAAAACTTGTCAATATCCAAAATTAATTTTACTATGCTGTAATCTCATTTCCAAGTAAAACAACGTTTGACAAGTTTCTAATTTTGTTAGGGCTACTCGTTATAAAAAAACAAATAATAAAATTTAATGTCGATATAGATATCTCCCGATACACATCTCCATAGATTATAATCACATTAGGCCTAATGTATGTATTGCTTATCATCTAAAATCAAAGGCACTGGACATGTCATAATTATGTCATATGTATGACTCCTATGCAGTAAGTTGTGGATAGTTATCACTAGGGAGTTTTAGCAACCACGACGTATCTCGATACGTTGACGTATCTCAAAACTTCCAAGCCACTTCATAAACTACGTGTCTTAGATATATGAAAAGTAATAATTTATTTATTGATAGCACAGGAAAAGAAACATACCTTTCATGAAAATTTAATGATTTTGGCATCAGTCATTACAGCTGATATAAGAGATACGTTGCGTTTGCGTTACAGGATGCGTTGGGGTTGCCAAAACTCCCTACTACATGTATCACTATTAAGAGCAGACGTAGGCATGAAGAGGCTGGTAAAAATGGCACAACATGACGCATTTTTGGAAAAAGGGAAAACTTGGTCTTTCAGGATAGGGGATTTATACGTGAAAACCATAATGTGAACAGAGTAATTCGGTCGTAGCATGATATAACCACTTCTCCTTCCCGTGTAAACTGCCGCTTGCGACTAAAACGTTCCTTAAGAATCAAAGGCGCCGCCGATACTTCTGAATATGTAGACAAAGTATTCGTCACTGGATATTGCCATTCCAGAGACGAACACAGGTGCCATGTTTGAAATGAGATCAATTCAAAAGTTTAACCTTCTCATTCCAGGTTTGTAAACTTTTAATTACATCAAAAATGGGTGCCGCACCATTTGTTTTCAGTTATTAACTTATAAACATGCAAAATTAAACATTAACAGTGTATTACCAGTGCCCCGCTACGTTTTTACTACCGATCTGAATCGGGGTTACAGGCATGCCCTCCGTAGCGGAAGCGGGAGGAGGGGATGCGGCGCAGGCTACTGAATAGCGTGATCTTCATTAGAATAATCGCCCAATTTCAAATATCCGTTACGTCCGCGGCCGGCAACTAACAACTTACAAAACGTTTTGGTAATGAACACCCCTCTTTTATCGCTTTTAATTTCGGATGACGGAGATCGAATACGATGGAGTTACCGTCATATCGCTTATAGTTATTCCATGTAGGTGCCTGAGCAAACGGGCTAAATATTTCAGGCAAATGTAATTATTGCATTACAGAATGTTATCATATCCGTCTTATCACTGAAGACGCTACGGTCAAATACACCAAATGTCCCATGATCCACGGTAGTTTGCATTTCAATTTGAATTAAAACAATTGTCTCATTAGACACAGATACAGATCAAATTATCGGTATAGCTCACACCAGGGAATTGAATATCTAGAGCTAAGAGATGAATTCTAGATCCCTCTGAGATTTAGACATACTATTAATTTAATTAGGTTGATCTTTTGAGTATACGTAAAGACCCTGGACAAATACCCGACCCTTAGTTCAAAATTGATTGAATAATCCCTAGAAACGGCTGCACGGTAAATGAACCTCCATTGTGATCCGTTAAAACAAACTGTTTTATGGCTACACATCCTACAGTTAGATCGAAACTCTATCAAAGCCAATTCCAGAAGTGGTGGACCACCTTATTTTAGTATATGAGAAAAAGGTAGCAAATACAAGTTTACTTAAGACGTGGATATATGTCATGATCAGCATTGTATATAAGGAGGGGACGACAATCGCGATATATTGTAGCGTCATGCGTCATGCGTCGCTGTTTCAAATTAATGTATGTTTCACCCCCCCCCCACCCCCAACTTAATGTTATGTATTGTGATCCTTTCGCTACACAATTATCCTATAGGGCCTAAATGAGTTAAAGAGATTCCCGGATAACGTCAAAAACCCTGACCACAAAACCTAAAATTAAGAGCCTTTGTCGGCTTTCTGATGTCAATACTGAAATTACTAAACGCTTTTCATAGAGCAAAATATCTCACTTTCTCTCATACAACTCAATGCTCAGCTACTAATACCAAAAGACCCCCAGCATTGAAAATCGGTGTGTCCAGGATCAGATTCGCATTTCCCCTATATCTCCCGGATATATATACGCTCAGAACAAAATAATTGCGCGTAGGAGACCAAAAGCCGGATTACACAAGGTTATGATTCCGAGTGTGGTAAGAGTGATCAAGGAAAAAAACTGGCAATATCATTACAAACCTAGAAGTGTTTTTGGATTGAAGAAATATGAATAAATCCCATTGGAGGTTATGTAGCTGAAGGTATTTGGTTTACATTGTGCTATCATTCCCATTTGAACAGAATAATATTCTGTTCAAATTCGTGACGTGACCGTGACGTGACGTGACCAATGACGTCGACGGATGACTTGGGGCTGTCCATAAAATGACGTCATGCGCCCGGTTCCCCTATACATTCCTATAGTAAAAACATGACAAAGGGGGGAGAGGGGGAGGAGGAGGGGGGGGGGGGCGTCAAAAATGGTCAAAAATAGCTTGACGTCATTTATGGACGGCCCCCAAGTTTCTGAAAGTGCAAAAACGGCGCCCACTCTCCCATCGCTGAACTCATCTCGGGACGTTAACTTAACGACAGCACGTAGAAACCCCTTCTTTAACAAATTATACAGCCCTGGGCGGATCCAGGAACTGAAAAAAAGAGGGGGGGGGGGGGGCCCACAAACATCAATGTACGAGGGGAAGGAGGGGTGGCGACAAAACGGGGGGGGGGGGGGGGGGTCGTACGGTGGTACCCTATTATATGTACTCCTTTAATAAAGCACGTCAACATGATTTTACCTTTGTTTGATTATAATGGTTTTATATGTGATTCAGGGATACAGAAAAAAATATCAAGGCTACAGCCATTGCAGAATAGGGCCATAAGGACTATATTATTACGTAATGGATATATTCCAAGTATGGAAATGATAGGATTACACGGAGAATTAGCCCTTGATATGTTAGATAAGAGACGGAAAATGATTTTGTTAAGAATGATGTACAAACTAAGTTTGAATGGAGATAATATTGAGAAGCGGGATGTAGATACAAATTTGAGAAGTAAGGATAAGATAAAGTTTGTTATTGATTTCACGGGTAAGGACAAGGTCTTTAAAAGTCCTTATTATAGAGGGGAGAGATTATGGAATGAACTACCGATAGAAGTACAGAGATCTGATAATGTGAATTTATTTAAAACTCGGATAAAGTTGTTGACGTAATATGTAATTTGAGTGAAATTATTTAAATGTAATATTGATATTATGGTACCATTATGATTGTATATTGAATTTATTTCTCATCATTGTTCATTTTTGTAATTATTTGTTATCACATGAATCATCCTACATCGGAAGAACTTTTGTACTAAAGAGATGTCTGTAATAAAAAAAACAAAAAAAAACATGGACTAGCTAATACGGTCCCCTGACGCTTCTGCTTTAGCTTTTTATCACCCCAGACGTTGCCACTGATTATAAACCAGATCCTACAACTTACATTGAGTGCGATACAAGTTCAGTCAGGCATTACGGTCTGGCTTAGCTCTGTGTCCACCAGGTGACACGGCTGTTGGGACGGCAGGTGCTGACAACTACTGGGCCGAATGACAAGCATTAAAATTTTGAGGTTTCTAAACATTGCCTTGAGAGAAGGAAAATCCCTGAAGAGGGCACCACTGGCTTTAGGCTTGGAAATTTCGTGAATTTCTTCTGTCTTATGAGCGCTCTTAAATGGCAGAATGTTACGATCTATGTCCCGATCGTTTTAATTCGCAGAGATATAATTTGTGCTTCATCTTCTGAGCAATTTCAGTAAAATAGGAAACAAAAATCCTACCATAATTAGAAAAAGGTCCGTGAAAAAAAATACTTGTTGCAAAATGAATTGTTCGCAGTTGGCAGACGACATCATCAACATAGAAGAGACCCTGCCATATAGGTGCCTTAAACGACATCTAGATTGTAGATAGGCATAGGGTTGACTAATGCAACATAATTATACGATATTTGACAAGATAACTCGCCAGGTGGCGCCACTAAGAAGCCCTCCCGAATTAAAGTCCTTGTGAACAGGGGCCCCTTCAACTCATTTTCGAGTTCTGAAGCTAGTGATCCACGTTGCGACATTTTCCAAAGCGATGAAAAGGACCAGAGGCAAACCGATTTTAGGACAGACGTTTTTTTGTCGGTTGAGAATCGGTTTGCCAATTAAACTTGTTAACCTTAAAATTGGTCCACAATCGGTCTACAATCGGTCCTCTACCCATGATCCATTGTGAAGGTGAAAACAGATTATTCGTTGCATCCTGGGCCACAAATTAATAGGAAAACAGTGAGAAAAAAAATCGGTTTACTAAAATTAATCATAAAAATTCTGGAAATATTTTAATATTCTATGTCTAAATATTGTCATTACGACCAGAAATATATATTATTTAATCTGTTAGATTAATAAATAGTAAAATAGTAAAATACTCGTCAAAGAACATTAAAAAATACATCATGTGAAAGATAATTCATTTTGATAACATTATCGTTCTATAATTCCCAAAAATAAATGAAATAACACTGAAAATATTTAGACATAATCAAATCGGTTCAAAATCGGTTCATATCGGTTCAAAATTATTAAACAGGTTTAATAATTTTGTCGGACCATCGTCGGTTGGAAATCGGCTGGAAAAAATGTAGTCTCCCTTGTGTCGGTTGGAAATCAGCTGAAAAAAATCGGTTGACATGATCCACGTGACGATTTTTTCCAAAGTGAACCGATTTTGAACCGATTCTGAACCGATTCTGAACCGATTTTGGAGACAGAAAAAAAAAGGAAAATCGGCTCACTATCGGTTCATTTTTGTCGCAACGTGGATCACCAGCTTTATAGGTCGTTATAAAAGCCCCGTCCCCATGAGTGGAAAATCTACCAACGATAAACACTTAATAGGCCGACTTTCTAAAAGTTGGCCGTAAATTTTTATCGGCTGACAATAAAATGCGTTTTTATTGTCTGAAAATTCTCTCGTCGACAATGGAAAATTTGAAAAAAAAAGTATAAACTAGTTGGGACATGATGGACGATAAATTTTGGACGATGAAAAGGTGTTTATCGTCCAGAAACAGGCGCCATGCTGTCTGATGATAAGACCCGTTTATCCTCAGTGTTTTTCACCATGAAATTACGCCTGTTTAATATGTTTATCGTCGATGACGATGGGATATATTTTTTGTCATCCCTTTTTATTGTCAGAAAACATGAGGCTTCCATAATTACTTGGTGCCAGTCTGTCTACAAGGCGATGGCTTCACTTCTTCATTATGAACGATAAACTCGTAGTTTATCATCATAGTTATAATAGTTTATTTTGTTTTTCACCGTGGGCACGGGCCTTAACACACAAACATGTTTGCAAACATATCTAGCGTTATGAGGATTGCAACTATGCAGGACGTCCAAATTTTACGCTTGTGGGCAGTGGCACAATAATACGACCGATTTGTTTGAATTATATCATTTGAATTTAGTCAGATTAATCCTCAACAAAAACGAGAGGACTGGTCAATGATAGTACATGTAGTATTCTTAAGTCTCAAACCTTCTCAAGTTATCAAAAACAAGAGAGTTAAAAATACGAAGGAAGTGTCATCAGTAGTATAGTGAGAGTCAGGAGGATAATCCTTGGTCAAAACGTAGTTCTTGCGCAATCCACCAGGTGGCGCCACCGTCAATTTTTGTTTTTTTACTATAGAGTTTGGTAGAATTAGTTCCGTCATTCTCCGCCAGGGGGCGCTGTTGACAGGTATGGTGATGCAATACTTGGGTGTGATGATGCAATATCTTGGGTCAAAACGTAGTTCGTCTGTTTGTCGCGAGGTGGCGCCACTGTTCTCCAAGGTTTATAGTTCTTGCATCATCCGCTAGGTGGGCGCCACCAGCAATTTTGCTTAGTTTTTTAACTATGGAGTTTGGTAGATTTATTTAGTTTTGTGGCTCTCCACTAGGAGGGAGCTAAGGGGGGCAGTGCTGGACAGGGTCTGGCTGTGGTGCAAGAGTTGGTGTGATGATGACATAGTAATATCTTGGGTCAAAACGTAGTTCATCTGTTTTCCCACCAGGTGGCTCCTCCACCACCTTTTCCCCACTACCTACTGATATGAGTCATCATTTCCAGTGATGGTGCAATAAAGAATCATGCTGCTGGGCCTGAGTTTGGCATGTGTTTCAAAGTGGTGGTGCAATGACTGGCACTGGATCTAAAGATGTTAGTTAGGGGAGTGCACCACCAGGTGGCAGGGCTGTGCATGGTCCTAGTCAGTGGGCTGGAGATTTTAACTTACTCAAAATTTTATTAGAGCATCATCTTTAGTTATCCGAGTGTATTGAATCTTTGAATTAAAATGGAACATCGGATGCCAGTATTGCTATGGTGGCTTGAAGCACTTGATCCCTGACTTATCATGTTAAATTGTTATGATTTTATCTCAAATGCATCTCTTTTTGTTCTATTGTGCAATAGGTAGTTGGTATTTCATCTAGTGGTGCAATAGAAACGTATTTGAAACGTCAATGGTGCAATTGCAAACGTCAGTGAGACGTTATCGTATTCTAACAATGTAAATTGAGGTATACATACTTGAAATGTTGATGGTGCAATACTAATGCAATTGTAATGTTTCAGCAGTATAAATACACTAGATCACTCTAGTGGCAAATCACTTTTACCCTGGAGACGTCACACGACACCCACAAGTTACCCAAGATCATAGAAACGTGTCCAAGATGTCTACCCTACCAATGTCTCTGGTTTGTGGTGGAATGAACTTGGACAATGGGGAAAATGGTTGGATGACAATGCCAGACAGTCAACCTCTACCTATGGATTACATGGCTGAATACTACGTAAGTAACAATTTTTGAAAATTTATCTTGTTTGGAAACTAGTTTATCAATAAACAATTTTATCTATCAAGTTTAATAGAAAATATCTTTTACCCACTAAAACTTAAATGATGAGGTAAGATAGATATTACAAAAATTTCTCTTCATTCACTGATTTGTAGGGAGATGATGACATGGGGGAAGTAAGTACCCAAACCTCAGACATACCCAACACCAAAGTTGGAAAAAAGAACACCAAAAAGATGCCTAACAAAGGAGCTGTGAAGAAGAAGAGGAAAACCACTCCTGCACAAGACTTAGCCAAACAGGATATCCTTGCGCAATCCCTGGCAAATGCTAACATGTGGGACACTCTGCAGATGCAGTTAAATCTGAATCAGCAGGTGTCAGCAGCAAACACTAACAAACAAGCCAGTTGCAAGGTCACAGTGTGCCAGGATCCTGCTGGTAAACCTTGTTTGCAGTCTACTGGGCAGGGCTCTCGTCACAAAGGCATCATGTATATGTGTACCGATGCCGTGAGGGAGTCTCCGGATATCTATCAAGGACTCACAGGAGGTGAGCAGGAGGCCAAGCTCTTCTACAGCCTAGGTGACTACCTCTATCTGGACAGACCTTATGTCTCTCTCTCAAGACAGCCCAATGGGGAGGGTTCCATTCGCCTGGCATTGTGGCGTCAGAATTACCGGTCAAAAAAGATGCAAAGAATAGGAGGTCGACTTTCTGTCATCTTCGACTTAGATGCCCTTACTCTTCTGAAGGGTAACCTGGAGGGTCTGGAAGAGGCCCTTAAGGAGTGTGACAATCCTTCTTTCCTGGGCTACACTCTCCATCTGGGCAACCAACTGTATGCTACAGTTGAAAGGGACCAGTGCATCCTCAACATAAGGAAGTGGTGGATCCCTGCAGATCAGAAAACAGCAGACCAGGAACCTCTGCTAAAGCCAACAAGAACCGGTCTCCGCCTCGACTACGATCAGTTCAAACGGCTGGAGAGCTTCCTGCAGACTGGTCTCCAGGAGGTCATGCCAGAGATCACCCAACATGTGTTCATCTGCGATCATCCAAACCACTCCCCTAGCGAGTGCAAAATGTGTGGTGTGAAAGGAATAATACCCGTTGAAAAGCAAGTCTTCTCATGTGTGAACAAGAGTGAGTACAAAATATTAATCTTTGTGGTAATGTAAATCAAATATGACTTTGAGTACTCATTTTGAAACATGATGTAACTCTACCCATCCTTGCTGTTAAAAATCTTTGACAGTGAGTCCAAAAAAATTAACATGTAAATATCCAAAAGCGACATATTTTTGCATTGATTTGTATGGGACTGATTTTTTCAATTGACAAAGTGTAAATAGAAATAGACATCATGGTTTTTAAATTTGTATCAATGAAGAAAATAACTAGCAAACTGAAAGGAAAATTGTACATTGTGTCTTAACTCTATTCACTAGCTTGTAAATACTGCTGCACACACCTTTCATATATCATTAGAAATATTTAGCATACTTTATCTGATTTCTACCATTGCAGCCCCGAAGTAAGGGTGTCCCGGAGGGAAGAGACATGGAAACAAAGATGATCCGCTACAAGTTCATATTATGTTTCAAGACTCTTCATTGAATATTGCAAGAAAAAAAAAGAACACGCTTTGAGCTAATAATACTAATAATGATTGTAAAACATTGATGAATTATCTAATCATGAGAGTATAAATTGTATTGTGCTTTGTAGTTACAGTAGAATCCTTTTGAGCATATTGCGCATCCTGAGAATATAGTATTTTATTGTAATCCACTATCTGTAACTTTGTAGTTTGTAGTTTAGTTTGTCTATGATCCCTATTTTGATGGAAAATAAAAATTATAACGAAGAATAATTATCAATATATTCATAATGTACTTCTTAGTATGAATAAAAGAGACCACAATATCTATTGGGTCACCAAGAACAAAACATTGTTGTGTTGTATAAAATGTACTCAATGTAATTAGCTCTAAGTGATACATGTTTCAGAAAAAGACTCCATCACATGGTTTACTCGCACTATTACATAGTACTTGATAGTGGATTATTGTAATGGAAATCAATTGTTCCAAAGTATTTTATAAAGGAAATAGAATACGGACATTTACCTGAAAGCTTATTACAAATTTCATCTCACTTGTTACACACTTAAGCAGCAAAAGTAACACAGGAAAACATACTGCAATTTTACCTTTGTAGCGTCTATACCTTAATATTTTTCTAGTAAGGAATAAGTGTGCTCTATCATCTAATTCTTGCTATTATAAAGTAAATGCATGGAATAGTAATCTAGTCTCTTGTGTTTGTTTGCAGCTTAATTGCAAAGTCTTTAGCTCATTGTTATTTACAACAAATTAAGAACAAACCATTGACATTGATTATAGTTACTCGTTTATTAAAATAACCATGGTACAAGATTCTCAATACAGGTACATCACCGATTCCACTTGATTATCATATCACTTGTTTATAAAAATAAATTTAGTACAAGATTTTCAATATGAGTACATCAATAATTCCACATGATTATTATGTTTTCAAATACAAGATTCTCAATACAAGTACATCATTGACTCTTTTTTATCAGTACATTTCCTATTATAACATATGTACTGCAGATAACATAGTCATGCAATGTGTTTCACACTGGTAGAATAAACTCTTATAGCAAATGGTATTTCTGTTATTGCTTATAAAAAAAAGAAAATCAAGTATCAATTTCAGCAAATATTGTTTCTAGTACTCTACAGTCACTCTGCGGGCATTGCTGATATTGAACAGTCCTGGGGTCACCATGTAGACAATACAGTTAACGGAGTGGTCTAGGTTTGACTTGAATCTCATCTCCAGCCTTGTGTTCCCTTTCCTGATGATTGGATAGACCCCTTCTTTCAGGTTCACATGATGTTGAACATTGAAACAAAATAGGGTATTGCCCTCTTTAAAGTCTTTGCGAGTCACTCCGTTCCCTTGTCCCCCCTTCATGGCTTGAAATGCTGCATAGGCTTCTGTAAAGTTATCACTTGTGAAGTCAGGGGTAAGAGGGCGATCAGGGACGCTGTGAGAGCCCACTTGGAAGGAGATATGGTTCAGGTCATAATGACGGAAGTCAAAAGGATTTTTGGTGTAGTCTCCAGAAAAACCATCCGAATCCACCAGTCCTACCACAAGAAGTGCTGGGATTCTATCTGACAGCACTTGTGACACGTCAAACTGGTTCACACCTCTTGGGATGACAAAACTCCTCATGCAGGTTTTTGGGTAGGCATATATGGCCAGTTTGTCTTCCGCCAGCAGCTTTGAGTGACTGATGAGTAGTTCAGGTCTCATCTTCACATGACAAGCTGTGACATACATACTTTCTATGGCCACTTTGTATGCCTTGGTGTCACTGTCAGCCAACAACCTGAATGAGTTTTTAGACTGGTAAAACACCAAGTTGAGACTCAGACCGTTCAGCAGGTAGCGTCCACTTCCTTCCAAAAAGTCCAGCCCCAAACTTCCTTTTAATGTTACTGAGGAACCAGAATTTGTCAAAAGGTGCCTTGCCAACAAGCCTGTGTTGGAGTTGGTGTCTGACGTGGGATCGGTTATGCTGACTGAACCTGTTCTGTCTGGATAGTACCCCTTCTGCTGGCCTACAGTGTTCTTCTTCTCCGAGGAGTCCATGAGGAGCAGCTCAATGTATTGCTTGTATGGATACAAGTTGCCAACATCTGGATTCACCTCCATACCATTAAGTTCTGCCTGAACATGACTAAATACAGAACTCAAGGCGAGATTGGTCAGAGCAACCTTGTCTGCAGCAATGACTGGCTTGTCGGCCTCATCAAGGATCTTCAGTTCCACTGTCATAGTTGTGCTTGATCCATCCAGATATCCACCTGAGTTAGGGTCTATTCGGAACACAATTGGAGCTTCAGGTGATATAGCATCTTTTGGATAATAGCGAATACGCTCATGGTCGAGGATGGCGGTCTCCTGTCTGGGAGGGTCAAATAAAGCAAGTTTGGAGGAGAAGCCCTCCTCTGCCACAGAAAATTTGTAGTCTTGCATATTGAGGGTGAGACTACAATTTATCTAGTAGTTTCTGTTGTTTGGTCTCTACTTCCTCCCACCACCACGATGATTCTTCAACTGCTTTCTGCGCTCAGTACTCAGTCTTTTTATAGCAGATGATGAGATAGACTTCCTTTGTTTCGATGGGTTTCCTTTGATTTTTGTAGTTCTTTTTCTTTTTCTGGTGACTTCTTTCCCTATTTCAGATGCTGCAGCTATATCCAATGACACTTCGTTGGTATCAGGTGCATCTGTAGTTTTTTTCAGTTCTTTAGTTTGCTCCAAAGTTTGTTGAACTGGAGATACCAGATGAGTGATGGTTTCTACTTCTCTTCCAAGCTTCTCGTTCTGGACATCGCTGCTATCTTGCACTTGGACTTTGTAAAATGTATCCCCGCCTGAATCTGTTCTAAAGAGTTTTGATGTAGGCGTTGGTCCAGATCTTGTTTTGGGTGAATTTGTAACAGCCCTAGTCCAAGAATTCAATTGTATTCCCAATGGAATCAAAGGCATGGTGACTCTATTTTTTATCTGATCTTGAGATGAAGTGTACACCTTGTAATCACATTGACTAATGATGGAACAGTTTTGTCACCACCCTTTAAATACACACGCACAGCTGACACTCTCTCTCTATTAACATCCATGTAATAAGTAGGATAGAAAGTTTCCATTCTGTTCACAACTTGTTTGAACTGAACCATCCTCAGTTTAGGTTCCATGGAGTTGAGAGACAAAGAAGGCTCAACTAAATCACAGTATGCAAAAAGTGGTTTGTTTTCCCACTTCTCTATCTCTGCCTTGTTGTCATCACCATCAGTTTCCACTAGCAAGTCCACCAAACCACATTTCCATGCTGCTTGTCTGTCAAAATATAAGGAAGATGGAAGTGGTACTAAAAAGTCATTCCACTTGTTGTTTTCACACAATGTATTTGAATCTTCTGAGCTCAAAAACAAATACATTGTGCTGACAGTAAATTCTGATGTTATTGTTGTTCCTGTTTGTGTCCTCTATGGCTGTCGCACATCTACTAAGTCTTCCTTAGGAATCCAGCTATTATATGTATCTGGCCAACCCAACCACTTCACTAAAACTTCACGACGTCTTGCATTTCTTGGTCCTACCGTGCGCTGTTTGATTATTTTCTCCACTTCATACTCTGTATCATCTCTAACTCTAGTTTTTTGTAATTCTTCCTTATGAAACTCTCCAATAACTGGATTATTATTCCAGTCTTTCAATGTGTACTTCTGAAAGCCTTGGTCCATTCGCCTTGCTGTTATGGTATGAATAATTTTACTCCATCTCTCATCATATGCTCTGTCAAATGTTTTGGCCAGGTATGATACTCTCACCCTGTCTCCTATGTTGAAGATGTAAGGTGAGTTTGGACCTGTATTTGTAACAGCATCATTACGTTTATATTGCCAATGCCACAGTTTGGATCTTGAAATGTTGCACATTGCTTCCAGAGGAGAACAGTTGATAGACCTGTGCTTAGACAAATTATATGCACTTGTAATGCTTTGTAGGTGTTCCACCCAATTGAAATTGTGTCTAGCTTTTATCATTCTTGCAAGACGCATACGTAGTGTACGTATGACCCTTTCTGCATGGGCACTTTTTATCTCATTATTTGTGAGGAAATGTTTAATGTTTTTGGACTGGAAGTATTCCTTGACTTGAGCATTCACAAATTCACTACCTCTGTCAGTCCTCATTGACTTTGGTTCTTCATTATACTTGAAGATATCTTCTAGTGCATCTCTGACTTCTAAGCCTCTGAGGTTTCTCAAAGGTCTGGTGAATAAGTACCTAGTGAACACATCTATACATACTAGAATGTATGCAAAACCATCATTGGCTTTCTTGTAGTAATGCATGTTCAAAGTATCTGCATCCCATTGCTGATCTTTATCACTAACAATCACTCTTGGTCGATGGAATCTTTTTCGGGTACTCTTAAAAGTAGCATAAGCATCTTGATCAGTCAGCCATTCTTTTATTTGTTTAAATGTTATTTTGTACTTCCCTTCAGCCTTAACAGCACTATAAACTGCTGGAGCTCCTGCATATCCTGCAGGGTGATCACTATCATAATATATAGACTTCAAGTAACTTTGTAGCTCAGCTGCCGATGGTCTTGGTAGTTTTTCTTTTTCTGCCATTTAGAGAACTTGAAATTGGTTTTACTTATTGTTCTGTTTTGTCTTTTTACTTTTTTTGTTCCTCTGGTCGGTTATCCTGGATGTTTTCCACCCAGTTATCCAATCTTCCCTCCATGTGGAAATGCGTTTGCGTTTAGGCCTTCCAGACTCTTCATTTCCAACATCAACTAACCTTTTTACAGGAGTAGATCCATTGGTAGCAACACTATTACCAACAGGTGACCTGATTTCAGCAGCATGGGAATTCTCACTAGCAGTTTCATCAGGTCTATTACCTTTGCTGTCATCTTTTGTAGTGTTCAGAAATTTCTTCCTTGTGTCTGGCTTACCAGGTGGAGGTGGAGGGTCTAGATGTGCAGGAGCAGAATCAGCCACTCCATTATCAGAATTATGTGCAGAAGAATGATCCTTAGTAGAGACTTGCTTTGAAAATTCGGTACCACTGACTCCTTCTGATTGTTCAAATGCCTGTTCTGCTGAATTCTCTAGTTTAGCCTCTTGTTGAGTTAACTTCTTGTATTCTTCATATAAGATTGTAACAAATTTCTTCATGATTTAATTTCAGGCCAAAATACTCAAAAGTCTTGCTTTTGCAGATAGGAGAACCTCTAAAATCTTCTTTGCATATTTATGCACTATTTTTAGTCTCTTCTTGATTGTCACTCCAATATCAAAAAGAGCCTCAATGATTTTACTATACTTTGACAAAAGTCTTTTGGTACGCCTGCCCAAAGGTAGTTCTCTGAGATTGTGAAATATTTCTGTTAAACAGTTCACTTGGTAGTCTGTTGCTGTCACTAAAACTGCCTCACCCTGAAGCCTGTTGCCATTAAGTATGACTTTAAGGAAGTCACTGCATCTATGGACTCTTCTTGACATTTCGAGGAAATAGACCTCCACACTGACTGACGTCTATTTGCAAACTGAACTCCATCTGGACAAGAGACCTCTATTTATAGGTATGATATTAGATGCTCTCCAGGAAAGATATTAGTGTGGATTCGTGCCTTCAGTCTAGGAGAATCCCCAGGCATTGATACAGCAGCAGGATGCAGAGACACTAATTGGTAACCATATTTTTTACTCAGCACACAGTCTTTGTAACTATTTATCAAAGTGTCTCCTAATCCTGTCTGGTTTGCTAAAACGGAAATCTGCCTGACATCTCTGGGATTACACATGATGAAAAAATAATGGGTGTTCATGCTAACGTTTCTTGCACACTTACCTTGTGCATATATGTTTTGTGTAATGTATATTACTGATATGCACTTGTGGTGGGACCACTTAGTAAACAGATTTTGGGCATCTACACTTCTCACAACCTGTTCCATTAGATCATCTAAAATCACCAAGCAATGATTGGTACCATCTGTGAATGCATTCAGGTCCTCTTCTGTAGGAATTCCTTTGTAAAAGGTTAATCCAGACACTTCTTTCTTTATCCCCTGATATAAAGGTTGGTTGACTGACATACAGTATAGCACTTTAGTCACTGGGATGGTGAAGAGCTCATCTCTATTTTTCAAGATCCTATGAACCAAAGTGCTCTTACCACTCCCACTAACTCCAGATACACATGATGTACAGGGTGATACCAATCCAGGAAACATAAGGCCATCTGCAATTTCAATGTAATTTTCCATGTTGACGTTTCGGATATTCCTATTTTGTGTGTAAGTGCTCTCACTTTGTTTATAGGTAAACCACAAATGATCAATTTTCTCATTGCAACTGTTATATATACTTGGTATCTATTTTACTCAAATCAAGCTACACTATTAAGAAAATACAAAAACAACCAATATTTCACACATTTCATTTTACAATGTTTATTCACAATTCACAATCAATGTTTACAATTGATATGCATGTTTTATATGGACTTTGCAAGGTTTGCACACATTTCATTTTACAATGTTTATTCACAATTTACAATCCATGTTTACAGTTAATATACATGTTTTATATAGACTTTGCAAGTTTTGCCCACACATTGGACATTGCATCATACCCAGGATATTCTGCAGGAGGAGTAATCTGAGCCATCCTTTCAGGCAGACCACATGTCCAGTAATTATTACTAATGCATCCTGGTTGCACAATCCATTTTCCTCTGAACTGTTTGAGCTCATCTATCATACGCTTTTTCAAGATTGACATTTTTTGTTTTATAATTTGCTCCATTATCTCATCTCTATGCTGGTACCACCAGTCAGTCACTTTAATTTGCTTTGCCAGTTTGTACATGGCTTTTTCATTTTTGCACATTAAAAGGTTGTCTGCTATTTCATGACTCCCATTCAGTTTTGCTTTCTCATAAAGGAAAAGCTGAGCACTACTTGTGAACACTTTACCATGTTTTTGCAGTAGACAAGGATAATCATTTGACAAAGAATGCTGACCCTTTTTCAGCACAACAACATTATGATCCTCCCAAGGATTTGCCACAATATCCAATGGTTTGGTGTCTATTCCATTAGGTTGAACCACCCTTTTTACATACATGAAACTGCACATTCGCTTAGTTTGCTCATAAGTCATGATAGTATTATTCATAGCTCTAAATCCAATATTAGTTGCTGTGCCTGGTACCTGTTGCCACAGTGTTTTCCCAAACACTATATCAACATTGCTCAAACCTCTTTTGTTAATCCCTTTTGCTTTAACACAGTCTTCCACATTAGTACGCCGCAAGAAATATGTTTTAGAGGCAAGAGCTATCAGTTCTGTACCACTGGCTTCTAATTTGAACAAACCTCGCTCACGCTTGTCATGACATGCATGTACAGTACAACAACTCCGAGGAAACCAAAATCCATCAGAGGCTCTGAAAGGAGCATCATTGCAATGATGATTTAAGGAATTCTCAAACTCACTTTGCTTTCCAGGTTTGATCACTTCTGACAACTGTCCACTGCTTAATGTCATGTATAGACTATCTGTATCACAGTGTGTAATTTCAAAATCTTCTCTTTCTACAAAATAATCAAGGCAGTCATAATAGAACTGTAGGAGTTTCACTTTTGCCAGTTGTAAGATGCAAAATGCAAGCTGAATGGGCAGATCCAAAGTTGTTTTTTGTTTGGACATTTCAATTTCATACAATTCTCCAGGAAGTTCTGAAAGTTTTTTGAACAGTGGATTGTTGACTGCTAAATGAGCCTTGCTCTTTCCATGCACATACTTTACATTGGAATGCTTTGTCTTGTCAAGCAGTAGAGACCCATATGCTGCATTGCCCAATACCTTGCAAGTTTCTCCTAGAATTTCCTTAGAAGAATCTCTATCACCCATGCGTCTAGCATCTGATATGTAGTCACAAAATCCCTGAAAACATTTTTGAAACCGATATTCAACTACCTCATATATATGGGTTACTTCAAGACCTTTTTGTAAGTACCACTGCAAAAGATGTGTAGACAGGAAAATCTTTACAGCTGCCATCCCTCCCACCAATAGTCTTCTGCTATCAGAGAACTCACTGGAATTTTTAGAAAGTGCATACTGTTGCATAGTTGTACCCCAGTGATTGAAGTGTACATCTGTATTGCAGAATATGGGTGACATTTCACTGAAATATTCACTGGGGGAGAGATCTCTTTCTTTCCCAACAGGCCAATGTTCTGGAACTCGGATATCAACCTCAACCATTCCAGTCAACTCACCATTTTCAATACTTTTCAAGATAGTTTTAGTTCTCACTCCATGGCGATGAGACAGGTAGAAGTCAGGAAGCATTTCAGTAATGCATGTTTTAATAACAGGACTTTCTCTTTTTATATCAGCAAACTCACATTCATAGATGACAGTAAGTTCTATTCCTCTACTCCTGATATAAGCTTCTCTGTTTTTTGTATTTTGTGCTCTTTTGAATAAAAGTGCTCTAGTTTCATCTGAGGTATTCTTACCTTTACGGAATTTACAGATATCCGGACTATGACCATGAGTCCAACATCCATGATATTCAAACCCTTTTTGAGTTGCCCCATTTGTTCCAGAATATCCATCCAGTCTATAAGGACCAACTGGGAATTCCTTGCCACAATTAAGCTTGTGTTGAATATGAATATCTTGCTCCTTCATCAACCAGTCCATCCACCTGTACATGTCTAAGTGTTTCCAACTAACTTCAGGTTTAAAGCCAGTTTCTTCAAACCTCCTTATTGGGAAAAGTACTGGCAAATACTCTCCAATTGCCCACAAATATAAACTATTACAATCATGTCCCTGGATACTTTGGCATGTCTTTGAAGGATTATTCCTTATATGGGTTTCATCTACCTTTGCATAACGTTTGAAGATAATGCTAGGACCACCGAAAGCATTTTTCTTGAATTTTTGATACAAATCTGCATCCTCCTGGGAGAAACTTGCAAAGTGAATGTTTGATTCCTTGGCATTCTGAAATAGCAATTTTCTTGCTACCCCAGGAGCAGAAATTGCAATTTTGAATACATCAACTCCCATTCCAAAATAATACTTTCTCAGTTTCTCAGCTGCTTCAACAAAAGGACCTGTATCCAAGTTGACATAGTACTCCAAAAAGTTAGCAAATGTGGTCATTCCTTTCTCATACCATATTCTTGTCAACTCTCTGTATTTTTCTCTACCTGTAAGTGGACTCTCTCCTTCAGCACCTTTGTGCTTCCATTCCTCATGCTCTGTATCTAGAACATTATTTCCCTTCAAATTTGAATGGAATGCCTCATAAGGTGGTAAACATGTATTTCCTAATTTCATCACATCATCAAACCACTCATAGGGGAAATAGCCCTTAGATTCAGAAACATCATAAGCTTTCAAAAATTTAGAATATGAGCAACCAGCTGCTAGAAAGTTGGATATGTCAAGGAATTTGAACTTTGAAGTGGCAATGGTAGCATACTGGTTGCACTTTTTCACTACATAGTCTACTTCCATTGCTAAATTTAGATGTTTAGGGAGATGGCTTTTGATCAAGTTTAGATCATACCTAGATGAATTGAACCCCAGAACAGGAAGAACAGACAGATACTTTTCAAACTTTTTACAAAAAAGGTCTACACGCTTTGCATGTAATTTGTGTGCCTGTTCGTAATCCACATCCTGAGTTTCAAGGTTTGTAGAGCTATTTCTCCCAAAACCACCAAGTACTTCCTCTGTGTCATCCCCGTCACCATCATCACAATCCTCATCACTGAGATCAACAATAATAGGATCCATGGGAAACTCTTCTTTCAATCTGTTTAATTCTTTTAACACTGGTTCCCATCTTATATGAGCTAACTCTGCTGTTGCCGCCTGGACCTCATCCAAACGTTCACACATTCTTTTCACAAGATTATCAGAATCATCATCTATAATGCAATATGGAGTCTCATAACCAGGAACATTGGATGCAATACTTACACATACAGGAACATGTTCTGTGGTCCACTTAGTGGAATCATTATTTTCACCATTGGGTATTTTCTTAAGCACCGCCTCGAAGTCATATACAGCAAACCATGGATAGAATTTTAATTCTTGTGATACATGTACACCGAATGTTTCTTGCAATTCTTCAAATATAGTTTTTGAAGGTGCATATATCCCTCCTGGATACACATATTTCACCCTTTGATTACATAACTTTTCATGCCTTGTCAGATTACAGACTTTACTAAATGCACGTCCACAAAAGTTACATGAATACTTTTTGGCATATGAAGCAAAATTGGTGATTACACTACAGTGGGACTCGTACAGGTTCAAGTTAATTTCTCTATTAACATCAGCATCGAGTTCTAATGATGACATATATACACGACTGCAGCTATCATCTTCATGCAACGAGTACACATTGATTCTTGTTTGAAAACACTTCTCAAGATCATAAAGATCTTCATTTAAGATACCTTTAAAAGCTTTGGCATTTTGTGGAAGATCATTCCGACCTAAAGATTCTGAGTGCTCTTTCCACTCAAAATATAATTGCTTTGTTCTGAACTCTAACCTTTCAACTCCCCCTCTTATCCAAGCCAGGCATCTGAAGAAACACAAGTTATCTTTGAAAGGCTGGTTATGTGAATTTTTGTCTAGCGTCTTTATAAAGTGCCTATTCCGTATGTAATTTGGAATCTCTTTACTGTCGGTATGACCCATAACAAATCCTGTTCTGTAAACAAAATATGTCACATTAGTAACAAAGACCTTCTCCCACTTAGTGGAAAGTCTTGTTTTCATAATGTGATCTGACAAGTTCATACTGTCTAGCTCAGACATGAGGCCGATCAGATCTTGACGGTTAGAGATCCTGAAGGGCACATCTAATACTGTTGAATTGTAATAAGCAGTGTAATAGCGATATTCACCTGTTTCTATATGTCTCAAGATAACACCAAAGGAAACATTAATCCTGAAAGAGTTGCTTTCATTTTCAACTATTTCATGAAGATGGTTGTGAAGTTCTTCAACATCACCATTGAAGTCATTTATGGGAAAGTTGTAAAGTCCCCTCACCTTACCAGCATCATGTCCAGCCACAATCATGTCTCTGTTTTTTTCAAAAATGGATTTCAGTTTATTGTCAATGGTTGGGTTTCCATCCTCTGTTGACCCTACCCATGGAGGACTGTGATTTTCAGGGTCAATCTCCCATGGTAGTCCATGCAGTGCCTTCTGTCCTGGGCCAGCTCCATTCCGATGTATCACTCTATGTTGATATAGTTCGTGCCACTTCTCAAATGATGCATCACAGCTACAACACTTAAGTCTTTTGTACTCTTTGGATGAAGGTGGCGGGTTGCTCTTTTTGTTGCATCCAGACCCCGAAGAGTGAGTTGACATGTGGCGCACCAGTTCCTTCCTGTCCTGAAACTTACTGTCACATTGCTTGCATGTGTAGACCCCATCAAGTGTTTTGTAATGGATTGATTTGTGCAGTTGGTATGCTTTCAATGAACTAAATGTCCTTGAACATTCTTCACAGGTATACTTTTGGGTGATGTGTAATGCAGCCTTGTCACACTGAGCAAATGTAGTAGAACTGACAGAAGCAGGAGGGTCAACATTCTCTGTAGGCCTTTCTGCTGTATGTCGATCTTTACGCTCTTTCTGACGATGTTTACATCTCATTCTGTGATTGAGCAATGTCTGCCTTCGAGACAGCACAACATTACAGTTGTCACATTTCCATCTACCTTTTACACACTGAAGTTCATGACGACGTCTATGTATTGCACTATTGAAAGTCATACCACACTTTGCACACTGAAACATAAGATTTCATAAAAAAATTTGACTAATTGTATCTATCCAGACTAGAAGAAGAGCAAATAAGTATAAAGGGACTATATTATATACTGTAAACATACTGTACTTGTTCAGTGTCCATAGATTCAAGTGTTAGTATTACAATTGCAAGACATTACATTCAACAGATGCTTTTGTCCATGACTTGTATAAATGAAATTGAATATATATATTTCACTTAAAGTATACAGTACTGTGACAGATCTTTAATTCTGAGCCACATTAATTGTCCCCTTTCTAAAATCATGATATATTTAACTAATGAATCAATGTATAACATTACAAGAAATATCACATGTAAATAAGTAAAATTATGTTTACATTAGGCTGAAAAAATTGGTTACAACATATATTCTTCTTTTTTGAAGTCATGAGTCATTACTGAGTGGAAAATATTCCTTTAAAATTCTATGAATTGTTACTGAATATGGGTGCATTTCACACTGAGCCGATATTACAATGGTAAGTGCTAACATAAGTGCTAACATAATAAGTTATGTAGCATTTATGACAAACTGTTCTATACTGAGTGTTTATCTTAGCACTTACTACAGAAAAATTTAACTGGGAATTACCTTTACCTGAAGGACATGCCAAACTTATATCAAAGAAAATATATTTGATATGGTTCATACAAATATAAATAGATGGCAGCATTGTTTGATATATCCCTTGTATGAAATGGCAATATAGAACATGTATTTAAGATTTAAATACATGTGTAAAGCGATTATCGTTCTCAATACAGTTGTTTCATGTAGTTATAATTGTACTTTCTATCGTGGATTCACTCTGTTTATTTATATGTTTATGGTTAGATTACTTATTATGAGCTTTGTATCTCCCACCACTGTGGGACAGAAATAAATAACATTAGTGAGAAACATTGATTTAAGATTGTATCTCAATTTACAATAACAATTTGGCCAGTGTGAAATGTCCCCTGAGTCATTAAGAATTAGGTCTTTCCCATCAAATTTGAAATACAGAAAAGCATATCCCACATATATGAATAAATTCTATCTGGGTCATTCTATATTATGTTACATCAAATAACTTTGCTGGATTAAAAATCATATATACATTCACAAGTCTTTTTATGGTAAAAGGTATAATTTCCTCCTCAAAATGAAAATATTGTTATCTGTTACAGTACTGATATGTTTAGATTTGATATTGTGACTAGAAAATACAATTGTTTACCTTAGTGTTTTGAGAACCATTATATTCTTTTCCAGTACCATTACCACCTTTATATTCTGTTGACATGGAGTCTCTGGATCGACAATCTTGTTTACACTTGAGTTCATGATGACGTCTTAATGTGGGATGATAAAAATCTATGCCACATTTTCTGCACTGAAATGATTATTTCATCATTATTGTCAAATCAATACCCTTTTTGTCATCTACTTGTTTCTACCAGAAATAATAACTTGGCAGAAAAAAAATCACAGTCTCAAAGGTACATTTAAGTGTGAGGTGATCATGGCACATGCTTAGAAATATAAAGATTCAATTAATCATTTGTCAGCCATCAGATAATTATTATGCAATGAGCTGCTATAGACTTCTATATCTCAATATTTGTATTTGTCCTTGCCTTTAGAATTGAAGTACAAGATTTTACAATATTGCTAAAGTAGATTATCTATTCAAAAGGCAAAAGTAATCAGTAAGTTTTTACCCGAGTGGGCTGTGCACCATGTTCTTCTTTGCCATCTCCACAGTCACCATTACTTGCGCCTGTTGCCATGTTGCTGGTTGTTCCAAGAATGGTTGTTTCCAAAGAGTCTCCTTCATTTATTATGACAATATTGCACCACAACTGGCAACTAATGTGCAAGGAATAAGCATGGACCCACCACCATGTGATGATGAATCACCCAAAATAGTCTCTACAGAATGTTGCACCATCAGTTGAAATCACCAACCCACTGACTAGGACCATGCACAGCCCTGCCACCTGGTGGTGCACTCCCCTAACTAACATCTTTAGATCCAGTGCCAGTCATTGCACCACCACTTTGAAACACATGCCAAACTCAGGCCCAGCAGCATGATTCTTTATTGCACCATCACTGGAAATGATGACTCATATCAGTAGGTAGTGGGGAAAAGGTGGTGGAGGAGCCACCTGGTGGGAAAACAGATGAACTACGTTTTGACCCAAGATATTACTATGTCATCATCACACCAACTCTTGCACCACAGCCAGACCCTGTCCAGCACTGCCCCCCTTAGCTCCCTCCTAGTGGAGAGCCACAAAACTAAATAAATCTACCAAACTCCATAGTTAAAAAACTAAGCAAAATTGCTGGTGGCGCCCACCTAGCGGATGATGCAAGAACTATAAACCTTGGAGAACAGTGGCGCCACCTCGCGACAAACAGACGAACTACGTTTTGACCCAAGATATTGCATCATCACACCCAAGTATTGCATCACCATACCTGTCAACAACGCCCCCTGGCGGAGAATGACGGAACTAATTCTACCAAACTCTATAGTAAAAAAACAAAAATCGACGGTGGCGCCACCTGGTGGATTGCGCAAGAACTACGTTTTGACCAAGGATTATCCTCCTGACTCTCACTATACTACTGTCATCTACTCAGCCTGATGTATTGTTGGTAAGAGAAGGCCGTTTGGTTGAAAAATCCAACCAGACTAACGAGAAATCAAGTTTCAAAGCAAATTTTTATTCATAGACCAAGAACTGAAGAGGATAAGAAATCACCTTATTATCACGGACCAAAGCTATGGCTTACTATGCAAAGGATAATCCGAGAGTCAGAGAATAAAGTTTAATTTAGGAAACTCGTTGAAAAGCTTTGCTCTGAAATATTTTGGTACAATGAACCTTAAATTTAACATTAGGTAAATTTCAAATGACAGGCATACATCCCGGGGCATACATACATCGGAAAGGCAATTGTATTTCCATATTTCAATGGTTTTTCTGATCAACCAACTCATCACCAGGTACTTTGCTGTAAAAATGCATAACGATTCATTATCTAACTTCAATTTTCTCTAATGTCTAAGTTCCCAACTAATGTTAACATTGTGCCTCAAAGGGCGATACCCACTAACCAATTGTTACAGAGTCAGCCCGTGAACCGGCCCATGAATCGATGGAATATGTCGGTTTTCCGCTGATTTCTACACCAATTTAACCCTTTAGACCCAAAACATTGCTATCATAAATAGCTGGATTTCCCCAGGATTTCCATGGATTTCCCTCAAGATTTCCTTAAAATATCTCGTAATTCAGGGAGTTCAGAGGCTGATCCACCCATATAAATTTAAAACATAGAAATCTGAGTTGAAGCATCGATAAGGGAATTTTATCAGCTTTAAAATGATATATTTGCCTTTCTGTGTGTTTAATAGTCTTTTGACTGTTCTATTTTGGAAAAAAATATGGGAAAATTATGGAAAAATTGCATTTTCCTGGGTGGCTACGGCCGTATTGGGGAATACACCCTCGGGCGGCTATGGCCGGTTTGGGGTCTAAAGGGTTAAAGGCCAACTCTGTGTGTATGCCTTGTCCAGTCAGCCAAAAGGGGACCAATGGGAGCACCTAAGAGAACACCAACCCATATAAAGCATATTTGATGAATTGATGTAGATCACCAACTGCAGTTGGCCAACTCTACTGTCGGTCCATCTTTTTGTGGGTATGGGGCTTAATAGTGTCACTCTAGTGTGATGAATTGTCTACTTCAGGATTATAGGCACGAATTTGAATATGCTGTAAGTTGGCCATAATTATTAGCAAAAGATGTGGAATTAATCCCTGTGACTGAATTGTATAAAGATATAGTCAATTAGCCTGTAGAAACAGAATATGTATAACATCCAGGAATTACATATCGTATGAAATTAAGAACAAATGCACAAATAATTAAGGTAGCATGTAACTGGAAATGACCCATGTAGGGGTCAACAAGATCATGTGATTGTAACTAACCAATAGGAAGCCGCTTAAGGCCATATAAAGCATGGGGTAACACAAAATATACAGTCCTTCTTTGGTACTGTGTTCATGCCTCTTTCTTCTGGGCAAAAACCATCTCTTGACTTAGACAATTGTAGCCTACGGTGCATGAGGCATGAGCAGCCAAATTAGGACCAAGTTAGGGTTAAATGGGATGCTTGACTTAGAAGAAATAGGCAAAATAATTATAAGGCACAAAAATGGGAATGAAGGGGTATGAGGTCCGATTATGGCAAGCACATGGAATGATGCAATGGGCAGCCGACCGACACACTACCACCCCCTTATTTTTGGTGATGCCCTAATGGTCACCCCTCAGTGTAGGACCCTGAATAGCCATTAGTCCGATGGCACAAAATCAAGAACACCAGTAGATCTGAGACACTTCCCTAGCATAACTGAGAATGCCCAGATACCCCCCCCCCCCACCCCTGTTTTGATCCCAAACCATTGAACCGATACCAGGCACATCCTAGAAACATCCTGATTTCCAACCACCCTCGTGCACGAGTGAGTGGGACATACTGCCACTCACTCAACCCCCTCAAGCCCGATCTGTAGCCCTACGACCTGGCTGGGAACTTGAGCGAGTGCCCGTACCAACTGTCCACTCCATTCTCTCATATTGTGGAGAATGGTTGGACCACGGCTAGAGGGCAACCCCAACACAGAAAAGGAACCAAACCCCATTTCCCATCACAAAAGCAAACATCGTTCCTCAGTATGTCAGTAACATGGCAATTGTACGCTCCCTTTACTAAAACAATTAGCTGAATGTAAATGGTAACTCTGCGCGAGCCTTTACACAGATCTACACTTTCTTCCATGAGGTTAAAGTAATTTGACCATACAAAAGAGATGATAGGTTGTATTTCTTGCTTGTACGAAAAGCATGCACGTCAGGAGTACTCACATATAAAAGCAGTGAAGGCAGTGATAAGCTATAAGACAGTGCAATTTACTATAGCCTACATTTATACACACACGCATACAAACGCATGTCCCCATAAAGACGAACACCTCAGGAAGACAAAAAAATGAATGCAATAGATACGTTGTCAGGAAGCTACAAGGGTTGCGTTTTTAACATTTTTTTGTCAATGCTAACAAAAAGAGGGGGATAGAGTCTTCTATTTGCTTAAAAAACACTACTGTCGGTTAAAGGAAGCACCGACTCCCCCGGCTTGGAGAGTACGCAATTGTGGGGAGCATACAAGAACATGTAGCTGGAGGGTATTGTCTCTGTACTGGTCTTCCGTCTCCTATGTCCACAAGACCGACATAGCCTCAAACCCTTATGGCAGGTACAATCAACTGAATGTCCTCTTGGGTGTTCCTTTTTAGGGCGGGTAATTTCAGGTCTCCCGCCACAAAGAATGAAAACAGCGCAATATAAAGGTAACATTATAAGGACCATGTTCCCAACACTCGGCCTTTCTGAGTTTATCTCGAGGCTATGATGTTTTAAAATTGAAAAAGCCAAATTTGGTTATGTAAACAGGTAACAGATAATGTCAGCTGTGAAGTGCTCAAATAAGTAAAAGGGCATTTTGTTATTAAGAGGTGAAATTAAGCATTACAGAAACATCAAAAAAGTGTTAAGAAAAGAATCTGTGTTGTGAGGAGCAATAAATAAAACTGAAACTTGTATTCTGTGATGAACCCGTTTAACATGTTCCAACAATAACACATCACCAATATAGGTATGACAATGCTGACTCATAGTTTATGTTCTTTTAAATTAATGTGCGAAACTTAAATATCTGATATATGTACACATAGAGCTACTATCAGTTATTCTGTTGGGTATAGTAAACATTGACGACTAATTGTTAATTGAGCCAATGAAAAAATCTTATTTTGTGCATGTCTTTCATATTTGCTAAAACAGTGGGTAATTTGTAAGATTCCATTGTGTACGGTTGAACAGACCTTTATGTAGCCTATTGTGATGAACGGCTATTCATCCAAATATGTAGAGATCAAAATAAGAGAAAATAAGGTAATATTATAAAAGGTATATATGTTCGAAAAGGAACGAAAGTGTAAAAGAACGAAATATGTAAGAATGAACGAAAGTGTAAAAAGCCCGAAAAAGAGGCACG